>CM053588.1:146320325-146364107 GCA_028646515.1 Pseudochirops corinnae
AACTTAGATAAACGGCAAGGTATGCTAGATTGTGAAACTAAGGGGGCCAGTAACAAGGGCTTATCAAACAGAAGACTGCTTTGCAAAACTAAGGGGGCTAGTAATAAGGGCTTAACTAACAGAAAACTGCTTGTTAGACTGTTCAAGTCAAGGTTTTACAGAACAAGTTCTTTTGTTCAGGAGATTTGTTCTGTGAAGTTTGGATTCAATCAAAGGGCCACACTTAAGGACCTAGAGGGCCACATGGGGCCTCAATGCCACAGCTATCCCACCCCTGATGTAAACACTCTTCAATTCTTTCTTCCAGGGGGACATATTGCCCGAATCCAGGGGCTTGGAGGCTTGCTGACTGTGCCCTTTGCCCTAATGGACATCACTGCCCTGAGCTTGGAACCCTGACTCCCTTGCCATGTGCTATTGGCAGCTACTCTGTAAGTTTCTACCCCAGGGAGTGGAGGTGGGTATAGACAAACCTAGAATTTAGAAGGGAAAGAAGAGATGTCTTTCAAGAGAGTCTACTTCTCTCAGGGAGGGCCCCTGGACCCCAGCATTGTCCAGAGCATCCTAGGAGACATGGGAAATACCTTCTGTTCACTTAAGGGGTCTGCCCTGGATCAGGGAAGAACAGTACTGTGTGGAGTACATGGACCCCAAAAATCCCCTACCCAGAAGAATTAAAAGTCAGAGGTATCTTGATGAAGGAACAGGAAGTTTTTATTATTCTCTTCCCCCAAGGGAAGAGGGTGGTCCTCTCCATGGCCAATCAGGGAGAGGAGGCCTGTTACAGAAGACAGAACAAGAATTTATACCCTGTCGCAGTCAAGCCCCCTCCCCACCGCTGTCTCTTCTCCCACTGGCTTGGGAGGCGGGCTTACAATCTGAGCTCAAAAAATCTCCCCCAAAGATAAGGAACAAAGAAGCCCACCACTATCCCCCATTGGCTGGGAGGCGGGAACCAGAGGACCGTTCATGCCCTTATTTGGCAAACTCCAGCAAGTATGGAGGTCAAAAACTCCTAAAGGGCCTAATGCTGATAAGGGTGTGGCAAACAAAAGTGGAGGTAGAAAGACTCCAGAAGAGGCTTAATGCTGACATGACAGCAGTAGAGAGTGGGGAGGAAGAAGAGGGAACGGTGAAACCAAAACTCCGGCTTGCTCCCACAAAACTTATGGGCTGAGCAGTTTCGCTTTTCCCCTTATTATACAGTCATTTTTATGCAGGGGGTGACAAACTCCCCAGGGCAGGGCACATTCCCAAGTCATTCAGCAGAGTTTCTGAGAAGCAAAGCCTCTACTGCTTCCTGTCCATGTAGGGGTTATGGGGACTCTTAATCTCAACCATGATCTTTAAATATGTATATTTGGATAACTATTTAAATTACTTTTCCCTTTGTAATCATCCGTGTGTGTATTTGCATTTAAACCATAATACTGGGAAGGGGTCCATAGGCTTCCCCCGACTGGCAAAGAGGTCCATGGTACAAGACAGGTTAAGAACTCCTTGCTCTACAGGAAGTGTATCACAATGACTACCAAACAAATTGGGGGAAGGGGAAAGAATGAAGCATCTAAAACCAAAAGGAAAGCTAACTCCTTTTGATCTTAAATCAATTTTTCTCAAAACTGGGGAGTCCTGACCTTGAAGGACTCATTATTCTCAGCTATGTCTTCTATATAGCTCCTGCTCCAGACCTATGGATGCTTTGGATTCAGGGGAGCTCTAGGCTTCAAGCACTGTAGTCTTAAAATCCTGAGCTTTCCAGTCCAGGTTCCAAGATGGAGGATGGATGGGGGCGGGGGGGGAGGCTAGTGGTCCTTCTTCTGTGGGAAGGAGGGGCAGTTGGAGCCAGAGGCCAGACCCTTCCTCCCATTGCTTCAGATGGGGGGTGGAGAGGAAGTATTACAGGTGCACTGGACATCAGCTCCTATGGTTTCTGTGAGGCACATACCTGTACAAAACAAGGAGCCATATAAACCTCCAGGCTGGCTTCCTGCTTCTCAGCTGAGCCCCAGTGGATGTGCAAGGTTGCTCTTCCTGCCCTGATTTCCTCCTCCTCCTGAGTAATTACTGTGGAGCCGAGACTGGAATGAGCCCCTCCATTTAGACTCAGCTCAGCGGGACAGACCAATTGTGATGCTATCAAACATTCATTTCACCCTAGTAGGTAAAACAATGAGCAGGCTGCATCAGGGGGACAATGGGAGAGATATTCTTTCTCTTGCAGATCCTAATAAGCAATCGGTGCCCTCCTCCCCCCTTTTCTCTTCCTTATTTATCTGGCATTCAATTGTCATGAATAATTCGAGTGATAATTGCTGGATTTCCATATTGATGGGAAATGGCATTTTATAAATAGCTAATTGCCCTGCTGCTTCCTTCTGCCACCTAGCCAGCCCAGCCCTGTGTCAATGGGAAAATTTGGTAATTATCCTGGAAAGTGTTCATTAAGATCTGAGTGGAGATAAATGACAAATGGGGAGTTATGAATAACAAGTCAAAAGCCCTAAGCCATTTTTCCTTCTGCTCATCCTGCCTCATCCTGGAGGGCCAGTGGGGTGCTGAGGAGAGAGTTGGCTTTTTGTTCAAGGAAGCAGTGACTTTCCAGCAGGTGGATTGTCTGTTTCCTGGAGACCTAAAATTTTAAAGGATTTAGATCCATTATCCTCCTCCTACTTTCCACCAAATCAATAGCCTTACTCTCCAGCATAGGCATCACCATCTCCCCTGTATCACTGAGGGACCATGCCTTCCCCAGAGGAATCATTGATCTAAAGCTGGCAGGGGCCTTAAAAGTCATCGAAACTAAAATCTTCTACCTCTTCCTCAAGAAACCTTTCCCAACCCCTTGTATTTCTCATTAATTCTTTTCTACTTAACCCATATATACCTCGTGTAGATATATTTATTTCTTGTCTCCCCCATTAGATTACAAACTTCTCGAGAGCCAGGACTGTCTTTTGCCCCTATTTGTATCTCCTGGGCTTAGCACAGTGCTTGGCACATAGAAATAGGTGCTTAATAAATGTTTAATGATTGATCATCTAGTACAACCCCTTCCTTTTACAGATAAGGAAACTGAGACACAGATTTGTGACTTGGAAAGGAATAAGCGCCTATTATATGTGCCAGGCTCTGTGCTAAGTGTCTAAAGTGAGATTTGAACCCAAGCTTCCTGACTCCAAGTCTAGTGCCTGACCCATTGCATCATGTTGCTACTTTTAGGAGAGAAAAGGAAAAAAAAAAGTTGGTGGAGAGGGAGAAAAGGACTGCTCCAGGGCTCTATTTCTAAGCAGTGAAGGTGTGTTCGTCTTCCAAGAGCTTTAAGAGTTTTGGGATTGGGGGATGGGAGCACAAGGCTTTCCTTTGAAGACCTTTCACCAAACAGGGGTACTCTGGAAGAACCCATCATTTCTCTTGCTAGAAAGCAATGCATTTTCTACAGCTCTGAGGTCTACTTAGTTAGGTTAGGTCCTGTCAGAATTCTGACTTGTACCATCACTGAGCTACACAGGGCTTCATGGAAAAGGAGGTGCTTTGAAGGATGAGAGGGACCAGTCTCTTACTGGATCACCTTTAGCGCCTGTGGTGATGTTGCAGCAGGCATCTGGCTGGTCCACTGGGCTCTGCAAGCTCAATACAAGAAAACAGAGTCTACTCAAAAGGCTCCCATGATCTCCTGCTGCTTTAAGGTCATCTTAAGGGAAACCAGGACCCAGAGCAAAGAAAATGATGGCTGCTGTTGTTGATGCCCTTATCAAGCACATAGCTGAAGTGTTGTGTGTTCGATCTAATACTGCTTCTTAGAAAGGCCATTGACAAGCTAAAGCAAGTACCCAGCAGGGTGAACCAGATAGGAGAGGGACTGGAATCTACTGTCTATGAGTACCATTGGACAAAACAGGAGATAAAATGACATGCTACAGTACTTATCCAAACATTTGAAAGGTTGTTATATATAGAATTGAGACAACGTAAAACATTATAGAGAGATACTAGGGTTGGAATCTGGAACACCTGGGTTCTAATGTTATTTCTAATCTTTATTAGAATTCTAGTTATGATTAGAGGCAGCTAGGTGGCATAGTGTATAGAGCGTTGAACGTGGAGCAGGAAGACCTGAGTTCAAATTCCACCCCAGATACTTACTAGCTACATGTGCTTGGTAAGTCACTTAACCTCTATTTGCCTCAGTTTCCCTAATCATAAAATGGGAATAATAATAACAACTACCTCCCAGTTAAGAAGATAAAATATGATAATGTTGTAAAACATTTATCCTACTATATACTTGGCACATAGTAGGTATCATATAAATGCTAGTTATTATTATTATTATTACATCACTTGAGCTGTTCCCAGATTTAATGGGTTGCCCCTTGGAGAAGAGCTTCCTCATTCACCCTGAGATTCAATCAGAAGACCATTTATACTGGGGATAGAGTAGACAGGATTTGTGTTTTATGGAAGAGTTAAACTAAGTGATCTCTGAGGCCTGTCCAACTCTATAATTCTATGATTAAAACCTGGGTAACCCACAACGTTCCCCTCCCTTGTTTCTTTCTCTAGCCTGACACACATAAAGAGTGTGATCTATGCCAAACCAAACAGATTACCGCTGGAGAGGGGAGCAGGAATGATGATCTTTTCCCAACTTCTTCCTTTACAGAGCCCTGGTCAGCTACTATGCCAGGAATGCCCAGAAAGAAAATTTTGCAATGGCACTGGGCTAGCTGAACCTTCAGTGTGTCCTCCTGGGCATTACTGCCCAGCAAAGAGTATAGTACCCAGCCTGTGTCCAGTGGTAAGAAGTCTGTTATTTCCTTTCCTACTTTATGTAGCTTCTATTAGGGAAGGTAACTGTAAAGTGAACCCCAGGCAGGACCTAACCAAGGGTGCTCAGTCTGCCCCATACCCACCCTGCCATGCCCAGAAAGCTAAGAGGGCCCCTAGAGCCTCCCTGGCATATTCACAAAGAGTTTTTCTACTCAATCTGATTGGCAGATATCCTCAAAGTCTGCTGTTTCATACTGACTTACTAGATTTCTTAGAAAGTCCCCTCAGTCATCTATAACCCTCACCTAACTCATATCAAGCAGACAGGTGTTACCTTCTGTTCCTTGTCCTGATCAGGAAAAATCCCCAGGAAGGTCTAGTTCTGTTAGGCTTCTTCAAGGCCTTCTAGATGGGGCAGTGTTTTAAGACCTGCCATCAAAAAGTCCCCAGTTTAGACACCCAACATTCCACCCCTGGCCATCAAATCAGACCATCCCTTTTGGCTAGGCCTTCCTGTTAGGTCAACAGGAAGCAAGATGTCTGTGACATTCCTTGGTCACAGGGGTTGGGGTGCTTTAGATTTGAGGTATGGTTTGTGGCAAGAGGTCAGTGAGCTGGGAAACATTAACATGAAGCCAGGGTTAAGCCTAGATAGAACTGTGAAGTTAGAAAGTTTATTGCCACGTTCTGTGTTCACTAGCTTTATGGGGTCCCTCTATCCACTCTCCATCCTCCTTCAGGCATTAGATTGGTCTGTTGGTCTCTTTCCCTACCAAAGCCTGCTCCCTGGAAAGAATATTGCAGGGTCTTTCAAAATGTAGGGGGAAGTTGTCTCAAAATGCTCTCTTCCAAGGCACTTGCCTTGACGGCTTTGTCTCCTACAAGGGAAATTTCAGGCTTCAAAGGGCAGGGTGGACGTATGAGAGGGGAGCAGTGAAGGGGACCCAGTCAGCACCCTCAGCCATACTACTTCTATTGGCCATCATCTACTTTACCTCAGGAAAGACTATGCACCTTATTCCTCCCCATCCTCCCACTAAGTTCAGGTGCTTAGGATGGGACTCAGTTCCTATGTGTATGTGAGTGTTTGTCTTTTCCTTTCACTAGGGTACTTTCCAAGAAGCTCCAGGTACAGCTGGCATAGACTCATGCCAGCCCTGCTCCCCAGGCATGTTCTGTGGCAGGGCTGGCCTAACAGGACCAGAAGGCCTGTGTGATCCTGGCCACTACTGTGGACCTGGGTCTAATACTTCATCTCCGGTGAATATGGCTGGTTATTCTGGTTCATTCTGGTCTGATCCTCCCCAGTTAGTTCATTTTTTCCTTCCTTCTTTCCTTCCTTCCTTCCTTCCTTCCTTCCTTCCTTCCTACCTTCCTTCCTCCCTTCCTTCATCCCTTCCTTCCTCCCTCCCTTCCTTCCTTCCTCCCTTCCATCCTTCCTTCCCTCCCTCCTTCCTATATTCACTCACTCAATAAATGCTTATTAAGCATGTAAAACACTGTTCCAGACACCGTAGCATACTCATTTTTAAAAGTCACTCCTCCAGGAGTCTCTAGTCTAGTAAAAAGCTATGAGTGTGTGGAGCACGCAGACAGAAGGAACCCTTCTATACCAAATCCAGGACTGAGGGAGGAGAGAAGCCCATGAAACATAAAAAGGAAACAGTCACTAGCCTCTGTTAATTCAGTACAAAGGAGGTGATGGGGCATGCACATGTAAAGATGATAGTTAAAAACTAAATGCAAAGACAGATTGGAAAAATCAATTATTAAAAATAAATTATAAAAGCTTCTTATTCATGTGAAAAATATATTGAAAAAATATGAAAAGAATTGATGCAAACATGTGGGGTCAGTTACCAGGCTTTCCACAATAAATGATTAAATGTTTTGATATATATGAATTTATAGTTATTTCTGTATTTATCTGACCTCCCCTGCTTTGGTCACACTTCATAGATTGGAAGTTCCATGAGGGCAGGGACTGGGTGTTATCTAATCTTCGAATTGAGTTCTAAATTCATTTAGCATAGAATAGACATCTTGTTATCTCTATATTCCTCCATGACACCTAGTACAGAGGATGGCATGTGGTAGGTACTTAATAAATACTTTTCATGAGCGAATAGATAGGATGATAGATCACATGGAAAGTGCATAGCCTTGCTAGCAATTAAGGTAAGGCAAAGTGAAATAACCTTGAGGTGCCATTATGCTTCTGTTAAACTAGAAAAAAACAAGGAGAGATGATAAAACCCAGATATAGATGTGGACAAGCAGGTACTGTACGTGCTTGCAGTTGTTGCCAGTGGCCCTGTAAATTGCTCCAATCTTTCCTGAGCACAGTCTTACAAGATCTTTAAAACTACTAAGATCCCTTGACCTGGTATTTCTACACTGGGGAATGTGCCCCTGGAAACTAACCCAAGAGAAAAAAATTAATTTGTTACAAGGACATTCATAGCAGCACTATTTGTATTAACAAAAGTTGGCAACCACCCAAATGCTCTGCCATGGCAGAATAGAGGCTGCAAAAACTACTGTAAAGGGTGATGAAAAGAACTCTTGAATGAGAGTTTGGCATCCTAGGTTCAAGAATCAGTTTTGTTACTAATTAGCTGTGTGACTTGATCAAATCACTAGTAGGACTCAGTTTCCCTTGCTATAAAATAATATCTAATATTCTATGACTGCTTCCTCACTTTGAAATACTACACAGCAATATGGCATAGTGGATAGAGGATCAATCTTGTAGTCAGGAAGACCAGGGTACAAGTCTTGCCTTTGATACAGTAGCTGTTTGACCAAGAAAAAGTCACTTAACCTCTTAGTGCCTCAGACAGCTCTGTGAGACTTCGTTACACCTAAATTTCTGATTTCTCTACATGGATGAAATCAGATCCAGACTAAAACAAAGTAATTAAAAATGGCATATAAACCAGTGGTGTCAAACTCAAACAAAAGAGGATCATGGACCATATATTGATCCAGAAAACCATAAATTAACATCATCTATATTATATCATATTTTTATTTATTTTGTTAATCATTTCCCAATCAAATTTTAATCTGATTGGCCTCCTCTACACACTGTCCAAGTTTTTGACACCTCTGATAGACTATTAGCATATGGACTTGTGTGTGTGTGTGTGTGTGTGTGTGAAATGATGTTAAGTGAAAAAAGAATACAATATGTACATGAGTTGCAACCATACAAAAACGTTCATCTGTGTGCTTTAACAGTGTACTCTTTGCTATATAAATATGAATTGTTATTACTGGGAAGAGAGTTTAAAACCTTTGCTATTTAATGTCTGTTTCATTCTTCCTATGAAGCTGCTTGAATATTCTCTGTAAGTTACTTGTATATAACAAGCTCCTCTCCAGGCTGTCAACTGAGGGAGGGACTGGGGGGATGTTGGCTACAGCAACTCAGGAGGACAGTCAAAGGAAGTGGGGAAAATTTCAGTCTGTATTGATTGAGGGAATGTGTGCTGATCAAATCACAGTTCTTTGGGAGTGTTGAAAAGCTGAGGGACAGAACCTGTGATTTCACTGGTTTTCTAATTTTGAGGAAAATTGCCTAGAACACTGACTGGTAAAGGGACCTGTCCAGAGCCTCACAAGTCAATGTATATCAGAAGTAAAACTTAAACTCAGGTCTTCCAGACTACAGGACCGACTCTTTATGCATTAAGCCACTCTACCTGAAAGGAAAACAGAGATAGAGGTAGATAGACAGACAGATAGATAAATAGATACGTGCATATATAGATATGTATATGTACATATGTGTGTGCATTGTTATGTATGCATGTATATGTATACACAGATATCTGTATAGATATATGTATGCATAAGTCCATGGATATGCATATTATGCATATATATATGAATATACACTGCCCTGCTGGCACCTAGAATGAGAAGAAGGAGGCACAGGATGTTAGCTGGTGTCTATCCTGCTCTCCTGGCTTCTTCTGTGATGTGGCCGGCAGGGCTGCCCCAGAAGGCCCATGTGCCCCAGGTGAGTCTAGGTAGGGCCTCCCCTGGGAAACAGAATATAGTCCTACTCTATGATGACTTTTACCAATCTCACATTCTCAAAGTCATGTATAATATATCTAAGAGTTGAAGGAGAGGTCAGAAGTGATCTCCTTTCTAAAGGAGAGAAGTTTTCAATTAATCATAAACACTTATTAAGTACCTACTATGTGCCCAGCTCTGTAAGTGCTAGGGACACAAAAAGAACCCAAAAAAAATCCCTGCCCTCAAGGAACTTACAATTAAATGGGGGAAACAACATGCAAACAAATATATACAAAGTAAGCTATATACAGGATACCTGGAAATCATTAACAGAGAGAAGGCACTAGAATTAAGAAGGGTTTGAAATGGCTCCTTGTAGAATATGGGCCTTTAGTTGGGACTTAAAGAAAGTCAGGAAACAAAGTTGAGAAGGGAGGGTGTTCTGATCAAGATTTTTTTTTTTTTTGGAGGGGGGAAGGCAGGACAATTGGGGTTAAGTGACTTGCCCAAGGTAACACAGCTAGTAAGTGTATCAAGTGCCTGAGGCCAGATTTGAACTCAGGTCCTCCTAACTCTAGGGCCAGCGCTCTATTCACTATGCTACCCAGCTGCCCCACTGATCAAAATTTTTAAGGAGTTAACTTAGTGGAAAGAATTATCCTTGCTTTGCCCTTCCCTCCCCCTACCCACATTCCTCTTCCCTGTCTCACTAGATCTCTTTTTCTGTAGGTGGGGTTTTCCTTTGGTGATATCTGCCCAAAGGGTCATTACTGCCCTGCTGACACTACAGCCCCAGAAGAGACACCCTGCCCAGCTGGCACCTGGAATGAGAAGAAGGGAGCACAGGATGTTAGCTGGTGTCTATCCTGCCCTCCGGGCTTCTTCTGTGATGTGGCCAGCAGGGCTGCCCCAGGAGGCCCGTGTGCCCCAGGTGAGTCTAGGTAGGGCCTCCCCTGGGAAACCAGGATATAGTCCTACTCTATGATGACTTTTACCAATCTCCCATTCTCAAAGTCAGCTTCATGCCTTTGGCATTCAGATTATGAGATCATTGTCTTATGAACTACAAGTAACTTATATAGAATATTCAAGCAGCTTCACAGCAAGAATGAAATGAACATTAAGCTCCAAAGGATTTATATCACACCAAACCCTCTTCCCAATAATAACATCTCGTATTTCTATAACAAAGAATGCCTTGCTAGACTCACCCAAGGTGCAGTCCTCTATCAATGCTTTACTAAGAAAATGATCAAATATATCCATGGCTATGAACAATAGAGGCAGTTGAGGACAGCTCGGGCCTGGAGGATTTTAAAATGCATTCAAAGATTTCTTTTCAAATGTCACTTGATTATGTGACAGCAGCTAAAAATTCTCATAATCCCTGGGAGGAAAGAGTTGGCAAGAGCAGAGGAAGTGCCATCATGGTGGAGCAAGTCCCTGGAGTGAGCAGAAAAGCTTCCATCATTCCCCAGACTCCAGAGAGAGCAGGCAGAGTCCTGTGAACTCTGCTCAGCATGGAGACCAAGGCATGACCAAGGAAGTCCTCATTCTCTCTAGTTAATCGCACTGAGAGAGCACGGTTAATTGGGAAAATTTATTGGACTACATCCCCTAGAAGGCTGTAATCTGCCCATAGTCTAATAACATCATCATGCTGCAGCCAAGTCCACTCTTTGTGGGTGTGAAGTCCTAATGTTATGCTCACTGAGAGCCATTACCAACATTTCTCCATATCTAGAGATAGTTTTACATAATACGACCAGGGCAAATACCTTAATCTCTCTGTGCCTCAGTTTCCTAATGTATAAAATGAAGGGGTTGTGGGAAAATGGTCTCTAAGTTCCCTTCCAGCATTGAATCTATGATCCTACATGCCTAAGCAACATGAAATTCACCCTCAGACTAACTCTTAAAGTAAATTTATTTGAAGGGTTTGGGAATGTGGACAGACTCTGGGACACAGGGATGGCTCACCTGGGACATAGCATTTGGGAAGGAAGAAAGAAAATAAGCATTTATTAAGCATCTACTACTGCGCTAAGTGCTTTACAAATATTCTCTTTGATCCTCAGAACAACCCTAGGAAGTAGATGCTGCATTTTATGGTTGAGGAAACTGAGGCAAATAGCATTTAATTGACTTGCCCAAGGTCACAATGTCTGAGGCAGAATTTGAACTCAGGGCTTCCCAACTCCAGGCCCAGTGCTCTAATCATTGTGCCACCTAGCTGCCTCCAGGCATTAAGGGGGAGAAATTGTACATCCTCTTATAATTTCCTATTTTAAATAAGTACTCTTAAATAAGACTAAACCTAAGTGTTTCTACCTGGATACCAAAGTCATCCTAATTTTGGCACCCTGGAGCAAAGTCTCAGTCATCCCACTCCAGTTATAACTCTTTGCCCACAACATAGTAGAAATATCACTAGATGTGGAAACATGGGTTAGAATCTCAGCTCTCACACTCACTAACCAGTTGTGTGATCCCAGTAAATCATCCAATCTATCTGTGCCTCCATTTTCCCATTTGTTAAATGGAGACTAAAAAATATATTCACCTGCCTTCTTCATGGGGCTGTCAGGAAGATAACACTTTGTAAACCTAAGGGCTGTCAAAGTATGAACTGCTATTATTATTAAATCCATTCTGCTTTTTCCAGAGATATGGGTATGACACAGAGGGTGAGACAAGTGAGCTCAGGGCTTGCAATCGCTCTTACAAGGCAATCTGCGGCAACGCCTAGAACAAGGCAAAAAGCTGTCCCCGTTCTCTACTTCTAGGATTCTACTGCGCAGGAGGGACGCAGACCCCAAGGCCATTTGGCCATGTGGGTGGACATCTTTGTCCCGTTGGTCATGCCTGCCCCCAAAGCTCATCCTTTGCCAACCCCTACCTGGACAGGCAGCATAGCAATGGTACAGGTAAAAAGGATGAAGGCTAAGGTATGAGTGCAATGTTTCTGGAGGTGTCTTCACCTTGAGCTGAAACTGAGCCTGGGCTGGGGCATCCAGTGATTGGCATATTTTCTCTGCCAGGCCAGGGGAGCTGCCTCCCCTGCCCAGCAGGGTCTTACTGCCCAGGTGGCCAGAAAAAGATCTGCCCCCAAGGCTCTCATTGTCCTGAGGGGACCAGCAGTTCTCCCTGCCCCTGTTCCCAAGGAACATTTGATCAATTTCCTGGGTTGAGTCAGATACAAGACTGCCAGCCTTAAAGATTAACGACTGTGTGGAAAAGTCAAAACAGCCAGGATTGTACCACTGAAAGATGATTTAATAATTGTCTTTATGCGTGTAGAGTTTGTCAATTAAAGTAACTCAATATTCTCGGTTTTGCTAAGAGCAGAACTAATTTACAGATTCACAGATTCTCAGCATAAGAAGGAAGCTCAGGGGCCATCCAGTTCACCCCATACCTGATTCAAAAACCTCATTAGACCCATGCCCTCCTGGTCACTTCTGCCCAGCAGGGACGAGTGTCCCCCTGCCCTGCCCGGTGGGTACCTTCTCAGACAGGTGAGTGTCACTCTTGGGCTTCAGAAGCCTGAACACAGAGTCACCTTCCCATGGGTTATCTCCTGTCCCCTTCCCCCATTCTTGATGCGTAGTTTAGTATAGAGAGTGTTAGATGTAGAAGGAGGAAAGCCTAGTTTTAAAGCCTACCACTGACACAAACTGTGTAACTATAAACAACTTCTCTGAGATTGCTTCCTCATCTGTACAGCAGGAAATATAACATGACCTGGGGCATCCACTTCATGGGACTGTTATGAGGATCGAATGAAATACTACACATAAGGCACTTTTCTAACTTTAAGGCACTGTATAACATTAGCTAATATGATTGTCACTAGAGCTTATTAAGGAGCTGAGAGGTGTCCTTCAAGAAATGCTATTTCTGCAAGTACCACCCTGGGGTGCTTTAGACACACACTATAGGGGTTTCTGGTGTTCTGCATATCAGAAATTCTCCAGCCAGGGCTGCTGAAGGAGACAGACACCCATCACCAGTCAGCATGAGGGGCCTTGGGAGTGCTGGGGCCATCCTCTGAGTTGTGTCCAAGTAACACAAAGGTTAATGAGGTAGGTGGCTCAATTCCCTCGTTAGAAAGAGGAATCTTCCTTTTTTTCTTTTTTTAGTCTCACCATCTCCCAGGACAGATCTGGGCACATAACGTAAATTAGAGGCAGAAGGATGAGTAGATGGCTGGTTGTTTTTACTTTGGAGCTAATGGGAAAGGAGGGAAGAGAATAACCCTCTAGTTAGCAGCCACTATATGCCAGGCACTGAGGGAAGTGCTTTCTGTAAATATTGTCTCATTTAATCCTTACAACAACCCTGAAGGATGAGTGCTATTATTTTTGCAATTTTACACTTAAGGAAACTGAGGCAAAGAAAGGTTAAATGACTTATCCAGGGTCTCATAACTAGCAAGTGTCTGAGGTAGGATTTGAACTCAGGTCACCCTGACTCAGGGACCAGTGTTCTATTCACTGTACCATCAGCTAAGTGCCTAGTAAGGGGGAAGGTTGTAAGATGGGGAGGCAGGACCGTGACAGGTGAGCTTGGAAATCGAGAGGAGAAAACGGGAAATTGAATTCAGTGTCTCAGGTGCCCACATTGGAATCTACCAAGAGAAAGAATCACCCCATTTTCCCTGCCCATCTATAATTAGAATTTAAAAAACCAGCTAGAGACCAGATTTCCAAACAAATGCAGTTATGTTTTTCCTAGGGAAGCCACAAGCAAGAGGCAGTTCGAGGGGCCTAGAAACAGGATCTTTGATCCTTGACCTCTAATTCCCTGTGATTTACAACCTCTAGCCCTCCACTTTTCTAGGGACTCCATTACATTTACCTACTCATGTAACTAGGTCCCTCACCCACTATAGCAGCCCTAGAAACTTGCTTCTTCCACTTTCCCTAGTTCATCTGCCCATCTTCCAGCAATGGATTTAGACTTAAATGACCTGGGTTTAAAGTCTGACTCTGATATTTAACTATCTGTGTGGCCTTTGATAAGTCTTGAACATCTCTAGGGTCCTTAGTTTCCTGAGGGGGATTGAACTAAATGGTTTCTAAAGGCGCTTCCAGATCTACACCTGTGATATGATGATCCCCACCCTTTATCTTGACTCCACCACTCCCTCAAGTTATCATCCTATAAGCTCTTTTTCTTTTTACTTCCAAACTCCCAGGAAAGCAAAAATATTCTTTTCCTTTATTTCCCCTCTTTTCTTGAAGAAACAACTGCAACCGTTTTCTCCAAGATTAATTGTTAAATCCAATGGTCATCATCCTTCTTGATATCTCTGCATCATTGAACAATTTGCTACCTCTCTAGAAACTCTCTGGATTTCTAGAAATCCAGATCTTTCTGGATCCAGTATTTCTAGAAAACCCAGTCTCTCTAGAAGCCCTTTGGATTTTTTTTTTTTTTTTCCTCTCTGTGGTGCTCTTCTTTTCTGATTCTCCTACTACTTGACTAGTTCTTCTCAGTCTCTTCTAATGGATCATCATCTATTGCCTACCTCCTAATGGTGGGCATCCCCCAAAACTGTGTCTTGGTCTTTCTCTCTACACCTTCTCTTAGTGATTTCACCAGTTTCATGGGTTCAATTATTTTCTTTTATCCTGCTTATTATCCTATTTATCCAGCCCAAGTCTCTCTTTTGAGCTCTTAGTTCCATGTCACCAACTGTATATTGGGTATCTCCAACTGAATGCCCTATAGGAACTTATTATCTTTCCCCCAAAACATACTCCTCTTTTTAACTTCTCTATTTCTGAGGAGGGCACCAGCCCCCTTCTTGGAACACAGGTTCCAACCTTGGAATCACCCTCAATTCTAGACAAGTCTTATAGCTTCTACCTCCACAATATCTCTCATCTACCCCCTTCTCCCCAGTCATGTGGTCACCACCATAGGCCAAGCCCTCATTACCTTTCATTTGGATTATTGCAATATTCAGTTTCTCTGATTCTAATCTCTACCTTCCCCATCTTCTTCACAGCTGCCAAATTGATATTCCTTAAGCATAGGTTTGGGAGCAGCTAGGTGGTGGTGTGGATAAATTGCCAGGCATAAGATTAGGAAGACTCATCTGCCTATGTTCAAATCCTGCCTCAGACATTTTCTAGCTGCATGACCCTGGGCTAGCCACGTAACCCTCTTTGCCTCAGTGCTTCTCTGTAAAATGAGCTGGTGAAGAAAATGGCAAACCACTCCAGTATTTCTGCCAAGAAACACTGGAAACAAAATGAGGTCATGAAGAGTCAGACATGACTGAAAAATGACTGAACAACAGCAACATCCATAGATCTGACCATGTCATTCCTTTGTTCATTTCCATAAACATTTATTCAGTGCCTGTGATGTGCCAGGCACTCTGCTAAGGCTGGGGTTACAAAAAGAAGCAAATGACCGTCCCTACCTTCAAGGAGCTTACAGTCTAGTGAGGGAGACAACATGTAAACAAATATTTACAAAGCAAGCTGTGTACACAAGTTTCTGTGGTTCCTTCTTGCCTCTGCTTGGGACTTAAAATGCTAAGCGGACTCCAACTTGTGCTTCCAGACTGATTTCACGTACTCCACCTCATTGCTCTAGCCAGACTGGCCTCCTTGTTTCTGCCTCTGCGTAGACTGTATGTAACCCATGCCAAGAATGTGACTCCTCCTCAAATCTGCCTTTTAGAACTCCTTCAAAGCTTAATTCAAGATCAAGCTCTTTCCTGATTCTCCAGTTGTTAGAGGCAACCTTCCTCACTCCCAATAAAACTAATTTGTATCTGTTGTTGTTCAGCCATTTCAGTCATATCTGACTCTTTGTGGCCCCACTTGGGGTTTTCTTGGCAAAGGCCCTGGAGTGGTTTGTTATTTACTTCTCCAGCTCATTTTACAAATGAGGAAACTGAGGCAAGCAGGGTTAAATTACTTACGGGTAGTAAATGTCTGAGGCCATATTTGAACTCAAGAAGAGTCTCCCTGACTCCAGGCCCAGCATTCTACCCACTATGCCTAGCTGTCCCAATTCATATCTGTACATGTTGTTTTCTCCCAGCAGAAGGTAAGTTCCTTGAGAGCAGAACCTGCTTCTTTCTTTTTTTTTTTTTTTTTTGGTCTTTCTATCCGCCAGTACCAATCAGATTACCTTGCACGTAAAGGGCATTTAATAAATACTCGTTGAAAAACTTTTCCTAATGTCCTCTGTATCTTCCAGGTGTTTTCTCTCCTTGGCATCTGAGTGCCTGGTTTGTCCCCCTGGCCTTTTCTGTGGTTTCTCAGGCCTTTCTTCTCCCTCAGGACCCTGCTCTGCTGGCTACTTCTGCCTGGCAGGTGCCTCCTCACCGATCCCCACAGGTAAGAGTCCTTCAGGATGGGGGGAGGTAGAGGAAGCTGCAGGGAGGGGTGCAGTCGAGAAGGAGCCACCCTTGGGAACCACTACTGAGGTGGCCATGGCTTCATAAGAGGAAATGGAAAGCAATGTCCTGTAATTTGTGCTAAGAGATCTCCAAACTTCAATCAGGGGTCTAGACGTCTCTGCTTATTCCTCATAGAATGAATTAGGACCAGCAATTTCCTGAACTGATGAGGGTGTGGGGATGGGGAATGTGGTAGAGAGTCAACGTGCCTTGGCAACCTTGGCCTGGTCTATGCAGAGTAGACTCCACTTGGGCTTGGCATCTCCAGGAGTCCCTGTTACTGCAGCAAGCTAAGTTAGGGTTAGCTAAAACTGGAGGCTGTCGCCTCCCAGGGAATGGAGCCAAAGCTAAGGAATATAGTCTAAGTCTTCCATGGGAACCCCAGGAGAAGGGGGTATTGCGGGCGTAGGAAAAGAGGGCCTTGAAGAACGCCAAGAAGTTTGTGGAAGGACTGGAGAGGGCATGGCAGAGGGCTGCTTTGTGGCCATCTGTCTCCCTCTTGTGGCCATTTTGATTCATTCTTCACTTCCTAGCTTCAGCAAAGGAAGAGACTCTAATGCACCTAGGCTCTCTATCAAAGCTCCTTACAATTAAATTCAACAAGCATTTATTAAACACTTACTGTGTGTCAGAGACTGTGCTGGGCCCTGGGGACACAAAGGCAGAAATGAGACCGGTCCTGTGGCTAGGATGGGCTATCTGCACCTTAGGGCTGGTAAGACTACAATATAGAGAGTCAAAAGTGTGATGGGGCAGCTAGATGAGCTCGTGGGAGCTTAGATTACAGTGAGAAACAGAATCCAGGAGTAGAAAGGTGATATTTCCACTCTAGAGCATTATGCTTATCCCAGGGTACCCACTTCAGGGAGGACATTCTTATAGCTCTTAATTTTTTTTTAATTGATATACTGTATAGTTGCCGGGGTTGCTTCCACTGAGGCCAGACAAAATGAGACCTGAGAAAGACTTTAGCTTAAAAAGGCCAAGGTTTCCCACTGCATCCAGGGCCATCTCCAGTCATCCTGGTCTATATCTCACCACTGGACCCAGATGGCTCCAGAGGAGAAATTGAGGCTGGTGACTTTGAAGAGCCCATCCTCACTCTCACTTAAGTCCATTTCACTTGCAAGTCAGAATGTTACCTTCTCATTGTCATGGTCCTCTTCAAGAATGAAAGACAAACAACCATCCACTGAAGCCATTTCTCACATAATAGAAGATGACCTTGGCAAGAACTTTATCCCTGTCTTGAGATGAACTTCTCCTAGACTAGCCTTATACAGAGATTCTGCAAAAAGGGGGAAAGTAAAAGAAATGAGAAAACTGATTCCTGGAAAATAGAAACAGAAAAAAAAAACCCACAAAATTTAAGATATATCTAGAGAGATAGAAAGTCAAGGAGCAAAGGAAGAGAGGAGAGTAAGCCTTTAATAAGCAACTACTATGTGCCAGGCACAATGCTAAGCACAAAATCTCATTATCCATAGTTTAAGACAACTGATACATTCCTTGTACTCCCATGGAGCAAGTATAGGACTTAGACCTTTCAAATAGTCCTAAACCAATAATTCAACATCTATCCTTCATACTGTGGCACAGTAGCAATGAAATAGATTCAGAGGACCTAGATTCTAATTCTAGCTTTGCCACTATCTGTGTGACGTTGTCCAAGCTACTTCAGTCAGGTCATCAATCAATTAACAGCATTTTTTAATGTCTCGCTATGTGACAAGCACTCTGCTATACACAAAAAGGCAAAAACAATTCCTACCTTTACAAGAATGTAAATAAGGACATACAAGATACAGGAGTAGATGGAAGACGACTTTAGAGAGGAATGCACTAGAAGGGACTGGGGGAAGGGGATAGGAAAGATCTCTCCTACAGGAGGTATCATTTGAACTGAGTTTCTGGAAGAGAAAGTGAGGCTGATGTCTTTGCCCAACTTTCTCACTTAAATCCAGTTTATTGCAAGTCAAGATATCACCCATCCCATCATGATATCATTAGTCTTCTTTGAAAACAACAAAGGAAGTTAAGAATTCCAAGAGGCTGAGGTGAAAAAGGAAAGCCTTCCAGACACGGAGCAGGAGATGGAGTGTTGTGCACAAGGAACAGCAAGTAGATGACTATGGCTGAATCATAAAGGGCACAGAAGTGAATAAAGTGTCAGAAGACTGAAAAGAAGGGAATGTGTCAGATTGTAAAGAGCTTAAAGATCAAATATTAAATATCTTGATCCAAGAATTAGTATGCAGCCACTGGAGTTTATTAACTTTGGGGGCTAGTGGAGAGAAGGCATAACAAAATCAAACTCAGACAAATATAGCAGCTGAGTGCACTGGAGTAGGGAAAGACTTGAGGTCGAGGCAAGGAGAGCCTGAACTAGAATGGTGGCTATGAATGGAGAGAAGGGCCCACAGAAGGAGAGATTTTGTGGAGGTAAAAATTGTAAGATTTGGCAAAAAAAAAATGCCTTCATTTCCCTAAGCTTTAAACTGAAGCGTTTGGAATAGATGATCTGTAAAATTCTTTCTGAATTTAAATCCTATAAACTCCACAGCTAGAAGCCTTAGACATCAACTCTCAAATCTATATTCTGCCCCAATCTCTCTGGAACTCCAGTACCATATTACCTACCCCTTGCCTGTTGGACAGCTCCACTTGGATGTTGCATAGACATCTCAGGCTCAACTAATCCAAAACAGACCTCATTCTAATTCCCTTAAATCCACCTTTCTCCTTAAATTCTTTATTTTTGTTGATAACCTCAACATATTTCTAGTCACTTAGTTTCTTATCCTCAGCAATTCTCTCTTCCACAAACCTAGAATCCAATCAGGTGGTAAATCCTGTCAATCCCACCTCCACATCTTATAACTACCTCATTCTCTCTCCTTGCAAAAGCTACCACCCTCATTCTGGCTCTTTTTACTTCTTTCCTGGACTATTGCAATAACCTCGGTGTCTCTGCTTCCAATCTCTCCCTGCCTCCAAGCCATTCTCCATACAGATACCAAATTAACATTTCTATAATATAGATCTGAACTCTTCTCTCTCTCTCTTTCTCTCTCTCTTTCTCTCTCTCTTTCTCTCTCTCTCTCTCTCTCTCTCTCTATTTCTCTCTCTTTCTCTCTCTCTCTCTGTCTCTGTCTCTTTCTCTCCCCCCTTCCCTCACTCCTTCCCTCCCCTCTTTTCCCCCTTCCTGTCTTTCTCCCTGTCTCTCTCTCTCCTTCTGTCTCTGTTTCCATCTATCTGTTTCTTTCTCTCTCTTCTCTATTTCTTTTTCTTTCTCTCTGTCTCTCTGTCTCTGTCTCTGTCTCTGTCTCTCTCTCTCTCACACACACACACACACACACACACACACACACACACATACACACCTTGAATGGCCTATTGCCTCTAAGCTAACTACTCAAACTAGAATTTAAAACTATCCAAAATCTGATTCCCACTTACTTTTACAATCTTATTTCATATTAATTCCCCTTCAACCATTCTTTATTCTAACCAAATCTCTGTGTCTTTACACAAATGATTCCCTGTGTCTCTTGAATGCCGGTCTGCCTCACCTATACCTCACAGAATCCCTACATTCTTTCAAAGCCCAGCTCAGATGTCTCCTTCTGCACTAGCCCTGTCTTAAACCTCCCTCTTCCATTCCCTTTGTTAATGCTCTCAGCCTGTTGGACTTACTTTGTATGATTTTATGTATATGTACATACTCTATGTATATGTATATTTATATATATTATGTAAATGACTTTATGCTTTATTATACTTGCATATATATTCTACCCCAGTAGAAAGTAAGTTTCTTGAGGGAAGGAACTGTTAACACTTTTTTCACATTTGTAGCACCAGTCTCTAGTACAGTGTCTTGCACATAAAATGTGTTTCATATTGATTTGAACTGTTGAATCTGATGTCCCACTCATGTTACAGATAAAGAAACTAAAGTCCACAAATATTGAGTGACTTGTTCAAGGTTGCACATATGGTTAGTATGAAGAACTTGAATTAGAATTCACATCCCCTACCTACTTCCCATTTCAAAACTCTCCATTAAATCATTCAGCCAAAGTACCAAAATTTCTTTTTATATGAATAATAATTGATCATTTGTTTGGTTTGATTCCTCACTTAAATAATTAAAGTATCTCTACTTACTGAATAGCCAAGAAGGCTAATCTTGCCTCTTCACTCCAAAACCAGGAGTCTCAGAACAAGGAGGTCCTTGCCCCTTGGGCCACTTCTGCCCCAAAGGGTCCAGCCTTCCCCAACCCTGCCTGGCTGGCACCTACAACAACCTATCTGGCCAAGAGGCCTGCTTTGCTTGTCCTGCTGGCTACTTCTGTCCTGAAAACATTAGCGACTATAATACACACCCCTGCCCACCTGGCTTCTACTGTCCTCGAGGTGAGCACAACAGCAGCTCTGAAAGTCATGACTGGGTGGAGAGATGGGCTGGGTATTACTGGGTAAAGTACTGAGGTTGGAGGAATAAGTTTAAGAAGGAAAGAGAGAATACAATCATGTCAGACTCAAGAACCCTGTTGAGAGAAGCACAAGGCATATGATTTGACCCAATCATACCACTACTAGCTCTAAATCCCAGCGAAAGAAAGAGGAAAAGAACCTATATGCACAAAAATATTTAGAGTGGCTTTTCAAGTGGCAGCAAAGAATTGGAAACTAAGGGGGTGCTCCCCAAGTGAGGAATGGTTGAACAAGATATGGTATATGAATATGATGGAATACTATTATTCTATTAAAAATAAGGAAGTGGCTTGGTTTCAGAAAAACCTAGGGAGACTTTTATGAACTAATGCAAGGGGAAGTGAGCAGAACCAAGAGAACAATTTATATAACAATAATATTGTAAAGATAAACAAATTTCAAAAGACTTAGGAACTCTGATCCACAGCACGACCAGGCAAATTCCGAAGGACTCCACATGAAATGTGCTCCCCGCCTCCAGGCAGAGAGCTGACAAACTCAGAGCCCAGACTGAAGCATAGGTTATTTTCCTTGGTTTCCTTCTTTTTTACTTTCTCTTTCTTTCTTGTACGTGACTTAGGCAGGAATTTATTTTGCTCGACTATTCCTACTTGTAATGTGTTATGTTTTCTTGCCTTCTCAATGGGTGGAGGCAAGGGAAGGTGGGAGGAATAAAATTCAGAACTGAGAATAAAATAAAATTGAATTTAAAAATAAAATAATATGTCCTAGGATTTGCCAAGGGAAAGAGAGAGGCAAAAGGAACAGTGAGCTTTGGAGTCCCTTCCTCTCCCTACCTTTCTAATTCCCCATAGTTTCTCTGAAGGAGAAGCTAACTATGAGCTGGGGTTGGAGGGAGGGAAAAAGAGGGGTGTGCTAGAATCAGCTCTAACCGGCTCTGGAGAACCAGCTGTTAAACCTTAGTGTGAGCCTTTACAACTCAGAAATAAACAAGTACTACAAGCCCTAAGGCTTGATTTATGATTTTGTTGATTGTCTAGACTTAAGGAAGTGGTGGTTAAAATGTTAATAATAGAGATTAAACTTTAAAGTGTATCCAGTATACACTTTTCCCCCCCCAGAAACATTTGCCAGTAAACCCCTGGAGGAATGAGAGGTCAACAAAGGATGGGGGAGAGGCTGGTTATAGGGGATGGGGCCTCTAGCCCTGCAAACCAGGGTCAGTAACCTGGGGTAGATTATTGGCAACCACACTGGCATACCCAGAATGGCTGCTAGCACAGGTTCTTACATCCACTTTACTAGGAAAGATAGCTGTTTAAGAGGCCAACAATCTTTTTTAATTACATTCACTAGTTCAGGGGAAAAGTTCTCTGAACTTCAGAGAAAATACAAACAGAGAAATGAAGACAAGGTTCTGACTACCTGAATCAAAGCAATATTGCTATACACTTTACATACATCCCTGGATCAAGAAAGCCTTTACATCTGAGCAGTTGGGGAGCTCTGAACATAAAGCCTTTCAGAACCTCAACCAGGCAATCACAAGATCCTTCTCATAAGCAAGCCCCCAAAGCAAAATACCAATTCAGAGTACTGTATATATGCACTTTTCAGAGCCAGAAGACATCACAATCCTCATGTCTCAGTGCCTAATTAGAAATTAGTAACAGGTGTGAAAACCTTCCTAGAAGCAAGCTTCCCTAAGGAAGCTTTCCTTAATGGGCTCCACGTGAGGCCTATTAATGGGGGGGGAGGGGGAGGGAAGGGAAGATCTTATATCCCATTAACATTACAGATAGAACTTTACTTCTCAGGTACAAAGTATGCCACTCAGTTCCCTTGCCCCCGAGGTTATTACAACCCAGACCCATTCACCCAGAGTCTGGATAGCTGCCTGCCCTGTCCCCCTAGCTACTACTGTGGGAAAGAGAATCTGACCCAAGTATCTGGGAAGTGTGATGCTGGTAAGTCCTGCCTCCTGAAAAGTAGACACGCAATGTCTCCCAGGTGTAGTCTGTATGTGGTCTGTGTGATGGCTATCTGGGCAAGTGGACAGCCTTGCCTCTAAAGCACCCCTAGACTCTTGTGACCCTGTAATTATGTGGCAAACCTCTAAATCTTAAGGATAGACACTCTCCCCTGGCCAGACTATGCCATGTTTGGGAGCAAGAAGATACAGATGATCTTTCTGAAATGGTTTCCTGTAGGTCAGAGAAGAGGAAAATTCTGTGGCCTATGTGAACTTCATGTTAGATGGTGCTTGGGATGCTATAATATTATATTGCTTGTCTTTCTGTGACTCTCACTCTCTCTTGACTTTTTTTCCTGTCTTCCAGGCTGGTTCTGTGTGCTGGCTGCCTGGGCTGCCCGCCCCTTTGACCTAGATAATTACACTAGTACCAACTGCCTGTGCCCAGCCACTGCCACTGGAGCGAAATGAACCTCTGGCTCCTACTGTCCCGAGGGCAGCCCTGAACCCATTCCTTGCTCCCCAGGCTCTTACTGCAATGTTTCTGGTAAGGGGAATCTGTCATCTTGCAAAAAAGCATTTATTAGGAACACAAAAGATGTTACTTATGAAGGAGAGTTCAAAGCCATAGGAATTTAAGTTAGAAAGGACCTGAGAAATCATCTCATTTTATCCCTTCATTTTGAAGATGGGAAAAGTGAGGCTTAGAGAGTCAAGTGGCTGCTCAGGGTCACACAGAACCAGGATGTGAACCAAGGCTGGCTAGAAAGTCTGTACTCTTTCCATGATGCCGCATTTAAGATTAGACACGGTCACTGCCCTGGAGGATCATATTCATATTCAATCTGTTGAGTGAAACCAGGAGGAGATAAAAGATTTGGAGTCAGTAGACCTGGGTTCTAATCCTGGCTCTATCACTTTTAGACTTTATAACTCAGAAATAGGCAAATGCTACTAATCAGACCTTGATTTATTGCTTTATTGGTTGTCTAGACTTTGTCTAACCTCTGTGAAGCACTTGGATCCTCATCTGTAAGATGAGGAAGCTAGTCTAAATTATCCCCCCCCCCAACTCTAGCCTCAAATCCCATGATTCCTCTCAAATTACCTTGTATTTATACCGTCCATGTTTTATGTAAACTTTGTAATTTGTTGTTGCTCTTCCATTAGACTGTAGACTCCATGAGGGCAAGAACAGCTTTGTTTTTGTCTTTTTATCCTCAGTGCCTAGCACAGTACCAGGCACAGAGCAGACATTTAACAAATACTTTAGTGGTTGATGAATTGAATTACCCTGTAAAATGAAATAGAAATGTGTAATTGCAGTAATCGCTAATATACCTTGGCAGAAAAGGTGACTTTATTCCAGCAAGTTGTAGAATGTGCGAACAAGATGGTAAGAAAAAAATTCCTGAGGAGGGAAAAGAGTCAGGAAGTGGAGAGCTTAGTGCCCAGGGGAGCCAAGAAAGACATCAATCCCACCTTCTCTCAGAAGACGTGGTGGTTTTGTTCTCATTGGTTACTCAAGTTTGAGTGGGCAAGTCTTCCTCTTAGGACCAAAATTAAGAGATGTTAGCTAGTAGCCCTGGTTCTGGCCTGGAGCTTAGAGTACCTAAATATATCCTGACCCTGTGGTGCACTGGCCCTAGTTCCAATAGGCACCAGAGAATCAATTGTTAAATTTTCAGTATGACCTGACACCTCAGAAACAGGCAAGTGCCTCTTGATTTATTGTTCTGTTGATTTTCTAAAGTTAAGAAAGTGAAGGAGAACATGTTAATGTTGCAAATTAAACTGAAGAGTGTGTCATGGGTACATTTTTTTCATAGAGCTGGTTGTTAAACATTTAGTGGCACACCACAATGGCCTGATCCCTATGGAAGACCCTGAAGCTTCCCTATCCCTCACTAACCCATATCCTGCCTCCCTTCCCTCCTGGATTCTCTAACTCAGTGCCAAACATATCAAAGATGTTTCTGTGTAAGAGCCAGGCATTCTCTGCGGTGACCTCCAGGAGAAAGATTTCACCCCTTCTTCCTTGTCCAGAGCAGTTTTAAGGAACCTCCTCATTCTTATTTCACTGCAGTATCAATGGCCAGCACTTGGTCCTCATTATCTTCACCCTAGGTCTGTCCACTGTCAGTGGAGAGTGCCAGGCTGGTTATTACTGCGCAGAAGGTGCAGTTGTCCCAGACCCAGATGATGGGGTGACCGGAGGCCTCTGCCCTGCAGGGACATACTGCCATGAGTATAGATTTACCATAGCTCCCTGTGGTCACTGGTGCTTAGTCCCCTATTTGGTGAATCATCCAATCCCTTCAATTCTCCTTCTTCCCTTTCCCACTCCTATCTTGAATGGAATGGTTTTGGCCTCTGGCCTGTGTCTTTTACTCTTCTGTGCATAGATGTTGGAAAGGTCATAGAAACACTCATCTGTCCACTGCACTTCTTGGGAGTAGTTCCAAGACCAAGGGTTGGTAGGAGTGAGAGGGGAAAAGTGCTAACTCCAATGAGGTTTGGGTCTTTGAGCCACGTTACAGGTGAAGATGGTACATGCCCTCTATCTGGTCCATTATACTTGAATCCTTATTAACTCTTCAGTCATACATTATAGTCTTAATTCTAGCTATTCTGCCCATGCTACGTAGGAAGGGTATATTTTGGACTACTTGGTGCTAGAGGGTATTGGTTTTATTATTTTCTAGGGAGTGGGGTGGGGAGGGGTGCTGTTTACAGAGGGATAGGATAATCAGAGGTACATGTTTGAAGCAATCTCTCTGGGGCAGATAGGAATCAGGTACCTGGTTAAAGAAATAAGTAACCCTCCTCTAGTGCCACGTACTAAAAGGATATTGGACTGCCTGGGCCAGCTAAGGTCCACCAACCTACTCACACTTAGATTCATTCTGTTTAAGGTGAGGTCCAAGTACATTCCTGCTGACCCCTTGGCCTTAAACCCTTAACAACCTCACTGATTTCTTTCAAAATTGAAACTATTCTAAGCATCTCACATTTTGGTTTTCAGCTGCTGGATCTCACAGGCCCACCCCTTGCCCACCAGGGACATTTTCCAGCATCCATGATAGTTGCCACACATGCCCATCAGGCTTTTACTGCAAGGATGCTGGTCTCAAGGCTCCAAGTGGACAATGCCCAGCAGGTGAGATGTGGAGAATGAATAGTCAATATATGAAATCATGTCAGATAAAGCGGGAGCTTTTTTAGGAGCACCATTTTTTTCTATTTTGTTGTTACTTGGCATACTACCAACACGGGTGATCTCCGAAGAGAAAATGGCCCCAGTAAATGGCCGAGAGACCAAGGAATGAATAATGAGATCAAATTTCTACCAAATACCCTCAACCCTACTAACATTATGACTGCCTGTCTGAAAATAGAGAGAGAGAGGGAGCAAGAGATAAACATTCAGAAAAATCCCCATGAAATCCTTCCTTCCCAACGATCTGCTGCCAACACTAAATCAACCAGGTAGTCTAAAATATTCATAGAATCTTAGAAGTCCCTAGAGACATCCTACCCAAATTCAGGAATCCCTTCCACAATATGACAATATCACCATTATTAGACAACCCATTCTTTTGCTGGTCAATTCTAATTCTAGACCTGTTTCCCCATAACTTATAACCAAATGTTTGTCTGTTTTTCCATCTGAGGCACAAGTCTACTCCCTCTTCTCTATAGTAACCCTTCTAATTTTTAAAGACAACTATTCAGTTGCCCTTAATCCTTAGTATCCTCATTTCTTTCAAATGTTCTTCATAGGACAATTTTCTGTCCCTTCCCCTATCCAGTGTTGCCTTCTTCTGGGCATGCTCCAGTTTGCCTCTTCCAAACGTGGCTTTGTCTCAGCACATGGCAGAGGAGCTTCTGACTATTTCAGTGTCCAAAATGATACCATCATTGCATGGGATTCCCTTGGAAGGAGCTGGCCAGCTGTGCTGGCCAGAAGTAGGAGTGAGCATGTGGGCCAAAATCCCAGTGGTCATTGCCCATCACCAATACACAGGTGCAGATTTATGTTGGACAAAAAAGTAGTTTATCCCACTAGAACGTTGATTCATCTCCAAAGTACTGGTCTGGCCTTTATCTCCCTACTGAAAAGGCATCCTGGCTGGCTCATTAAACAGATGTGAGAAAGGCACTTTGGAGATGTCAAGGGCTCCAAAGCCGCCAGGCTCCTACCAGTTATTACCTCCTCAAAACCTGATGATTCCTGATCTTTACAACCCAGGATGCAGTAGAAAGAATCCTAGAGTAGGAGTTGCAAGATCCAGACTCTAGTCCAAGCCCTGAAGACATTTACTGGTTTGATGACCTTGAGAAAAGCCACTTAATTTCTCTGGAGTGCAGTTCTTCCATCTGTAAAATGGGGGTGGCCATGCCCTGCCTATTTCACAGAGGTGTCGTGAGGGTCAAATGAAATAAAATGTGAGGAATTACTTTGTAAACTATAAAATGCTATTTTAAAAATTATGGCATTATTGTTGTTGTTATCATTCTCATCATTTTGATAAAGTTCAGACAGAGTCTTGGGACAAGTTGTTATTATGTAATTCATGTATCTTTGATGTTCTATGGACCATTTCACGAACAGATAAAAGACCTGTTTGTGATAGAATAAATTCCTGGGATTACTGTTGTTATCATTGACTTCTCTATATATGGAGAGGCTACTGATGTCCCTTGATGTAACCTTTCTCATTTATCCTTCCCTCCCCACCCTGTAGGTTATTACTGTGACTCCAGGCCAGGACCAGTCAAAGACTTTCACCTCTACCCGTGTCCTCAGGGATTTTATTGTCCACTGGGCACAACCTGGAGCAGACAGAATAGTTGCCCAGTGGGCACCTATGGACCCCGGCAGAGACTGAAGGGCATCACTGAGTGTCAGTTGTGCCCAGCTGGGAAATACTGTGCCCTGGCTGGGCTGTCAACTCCAACAGGTACAAAAACAACCAGCACAAAAGAAGAGTGGGGAAGGTAGGGAGAGAAGGGCAAAGGGAATGATCTAGGGAGGCAGCCTAGTGTAGTGAAAAGAAAGCAGAACTTAGAGTCAGCTCTGGTACCCAGATGCCACCTCTGTCTCTTCCTTTGAGACCTTGAAGAAACCACAAAAGGCCCCTCTGGGACTCAGTACCCTCATCTACAAAATGAAGGAGATTGAACCACCTCTAAAGGCTCAACTCTAAATCTATACTTTACAATCTCTAAGTCTTTAAAATAGAAATATTTAAGAAATTGAAGAATGAACTACAAAGGTCTAGAATATCTCATAATAGGGTCTTTGGGCTGAAAAATTTCCCAGAGGTTACCTGATCCCTCCACCTGCCTTTTAGGCAGGATTGTACTTGTTTACCCTCAACATCTCCAAAAAGACTCCACAGCCTCTCTAGGAAATTTATTCCTGTTTTCAACAGCCTCGTAACCACTGAGATCTCCCAAGACCTACTTAGTGGCTGGGTTAACTACTGGTCATATGACCTCTTGTATGTTGTTTCTGATCTTGGAACTATAGTTTCTCAATCTGTAAAATGAGTTGGGGGGCTAGACTAAATATTTCCAATACCTCTTCCAATTCTATCCATGATTTTATGGAATTCTGTGATCTTTTTAACTTCCTAAGATCAAATTGGAGGAAGGAGTTCATAAATTGTTGCTGCCTTATTTGGTGGCTCTACTGGGAATGTAAAAGATATATAGGAGGATTATTTTGTAGAAATGGAAAAATATCTCTACTAGGCTACTACAGAAAGGGAAGGATGCTCACTCTCTTCTCTGGCCCCCTCCTAAAGACAGGAGCCCTGACCAGCCACTCTCCTCCCACTGGGTATAACCTAATCTCTAGTCTACACCCTCAACTCCACCCTCACAGAGGGATTTTTCTATTCATGAAAGAAGGAAAATCGTGGAGAAGGCAATATAATGACAATAGTGCCTCGCATCTGTACCAAACAACCAACTGCTATTTTTAGCTCCCAGGGAAGAAGACCTGGATCCATGCTTGCCCCACTTTGGAAGGTTTATAAAAACAGGAAATAAATAAGTGTCTGTTTCATTTAGCTCCTAAGCTCCAACCAGAGAGATTTACTCTTCTTACTGATAACTTAAGCAGAATATCTACTTTTACTTTTCCCTATCTGCTTTGCCATTACTGTATGTACTCTTTTCTCTGGTTTCCCTCTCACAACAAGGAGGCACACAGATCAGAAACAGTTTTAATTGGTCAAATCTTTATCTAGAGCAAGCCAGTCTCAGTACTAACTCAAACAGAAATTACAAATGTAACTGTAAAGAGTTGGAAATTTTTAAATTTAACATCTGCCTTCTAAGGCTAAGAAAAGCAGGAAGAGGGGAAAGAAGAGACAAAGCACATTACTGGCCTTTATCATATCTCCTATCCTTTGTCAGATTTCCTGGAGATAAAAAAAAAAAAACTTCACAATCATTAATTTGTTCCAGCCAGACTCTTCCCCGGAGGGCTGATAAGTGGCTACTGTGTTGGCAGAACCAATAGCAATGGAGGCACCTGCTCACCAGAGGTGGTACCAGCCAGCTGTCTTTAGTGCATTCTCCATTTTTCTCCTCCTTTCCCATCCATCTCTCTCTTCTTCCAAAACACAAGTGTCCGAAATACATCACAATCTTTCAAGATAGCTTCTCCTCCAGGAGAAGAGAAACTGATATTTTTTAAAGACTCACTCATTTTCTATAGCTCCCAGGGGCTCATACAGACAGGTGCTGAAGACTTCTCTGCCTACCAAAAAACTGGTCTTTAATTACCCACAAGATGAAGTTTTGATTTGCTAGTTCCCAAGTAAAATTCAGTGGTTGAATAAAGAAGTCAGGTTTTAGTCTGTAAGAGAAGAGCTGGTCCTCACAACTATTAATTTCTACACAAGTCAAGCCTTAAAGCCTCAGTCCTTTTCTCATCCTCATCCTCCTCCTCCTCACCATGAAAGGATGGATTCATTGGCCTTGAGCATGGGGATTCTCTGCTTTTAAAAAAAAAAGAAAATTATTTTTAAACAATCTTTTCTTTTTAAGTTCTGAGTTCCGAATTCTCTCCTTCCCTCTACCACTCACTGAGAAGGCAAGCAATATATCAGTTTTACACGTGAAATCATGAAGAACATTTCCATATTAGCCATATTGCAGGGAGAATAAAAAAAGTGAGGAAAGTACTCATCAATTTGAACTCAGAGTTCATCAGTTCTCTCTCTGGAAGTGGACAGTGTTTTCTCACCATGAGTCCTTCGGAATTATCTTGGATCATGGCATGGAGTAGAGAGTAGCCAAGTCTTTCACAATTAATCGTCATTACAACATTGCTGCTAAATACGCACAATTATCTCCCGGTTCTTCACACTTCACTTTGTATCAGTTTATATAGGTCTGGCCAGAGCATGGGGATTCTTTAGCGGGAAGCACATTGCCAGAATTTAGGTGCTTCCTTCTCTCCCTTAGAAATCCCTGGAAGGGCCCAATGCCTCATAGAGTCATAGTTCTAAAGCTAGAAGGAATCTCAAAGGTCAGCTAGTCCAGATAAGGAGACTGAAGCCCAGAGAGGTTATGATTTGCCCAAGATGAAACATAGTGTTAGAGGTGGGATTTGAACCCAAGTCTTTCAACTTTATTCCTAATGTTCTTTCCATTGATGAACTATGTTGATCTAGAAGTGAATTAAGGGATGTTAGAATTCCTCCATTGTAGATAAAGAGAGAAGAGCAGGCAGGTCTGAATTTTCAGACAGAGCGTCATGGGTAGAGCTCATTATAGTCTCCATTGGTGTGTAATATAGTAAAGAAGAGAGGAAAGCAGCAAGGTACAAAGCTTGGGGATGTCATCTTTCCTAGGTGACTGCTATGAAGGCCACTGGTGCAAGGAAGGAGCCTCTGTGAAGAATCCTACAGATGGGGTGCTAGGCCTTCTCTGCCCCCCAGGGCACTACTGTCCCACAGGTACAACAACCTTCCTAGGACCAAATAGAAAGAGGTTTCTCATGAAGAAGATTGGCAATGCCTCTGTAGCCACTGGGCAAAGGTGTGACTATGTGGACCATCAGCCTTTCTTTCAAATATTCAAATATTATCTTATGATCCAAAAGCCTTTGTTAAGTACCTATTAAGTGAAGTACAGCCGTGCATGTTTGGTCTTCAGACAGGCCATTCATTGGAGCCACCTGGGATGCCCTACTTTCTTGTTTTCTGCCAGGCCTCCTCCCAAAAAAATATACTCAAAACTGATCTCCAGGAAAATTTTCTTCACTGATTTGACCTAATTCTTCTCACCTCCTCCCTTTGCCCTCATTCCATGGTTTACGCTTTGTCCCTACTAGCTTAACCATTGTTTATTAACCCTTCTTCCACATGTATCTATTTTGTCTCCTGAACCAGATAGTTTTTGAAGGACATGGACTTTCCTTCTCCCACAATGTTCAATAAAGAATTCTGCCCACAGTCAATACACACAGAGAAGTAAAATGCAAAGGGGAAAAGGAAAAGAGAAGAGAAGCTATGAAAGAAAAAAAATAACCAAATCAGGGATTCGTAACCCAGAGTCTGTGGACCCCAACTATAGACAGATTTCAGGAAGTCCATGATGAAGGGTGGGAGGAATCACATCTTTGTTTTTGCTAAATCCTAACTGAAATTTAATGTTTCCTTCAATTATTTAAAAATATTATTCTGAAAAAGCATCCAGACACTTTACTAGACATATATGGGATATGGGATAACAAAAAAAGTGACGAACTCCTCCCTGATCTAAGACAAAACTTCCATTCCACAAACGACTCTTTCTCTAAAGAAATTTCCAGTTGTCTAGATCCTTCTTCTTTGCCTCACTGATTTCTGCAGGAATTCCCAGGCCAGCCCCGTGCCCACCAGGTACATGGTCCAAGGAAGGGAACAGGAACCTAGATGGGTGCCAAGCCTGCCTTGGGGGCCCTTCCTGTAGCAGCAGCAGCCAACGAGCTCTCACCAGACCCTGTAACCTGAAGTAAGTAGCTTCTTTTCTCCTCAGTCTTAGGATCAGAGCAGGAATGAACTCTAAGTCAGTTCTAACCAAAGGCTTGAGAACAAGATGAAAGAAAGAGCTACCTTAGTCCTCTCTGATCCATCCTGAAGGAGTCTCCAAGAACCACGTTTAGGCAAGTGATATTGAGGAGCTTAATGTGTCTGTACCTAATTTTCAAAGGATTTGTGTGTAGCAATAAAGCATAGTCATCATTTCCCAGGCAGGTTAGAGTGTCAAGCATTTCAGGTCAGCATTTCTCTTCTTAAAACTGACCCCATTCCCCTACTCTAGACTCCCATGGAAGGGATCAGGAAGATGAGATCAGGTAGAAGGGAATCAGCAGGCCACTTTGGAGCGGATTGTCCAAAGCCCCCAGTCTCATCTAAAGGGTTCCCCTCCCACCCTAAACAGTCACTAGTTGGATTGAGGTGGTGAGACTTCCAAACCCCAGATGTAAGTCATTCCCTTTTCCTTGCCCTGGGCTGCCTTAAAGGTAGAAGTACCCAGTCTATGGGGCTAGTCTCAGCTAAACTTCTTTTTAATTCCATTCACACTCTTCCAGGTTTCACTGCACTGAGGAGGCTCTCCTGCTCTATCTCACAGATGGGGGACCTTGCTACACCGGATACTTCTGTTCTCAGGAAATGAAGTACCCCACCTCTTGCCCCCTTGGCTCCTACATTCCTTTTAGAAATTCAGCAGAATGTCACATCTGTCCTAGTGGCCAATACTGTGTCCCAGGTCAGAAGCCACAGCTCTGCCCACGAGGTGAGTGTCCTGGCCTCTACTTGGCAGGGGATGAGTGGCAGGGGAAGAATGAGGTTGTAACCATCCGTAGTGTACCTTTTTCTTGCTTCCCTCTGATGATGTTCTGCCCTCAGTATTTACTCTTTAGGATTTCGGATTGTTGGTTGTCCTTCGTCCTCAAAGAGAACCAATAGCATCAGGAAGGTGATGTGATGACTTGCAAGTGAATTGGATTTAAGTGAGGCAGGGCTGTGCAAAGTCACCAGCCTCACTTTCTCTTTCAGGGTTATCTGGGCCAAGTGGCAAGAGATAGACTGAGATGACTGGAGAAGACTCCAGGGTTTGGGGAGCACTCGAGGAAAGGAGCTCAGGAGAACAATATCCCTGAGAGACAATTTCAGCAGCTCTGAATGATGAAATAATAATCCTAAATAAGCCCTGTGTTTCACAGAAGTTTCACTAACAGAGTGTTTTCACATCTGCCAGGAGGACCTGGGTTCAAATGTCACATTTTAAACTTGCCAGCTGTGTGACTTTGCACAAATCATTTAATCTCCTTGGAATCTCAGTTTTCTCATCTGTAAAATCAGAGAGCTGAACATCATGGTCCCCCAGGTCCCCTCCAGCTCTCAGTCCGTGATCCTGTCATCATAGTATCTATAATTTTAACCCCACAACCTCTTTGAAGAATAGGTACCATTGCCTCTATTTTACCAGAGATGTTGGAGAGAAGGGTATCATGATTTTTCCAAGGGGGAAGAGGGAAGGGAAGACAGAAAACTAGAACTCAGGCCTCGCTACTACTCTCTCCTTAGTACCACCTTTCCCCAGTAAGATAACCTGTGAATGGGGGCAGGAATCATGCTGAAGGGAGTCAAAGCCAGAGGACGAAGGGCCTGGACCAGGCCTAGTCCAGAAAAAGTCTGAACCAAGCTGGGCATGTTGGCCTCACTTCCTCCTCCTTCTCTCCTATCCCCTATTCTTATCCCTGCACCTCTACAGGTTTCTATTGCCCTGAAGGGACAGGAGAAGATTGGCAACCGTGCCCCGCAGGCACCTACAGTCCTGTGGCTGGGTTAAGCAGCCTGATGGAATGCAGAGTCTGCGATAAGGGCAAATTTTGCCTGAAGGCTAATGCCACAGATGTGAGTGGAGAGTGCTGGGCAGGCTACTTCTGCCCACGAGGATCAAGGTGGCCAAACCCAGAACCTGGCACAGAAGGTACTATGGCCTTTCTTCTAGTACCCAGTCACCTTAGCTTCCTGGTTGAGGAAAGGCAAGGCCACACCTCTCACTCACCCCATTCCCCTTAACCACAGCACAGAGAACCAGGGAACTTGTTCTGTTCAAAGCATCTGCATCTCAATGGACCCTCCGTGTTCCCAGACTGTCCACTGAGTGGATCTCCTAATAAACCAGAACCTTCCTGGGAGAGAAGTCTTCCCTTTGGGCTGGGGAAAGTTTTTGTTTCTGTTTTGGTCACAGTCCCTCTTTCCACCCAGATCTTCCTTGAAGATTTGAAAGCAAACCCCCACCTAGGCTTGAAAGCAAAATGTAAGGCAGGCCCTCAACAGAATGTGAGAAAGAACTCCTCCTAGTTTCTCTTCTAGTTTCTGTCACTGTCTGTATCCAGGCACTCCAGGTTTTAATAAGCTTACCTCATACCTTCAATTCATTGTACTCACTAACTCCCTGCCCTCACCACAGGGTGGGAAGGTCCCAAAGGCCCAGTCTAAATGGACAGCTCTTATTTCCTGATCTCTTCCTGTTGTTCTACTGTCTCAATCAGCATGTGGGAGGATTGGGAAAGGGAGGAGAGAACAGAATATAATATGGGTTACATCCTTGTGCTGTGCAATGATTCAAGTTCTCCAGGAGCCTGGCCCATGGAAGGGACTCCAGTCTAAGCCAATAGGAAGGGAAGGTGGGTAAAGCAGCCCTGTGGCACTGACCATCCCCACAAGGTGATTATATTGAGGAGAAATGATAATCCTGAGGACAGCTCCCTGGGGCAGGCTTTCAAATGACCCATTGACCACAGCATAACCTATGGCTGAAAGAGAGTCTTAAGAGATCATTTAGCTTGTGGGGAGTTTATTTTGCTTGACTTTAAACTTGTATAGTCATATACAACACAGAGAGACATTTATTTACAATAGATTTTGTTTTTCTTGACTTCTCAATGAGGCTGGGGGAGAGAATTCAGAATTGAAAACAAAATAAAATTTAATTAAGAGATCATTTAATTATCACTCTTGGCTTTGATAATAAACACACAAATCACCTGCAGGTCACCAAAAATTTCTCCTGTTTTGAGCAAAGGAGGCCCCATTCCCATTACGTCCCCTCTGAATGAACAGTAGTTCCCACTGTTAAGAAAAATTTCCTTGTTTGCCTGCCAGGTGGCATAGTGGGTAGAGCTCTAGACCTAGAGTCAGAAAGGTCTGAATTCAAATCCTACCTCAGATACTGTATTAGCTGTGTGACTTTCACTCTCCTGGACTCAGTTCCCACATCTGTAAACCAGCTGTAAACCAGCCTACCTCACAGGATTATCATGAGGCTCAAATGTGATAATGTTTGTAAAATGCTTTGTAAACCTTAAACTATAAATGGTAGGTGTTATTACAGCCTGTTTATTTATGTTGTTAAACCATTAAATAAGTTACAAAGGGGTACTGAGAATGTCAGAAGAAGGGACTTGGGGAGTCATCTCACCCAAACCCATTGCTTTACAGATAAGGAGATTGAGGTTACGTGTTTGCCCAGTGTCACACAGCTGGTTAATGACAGATCCTAGACTCTGACTCTGCTGTTCTTTCCACTGTAGCACACTTCCTGCACACACAGGAGTCTGATTTTCATTAGTATTCAGTAGGGGAAAGAGAGGAGCAGAAGCTGAAGTGACCCTGGCTCTTACTAGCTGTCAGGCTGACCTTGTTTCTCCTTTCCAGGTGAGGCTGGTCCTTGCCCTCAAGGGCACTACTGTCCCAGTGGCTCTGCTTCCCCCCAACCTTGTCCTCTGGGCACCTTCAGCCAGCAAATCAAGCTAAGCTCAGAGGTAGGAAGACTATTGGCCTGAGGAGGGCGCCAGGTTGGGTTATGAGGGCTCTGTTCTAAATGTGTAGAAACAATGGTATCCTAAGAGTTCAAGTCTCCAGCTGAACATTCCTACAGAGGCTAAGAAGCCGGGACTATGGGCCCCAACTCCTCATTTACTGAATAGAGTTTTTCATTGGTTGGACATTCTCCATTGGTCACATGTGAGTTATCCGCCTGTCTGGAATCCCAGGGAATCTGCAAAGGGTAGTGAACCAAAGGAGCCCAGGTCCTAGAACCAGGGTAGGATGAGATCCAGCTCTTCCTCTTAATGGCTACGAGATCTTATTCCAGTCATATGCCCCACTTGGGTCTCAGTTTCCCTTTCTGTAAAACAATGGGATTGGACTAGATGATCATGGAATCATAGATGAACTGAGTATGCATAGCTAGGGGAAAGACCATGAAGAGAAGCAAGACAAGAGCCAGGAGAAGCCCAGAGGATCAGAGAATTAAGAGGCAGTAGGGCTTCTTCATGTGTTGTCACTCAAACCAGATGAAGGCCCTGGGAAGAACAAGATTCAGTTAGTTGGCCGGTAATGACATTTCAATCTGAACCAGTTTAACCACCATTCTGCCAAGGGGCAGAGCAGGAACCACAAAAGACTTAATTCCCATTTATGCTTCGGATGACACATGGGAAAAAAAATCTTCTCATTTCCCCCTCCGAAAAGTGGGAAATGTTCAGGGGATGGAAGAAATCCCTGCCAGAGCCACAAATGTGTAAAGAGCTCCACGTCAGCAAAGCACTCCCTCTGGGTTCCCTCTCCCAAGTGGAACATGACTAGCAGGTTAGCTTGCCAGAGAGCAAAACTACTGCTGCTCTCAGGGTTCTAGGATAACCCAACCTGCAATGGACTTAACACCATCAACTCTTAATTATCTGGGTGAAAATGTGCAGCTCAATAGAAGCAGATTTTTTAATGCCCCGTTACCCAGTAGAGTGATCCAGCTAGGTGGCACAGTAGTTAAAGCGCTGGGCCAGCTGTCAGAAAGACCGGAGTTCAAATCCAGCCTCAGAACCTTACTAGCTATGTGACCCTGGGCAAGTCACTCAGTTTCCTCATCTGTAAAGTAAGCTGGAAAAGGAAATGGCAAACCATGCCAAGAAAACTCCAAATGGGGTCACTAAGAGTCAGATATGATTGAAACAACTGAACTACAACCCAATATAGTAGTAATAGCTAGCCTTTACATAGGGCTCAACATATGTTTTCTCATTCAATCCTCAGAGCAACCTTGGGAGGTAAGTGCTATTATCCCATTTTATAGATGAGGAAACTAAGACTGAGAAGGTTAAGTGATTTGCCCAGGAACACATAACTAGTATCTAAATCAGGATCTGAACGCATGTCTTCCTGATTAAATGATGCCACTTAGCTGATTAAATTCCTTTTATCCAACACAAAGTATATGTTTTGAGGGGTGGGGAGGATGAATTGCTAAAACAAATACAGATGACTATGTGGTTATCAGCCATTGGGGATGCTCTTTCCTTTGATTAATGTGGGACATGTGGAGAGTGAATAACTACACAATTGCTGCTGGTGGTGTTCCCTGCAGGCCGACTGCTCCCCTTGCACCCCTGGACATTACTGCAATGCCACAGGCCTCACAACCCCATCTGGTCCATGCAGTGAAGGTTACTTCTGCCTAGGGGGAGCAACCATCCCCAACAGCTCCCTTGGGGACCAGAGGGGTGGCCCCTGCCCCACAGGTAACTGTTCTTTCCCATGACAGTCCAGTATCTCCAGACTTCAATCATTGCTTGTCCTGCTCCATCTGGAAATGAAGGAAATCTGTCTTAAAGGCCCTGACTGCCCCCTGGGAAAACCTTGCACCTAAGCACCAGCCTGGGGTCTCTGGAGGGATGTAAGGGGTGGAGCCCTGTGCTGATTTCTCACACCCTTGCTGCCTGATTCCCTTGCAGGACATTTCTGCCCCAGGGCCAGTGTGGCCTCTCAGGTCTGCTTGGCAGGCTCCTACAACCCTCTCCCAGCCCAGAGCAGCTGTAAGCCGTGTCCCCAGGGGTAAGCACTGATGCAATCGTTACTGTCCTTGACATCGCCAGTTGCTGTCCTGGCTCCTGATCTCCCTGCCTCTTTTTCTTCTTGCTCCTCCTGTCCCAGGCTCAAGAACACAGAACTAGTTTTCTGTTGGCGCATTGACAAGACGAAGGAATAAAACATAGGCAAACTTGAGAAACACCGCAGGCTCGGTTTCAGATGGACACAGTAAAGCAAATATCACAGTAGAGTGAGTTACACAAATTTTCGGTTTCCCAGTGTGGATCAAAATTACGTTCACACCATGCTGTGTCTAGTAAGTGTGCAACAGGGCTGTGTTTTAAGGTGCATTTAATTTTGTTTGGATTTATTCATAGTTATATTTTATTAATACAAATTTAGACTTAAATTAAAAACATTTCAAAAAGGTACATAGCTTAATTTTAAAATACTTTATTACGATAAAGTATTGATATTTTTACTATAAAATTTATTTCTATAAACCATCCTCCGAGCCTTTAGCGAGCTGGAATCTCCCTGCTGGCGGATGGTCTCAGCTCGATGCTGACGGCGCGTGACTGATCAGGGTGGCGGCTGCTGAAGGTCAGGGTGGCAATTTCTTAAAACAAGACAGTGACATCTGCCACACTGATCGACTCTTCATGTCACTGGCACCCTTAGAGGCCATTGTAGGGTTATTGATTGGCCTGATTTTAATATTGTGTCTTAGGGAACAGGGAGGCCCGAGGAGAGGGAGAGAGATGGGGGACAGAGCCAGTAGATGCAACAATCAGAACACAGACAACATTAGTGGACTAAATTCACCATCTTATACAGGCAGGGTTCATGATGCCCCAAAACCATTACAATGGGAACATTAAAGATCATTGTTAATAGATCACCGCAACAGATACAATAATAACGAAAAAAGTGTGAAATGTGAGGATGACCAAAAGGTGACACAGAGACACAGTGTGAGCAAGTGCTGTTTGAAAATGACACTGATAGACTTGCCTAACACAAGGTTTCCAAGAACCTTTAATTTGTAGAGAAAAAAAAACCATATTTGTGAAGCACAATAAAATGAGGTGTGCCTATACATAAATACTAAGAATAGGGTTTAAGATAACGGCGAGAAGGGGCCGCTAGGTGGCACAGCGAACAGAGCACAGCCCTGGATCAGGAGGACCTGAGTTCAAATTTGTTCTCAGAGACTTAACACGTATTAGCTGTGTGACCTTGGGCAAGTCACTTAACCCCAATTTCCCTGCCTTTCCCCTCCCCCAAAAAAAGACAAAGATAATGGAGAGAAAATATGCTTTTGAAGTTAAATCTAGACCTAAGTTTGCTAAGCTGTTTTCTGGTTGAAGTTTTTCAGAAACAGCTGGTCCCCATGATTCCCTAGGCATGAGACTCACACTCTCACATGCTCTTTTCTAGCACGATGGCATTTCTTTCTCACCCATTTCACTCTTCTCCACTCTGTGCCAATTCATCCTCAACTGCCAAACTGTAATTCACCCAAATAGGTTCTGGCTCACTCTCAGCCAGTCGGGGAAAGGCTTGGTCTCTGCTGGGCTTTTGCTACTGCAGCCATATTCTTGGGAGGAATCATTGGGCTAGCTAGATATCTCCCATCCACGATGTTAAGGGAGGAGAGAAAAGAAAAACACTGTAAAAGAATGCTACCTTATTTGTGCCGATTCCCCTTTAAAAGAAAAAAAACCAAAGGGATAATTCAACTTGGCACCCCATTCACTACCAAAAGTCCCAAAAGTCAGCCCTTCTTTTTACAACCCATCCATAGGAATGGTACCTGAAGTCCTTAAGGCTACCATTCATACACCTATACTATCCTGGGCAGGGCAGGGGGAGTGGTTTTCTCTTTCCTTAAAAAGTTTCAAAGAAGGAAATGTCACAAGTTCCCCTGGCAGTGTATCCCAATATCAGACATTCTGCATGGTGGTTGGCAAAGAACTCCTTACAACATCAATGTGCTCTCTCTTCTCACTGAAATATAAGCTTATCCTTTCCTCCTTGGAAAGAGAGAACTGCTCCCCAGCTGATCAACAAACCTCAAAGACTGTCATTAAGGCTTTACTCAAACCTCTCATCTCCGTACCACATCATACAGTGGCATTAGACTCCACAGAACACTTCAGCTCTCCGTGGGCATCCCCTAAGCTGGTAGTGAGCTTGGAAGAAGATTTTCTCTTCTCTCCTCTATGTAGCTTCTTCTGCCCAGAAAATTCTTCCTCCTTGGTTGGGAAGGAGTGTCCTGCCGGTCACTATTGTCCTTCTGCCACAGCCTCAGCCTCCCAATTCCCTTGCCCCAGAGGGACCTACAGTCCTCAGGAAGGCAGCGGCCAGCTATCTGACTGCATCCCCTGTGATCCAGGTAAGGGAGACAGGTAAGAGGGACAGCCTCATTTTGTCTTTATTTACCCTGTAGGTAGGGGATGGTATTATCCTGGTCAATTAGAGTTAGCCCTACTATCATAAAATAATGATGATGAAAATAATAATAGTTATATATATACATTATATATACGTTTTATATACACACACACACACACACACACAGAGTGTGTTCTGCACACATAGTCTCATTTCATCCTCACGAAAAGCCTATGAAGTAGATACTGTCAATTTTAATATCCCTATTTTACAGATGAGAAAACAGAGGTCAGGCAGGTTGAATTAATTGACCATGATAATATTGACTAATACTCAGATAATGGTTTCAAGTTTACAAAGTTGTTAGTATACAGGGTGTCCCAAAAATTCAATGCAGTTTTGAGTTCATTAAAGCTTTAAAGATCTTAAATTTCTCACTAAGATTTTTGGGACACCCTGTATCTTATCTCATGAAAGCCTCATAACAACCCTGTGAAGGAGGTTCTACAGTTATTATTATCCCCATTTCACAGATGAGGAACTTATCAAGTGAAGTTAAGTGACTTCCCCATCAATAGCAGTATCCATAGTATTAGCAACATTTGAACTCAGGACTCAGGTCTCCCTGACTCCAAGTCAGTCAACAAATCTTTATGAAGTGCTTACTGTGTGCCAAGTACTGTGGGAAAAACGGGGATGCAAAGAAAAGCAAAAACAGGTCCTGTCCTCAAGGAGCTGCCAGTCTAATGGGGAAGACCCCAATAACTAGGTACATACAAGATATAGAGAATAGGTGGAAGGTGATCTCACAGGAGAAGGCACTAGCAACTGAGAAGGACATGGAAAGGCCTCTTATAGAAGGTAGGATTTAAACTGAGTCTGTATGGAAGCCAGGGAAGCAAAGAGGCAGAAGTGAGGGAGTAGAGCTTTCCAGGCATGGGGGAACAGCCAGTGCAAAGGCATGGAGATGGGAGATGAAGGGTTGTGTCTGAGAAACAGTATTCTTTCTGCTAAGGCATACTGCTTCTCTGTTCACATGGATAATGTGACAGAGGCCAGACTTGAAATGAAGTCCAAGTCTAAAGGCTTTTCTGTACTACACTTTAGGCTGGGAGGTATGTAAGCACGCGAGAGAGACAGAGACAGACAGACAGAGACAGAGAAACAGAGACAGACAGAGAGAATACCTATAGATAGGTGGGTAGAGAAAGATAGACAAATAGACAGACAGACAGATAAATTATTAAGCACTTTTTATGTACCTGGCACTGGGCTAAGGACTAGGATTATGAAAATAAGGAATGAGACTGTTCCTCCTGTTAAGAGGCTTACCTTCTATTGGGGGGAAGATAACACATAAAGACAAGATGGAAGAGGGGTATCTGAAACAATAGAGCAGGTCAGAGAGCAGCCTGAAAGGAAAGTGAGAAACGTGCCTGGGACTTCTATTGCAAAAACTTACCAGTTTTCTAGTCTGCCTCTGGGTAGAATCCTCCAAAGAGAGGCAAAACCACTGATGTGCAAGTGGAGTATGACTGAGAGTAAACCAGGAGGAAAATAAGCAGCTTGTCTGGGATTTCTGATGATATGATAGACACTAAATAAATAATTAGGGCAGCTAGGTGGTGGAGTGGTGTTTGACTTCACAAGAGAAAAGAAGAAAGCATATACCTAGCTGATCCAAACACAAGAAAGAAAAAACCAAGACTATGTTACAAATTATTATCAAGTCTAAATAGAATAAGATAGGCAGTTAGGTGGTACAGTGGACCTGGAGTCAAGATTCCTCTTCCTGAATTGGAATCTGTCCTCAGAGGCTTACTAGCTCTGTGACCCCAGGCAAGCTACTTAACCCTGCTTGCCTCAGTTTCCTCAAATGTAAAATGAGCTGGAGAAGTAAATGGCAAACCACTCCAAGATCTTTGACAAAAAAAAAATCCCAAATAGCGTCATGAAAGGTTGAACATGACTGAAACAACTGGAAAATAAATAATTATTGTTTGAATCCTAAGTGGCAAGAGTACCAATAGGGTAGAGAGGTAGTATTTGGATTTAGAGAATCCTTAATCTAAAAGGACACGAATTTTATTCTTACAACTCTAGTTCTTCCTCTCAACTTTCCCTATAGGCATGTATTGTCCTGTGCCTGGACTGGCCCAACCTTCTGAGCCCTGCAATGCAGGATTCCATTGCACCAGAGGAGCCTTCCTCCCCAACCCCATTGATGGAGTCACAGGAAATCTCTGCCCTTCTAGCCATAGCTGTCCCCAGGGCAGCCCAGAACCTATTCCTTGTCCCCCAGGTTAGTCCAAAAATTGTTTCTCAAACATTCAATACCACTGTTGCCACCCATGGTCTATAGAGCTCTGTACTAGCACTATGGAGAGATACAGAAGAAGGTGGAGTCTCTGCCCCTTAGGGAGTTCCTCAGCTAATAGAAGAGAAGAACCCAATCTCTGTTCTTGGGAACCTTCAGTCTAATGGAAAGCACATGGTCCCTTAGGAAGCTCCCAGTCTTATGGATCATGTCTCCATCTGAGCATTTTCTTTCTTAAGTAAATGAATTGAGAATTCCTATTTTACAAGACACAAGTGTAAATGAATAAGAACTAAAGGGACAGAATAAATGGAGTGCCCAGAGCCTAGCAAAATTAGCCACAGAGAGCTTTATGAAGATAGTGAATCTTGCATGAGAGTTTGAAGGAGGGGACAGATAATGGAATAATGAAGAGATTGGGAGAGATTGGGGGAGAGAAAATTTATATAAATGCCCAGGGGGGTACTGAGTAAGCTGCATATGGGGACAAGATTTTCTTAACTAAAACTAAGACTCCCCAGAGGGGAGTAAACAGAAAGGAGAATGGTGAGACATCAGCAGGGAGAAGAAGTGTTGATAAGAGCTGGTGGAAGAAGCCTGGCTGCTTCTGTAGGAAGCTGGTTAGTGGAGATGCTCCCTGGCGCTGTCTGTGGAAATTCTATCTCCCTTTGTCTTACATCATTATCATTGATTTATGTGTCATTTCTCATCCCATGGACCTGCAGGCTCTTTCCTGCCCTTCCCAGGGTCCCATCAGTAAAGGACTGCCAACCATGCCCAGCTGGCTGGTTCTGCTCCCAGCAAGGCCTGAGCTTCCCAGAAGCATCATGTGAGGGAGGTTGGTTCTGCCCCATTGCCTCAATCTCGGGACAGCACCCAGGTAAGATTCCAGCATCTTCTCCATGCCTGATGGAAAGAGTGTTGTGTGGCAACTATCTGTGTGACCTTCAGTATCAGCCAGATGGAAAGATCCCCTTCCCTCACCCCACCTGAGTTGACTATGACTTTTGTATGTCCTGACTGAGAATTTTCACTGACTCCATGGTTAGAACAGCTCTCCCTCCTCATCTTCACCTCCTGGAGTCTCTGGCTTCCTTCAAGTCCCAGATAAAATCCCACCTTCTGCAGGAAGCCTTTCCTGATAACCTGGAATTCTAGTGCCTTTCCTCTGTTGATTACCTTCTATTTGTCCTGGGTACAGTTTGTTTGTACCTACATGGTTTGCCTGCCATCCCCACCATTAGACTGTGAGCTTCTCAAGGGCAGGGATTATCTTTTGTCTTTCTTTGTATCCTTAGCACATAGCACAGTGCTTAGCACAGAGTAGGTCTTTAATAAATGCTTATTGAGGGGGCGGAGCCAAGATGGCGGCGTAGCCTCAGCAACATATCGCAGCTCTCACATAGCCACCCCAAAATACCCATAAAATAGGACTCTAAACCAATCCTAGAACTCCAAAACGCACACAAGGATACTTCCCACTAAAGTCAGCTCGGCTACGAGGAACCATATCAGCACT
>CM053588.1:146364607-146391019 GCA_028646515.1 Pseudochirops corinnae
GGCTGTTTTTGGGGTGGTGGGTGGGGGAAAGAGGGGGAGAAAATATGTAACTCAAAATCTTGTGGAAATGAATGATGTAAACTATAATAAAATTTAAAAAATAAATAAATAAATAAATGCTTATTGACTGACTAACATCCACGGAAAGGTAGAACTCCTCTCAAGCCATACATGCCAAGTTCATGACATAGATATTGGGGGAAAGTTCATGGGAGTGACAGAGCTAGAAGAACCTTAGAGAAGATCTAGTGAGTCCAGGGATGGAGAACCTGTGACCTTGAAGCCACATGTGGCCTTCTAGGTCCTCAAGGGCAGCCCTTTGACTGAATCCAAACTACAGAACAAATCCCCTTGATAAAAGAATAGGATTCAGTCAAAGGGTCACACTTGAGGAGCTAGAGGGCCACATGTGGCCTCAAGACTACAGGTTCCCCACCCCTGAAAACACCCTGCCTCACCCCATTCCTATTACAGATGAAGAAAATGAAACTCAGAAAAGGTCATATAGCCAGTAAATAGCAGAATTAAAATCTGAAGCTTCTCCATTTACAAATCCAGTGCTCTTTCCACTGGACCATAGAGATCCACCCCTTTTCTGAGTTTAGTAACCTCAGATGAAAACAGATCCAATTATTTAAGAAGAGAATAGACCTATATATAATGCATGCACAGTCTTTCAAGTGAGCAGGGAAAAGACAATTAAAAGGAAGACAATTAGGACAAAGGCCCTTAGGATGACCATTAATCTCTTGTCTATCCAATGTTTTCCCTAGAAAGAAGAGAAGGATTCCCACAGCAGGAAGGGCACCTTCTGTTTTTTATTTCCTAGGTTGTCACTGTCCCCTTGGCCATTATTGCCCCCCTGGCAGCCCGGAGCCCCAGCTCTGCCCCTCTGGACAGTATCAAGATGTGACTGGACAGAGCCAATGCAAGATATGTCCAGCTGGAAAGTAAGAGGCTGTGGATCCTGGGCTATTTCAAACCTTGTCTCTCCCTCCAAACTCTAACTTCCCTTTCCTGACCTATTTCTCTAGCCTTCTCCCCAAGTAAGTAGTACTTACATCTGCATGAACCTGGAGACATTTTTGCAGTCACCATTCTCAAAAGAAGCAGAAGGATGACCATGTATTAATGGTAACTCTCGTTGGTTTGACACTTTACAATTTGCATAGCTTTTTTCACTTCCATACATTTCTCATATTTGATCTTCTCACCAACCCCATGAGAATCAGGTATCATCTCCATGTTGCATATGAATAACTGAGACTTGGTAAGTCACTTGTTTCCAGGACCCCTCAGGAAATGACGAAGCCAAGACTGGGGTCAAAGATGCTTTCCAATGGGTGTTCTTTCCCACAATGAAGAGATTGCAGTCATTTGTCCATCCTGGGCACCCCTGGTCCAGGACCTCTCCTAAGTTTTCCAGAAGGGTTCTACCCAGAGTCCTGAAGGCCTTTCTCATTTTCTCCTCACGTGGAAAGGGCACAAATGAAGCATCCTGGTTGTCCACCAGTCATCTCTCACCCTCACCAAATGTCCAGCCCACTTCTCTTTATAGCATACATTCCCCTAAGGAAGTTTTTCTCTCCTGTTCACCTTCAAAGCTCCTCAATGGGCATGTGTCATATCCTGCTCCCACCCACCATGAACCTTGCCATTGCTCTATAGTACATATGCAAATTATAGGTCTTGAAAGTTAAAGATTACACAAGAAAGGGCAATATTTGGTACAAGAGCCTGAGTCTTAGGTTTCCATGTAGAGTGCCATCTCCCTTGTCAAGCCTTTCATCTGAGTATCTTTTGAGCCCCAAAATTCATAGGAGAGAGGAGTTTATAAGGTCATAAATTTTAAAGCTAGAAGGTACCTATATTGAGTCTAACCCCCTCATTTAATAGAGAAGGAAACCGAGACCTGAAGTAATTGAGTAGCCTAGGATCATATAGCTAATAAATATCTGAGGTGGGATTTAAACAGAAGTCTTCTGACTGCAAGTCTAGTGCTCTCTCTATTACTCCACTTTGCCTCTTCAGGGTTACTCTTGTCTTGACAATACCACTTCCAATTCCTATGGTTGAGCCCCCTGGAATGGCCCTTTTTGCGGCAGCACTTGTGAGAATGCCTGGGGAAGGTCAGTTTTCCCTTCATGTAACTCCTCCAGCCCCTCCAGACCTGATATCTTTTGTGTTCACAGGTTCTGTCACTCCAGAGTCCAGTTGTCAGAAGCTGAGGATCTCTTTTGGCCAGTGGACTGTCCAGTCGGCTACTACTGTCCACCAGGCACACAGTCCTCCACACAATATCCCTGTCCCAATGGTACCTTTAGTAAAAGGCCAGGGGCAAGCAGCCTTGAGGAATGCCACCCTTGTCCAGCAGGGCAATTTTGCAACTCAGGTGACTAGAGTCTTTGGAACTTTTCCTTTTCTAGAATAAGACAGAAACTCTAATTTTGAACATGCACATGTCCCTCTTTCAAATAGGAAACTTAAGCACATGATGAAGTTGTCAACTGTGTGTCAAGATGTTGTGGGTTACCTGACTTCTCATAAAATTTATGCACAGATTCAAATAGGGTTGGGGCTGTCAATGGAGAGATGGCCAAACTTGGGAAGGGTTTCACAGACGGAGATGGAGGAGAGAAAGGTGGAACTACTCCCTTACTATGTCACAGTCAAACCATAAGCTTTTCACAGGCTAAGAAAGACTGGAAAATTACCCAAGGGGTCATCACACTATGACCTGAATATTCCAGGTCATTGAATCAGCTTTCATTTGCTGTTAGCTTGCCATTTCTTGAGTAGAACAAAATCCATTGTTTTGGGGGCAGCTAGCTGGCACAGTGACTAGAGCACTAGCCCTGGAGTCAGGAGGAACTGAATTCAAATCTAGCCTCAGACACTTGACACTAGCTGTGTGACCTTGGACAACCCCAATTACCTTGCTTTCCCTCATCCAAAAAAAGTCCATTGATTTATCTCTCTGCTTTGATCTCTAAAAACCACCCCATTGTTATCAAATACTCATAGTAGGGGTAAGAAAAAGCTGCCCTGATAGTCGTATTTGCTGTTATTGAATCATTTCAGTCATGTCTGACTCTTTGTTACTTTATTTGGGGTTTTCTTGGCAAAGATACTGAAGTGGTTTGTCATTTTCTTCTCTAGCTCATTTTACAGATGAGAAAACTGAAGCAAATAGGGTTAAGTGACTTGCCCAGGTCACACAGTAAGTGACTGAGGTCAGATTTGAACTCCAAGCCCAGCACTCTATCCACTATACCACCTAACTACCCAAGTAATCATACTTAGTGGCCTGTCACTGTCCAGGTGGCCAAACCTCAACCATTCCTGGCTCCCACCAGCTACTAACTTGTGAGAATGGCACATACTAACCTTGGGAAGGGAAGACATTCTATAAGATCGTTCTCTCTCTCTCTCTCTCTCTCTCTCTCTCTCTCTCTGTCTCTCTCCTTCTCTCTCTCTCTCTGGATCTATGTATTGTACTATAAAGTACACAGAAAAAAAGGTACAGCCATTAGGGAGGAGACATAATGCCTACCCTGGAAACCTGAACCCCAACTACAGTGGAAAAAGCACTGGCTCTGGAGTCAGAAACCCTGGGATCAAATCCCACCTCTGATGCTTACTGTCTGTGTGACCCTGGGAAAAGTCCCTTAACCTTCCTGGACCTCAATTTCCTCATCTATAAAATGGGAGGGTTAAACTAGGGGGCAACTTGGTAGAAGAGTGCATAGAGTGCTAAACTTGGGGACAGAGAGGCCCGAGTTCAAATCCTGATTCAGACACTTACTGGTTGTGTGTCTTAACACCTCTCAGTCTCGCTTTCCTCATCTGTAAAATAGGTATAATAGTAGCACCTACCTTACAGGGCTCTCATGAGCGTGAAATGACATATTATCTGTGAAGCGCTTTCCCAACCTTAAAGCACTGTATTGATTTTGGTTATTGTTATTATTCTTATATCCCAAGAGTGGATGGCGAAGCTGGGATCTGAACCTAGGTTCTTCTGATATTAGTGCTGAGAATTCTTTTTTACCTGTCTTTCCAGCAGTGATACTTCTGGAACAAAACACCTCTCCCAGCCACACCACACACGAATTTTAAACTGAGAGCAGTCAACAATAACATGCTGGGCATAAGGGTAGAGGTGGGGAGGTTCCATAGGACTGAGTTTAAGTCCCTGACTCTTTCATTTCAGGAGTCACATAGTTCTGTTCTGACTCAGCTACCCTTGTTGATCTCCTAGATATTAGTGTCCATGGTCCTGAAATGTGCCCCCAGGGCCACTTCTGCCCACCTGGCACCCAATCACCTACACAATACCCATGCCCTCAGGGTACATTTGGACCCAGGACAGGGGCCACGAGTGAACTGGACTGTGAACCATGCCCAGCAGGTGAGTGGAATCTGGGTCAGAAGACCCTAAGTGAAGTCAAAGTTAAGAGATAGGGCATAAGGATGGGGGAGATAAGAAAGGAACCAAATCAGTGTGGGAGAATCCCAAAGTTGCCTACTCTCTTCCTAAGAAAATATGGAGGATGAGAGATAGGCATTGCCAACTCTTAAGTCCGTGGAACTGGGACAAGTTCCTGCCCACCCCCTATCCCCATTTGACTAACTAACGAGACTTGCTGGCTCCTTGGGTGCCTGGCACACTTTGTACCTCCTGCTCCCTCTTCTAATATTTAATTTCAAAAACTGATAAAAGGGCAGGTCTTGCAACCATAAGAACTAGGTTTGGGGCCCAGCTCCATCACTTACTAGCTATGTGACCCTGATCAAGTCCATGACCATTCTAAAACCTCAGTTTCCTATCTGTAAGATGGGGATAATAACGCATCTACCAAACAGGGTTATTGTGAGGGTTAAATGAGATAACATATGTAAAGTTCTTTGCAAATTAAAGAACTATTCAAATGCCAGTCATTATTATTATTGCAACATCTTCATTTCATAAATGGTTATACTTTTTGAGAGTCCCTGATTCAGAGCCTGAGAGTAGTCTCCATGTGAACCAGACACTCAGCAAGAACCTGGGACTTCAACCACCCAAATGGAGATCAGCAGGATCTTAACAGGAGAGGGGTGTAGGGGCTTTCACTTACTCCCTGATCCTACTTATATCTGCTTGTTCTAGGGATGTATTGCTTGTCGGAAGGACTGCCTCAACCATCTGGCTTTTGCCACTCAGGTCACTATTGCACAGGGGGAGCCCTGTCTCCTACCCCCATCAAGCACAAGGTATGTGTCTTGGTTCCTACCCTGAGATGAGTGGTTGCCCTGGAGCACCCAGGCAAATTAGTCCAAGCCCACAAGCCAGGTTAGAGACTCTTCCAGCTGATTACATTTAAAGAGGGGGTCAAAAGGATCCAAGGATCCAAGCCTAGTTTTGCAGCCCATTTGTTAAATAATCTTAAGCCCTTCTCCTTTCTGGAACTCAGTTTCCCCTTATTAAGAACGAAGCCTCCCTCTTCTCTGAGAGTTCTGGGGAAAACAGAAAAAGTAGGCCAGTGGGGAATGAAAAGAAAGCAAAGCTAGCAAAACAGCTCCATGATCTAAGAATTAGAAGGCTTCTTCATCCCAAGAGATTGCTTCAGGGGATCCTTTCCCTACATTCAGTTCACACCTGTGCTGAGAACCTTGAAACAAAACCCTGAATAATATTCGCACTTCAGATGAGCACCATGTAAATTATCACCAGGTAAATTACAGGCAAAAAAGTACCAGCCCTGCTGAATCCACAAGCCTAGGCACTCTCATCTTAGAAACGCAAAAATGATCAATTCCTTTTCCTTTTCCTTTTTCTGCCCAGGTGGGAACTACAGGATATTCAGGGAATGATGTCTGTCCCACTGGCTTCTTCTGCCCCAGTGGGACTCATTCTCCTGTGCCTTGTCCTCCAGGATCTTATTCTTCCTCTCCAGGCCTAGAAGCTGAAGAACAGTGCCAACCCTGCCCTAGAGGGAAGTACTGCAGTGAGGCTGGGCTGGCCAGTCTCTCCCAGGCAGCCCCCTGCAGCCCTGGGTACAGAGACCAACAACCTCCCACCCCCCACCCACCCCTGCCCCATGACAGTTCTCAGCTTGTCCTTCTGGAGAGAGATGGCCCAAAATGTCCCAAAGTCCTTGAGGGCAGCCCAGGGCATGGGCTTCTTATTCTTTGGGTCATGGAAGAGTATGATTCTCCCCCCAGCAGAGTTCTAGAAACCTTAGACTCAAAGGGAACTAGGGCCTCAGTATCCTGATCTGTAAAAGGAAAGGTGTAGCAGTGTGGTCTAGTGGCAGGAGCACTGGATTTAGAACCAGAAAACTGGATCAGGACACCAGCTCTGCCACTCGCTACCTGAGTGACCCTGAGCAAGTTACTTCCCTAGTTTGGCCTTAGATTCCTCATGCGTAAAATGGTCATGAAGGTCTCTTCCAGCTCAAAATTCCCAAGATCCTATGGCTCAATGACCTTGAAGGTTACCTCCAGTTCTAAATGTCAACAATTCTACAATATCTATGATAAGGCCACATTTTTTTTGGATGAAACAACAGCAAAAGAAAGAGGCCCTAGAAACTATTTTACGGCCTGACACTATAGCAGATTTGTCCACCTGTTTGGGTGTAGTTGTCCCACCTGACTTAGGGCTACCTCCAAACCTTCTACAATTCCTGTCCCCATTCATGAAACCTTGACTTAATCCATACATTGTCAGGAGATGACAGTTACCAATGAAAGTCATGTATTCTCATCTCACCTTGGCAGGTAGAGAAGAGAAATGGAGACCAATGCTGTAACTCCAACAGAGGCTGGAGATTCTCCCTCCAGGGAGCTCTCAGCCTCACCCACATTATATGGGCATGACCTTCTTGGGCCATGATCATGAGCCTGGCCATCAATGCTAGTCTGAAGAGGAAAGCAATTAGTAGTAGTTTGGAGTAGTCAGAATAAGGGAGCTCTGACCTTGTGGTAAGGCTGCCTTCCTCAGTCCTCTTGGCCCTGTGATTTAACTTCCTGTGCCAGGGGCTGGATGCATTCCTCAACATTACCAGCTGAGGACCCAGAAAAAATATTGGCATATTTTGAAGCTATCAAGTGTCATGTCAGCTTCCATCTAGTTCTTGGCAAAAGGTTGGGACCATAGGAGCCTGATACTCAGCCCAGCCCTGGCAACAAGATTCATTCTAAAGTAATTCTACAGCCCAGGAGGTTGCCCTCGTAATTCTGGGAACTGTCTGGGTTTTATGCTCTGTTTTCTCAGGTATATCTGCCTAGGAGGCAGTGTCAGCCCCTCACCATCTGATGGGATCCAGGGGTACAGATGTCCTCGTGGTTTCTATTGTCTGCCAGGGACCAGTATAGAACTTCCTTGTGAGCCTGGCACCTTCAGCCCAATGCCTGGGATGAGTACCTGCTTTCCTTGCCGAGCAGGTACCTTTTGCCCACAGGCTGCTTCTGTGGAGCCCACCATATGCCCCAAAGGTAATATCCATGCTCCATGGCTTCTTCTTAGCCTTCCATGACAGAGAAAGGAAAAATTGCCGGTAGATAGAGAAAGTGAGGCCCACATACACAGCTGAAGTGATTTGACTTACCCAAGATTAGGCAGGCAATAAATCCCAGAGCCAGGATTCAAACCTGGGTCCTCTGATTCCAAAGTAAGGGCTTTGCCATCGAACCTGCCTTTTAAAAAAGATTGGGGTTCAAGGCCTTATCCAAGGTTTTCCCCAAGGACATTAGAATTTGGTTCATGTCTGTGTTCATTTTTAGATTTCTACAACAGAAGGGAAAGGAACTTCATCTTCCATGCAGACACTTGGTCTAACACAATATCAAATATAGGACAGGCTCTACTTAATCAGACAAAAAACATGTAACCTACAAAGGGTTAAGAGTAGTCTGTTTTGCCCTCCAGGAACTTACATTTTTATAAGAAAAAACAACACATATAGGGAAGTGGAGTTTCAGTCTAAGTAGTCACCAGGATTGTTGAATGAAACCAAAGGGCAGGAGATTGACATGCCTTTTTCAAAAGTAGTGGTAGTTTTGACTCAAATACTGTTCTAAGAAAAAGACACTAAAAATGAGCTATCTTTTAAACAGTAAAATTACCCCCACCTAAACACTCCTAAAAAGTATCAACTGACTCATAACGTATGCCAATCCATCTGGATGGAATGTAAGGAGGGGAGAGGGGTGACCTAGCCAGTTGATACCAGTAGATAGGATTAGCATATATTAATGTCAAACACTCACCATTGGATAACAGAGAGGGCTCTGGATTTGTCTAGGTACGCCTTTACCCAGCCAACTAACTGGCTGTTTGATCGATCCTTTAAGTTTTCTTTCCCATGAAATGGGCATGATCACCCTGGCAATAATGCCACGAAGATGCTGTTTATAATGATTGAAAGGAAAGAACTGGCACTAAACCACTGAATGGCTCTACAGAGATATGGGCAGAACCGATCCCAAGGGTATAAGTGACTAGGAAATGTAGGGCACTTTGTGGGACTGGGCTGGAACGTCAGGTTAGAAAGAAAGAAATGGTTCCACCAGCTGGTGCTACAAAGGAACACACAAACACACTGTATACAGTCCCTATCTAGCTCCTTGTTACCTCCTCCTTCAAAACTGCTGTTGCTGTTTACTTTAACTTTAACTATTGGCATGAATATAATGGGGGGTAGGCATGATACAGGGATGGTCAATGTGCAATACTGTGCATAGTATTTCAGGACAGTATTCTACACTACACTGTGTATAGTACTCCAGTTTTCTCCTCTTCAGGTCACTACTGCCCAGCTCATTCATCTTCAGCTCTGCCCTGCCCAGAGGGAACCCTGAACTCCTTGGAAGGGGCTCTCTCCCTCAATGCCTGCCAGTCATGCCCAGTGGGGAGGTACTGCCCAAGAGAAGGCAGCTGGCGTCCTAGAGGTAAGTGTTGCCATTCCTGAAGAGGACTCCAATGGTTTTTTGGGCAAAGGGTCTGGATACCAGAAGGGTGAAAGAAGAAAAGATGGGCAAACATCCTTAGACCAGTTGAGCCAGTCAAGGCTTTGATGGGGTGGGAAGGGGGGAATCCTGCCCCTCCCAATCATATTTATGCCAGTAGTATCAGGTTAAAGTGAATATCAACTGTAGTGCTGAAGGAGAGAGGTAAGAAGCAGCTAGGTGGGAACTGTGTAGGGAGTGTATGTGGGAAGAGGGGAGGGGGGGAGGGGTTCCTTTGTAACACCAGCTGACAGAACCATTTCTTTCTCTCTAACCTCCATGGTGAGGTGACTATGGGTCTGCTCAAGTGTCCAGAAGTTCATGTTATTCCTTCCTTATATGAAAAAGTTTACAAAGTCCCCCCATGTTGTGAAAGAGATCCCAGGGCAAGAATATTCTGGAAGCATCTTCACTATTTATTCTGAATCCTCACCTTTCAGGTCTCATTGGCTCTTATTCACCCCTCACAGAAATTTCTGGTACTTAGTAATTATTTGGCCTCCCAAGGGGCTTGTTGGCTAGCTGCCTGTTTCTCTTTAGGTCCAATGCTCTTTGGAGAACCTCTGCAAACATAGGGAAGGGCAGCCACCTTGGCCTTGGCTTTATCCCTGCCCCTCACCTTGGAAGCCAGACAGAACTCTGAAATAGCAAAAGAGAACAGGTTCTCTGCTCCCATAGACACATGAAACCCCTCCCATCTGTCTTCCTCCTTCACTGTCCCTCCTAATTTAGTAGTACCAGTATATTTCCTTTGTACCCCAACCCCCAAAGCTAGGTATGTCCAGGAAAGCAATGCATGGGTATGACCACTGTGGCCTCAACCACTGAATAAATCCAGCCTTGTGGGCAAGGATTGTTCTACTGAAAGTACTTTAAAATCTCCCCTGGTCAAAATTGAGGGTCCAAGTGTGGGGAAGAGGATCATGACCCCTGAAAACACAGTCTTGCCTTAGGCATGAGGTCTATGAGGACTTTGTTCTCATGCTGAAATTCTGTGGTTCTTCATTCCCCAGATCTATGCTCTGCAGGTTATTACTGTGAAGGAGAAGCTGCCTGGCCCATCCCCCAGAGAACCACAGCTTTCCCTCTCAATGGGCCCTGCCCCAAAGGGCACTACTGCCCAGAAGAGACTCCTAACCCCATGCCCTCCCCTACGGGGACTCCAAGAAACCTGACTGGTAAGTTTATCTCCCCTATACCTATTCACTAATCCCCAGCTATGCCCCTACCTTTCCACTGCTACTCAGAACCTCCCTCAGCAAGCCTTTCTGAGTTCATCCCATCCTAGCCCCTCCTTTCCCATGTGATAGAATATCTACAGTTTAAATTGTCCAAATCTTCCCTCATATACTGTTTCATTGTGTTTGTTTTTGCTGTATCTGTCCTTCCTTTGCCAAGCTACCATGAAGTCAGCAAGACTAGAGTTCACATCTTGACTCTGATATTAACTAGGTGACCCTAGGCAACTCACTTAACTGTGAGCCTCAGTTTCCTAATTTGTAAAATTAGGGGAATACATTAGATAGCCTCTAAGTCCTCATTCACCTCTAAGTCTATTATCCTATATTCCCTCTTTCTCTGTATCTCAGCACAGAGCCCTCTAATTAGATGTTCAATGTTATTAGCTGTTGATGCCCCAAAGTTAACCCCAGTCAAGATGCCCCCTTGGCAATGAGATGCTTTCCTTTCCCCAGGTGGCTCCTCCGAGGGCAGCTGCCTACCCTGCCAAGCTGGATTCTTTTGCACTGCCCTAGGCCTCAGCTCCCCAATGGGATCCTGTGCAGCTGGATTCTATTGCCCTTCTGATCTCAGGTCCTTCAATTCCACAGATTTCCTGTGCCCTCAGGTACCACCACTCATTTCCCCTGGAGAAGAAAGAAGAGGAGGAGAGGGAAGAAGAGGAGAGGAGAGGGAAAGGGAGAGAGAGAGAGAGAGAGAGAGAGAGAGAGAGAGAGAGAGAGAGAGAGAGAGAGAGAGAGAGAGAGAGAGAGAGAGAAACTCTGCTTCCAAGGGTCATGTTCAGAGCTCAGGAGCTCACAACTCAAAGCAGCAAATGAAAAAGCTGGAGTCCTCCACCAACATTAAGATTAAGATGCCCTCATTCAGTAACAATGACAATACCTAGTGTTTATATGACACTTTAAGATTTACCAAGAGCATTACTTATGTTATCTCATTTGGACCTTATGACAACCCTGAGAGGTAGGTGCTGTCATTAACCCCTAACCACCTCCCCCAAGGCTTCTCTACTCTTGTCATGCATTGTTACTATGCAGTTATTGTAGGCCTACCATGCAAAGTTCGTTTAGCCCAGAAAAGTCACTGTGGACCTAACCTCCTCAGTACCTTCCACCTTTCACCTCCAGGCCTCAAGGGATGCATGACTTGTGTTTACTCTCCAGGGTCATTTCTGCCAGGCAGGAGCAGCTCATCCTACTCCATGCCTCCCAGGGCAATATCAGCCAAACCAGGGTTCAGCTGGCTGCCTTCCTTGCCCTCCAGGGTTCTACTGCCCAGAATATGCCACAGAAGAGCCTAGGTTGTGCCCAGCACATGCCTACTGTCCTGCTGGTATGTATAGGAGTCTCTTTCAATTATCTTTCCCACCTTTTACCAGTTCCCTGTTGCCTCTAGAATAAAATACAAAGCATTTGAAAGAGACATCATGGTATGGTAGAAAGGACCTCTGGATTCGGAGCCAGAATTTCTAGGTTCAAATTCCAGCTCTGCCACTAACCATCTATATGACCTAAAATGATTCTCTCTGGGACTCAGTTTCCTCATCTGTAGAGTGAGATGATTGAATTCTTGGTCCCCTCTATTTGTAAATTCATGCTATGCCCTCAAATTCTCCTAGGCAAAGTGCCAAAGTCCATTTCCCTGAGCATACATTTTGTCCTGATTGGGTGAGTTAGTTAATATATGTATTAAATATGCTCAATTTAAATTCATATTCAGTAAACTAATTTGTGATTGTCTATAAATGACTATCTCTACTAAAAGACAGATGTATCTTTTATAGAGAAAGCATGATTCTCCCAGATACTTTGAGCTCACAGTACCCTTGGGACCCCTTTCCCTGCCTTTGCTGGTGCTAAACACATCTTTCTTCCCTGCCTCTGCTCTGTGTTTTAAACAATGAGTCAGAGAATCAAATACCTTGCATATAATAAGCACTCTACAAATGTTGAGTTGAATCAAAGCCCTAAATGGAATGAGACTTCAAAATCAAGCTGTTTTCTTTTCATCTCTCTCTCTCTCTAGCTCTATCTCTGTCTGTTTCTCTGTCTCTCTGTCTCTCTGTCTCTGTCTCTCTCTCTTTGTCTCTGCCTCTCTTTCTCACCTCTTCCCTCCTCTTTCCCCTTACTTATCCTCACCATCACTAAGGATTTCCTTCATTGATTTCCAGTCTCCAGTCTCATCCATTTAAGTGTTCCATCAGCCTGGGTTCTCACATTCTATCTTTGAGACATTTTTGAGCCAATTCCAATTTCTGGCAGTTCCTCCCAAGCTGGAAAAGGTTTAAGTATTACTTAGTGATAGGATATATGATGTCAGATATATGTCTGTTGTTTGAGGACCAGCTAAACTAAGCCAAGAAAGACTCACCATCACCAGACTGGCTTTAGGACAAAGAAATTTTCAGCAACATCAACTCTTATGGGCCATCTACCAAGTTGTAGAGGGGTTGCTATATGTACTAGTTAGGGGAGGTCTCATACATGATCCATGAAATACCATGTCCTTGAGATACAGAAATCTTAGTAATATAGGATTTTTCAACCAAAGATACACCTTTTACATTACCTCAGAAGAACCAAAGCAAAGTAGGTGACCATGGAACAGTAACAATTGATAACTGATGAATGTGGTAAAATCTTATAAGTAATAGAAGTGACAAAAATACAAAGACGAATTTTAGGGGGAAGAAATTAAAGAAGAGACCCAGAGGCTATATACCAATGACTTCCTCTAAGTACAAACTTTAAAAAAAGAATTTTGTTCAAACAGATAGAATGAGGGGAGTGGAAAATGACCTGGGAGTATATCCTGGACAGAGGACATGAATCCCCAAAGAAGGAAGGCAGAGGGAAGAGGTGGCTGGGGTCCCTTTCCCAGTAGGGCAGAGAAGGGAAATTACTGCATTAGCAGTCAGTCCATCATAGCCCTGAGGCCAACAGTGGGATGCAGCTTATCTCTAGGCTACACTAAGGCTATGTGTATCCCAAGAAGGTACGTGACAATGATTTAAAAAAAAACAGTCAGAAAGCTTCTTTACCCTTCACAAATCCTTCACTTCTCCATTAGTACCTAAAATTCCACCATTAGAGATTAATTTATTTGGGCTAGGGAAGTAAATAAACCTTAATAAGCACCCACTTTGTGCCAGGCTCTGTGCCTAAGTACTTTACAAATATTTCATTTGGTTTCATTTATGGGCAAGTAGTTAACTGTCTTTTAAAATTCAAACACCCCCTGGAAGGAATAGTACCAACCGATTCACACTAAGGTGCTAGAAACATAATTTACTTGCTTTTATGGAATTTAGAGGAGAAAGATATCTTAATATCCATCTAGCTGAATGCTCTCATCATACAGCTGATGAAAGTAAGACCTATAAAGGTGACTTGATTTGTCTAAGATCAAATATGTAAGGAACAGCAGAGTTAGGATTCCAGCCCGGGGGCTCCAATGCCAAATCTAATGATGTTTCCCCCACACCCCAGCCATTCCTGATATGGGACCTTGGCTGCCATTGCCCCGAGACTGAAACATTCACCATTTCATGAACACAAATGAATATTACATCTCCAGCCTCAGACCCTTTGTGTAAGCTATCTGCCCCTTGGCCTACAATGCTGTCCCTCCTCTTCTCTGCCTCTTGGAACCCTTCTTCAAGCCTCTACCCACGTGACCCCTGCTACAAGTCGCCTTTCCCAGAATCCCCATCTCTTAGTGCTGCCATCTGTCCATCCACCATACTGAATTTACTCTGGATTTCTGTTCACGTATAAATACACTTTGTACTTACATTTGTGAATGCTAAAGGGCCCATCCCTCAGCACAGTGTCTGGCACATGGCAATCACTTTAAAATGCCTATCACTATTGTTAACACTTTTATTCACAGCAAGGTAACATGGTTGAGAGAACACCGGACCTGAAGTCAGGAAGACCTGAGCTCAAACATGGTCTCAGATATTTGCTAGCTATGTGGCCTTGGGTCAGGCATTAACCTCTCTCAGTCTCAGTTTCCTCATTTGCAAAGTGAGATATTTATGAAGTGCTTTGCCATCTTTAAAGCACTATGTAAGTGCTATCTGTCATTCTCATCATTTATTTATTTTTCCTTCCCCCCCCCACCATTCTGGTTTCATCTAGGGACGCAGTCACCATCTCCTTGTCCTCAAGGAACCTTCACTTCCCAAGACACACTGGGCCTCAAGGAAGAGGGTGACTGTTCTGTCTGTCCCCCTGGTCACTACTGCAGGTCAGTTGGGTAGCTTCAGCCATTTTCTTTTCCTCGCAGTTTCATGGAAGAGTAACCTTCCCTCGTGCAACACTTAGCTGACTTGCTTTAGACCAAAGGTAGCTACATTGCCAGGTAAAGACAGCATCCTTGCAAAGGAGAACTAGTAAGTGACCAGCCTGGGCTTCTGCTCCATCCCACTCTATGACAAAGGTGACAGCTCAGAATGAGTCATCCTGTATCTCAGCTGAATGGATGGATAATGGTCAATTTGATGGCAGGGAAAATTTGTCACCATATAAATTAGCCCAGACCAAATGACCTGGGGCCTGAAAGAAATCAGGTTGGGCCTTTAGGAAGGCCAAAATAAAAGCTAAAAAAGGATATTCAGGCTATTCCCTGCCCTTGGGACATTGGCTAATCCAAAAAAAGTCAGGAGGGGAAAAGGAAGTTTCCTTACAGACAAGTCAAAATTCTTTTGAGCTTCCAAATGAAGCTTCTCCATTCTGGAAGGGATGTTGAAGGAGCAATGTGGAACATGGGATACCTTAGTTCTGTCTGTCTCCACTGTTGGCTTAAGAAATAACTTGGGCAAGCCAATTGATTTCTAGGTACCCCAATGTCCCCATTTGTGCAACAAAGATGTTCCAACCAGAATCACAGGATTCACAAAAGTAAGTCAGGATACTCCAGGCCCTAGAATGAGAGCTTTTCAGAGACCAGTGCCTTGAGCTCCAGCAGGATTGCACCTAAGCCCTACCAGAAGTATGGAGGAGGGAGGGTGACCTATGCCTTACATGCAGACAAAATAAAATAACCTGTTTTCCTTCCATCCACCCCCCTGATACAATCAGTTTTCTTTCTTTTCTATCTGTTATCTCTGCTTAAGACTCTCATGGGTTTTTGTGTCTGGCTGGGACTCTTCATGTGCTCTCTCAGATATAGGTGGGGGTGGTTAATAAATCTGGCCTGGGCTCAGCCAGGGGTGGGGAACCTGGGGCATCACAGCAGGTTCCCCACTCCTGCAAATTCTACAGCAGGTGAACATTTGGGGTGGGAGGAGCCTAGGGTTTTTGAAACTAGATTCAGAGTTGATGTTTTCCTATGTTGAGATTTATAGGAGAGTTCAGGTAAGTTCTCCCAACACTTGGAAACTCCCTTCCAAAGTATTTCCTGGGGTTGGTACAAGAAGTAGCTGGGAAAATCTGTCCACTTCGCCTTTGTTTTCATAGCATGGAAGGTGCTCATAGCTCTAAGACAGGTCTTTCTAGTTGAAAGCCAGAGCCTGCTCCTATGATCTTTAGTCTTTGCTAAGAGAAAAAGGAATTGACTTGTTGATTGTGGAAGGAACTGTAGCAGGGTTTAAAGCATTCGGCTGGGAATATGTGGGAATTTTAGGCTTTATTCTCTCTCTTTGAGTCTGTCTGAATCTATCTCTTTCTCTCTCTCTCTGTCTCTGTTCCTGTCTTTCTCTTATTGACCTGCTATTAGGCGATTGACTACAGGATCACAGAATGTTAGTTATGAGGGACCTTACAGCCCTTTGACGCAGATCATGGAGCACTGGGCCTGGTATCAGGAAGACCTGAGTTCAAATCTGGCCTAAGATGCTTGCTAGCTGTGTGACCCTGGACAAGTCACTTAACTTCTATTTGTCTCAGTTTCCTCAACTGTAAAATGAGAAAAATAGTAGCCCCTGTCTCACGGAGTTGTGGTTTTTAAAGTGCTTAGTACAGTGCCTGGCACATAGTAGGAAACGTCTACTTGTTCCCTTCCTTCCCTTCCCTAATCTCAGGAGTCATCTAATCCAAACCGTACCTGAAAGAAATCCCCACCATAATACACCTAAGAAACGGTCAACCAGCCCCTGCTTGAAGACCTCCAAGGCAGAGGAGCCCCCCTGAACTCCAACAGCAAACCTAACCTCTAATTGTTAGACAGGCGAGGACTTCACATGCAAGCCTAGATTTACCTCGTTGTGACTCCCACCCATCCCCCTGTTTCACCTCCATGAGGATAAGCAGGACAAATCTGACCCCTTTCAGTCTAGCAGCCCTTCAAAGACAGCCCCAACTCTGTCTCTCTCTCTTGATTCTCTCTTTTTCTCTGTCTCTCTCTGTCTCTCTCTCTCTCTGTTTCTCTCTCTGTCTCTCTCTCTCTCTCTCCTTCCCTCTTTCCTCTCCCTCCCTCCCTCCTCTCTGTCTGTCTGTCTCTGTCTCCCCCCTCACCACCTCTGTGATTGTGGCTCTCTTAGTGGTATAAAGAGGGGAAAGAAGAGGGAAAACTTTTACTATAACTGAGAAAAGTGAGTGCAAGGAATAAGCCCAACCCAGGTTATGACCAATATGGTCCGTGCTGGCTAACAGCATCAAACTGTCTTCAGACCGATACACACCAAACAGGTCAGTCACACGACAACTGTATACTCAGTGTCTTACACCATACTGAAGATGGTGAGCTGCTTTTCTGCCTGTCTACTAAACACAGAATGAAAGAGAATGGGCTGAAGCTACAAAAGGAAAGTTTTAGGTTAGAATTTTGGTAGAACTTCTACCTGATAAGTACCAGAAATTGCCAGAACCAAAGGGAGATGCTGTCATCTCCTTTTAAGGAAATCTATAGGAGCAAAATAGGAAGCTAGATGGCTCAGTGGATAGGATGCAGAGCCTGGCTGAGTTCAAATCTGGTCTCAGAAATTTACTAGCTGTGTGACCCTGGGCAAGTCACTTAACCTTGTTTGCCTCAGTTTCTTCATCTGTAAAATGAGCTGGAGAAAGAAATGTCAAACCACCCCAGTATCTCTGCCAAGAAAACCCCAGATGGGGTCACAGAGCATGGGATACAGCTGAAACTACTGAACAACAACAGGAACAAATGCATATTGTTATCTTTCTGAGCTAGTGCTGCTCTGAGACAGGAGGATGGACTAGATGACCTTTCTGAGTTCACTTCCACCCTACAATTCTTTGTTCCAAAGATATATCCAGGGCCCATACTTAGATCTATATGGTATAATGGGGAAAAGGCAGTATGATATAATGGAAAAGAGTACTTGCCCTGGAGTCAGAGGAGCTGAGTTCAAATCCTACCCCTACTACCTCCTCTCTGCATGACCTCAGAAAGGTGTTTAACCTTTCTGGACCTCAGTTTCCTTATTTGTAAAATGAGAGGGGATAGCCTCTGGAGCCTGTCTAGCTCAAGATCTAAGAGCCTATGATGGTCTTTCCCCATTCTTTGTCTGTCAGGGGTGGAAGACTACATGGAAAATGTCCCCCTGGTTATTTCTGCCCAACTGGGAATTCTGATCTGACGCTACCAGACCCAGGGGAGTCCCTGACCTCATGCCCTATGGGACAACTGTACTCAAGGAAGTGCCCAACAGGTAACCGATGCTGCTTCTTGTCACCAGTGAGGATTCTTACCCACAGTGGGCAGGGGTCCTATTGGGGATTAACATGAACCAGGAAACCTAGGTTCTCCTTGGACCAGAAGAGAAGAGTTTCTAGGGACTCTGAAGTCCTAGTGCCTGCCTGCCTCCCCTATTCCCTCTCACCCCAGTTCTATCCAGGTCTGTGTCTATAACAGACCATTAGGCCTTGAAAGATTATCTACTAAAAGAATATTGAAAGATATTCTACCTAAAAGACTATCTCTTTCAACCCCTTCATCCTACATCCTACAGATAAGGAACCAGGCGCAGAAAGTTTAAATGACAAGCCAAGATAAAATAACCAGTAAGTGATGCCAGCACCCAAACCCATGTTCTTTGACTCCCAAGTCCAGGACCCCCTGCACTGCCTCTTGGCAAAGGATGCTTAAGGTGAAAGGAATCTTAGAAACTATTTGGTCCAGCCCCCTCACTTTATGGAGAAGGAACCCGGTCCTGAAGATAAGTGACTTGTCTCCATAATTAAGTACAAACTTTTCTGTTTGGCATTCAAGCCCTTTAAAATCTGGCTTCCATCTACCTTTCTCAGCAACATTCCCCTTCATGCACATTGCATTCTAGCCAACTGGCTTTCTTAGTGTCCCTCATCCACAGCATTCTATTTCCTACCTCCAATGTCTTTGCTCAGCTTCCCCCCATTCTTATGCCTGAAATGCACTCTCCTACCCCTCTCAGATGGGCAGCTAGGTGGTGCAGAGAATGGTGTCCAGCCTAAAGTCAGGAAGACTCATCTCCTGGGCAAGTCACTTAACCCTGTTTGCCTCAGTTTCCTCATCTGTAAAATGAGCTGGAGGAAAGGGTAAACCACTCCAGTATCCTTGCCAAGAAAAGCCCAAAAAGGCATCATGAAGAGTCAGATATGACTGAAAGGGACTGAACTGCAACAATAACTCCTCTCGGAAGCCCCAGCTTTCCTCAAGCTCGGCTCATGAGGTCCTTTCCAGCCCCACCCCCCCCCCATCATCCCTCTCTCCAAAATAGTTTCACACATGTTGCACAAATAGTTTGTATTTACTTAGTGATGCACGTGTTGTTTTCATTTTACCCCAACCCCAGAAAGTAAGGATAAGGAAATGTTTCTTTGTGTTCCCAGCATCTCAAATAGTGCTTTGGCACATGGTGGGCATTGAATTAACACTTGTTTATAATAACTTGTTGAATTGGACCTCAAACCCGGATCTTCTCACTCTAAGCACATTTGTCTTTCCAATCCCCTGAGCTGTCCTCTGACATCTAAAGAAACAGTTAAAGTAACATTTAAAGGTTGAAATCCGCACTACCAAGAAGAGACTAATCACCTTCTGGAAAAGAGCTCTGCCCCATGTTGGCTATCAGTTCCACTCTGGGACTCACTTGAAACTGAGAGAGACCCTTTACACTTTACTTTAGGCTTTTACTGTCCTGAGGGCAGTGAAGTGCCAACTCTGTGTCCAGCCCACACTATCAGGGCTGCCCCTGGTGCCAAGCGGAAAGAGGACTGTGGGCCTTGCCCTCCTGGACGCTGGTGTAAAGCAGGTTAGTTTTCTGGAAGCAATAGGCACTAGTGCCTGTTATATGCCAGAGGGTGGGGGAGGAGAGGAAGGGGTGGTGTGTTCATTTATAAACTTTCTGACCAGATTGGTACAGCATTGATACTAGAGATGCCCATGTGCCCACCAATCTGAGAGCAGTGGGAAGAGGGAAAGAAACCCAGATGCTTTCTCTGTAGGTGACACAGAAACATATCCCTGCCCGGATGGCCACTACTGTCCTGGAGGGAATGAGAGTTACCTTGGGGCCCCCCAGAAGTGTCCAGAGTATACATACCAGCCAGCAATTGGAACTCAGAGGAGGACAGAGTGCCAGCCCTGTCCCCCAGGATACCATTGCCCCTCCCCAGGTAAGAAGCCCTGAGAGTTTCAACGGGGTCTAGTTGGAAGAGTTCTATTTGGAAACTACATGTCTCCAGTCACTTCTCCCTACCCCCTGCCCCTGTCCTTATACCTGCATGCACACACACATTCACATACACACACTTTTATTTTTTGCCAGGTCTATCTTCATTTGAACACCATCCCTGTCCTCCAGGACACTGGTGCCCAGGTGAACAAGGTGCTTTGCTGTGCCCAGCAGGCACCTTCCAGACTGATCCTGGAGCATCATCATGGGAAGAATGTAAACCTTGTGCCGCAGGACACTACTGCCCCGACCCAGGACTGACTGGCTTGGCAAATGTTTTTGGGATCCCCTGCAGAGCTGGCTCAGAGTGCCCAGAAGGTAGTTTCTCCTCTCTCTTTCCCTCCTCCCCTCAATCCTACCTATCCCTTGTTCTCTTTCCCCTCAGCCCTGCCCTTCTCCCTTGCTTCTGACCACCCTCTCTTCTCAGTGTCTCCCTCACTACCCATGCCCTATTTGGAATGCACTGTTCTGGCTCAACAAGAGAAATTCTGCACGTATGGAACGAGACAAGGGATCATTGTATTTTAAATTTACCTTTGGAAAGGCCCTTAAGAGGGCCTACTTCTACCCTTTCATTTAGCACATGAGGAGATGGAGGTCCAAAGTGTTTAGGTGATTTACCCAAAGGCACACAGATATTCAGTGGCAAAGCTAGGACTTGAACCAAGATTCTGACTCTAACTCTGGATTTGCCTTCTGCACAGGGATGCCTAATCTCACCTGTAGGACAGGCTGGACCCTGAACTCCAGGTGGTGACTCAGAGAGGTTCTGGAGGGAGGTGGACAGTATCTATGGCTACAGCCATGAGCTCTCCCCATCTGCCCTCAGGGTTTTCACACATGGGTTGCCCCTCCCATCTCTATTCCATTTTATATGTAACTCTTCCCCCTTTTTCTGTTTCTAGGTTCATTCAATGAGACCGTGTGCAGAGCTGGCTTCTATTGTAGGCCCCAGACTGGGGACCCCTCACCTTGTCCCAGTGGTTACATCTGTCCTGAAGGCTCTTCCACATTCACCGGCCCAGAACAGCTGTGAGTGTCTCCACTGCCTACTTGGCTTCAGGTTGGAGACTTTACCATAGTATCTCAGGTGTTCAAGACCTGGAGAGCAGGTCTAGGCTGCTACACTTACCTTGATAATTTGGGGATCAAATTCCCAAGCAGCCTGGCCTCCTGGCCATGGGCTCAGCACCCATTATCTGCTTATCTCTATTGTCTGAAACAGGGTTCATATTCTCTACTCCTGGGTTCCTGGATCATTAAAGCTAGAAGGCGCCTAAGAGATCATCTAGTCTTGTGCTTTCATTTGTTGTGTTTTGTTTTGTTTTGTTTTGGGGGGGGTTTGGAGGGGGGAAGACAAGGCAGTTGGGGTTAAGTGACTTGCCCAAGGTCACACAGCTATTAAGTGTCAAGTGTCTGAGGTCACATTTGAACCCAGGTCCTCCCGACTCCAGGGCCAGGGTTCTATGTACTGTGTCACCTAGCTGTCCCTATGTCTTCATTTTTAAAGGCGGGAAACTGAGTCCCAGAGTAGTTAAGTCACTTAGCCAAGGTCACACAGTTTGTTAGTTGGAATCAAACCTAAATGACTTGCCTTGGATAAAATACAAACTTCGCTGGTGCTCAAAGCCCTTTACAACCTGGCTCCAGCCTCCCTTTCTAGGCATTGCTCCTAATCCAGGCTCTTTTCTCTCCTCACATCCTTTCTCTAGTCCTGAGATCCAGGCCACAGAACCTAATAGGGGACCCTATTAGTAAGAAGACAACTGAAGTTGATTGTCTCACCACATTGAAATAAATACATAATCCCTTTACATCTAGGAACATCTTTAAGGGACGGATAGTTAGGTAACAGACAGATCCCTGGGCCTGGAGTCAGGAAGACCTGAGTTCATATGTGGCCTGAGATAATAATTGTGAAGCATTTAGTACAGTGCTAACACAGTAGATGCTTGAGAAATATGTATTACTTTCCCTTTCTCTAGTGGGGTATGTGTGTGTGTGTGTGTGTGTGTGTGTGTGTGTGTGTGTGTGTAGTGTGTGTGTGTTTGTGGTTTGGGAGTGGGGCAGAGGAGGAAGGGAATGTTAATCTTCCTTACAGCCTGCCTGTGTCGCTTTCGTCTTTATATAGCTATAGATTTCCACACTACTGCCCCCTGGGCAGTGCCCATGGCCTACAGTGCCCTGGGGGCTTTGAGGCCCTGAATATGAGTGGCCTGAGGATCTCTGCAGAGGCCTGCTGCCGCCTCTGTGAAGCAGGAACCTATTGAAGCCTTGCCCTAGCTGCCCTACCTTGCCAGCCATGCCCAGCAGGCTTCAGCTGTCCACCCCACCCCCCACCCCCCCCCCCCCCCGCCCCCTGTAAGTACCTATGGACTCCTGGATGGGAGAGAAGATAGGAGTGAATGGTGAAAGGGACAGCTGGAGTACAAGACTTGATTCCAGAGAGGACAAGAGGTGGGGGATCCACCCAGGGCTTCTGCAGATCCTTCTGAGGACCTGAGCACCCAACCCACACTTTTTCCTAATTGGCCCAGCCCCACCTAACAACACAGGTACGCAGGGAGAAAGGATTCAGGACTGGCAAACACCGTGTACACCTTAGCATTAAGTGAAAACTGCATGGGAATTACAATACATGCAGATACAAACTGTCATCCTTTAATTCAAGAGATAACACGGTATAGTGGATAGGGGTGTGGTCTTGGAGTCCAGAAGACCTGGGTTTAAATCCTAACAAATATGTCAACCTACTGGCTGTGACCATGGACAAGCCACTTGACTTCTTGAAACCCCAGGCAACTCTCTGAAACTATTAATTATAAAGAAGTTATCAAATTGCATCAGTGGACAGAATTGACACACTCCCAATATTGATGAAATAATGGGGCAAGAAGTCCAACAAACAAGTTAAAAGCCGGGCATGTGGGTACTAGAATAAACCCAGTTTGGTTGCCTTGGCCATCTGAGATTCTACTTCCTGCAGTGTGAGGAAAGGAAGGAGTGATGTTTTCTGGTGGATGGACCGCTGAAGGCCCTTGGGATAGGGAGACAGAACAGTGTGGCCATGCATGCCCTTGTCTTCCTTATCCTCTACTTCCATATCTGCCTCAAGCACATACCCTGGGCTATCTATCATTCTCTCTCTCCAGTCCTACTCTCTGACTTTCTCATGGTTTTCCTCCAGGGAGTGAGAGTTACCTCAGACATCCCTGCCCGGCTGGACACTACTGCCCCTCCATGAGCCCCCGCCCCAGACCCTGCGCCCCAGGGACCTTTGGAAACAGTACTCAAACCCAGCAGGTGAAGGAATGTCTCCCATGCCCCACTGGCACTTTCAGTCCTCTACCTGGTCAGACTGGCTGTTTCCCCTGTGCAAGTTCCTCCTTCTCCCCACCAGGTGAGTTTTATCCAGAGCCCCAAATGTACTAAGCCTTCTCTCCAAGGACACAGGGTTACCTGTGGCTTATGGCCTTGGGAGTAAAGGGCTTTGCTCTAAAGCAGTGGTTCTCAACCTTCCTAATGCTGGACCCTTTAATATTTGTATGTGGACATATCTGCATGTGGGCGGACCCGCCTGGAGACAGATAGAGGAGCACAGTTTTGAGCATGGAAATATGTGTTTTCTGATGGTCTTAGGCGACTCCTGTGACCCTTGTGAAAGAATGGTTCAACTCCCAACGGATCGTGACCCACAGGCTGAGAACCACTGCTCTAAAGGATCCCCAAGGGCAGCGTGGGCTGATGGGAGTCTATCTCACTACCAGTTATCCTCATCTCAGACTATTCATTTAATGCCATGCTCTAGTTTTCCTATAAGAAAAATGACTATCATGCATATTTGGTGCAAGCTTTGTTTTTTCTCTTTGTTCCCCTTGTGGGGAGTGGAGAAGAGGTAGGAGAGGAAGAAAATAAATGCTTATCAATTAAAAATAAAATTTAATATAGAAAAAGAAAATGGCACTGGTCAGTCAATTAAGCACCTTTCTGTATGTCAGGCACTGTGCTAAGTACTAGGGATACAAAAAGAGGCAGAAAACGAAGAGTCAGGCCCTGCCCTCAAGAAGCTCAAAATCTAATGTCTATCATGCCCAACCTACACCCCAGGGATGTGTGTGGATAACAGAAAAGATGTTTGTTAAGTAAAAAGGACTAACAAATAGAATGTGGTATGCTATTATCCTCTCTGCATAGACAGTATGGCCTAATGGATAGAGGGCCAGCCTTCAGTGTCAGGGAGAACTGGATTCAAGTCCTGCCCTTGAGTCATACTAAGAGATCCCCAGCAAGTCAATTTCTCCATCGAGGCAGGACCCAAGACAACTGTCTAATACTTTGAAACAACAGACTGTGGTGGAAAGAGTATTGCCTTTGGAGCCAAAGGACCTGGATTCAAATCCTGCCCCTGTTGCTTACTATTTGTATGACTATCATCAAATCACTAAAGTTTTCTGGGACTTTGGTTTCCTCCCCTAAAAAATAAGGAGGGGTAGACTCAAAAGACCCTTCTAGCTTCTAAATCTATGAACTTATAAAGCTACGGTTAAGTTGTTGATCAGCACTAATGGGGTTTCCCTACCAGGAATTCTCCACACTGATAAAAAAATAACCTGTCCAAAGTGTGTGTGTGTGTGTGTGTGTGGTGTATGTGCACAGGATTTTCATTGCCACCATCATCTGATCCCCTTTCTGTCACTGGTCTACGAAATGACACTTTATAAAAGCCTCTGTTTGGCATTCAGAGTCCTTCACAACACTCCCCTGTGTCTTACCTTTCCAGGCTTCTTACACTTTTACCCCCATCCCCCTCCCACATACTCTGTGACCCAGTCACACGAAGCTCCTTTCTGGTGGTGGTGATGATGGTGATACTCATACTACTTATTCCCTAGGGCTCTTGTGATGCATTTACCCATTCTCACCTATGACCACACCAGGAGATATTTAGTCTCTCCACTGGAATAGGGCCCCAGGGGGAATTTTTTGTTGTTCAGTCATTTTTTCAGTTGTGTCTGACCCCATTTAGGGTTTTCTTGACAAAGATACTAAAGTGGTTTGGCATTCCTTCTCCAGCTCATTTTGTATTTGAGGAAACTGAGGCAAACAGGGTCAAGTGACTCGCCCAGAGTCACACAGCTAATAAGTGTCTGAGGAAAGGAGCATAGGCAGAGATCCCTGCTAGGGAAGACAGGCCAAGGTACATAGGAGAGAAAGCAAGAGTCTGAGGAGATGGCCAAAAGTTCACGTGAGAGCATTGCCAAAAGAGAATGATGAAAAGAAAGGATTCAGAAAGCAAACTTCAAATATCAAGTGTTTCATTATTTTGCTCAAGGGCAATCCTGATTAGCTTATATGCAAATGTTTACCTTGTGAATTTGTGCAGCTAGGATACAGTGGCTAAAGTGTGAGACTTAGAATCAGGAAGACTCATCTTCCTGAGTTAAAATCTGGCTTCAGACACTTATTAGCTGTGTGACCCTGGGCAAGTCACTTTACCTTGTTTGCATCAGTTTCCTTTTCTGCAAAATGAGCTAGAGAAGGAAATGGAAAACCACTCCAGTATCTTTGCTAAGAAAATCCCAAATGGGGTCAAGAAGCATCAGACACAACTGAAAATGACTGAGAAGCCATCCTAGATTTGTATTTTAACTTGTATAACTCCTGTACAATGCATATTATATTCTCCCAAGATACTTAAAAGGTCGTATTAGGAAGGGTAAACAGAGACACCCAGCAGTGAAGAGACTCATCCAAGGTCGCCTGCCCCATCCCCTGCCTCTGCCTCAAACAGCCAGCCAGGGCCTGAACTGAAATTTTCTTGTATCTAGTCCCCTGATCTCACCCCTAAATTATGTATCTTACCTCAAATGAGATAATATGTGTAAAGCATTTAGCAATGGCACATGATAGGCCCTTAATAAATGCTTTTTCCCTATCACCATCCCTCCTTGCCCGCTCTTTTTGGAACAGTGAATTTATAATTCTTAGTCCCTCCATTCCAAAGTGCCTTCAGTAACTCCCCATTGCCTGAAACAGTAGTTCCAAAAATGTCATGAGACCCTCTCAAGTTCAAATCTGAAAGACTCAAACCCCTGTGAGTCCAAAACTGTTTTTATAATAATAAAACATTTTGCTTTCTAATATTGTAAATATTTATAATTGGAATCCACATAAATAAAAGCTCTTTAGGAGAACCATCAATAATTTTTAAGCAAGGGTCCTGAGACGAAAAAGTTTTAAAACTGTTCTAGAAAATTAACAATTAAAGTCTTCTCCTTTCAAGGATCTGCATAATTTGGCCCTACCTTGCTTTTCCAGACTTAGCCTCCCCTCCTCTCTGACTCTGTGTGTTTCTGTCTCTGTCTCCCCTTCTCTGTGTCTCTCTTTGTGCTTCTCTCTCTCTCTCTCTCTCTGTCTCTCTCTCTCTCTGTCTCTGTCTCTCTGTCTCTCTCTGTCTCCCTCTGTCTCTGTCTCTGTCTGTCTCTGTCTCTCTCTCTGTCTTTGTCTCTTTCTCTCTCTGTCTCTGTCTCTCTCTCTCTGTCTCTCTTTCTCTCTCTGTCTCT
>CM053588.1:146391519-146455333 GCA_028646515.1 Pseudochirops corinnae
GGTTTGGTTGCTGTTCTTACCCTGCTTCTTATGCTTATTCTTATTCATAGTTAGTCAGTCCATGATTTTTTTTTTTTAATCTCTGTGGAGCTCTGCTTGCAGAGGGGAAAGCTCTGTCCCAAATTGCTGGGGTCCTCCCAGCTGCTGGAGCTCTTAGGAAGTTGCTGGGTCCCTCCCCCACTTCTGGCTCACTGAATAAAAAAGAACCACAGGACCAAAGCCCAAGAGCACGATCCGGATCCAGGCCGCTCAACGCAAGAGCACTTGGCCTCTGAACGATCGCTTGGTCCCCCTGAAGTCTGCAGGCCAAGAGCTCTGAAGCAGCAATATGGAGGCAGGTACAGGACCTCCGCTTTCCGCTTGTCAGCCCTGGAGGCAGTTTGGCCAGACTGCTTTTCTCCCATGACCTCGCAATTCCCACTGACCTAGTTCTGGATACTGCCGCAGCTGCCGCCAATCCACTCACCTGAAGCTCCAGCCGGGCTTCAGCTCCTCTCGTCCAGCCACCCTCGGGGCACAGCCACAGCTTTAGGCCAGGCTGGTTTCGGTTCGCAGTGCTGATATGGTTCCTCATAGCTGAGCTGACTTTAGTGGAAAGTATATTTGTGTGCATTTTGGAGTTCTAGAATTAGTTTAGAGTCATATTTTATGGGTATTTTGGGGTGGCTATGTGAGAGCTGCGATATGTTGCTGCTCTTACATTGCCATCTTGGCTCTGCCCCCTAGGCTATTGTCCAGGTCAGTTGTTTTTCCAGTAAGATATTTCACATTGTCTTCTATTTTTTAAAAAACTTTTTAGCTTTGTTTTAGTGTTTCTTGATTTCTCATAAAGTCATTAGCTTCCATTTGCTCAATTCAATCTTTAAGGAATTATTTTCTTCAGTGAGCTTCTATACCTCCTTTTCCATTTGGCTAATTCTACTTTTTAAGGAGTTTTTTTTTCTTCAATGAATTTTTGTGTTTCTTTTTCCATTTGGTCAGTTCTGCTTAAGGCATTCTTCTCCTCATTAACTTTTTGTATGTCTTTTACCATTTGGCCTAGTCTGTTTTTTAAGGTGTTATTTTCTTCAATATTTTTTGTGTCTCCTTTACTAAGCTATTGATTTGTTTTTCATGATTTTCTTGCATCCTCTCTCAATTCTCTTCCCAATTTTTACTCTCCTTCACTTACTTGATTTTCAAAAGCCTTTCTGAACTCTTCCATGACCTTAAACCAATTCTTGTTTTTGTTGGAGGCTTTGGATGTAGGAACTTTCACTTTGTCTTCTGAGTGTGTGTTTTAATCTTCCCTGTCACCATAGTAACTTTCTATGGTCATCATGTTTTTCTGTCGTTTGCTCATATTCCCAGCCTATTTCTTGACTTTTAACTTTTTGTTAAAGTAGGACTCTGCTTCCAGGGTGGAGGGTGAACTGTCCCAAGCTTCAGGGATTTTATGCAGCTATTTCCAAAAGTATTTCTAGTGACCTCTAAGTTTTCAGTTCTTTCAAAGTGGTATGATTTAAGGGGAGACATTTACTACTTTGTTGGCCTGTGCCATGGTCTATGAGCAACTAAAAGCACTCTTTTCTGCCCTGGAACTGTGATGAGGGTCCCAACTCCTCCATAGCCACAAACTCTAGTGTCCTAGTGCTCCTCCTTGCCCTGGGACTGCCACTCATACTGCAACGTTGATCCAAGTATGGGCAAAGCAACAGAGTCCTGCCTCAGTGCTAGCAAAGAGATCCGTGTAATTTCCTTCTGACAAGTTGTTCAACCACCTTCCCATCTGTGACCTGAGAGCTCCAGAAACTCCACTGCCACTGCTGAATCAGTGACTCCCAAGGCCTGCTCCTAGTTTGCTGGCATCTGATCTATGCTGGTGTGGCTTGCACTGGACTCCAGTCCACTCTCACCCTGGTACAACAGACCTTTCGTGCCAACCTTCTAAATTGTCTTTGGCTGGAAAATTATTTCACCCCATCCTTTTGGGGTTCTGCCACTCCATAATTTATTTTAGGGCATTATTTGAAAGTAAATAGGTTTCAGAGAGAGCTCAGGCAAGTCTCTGCCTTCTCTCTACCATCTAGGCTTTACTTCTATCATACTATGTTATGGAAATGCTTGCTTTATCCTATAAATTTAAAAATAAATTAGAAAAAAATTAATACAATGATCCAAGAAAAAAATTAGAATAGGAGATGGCATCTAGGTTTCCATCATGGGTGCCTGAGAAGATGGTGGTACCCTTGACTATAAAAAGGAAGGTCAGAAGAGGGGAGAGTTTGAGTTGAGTTTTGGACATGTTGACTTTAAGATATCTACAAGACATTCAGTTTTAATGTCTAATAGGCAAGGTCAAAGACTACAGAGAGGTCAAGAAGGATTAATCTTGAAAAAAGGCATTTAAGGTTGGTAATTAAGAAGAAAACTGCCGGAAATGGAGAGAACAGTTTCAGTATAATAAGGTAGTAAGCCAGGCTGAAGAGAGTTGAGATGGGTGGGGAAAAGGTGGAGACTTCTCTTTTAGATGACTTTCTCAAGAAATTTAGCCACAAAAGAAGGATAGATGTGAGAATGATAGCTAGGTGGGATGGATAGATCAAGCAAAGGTTTTTTCAGAGTGAATATTTGTAGGCAGAAGGGAAGAAGTCAGTAGCCAGTGAAGATTGAAAAATGAGAGAGTTGAGGTGACAAGAGAGGGCAAGCTACTGGAGATGACAGGATGGAATGGGACCGCTTGTGTATGTAGAGGAGTTTGTCATGGGAAGGAGAAGATACATCTCTTCCAATGAAATGGGGGTGAAGGAGATAGTAGCAAAAGGTATTTGAGTGGTGTGAAATAAGGAGAGAAGAGGGAGGTATTAGCAAATGGTCTCAATTTTTTTCAGTGAAATATGAGACCAGGTTGTCATCTGAGAGGGTAAAGAGAGGGAGAGCCTGGGAGGTTTGAGAAGGAATGAAAAGATTTGGAAGAAACATTGTGATGAGTGTGATAGAGAGTTAATTAGAGAGGTGTAAAAGGATTGCCTTGTCCCATTGATAGTATGTACCATGAATTTGTAGTAGAGCTAGTGCTATTCATTGTATAAAGTACATTCTACAAAATATGACCTTCCCTAATTCTTCCTAAAAACTGTCTCTGAGTAGAACCAAGAAGAAATTGTACACAATCACAGACACATCGTACATATGGTGACCAACCTTGATAATCTGGACTATCCTCAACAACGCACAGCTAAAAGACAACTCAACAAGCCTCAGAATGGAAGGAGATATCTAAACTCAGAGAAAGATATAGAAAGACTATAGTTTAAATGGAGACTCAAGCAAAACATGCTATCGTTCTTTTTCATGTCTGGTTTTGCTTTTTTTTCCCCAGTGATCATTCATTGGTTACAATCCTTCTATATAACCAAACTATTGTACAATGTGAAAGCATTTGCAGATCCTATACATGATTGCACGCCACCATGGTGGGGGGGGGAGGGAGGGGAGAAAATCTGAAACTCAAATGATTGTAGAACTGAATCTTGTAAACTGAAAGTAAATAAACAAGTCATTCAAAAAAAAAAACTGTCTCTGACCACCCCAGCCCACATTTCTCCAAATTTTTAGAACAGAGATTGTATGTACCACTCATTTAGTACCTATATCACCTTATAATCTTAGTTTTGTTTTACTATATCACCACAACTTAATTGCAATTAATTAACTGGAAGCTTCTTCATAATCAAAATAATGTCTTTAACTGCCTCCCTCCACTTCCACAAGGTAGGAACCTAAGTACCTTGGATTAATAGTGCCAAGGATTTATCACCTTCCTTCTAGAATGCTTTGATTGCAACTGCCCTTAGTAACAAGAAAGACATTTAGTTGATCTCTCAAGATCCCTGAAATTCTGGGGTCCTTGGGCAAAGAAATGCATGTCTAGTGCAAATATAAGGTTCAACTTTATCAAACGAAACTCAAATTACTTCACCCCTTGGAACCTTTCACCAGCCAGGTGTGTAAATGATTCTTCTTGGCAGTCTCCTCATCATATCCCTGTTACTCATGATGACAATCTATTGGCATGCATATTGATTGCATCTATCTTAACACTCAAGCTTCCTAAGATGAAACCGGAGATATTTAGGCCTTCTCAGGCGGAAGGAACCATTTGTAAGTACCCTCTGCTTGATTACATTAATGTTCTTAGGGTCTCTGCCTTCTTGTGAATAAGTACTACTGGGCTCAACAAACACTCTTCCCCTGCCCCCAAAATACTTCCATTGTTCAGCTCCAAATATACTACAGTATTGCAAATATAGGGCATTCCAGAATATAGATTACATATGAAATGAAAAATATATACGTATATGTATGTGCGCACACACACATGTGTTTCTAGATCATTCTCAGATTATATGTTAATCAGATTTACAAGGAAATGTGTGGTCTATTTTTGGACAATGAGTAAGTTTTAGCCAAATAGAACCCATTAGAAAACCAGTGCTATACCAAGTAGAGTCTTAAACACCATGGCTCAATGGAAGGAGAAATGGGTTTGAACTCAAGGCAGGTTCGAATCCCAGCTCTGCCACTTACTACCCACCTATCTGACCTTGGGAACATCACTTTTTACATTTAAGAGATGTCCCCAAGGTCATTTAGGTGAGTAGTTAGCCTTTCTGAGCATCCTTCACCTTATCTATAAAATGAATTATTTATTCATTTATTAATTACTCTTCTGAAAATGAGGGGATTGAATTAATCAATTGAGGATCCATGATTACTCCCAAGAAAATTGCGTCTTCAGGTACCAAGTCAAATTCCCAAAGTCCCTGAGCTTCAAACAAGACCAAATGTTACCTGGCCAGGACAAGGTATCCCAAGGCATACACCATGTATGGCATATTTTCTGGGTATGCTCCATTCCTTAATATCTTGAGATGAAGCTACAAAATTAGCATTAAACTCATGATAAGTAAGCTCTGTCTAGTTTCTGAGGACCCAATCACTACGTATTCACTGAACCAGACTTCCAGGCAAGTGTCTTCATTCTAACTCTCCTATGTTTGTCTTGTGAACACCTCTACCAATTCTGTCCTCCAGAAACCTGACTTGTGATCTCCTCCACCCAATCTATGCCCTCCTACTTAGTACTGGAGTTCAATATGTACATGCTGATGTTCCTTTGAACACTTGACCTCCTAGTTCATCAGCCTTTTCAGTCCACATCACCTACATCTTCATTTCACCTCAGACACTTATGGGAATAGCATCTTAGATCTCATCATCACTATACTCTGGCTAAGAACTCCCCTCTGATCATAATCTTCAAGACACTACAGTTCGGGGCTCTAGTTAACTGGAACTAACCTGGTTCTGTGGCTGCCAAATTTTCATCTCCTATTCTCCTCATCTCTGTGCATCTCCTAAGGCAAAAAAAAATTCCTTTCACTGCTCCCTCTGCTTGTATTCACCTCACCATCCAACTCAACCCTAATCTTCCTTCCCTTTTTCAATACACTCTGTAGAACCCCTACTCTATTGTTAACAAACATGAAAGATTTCTTCTTTTCACACATCCATTTTCTTGAGTTCATGGAAGGCTTTTTGTTGTTGTTTCAGTTGTGTCCAATGGGGGTTTTCTTGGCATAGATAATGGAGTGGTTTGTTATTTTCTTCTCCAGCTCTTTTAACAGATTAGGAAACTGAGACAAATAGGGTTACATCACTTGCCCAGGGTCACATAACAAGTAAGTGTCTGAGGTCAGATTTGAACTCACGAAGAGGAGTCCTCTTGACTACAGGTGTGGCATTCTATCCCCTGAGCCACCTAAATGCCCTCATGGAAGCCTGACTTTCTACAAATTGTTCTTCTCCTACCAGTCCCACCACATACATATTCATGCATGCACACACACACATATACACACACACACACACACATACACACACACACACACACACACACACGGAAAGGAAAGGAGGCATAGGTCTCACTCCTCACAGATATTTCCAGATCCTCCTGCAACCATCATTCCACAGCTTCCCTTCATTTAAGGTTCACTCCATCTGTGTATTACCCAGTAAGTGTTGCAACTGATATAATCCATTGACCCTTAGGCTACTCTCCCTCCTTGCTATAGATGTTTCATTCTTGGCTAACTTTTCACTTTGGGCTCCATTCCTAACTCCCAGGTCTTCTTTCTCCACCAATACCCAGCAGAGCAGCCTTCTTATCCTGAAAGGTCACTTTACCCGTGAAGCTCCTTCCCCTCATTAGTCAGTTCCTCCCAGAACTTTCATTTTAAGGAATGTGGACCAGGCAGTCATATTCACTCCTTCATTCCTGTCTGGACTCTCCTCCTGACTCTCCAGACTCCTTTCTCCACCATTTCCATTCCTAAGAAGCTCCCTAGGCTATTACTTTTCAACTTCTTTTTATGTGTTGTATTCCCTTTAGAATGTAAGCTCCTTGAAGGCAGGGACTAATTTTCTTTTGGTATTCCCAATGCCAAGCAAGGTGCTTGGCTCATAAGTGCTTAATAAATGCTTGTTGACATGATTTGCTAACTTGACTAAAAATTCTTCTTCTCCACCCAAACCTCTGCCCTCCTGCCTAGGGCGTCCAACAGGCATGTTGGTGTTCTTTTGAAGACCTAGGCCTCCCAAGTGCATCACCTTCTTCAGTTCCCATGACCTACATGTTCACTTTGCCTCAGATATTTATAGGAATGGTGCTTCATCATCACTTTACAACCTACAAGATAGAGAATTCTAAAACACCTCCCCTAATCATCTCCTTTTCTTCCATCTCTATTTCTGCCTCATTCTTCCTAAATCAATACTTTTTCCTCACACAACCTCCAATGCCTGTTTCCTATTCTCCAAGTCCAACTGACCCAAACTCACTTTGCTCCCTTTATAGCTTTGACCTTCATTAACATATAGATTGTCTCATACCCTTGAATTTCTTACTTCCCTTAATGACTCTAATGTTCTGGCCAAACTACACTGTTTCCCAAACTCAATGTTCCTTCTTCCACCTCTGTACCACACCACACAGGCCATTTTCTATGCCTGGAATGTTCACCTTACTCATTGTTTCCTCTCAGAATCCTCATCTTCCTTCAAGGACTACCTTAAGAGTGGGAAGGAAGGACTCTGAATTGTAAAAATATCTGGAGCTGGCCACTGTGTCTCAAGCATATCAGTTATGTGCCAGATGTAATCATTTGGCTGCCAGGCAAAAGAGTAGAAAAATCCTACAATCTCAGAGTTGAAAGGGTCCTCAGAGATCACCACTCAGTCAAAATCAAATGACCTTAAATACATAATTTATCTATTTTCTTTCACTCATCTAATACCAAGAACTTGGTTATCAGAATAACAGAATTTCAGGGGTGGAAGGAACCTCAAAGCCCATCTAGTCCAACCTGAAATTGTCCAAGAATCCTTCCTACAACACCCCCAACCAGCTTTTGCCTGAAATCCTTTTTCAAGGTGGAGTTCCCTCCCTCCTAAGAGTGGCTATTTCATTTTGGGATAACTTGAATTATTAGAAAGTTTTTCTTACATTAAGCTTAAATTTGACTCCTTGCAACTTCTACACAATTCTACCTTCTGGCACTAAAGAGAACCAGTTGAATCTTCCAGACACATGAAAAAAGTTATTATTTCCCCCATAGGGCATGTAAGCTCAGCATCCCTAGCCTACTCAGTCATCACAGGCCATGTTCTCAAAGCCTTTTGCCATCCTGTCCCTCCTCCTCTGGAGGTTCCACAGCTAACCACTGTCCTTCTTAAGAAAAGATGGCATCTAGATGGAATCCAGAAATTTCCATGCAAATGTTCTAGGTGGAGAATCAAAGAATTTTAGATTTGGAAAGGATCTCAGAGGCCATGATTCCAGCCCATAACTGAACAATAGTTCACCCTATAACATATCTGACAAGTGGACATTCAGCTTTTGCTCGAAAGCTCATTCCACTTTTGAAGAGCTCTACTTATGAGAGTAGAGGTAGCTAGGGGGTGCAATGGATAGAGTTCTAGGAATGAAATTAGGAAGACTCATCTTCCTGGGTTTAAATCTTACTTCAGATATTTACTAGCTACATGACTCCAGGCAAGTCACTTCTGTTTGCCTTAGTTTCCTCATCTGTAAAATGAGCTGGAAAAGGAAATGGCAAACCACTCCAGTATCTGTGCCAAGAAAACCCCAAATGGGGTCATGACATAACTGAAATCACTGAACCACAACAATTATTACGAAATTTTTGTTACATCAAGTCTCAATTTGTCTCTATAGTTTCTGTCAATTATTCTTAGTTCAGCTCTCTAACACCAAGTAAAACAAGACTAATGCCTTTTCCCCATATGGATGCTTGAACAGAAATCTCTTCTACTACAGTTCAAATTCCACAAGTCATACCTGAGCAGGCATCCTTCAATATGATATTCTCAACAAATAATCAGCCAGCCTCCATTTAACACTTTGCTCATAGGGAATTTATTAGCTTTTGTTATAACCTATTACAGTTTGGGAAAGTTCTAATTAGTGGGCAGCTGGGTGGCTTGGAGGCTAAAGCACTGGGCCTGGAGTCAGGAAAATCTGAGTGCTAATCTTACTAAAGACACTATTCTGCCTCTTCTTTCCTCTTCTCCCTGTATACCCTTTTTTTACTCCTTAATTTTTTTTATATCATATCAAAGTCAATTTATACCCAAACCTTTGTTTAGGTATACTCCTTCTAACTGCCCTAATAGAGATGCAATTCTCAAGAGTTACAAGTATCATCTTCCCATGAAAGGATATAAAAAATTTAACCTTACTGAATAATATGTTGCTGGAATTTTCTTTTTCCTGTTTACCTTTTTATGCTTCTCTTGAGCCTTGTATTTGGAGATTGAATTTTCTGTTCAGCTTTGGTGTTTTCATCCAGAAAGTTTGAGAGTCCCCTATTTCATTGAATTTCCGTTTTTCCCCTGAAAAATTATGCTCAATTTTGCTGGGTAGTTGATTCTTGGTTGTAATCTAAGCTCCTTTGCCTTCCAGAATATCATATTCCAAGCTCTCTAATCCTTTATTGTTGAAGCTGCTAAATCTTTTGTAATCCTGACTATGACTCCTTGATATTTGAATTGTTTCTTTCTGGCTGCTTGCAATACTTTCATCTTGACCTGAGAATTCTGGAATTTGGCTACAATATTCCTTGAAGTTTTCATTTTGGGATCTCTTTCAGGAGTTGATCAGTGGATTCCTTCAATTACTATTTTACCCTCTAGTTCTAGGATATCAGGGCAGTTTTACTTGATAATTTCTTGAAAGATGTTGTCCAGGCTATTTTTTGTTTTGTTTTATTTTTTAATCATGGCTTTTAGGTAGTCCAATAATTTGTAAATTATCTTTCCTGGATCTATTTTCCAGGTCAGTTGTTTTTCCAATGAGGTATTTTACATTTTCTTCTATTTTTTCATTCTTTTTATTTCATTTGACTGATTCTTTATGGTTCACAGAGTCATTAGCTTCCACTTGTCTAATTATAATTTTTAAGAATTAATCTCTTCAGTTAACTTTTGTGCCTCCTTTTCTATTTGGTCAATTATAATTTTTAAGGAATTGATTTCTCTAGTTGATTTTTTTATGTGACCAATTGAATTTTAAAGAAATTGTTTTCTTCAGTCAATTTTTTGTCCTCCTTTTCCAAGCTGCTGACTCTCTTTTGTATAATTCTCATTTCTTTTCCCATTTTTTTCTTCTGCCTCCCTCATTTGATTTTTAAAATCCTTTTTGAGCTATTCCAAGAAGGCTTTTTGGTCTGAAGACCAATTCATCCTACTCTTTGAGACTTCACATGTAGGCATTTGACAGTTTTCCTCTTCTGAGTTTGTGTTTTGATCTTCCCTGTCACCATAGTACCTTTCTATGGTCAGAACTCTTTTCTGTTTTTTACTTATTTTTAATCTATTTTGTGACTTTTAAAGTTGAGTTCTGCTCCTGAGACCCTTTGACCCAGTGATACTACTACCAGGCTTTGTAATGGTAATGAGATCTTCCCTGCCCCCTAATAGGCTGAATGTAATCACATGGAGCCTGTGGTGGGAGGAGTTTGCTGAAGGGTGAAGAAGACTCCACAGGAAGCTAGGAGTCAGAGTAGTCAGAGCTGGAGGGAGGAGAGGACACAGCCTAGGAGATGGCTAGGTTTGTGAGTGTTTGTTTGTGGGAAGGCTAAAGGGTGGGGTGGCTCCTTGCTGTTTATTAACTCCTTTGTTGCTATGATGGATTTGACTTTCTGGTGTTGGGATTTGGTTTTCTGGTGTCTGAATAAATGTTTTACTTCTGTCTTCCATATGGAGAGTCTGGTATATTTTGCAATTCAGAACTGTGCCAGCATATTCATAGTCTCTGTTGATGCTGTGAATATTGTGCTGGCACTACAGGCTTATACTCCCAAAGAGATCAAAGAAAAAAGAAGAGGACTCATATATGCAAAATATTTATTGTAACTCTTTCTGCAGTAGCAAAGAATTGGAAACTGAGAGAATGTCCATCAATTGGAGAATGACTGAACAAGATATGGTACATTAATGAGAAAGAATATCATTGTGCTTTAAGAAGTGAAGGGGACAGTTTCAGATGAACCTTGGAAGACTTCTATGAACTAATGCAGACAGGGAAATAATTTATACAATAACAACAATATTGCAAATGGAAACAACTTTGAAAAACTTAGAAACTCTGATTAATACAATGACCTATCATAATTCCAGAGGACTCGTGATAAAACATGCTACTGCCTCCTGACAGATGATAAATTCAGAGTATAAAATGAGACATAATCTTTTGGACATGACCAACGTGAGAATTTGTTTGTTTGCCTATATGTATTTGTAAGTGCAGGAAAATATGACTAGGTGAGCAAAATAATGGGTAGGTACAATCCTTTTGGGAGGAAGTAGAATCAGCTAGATGTCTGTTGAGATGTTCTCTGCCCAAGCCTGGGAGTCAGCTGGACAGTCATGTCTTCTAAAGGGCAGAGAACTGATCTTTCCCTTGGAAGCCCTATAATTTTGAGCACCATGCTAGACATACGAAGCTCGAATGAATGAATGAATGAATGAATGCACAAGCAAACAAATTAATGTCTCCAATGTTTTCCTTTCCCAGGATGTGTCCCTACTGCCTCCACCTTTGACTTTCAGATGGAACTTAACAGAGCTGTTGCAGTCCTGGTGAATGCCCTTTCCCTCTCATCCTGGATAACTGATGAGGCTAGCTCATTAGATCATCAGGCACAGGTTGGTCCACTTATGACTGTTTTGACTTATCTTTGACTTGTCCCCTCAAATTAAACACACACACACACACACACACACACACACACACACACCCACACACTTTCTATGCCATGAAGATGTGACAGTGCTTTCTGGTGATATGCATACAATCCTCTAATTCAATGCTCCTTGATAACTCAGTTATAGCCACACACACATACATCCCTCTCTGGTCCAAGCTAATTGCCTAGAATAGTCTCCTTTGTTTTGTTTGTTCATTTTCTATCAAACCAAGCTCCTTAGGATTTAGCCAATTGAAGCAGGCAGGAAGCCTCTGCCAGGGTCTTAACCAAGTCTCCTCCAGGGTCAGAACCCTTTTATGGGCACAAAGAAAGAAGATATTGTTCTCTGACCTCAATATTATAGGTGAGATAAGTCGTATTCATGATAAGTTCATCACGGAGAATCACAATTTTAAAAATCACATAAAAGAACACTATCTTTAATGAATAACAGCCACATAGCATTAGTGGTTTCTTGATTACAGGGAATACAGTCTATTTGGTCCCATCTCATGATGGAGTCATTTCTTTTAGACCTCTCCCTTGCAACAAGATAAGAGGATATGGTTTCCAGGGAAACTGAAGCCAGTCACATGCCCAAGTCTATACCAACAAAAAGTTGGAATCCTACTCAGAAACCTGGAGCTCCCTGTCTGGCACACACACACACACACACACACACACACACACATCATTTCCCCTCCTCTTCTCTCACACTGTCTTGATATAAGTGTCTGGAGCAGAATTTCTTAACCTTTTTTTTGTGTCAAGGACCCCTTTGGAAGTCTGGTGAAACTTATGACCCCTTCCCACAATAATGTTCCTAAGTTAATAAAATAAGATACATAGGATTATAAAGGGGAAAAAGTGCTGAAATACAGTTAACAAAATATTTTTTGAAACAAGTTTACAGATTCCAAATTAAGACACCGTCCCTGCTTTGGAGGGAGAGTGTTTCCAGGGCTGTCTCTTCATTCCAGGGTTCTGAGCAGGATGGTGACCAATGCTTCTCAACTAGTCAGCAGGACCCCAAGCAGGTAGCTAAGGAGCTGCCCATCTCCAGTGAGGAATGCCCAGAATCAAGGTAAGGAAATGCTGATTCCTTCATCTTTATGATTGAATCTACATGCAAGACGCTCTGAAGAGAGTTTTATTAATTTTTCGACACCATGTTTGTAGATATTTTCAAAGTATACCTATTAAATAGAGCTAATTCCAAATCCTAAACAGTTCAAAGATTGTGTTTAAGAGGCTCTGTTCTGTTAAAAAAAAAAAGTGTTAGACTAGGATGTAAGAGGCCTGGAAACTAACTTCTTAGTTGGATTCTTTCTATTAATTCTAATTCTAATTATAAATTATTAATTATGAAAGATATTATAATAATTATGATAGATTTCTAATACTAACCTTTGATTATTGGTCTAATACTATTAGTGGAATAATAGCCTTTATCACTTCTAATAATAACTTTATAATATAGTTATGCACTTCCACCTCACAGGGGTTAGGGGAATTGTGCTCCCCCAATCCGGAAAATGCTTGTAAAATTCTTTGGCTCTCCCTTCATACACAGAAGTCTAAATTTTTTATTTTTCTTTTATGGGGTGTTTACAGTATTAAAAGATAAAATGTGTTGATATTATACAATATTATACATATAGTTTATGAATTTCTGAATTTCTAAACTTTTTCAGTGTTGTCTGCTGGCCTTCACATGTTGTTTTTGGCTTCTACAAACTCTCAAAAAATTCCCATTCAATTTCTTATGCCAACCCAAAATATAATGAAACCATAATGGGGAAAGTCTCAATGTGGAAGGAATAGCTATAGATTTCTGAGAAACCTTTCTAATAACATTTATATAGTACCTACTATGTTTTAAAGGCATTGTGTTAAACTCTACAATATTATGTCATTTCATCCTCACAAGAACCCTAGGAAGTGAGTCCTATCATTATCCCCATTTTACAGATGAGATAAGTGCTACAAACAGAAGTTAAGTGACTTTCCCACTAGACTCTAGTAAGTGTCTAAGGCTGGTTTTGAATATAGATTTTCCTGACTCCATACCTAGTACTCTATCCACTGTATCAGCTCGCTGCCTTCTCTGTCCCTGGCTACTGTGTGACCATCAGGAAACCACTTAACTCATTTGGACCTCAGGTCTGCCAGTTCAAAACCAAAGGTTTTCTCTGCTACATACAGGAACATTATAAGAACAAGTAACATCACAGAAGAGAAAATGATTTAAGACCTTGGGAAGAAAGTCACTATCTAAACTCAAATAAGTTATCATCTTTAAATACTTGAGCATTTGCTTTCTCATATCAGAAGAGAAAGTAAAAGTGACTCATATTCTTTCTCTTTTGGTCAAGACAAGAGAAGATACCAGAGACAGGTGGGAAGACAGATTTCCCAGGAGGGAAATGCCAGCTGTATCTTCATTTTCCTCCTGGTTCCAGACCACAGCAAAATGTGGAAGTCCCCCTCCACACTGAAGTTCCAGCTAAGGAAGGAGATACAGAGAGTTCAAGTCTCAAAGAGCAGAACACAGTGACCAGGGATTTGGATATGGCATTTCCAGACTTGCAGGTGGGTCTAGGGTTCTACTGCCCATAGCAGGGCAATGCTCTCTAAGACTACATTTTGCAGAATAGGTGCCTTCTAGGTTTATAAGTCTCTTCATAGAGAGTTCCCTACACCAATGAAATCATATAACCCAAATAACAACAACAACAATGTCCTCTGGAAAATTCTTTTTTTTTAAATTTTATGGGTGTTCTTTTATTCCCATTTCAGCCTCACTTTCCAGTGATTCCCCACTATCCTAGTCCCTCCAACACAATGGTTCCTTGCTTCTAACAAAAAAAGTACAGTTAAAACAAATTGATAGATTGGCTACATCCAAAAGGGTGTGGCTAATTCCATATCTGTGGTTTACCACCTCTCTAGCAACAGGCAGGAGGCATGTTTTATACTCAGTCCAGCAAAGACACAATTGGTCACTGCATTGATAGAGTTCTGAATGCCTTAGGTATTACTTTCTTTGACATGATTGTGGTCATCATGTAAATTGTTCTCCTGGTTCAACAGCAGTTCATACAAATCTTCCTAAGTTTCTCTGATTCTTCATAGTCTTCATATTTTATGGCATAATAACATCCCAACATATACTACAATTTGTTCAACCATTCCCCAATCTCCAGGTACCCATTTTCCTTCCGGTTCAAAAAGGCTGGCATAAATATATTTGCTTATATAGGCCCTTTACTTCCGTCGTTGGCTTCCTTGGATTATATGCCTAGTAATTGTATCACTGAATCAAAGGGTATATACAATTTTGTGACTTAACAATAATTCCAAATTTTTCATGAACAACTGAACTAATTCACAGCTCCCACTAAAAGCGCACTAATGTGCCTGTCTTCCCACAGCTCCTCCAATATTTCCCATTTTTGTCTCATTATCTTTGCTAATTTAATAAATGTGAAGTGAAATTTCAGAGTTGTTTAAATTTGCATTTATCTTATCGTTAGTAATTTGTATTATTCTTTCACGTGGTCTGAAAGCCAAAAGGAGAGGCAGCTAGGGACACATCCTGGGAAAGGGGAGCATTAGAGAAACATTCATTGATTCATTTGTTTATTCATTGAATATTAAGTGCCTCTCGTATATCCAGCACTATTGGAAGTTGTAAGGATACCAAGTGAAAAATCTGCTCCCTTCATTGTACAGTTCACTCACAGGGTTGAATACCTCTTCCTGTCACTATAATTTCTCTCCCATCTCTCCCCACTATACTTGTGCCTATCCATCTACACATCATTTTTTTATACTCATGAGATTCCCATTATCATTTTGAACTGTATGTGCTAGAAGCATATCCAGATGGTTAGAGTCTATGCTGGATAATATTGCCACACAATGAATGATGTTTGCATGTAACCTTCTGGGGCCTATAGTCTGGAGAGAATATAAGGTCCCTGCCAGGACTCACCCTCTCACATGTATAACGCCTAAATCAAGTGATAAGCCAAGAATGTATAATTCTATTTGTGTTACCAGGAAGAGAACTGGGTGGCACAGTGAACACTGGGGCTGGAGTCAAGAAAATCTGAATCCAAATCCAGCCTCAGACACTCATTGAGATCAGGGGCAAGTCACTTAACCTCTGTTTGCCTTAGTCTACAGAGAAGGAAAAGGCAAACCACTCCAATATCTTTGCCAAGAAAAAGTCATTATGGAGTCACTAAGAACTGGACACGACTGAACACAATTTGTGTTATCCAACCCTATCCTTGTGGGTCAGGGTGGGAGACATTCTGTCATTGCCTGGATAGTCAAGATTTGGTTTTTTTCTAATTTCGAATACAATAAGCCATTCCCTAGGAAAGGGATAATGCTGCATAATCCAGGATGCAGCAGGCAGATGACTCTAAATAGCTTCTAGGCCAAGAATAGGTAGCCATTATCACGTGGCAGCTGGGCAGAGTCCTGGGCCTGGAGTCAGAAAGACTCATATTTCCGAGTTCAAATCTGGCCCCAGATACTTAGTAGCTGTGTGACTCTGGGCAAGTTATTTAACCCTGTTTGCCTCAGTTTCCTCATCTGTAAAATGAGCTGGAGAAAGAAATGGCGAACCACTCCAGTATCTTTGCCAGGAAAACCCTAAATGGAGTCATGAAGAGTCAGATATGACCAAAATGACTGAACAGCAATGGAAATGAACACTTATTCCTAAGCAGTGAAAAGAACACTGGATTTGGTGTCTCTCCCTGCTACTTAATTCCTGTGTTTCCTTAGGTAAATCGCTTAACTTCTCTGAACTTCAAGTGCTTCTTTTGTAAAAAAAAAAAATAATAATAATAATTAATCAATTAATTAGAAGATAAGGATGTAGGACTAGTCCAGAGTTGTGCTGTTTTGTTTTGCTTTTTAACCTTTTTTTATGTACCCTGGACACCTCTGACAATCTGGTGAAGCCTATGGACCCCTTCTTAGAATAACATTTGGGAATGAATAAAATTACCTAAGATTACAATGGAAGCCAACTCTCTTGAAATATTATTAAGCACCTGCTATGTGTCAGGTGCTATGCTAAGAGCTGGTAATACAATGAAAGATAAAAAGAGAGAGAGAGAAATAAATGAGTGAAGAAGTAAACAGATGTTTGAATAGAGGCCAGCAAACAACTAAATAAATAAGTGAATGAATGAATGAATAAATAAATAAATGGATAGACAGACACATACATGAATAAATGAATGGATGGAGATAGAGATAGGTAGGTGAGTGAATGGATATATACATATGTACATACACAAAAAATGAGTTCATGAACCCCAGTCCCTTCTAGCTCTGAATCTATATCCCTCGACCTCCCTCCTCCCTGGAGTCAGAGAGATGCCTAAATTTGCTGGACCACAAGACCCTCTCATGAGTAAACTACTCTGTCTGGCCCTGGGTGTACAACACTTACACCCAATGGCTCACCACCCTAGGGTCTAATCTCCTGCATTATGAAAATGAAGACAGAAGACAAAACAAGGATACCAGAGGGCTCTAATTCCTGCTGCAAAGGAAGGAGAAGGGAGATATCCAGAAGTACTTCGAGTTTGGGTGGAGAAGAAATGAAAGAGAAGGGCAAGACCCAAGAAGGAGGAAGAATTGAGAAGCAAGGAGGCTGAGCTCCCAGTCCACAGACATCCAGCTCCTCAGTAGTAGTAATAGTCTAGTAACTACTACTAGACTATCTTCTTGAAAAGTTTTCTGTTATTGTTTTATCTTCCTGTAGTGCATAGCAGCAAAGCCCTTTCAAACAATATAGCCTGAGAATAGTTACATGCTGTTTTTAGGGAGAAGGGACAAAAGAAGTCATGACTTTTCCTATAGCCAACCAGTCATAAGAAACTCTGGAAATCAAAGAAAAATGGGGGTTCCTCTAAACCACTTCCAGTTGTGGAATAAAACATGGGGTCCCTTATAGGACCACAATTGTTCAACAGCTCTAGGATATGTCTGTCTTCTACCTGCCAATTAGTTGGGAGACTGGGGAAGTCCATTGGCAAGCATGAGATCAGAACAAGGAAAAGGAGTTCAAATTGGGAGAAGGTGCAGTCTTCAGGACAGCATAGGGATCCCAGATTAAGAGAAAGGAATCATGGAGACCAACCCTCTGACCCAGGGTCCCTTGGCCTCTGGAAAAGAAGGTGGAGTGAGGAAAGTAGATATTGGTTTAGGGCCAGAAGGAGCCTCAGAAATCATGTAGTCCAACACTCTCATTTTACAGTTGAGTAAACTGAGCCCCAGTTTCCGGTTAAGTGACACCTGCCCACAATCTCATAGTTAGCAGAGTCAAGATTAAAATCTAGATCCTCTGATTCCAAAACCAACACTCTTTCTCCTGGCACTCCATGGCCTTGTCATAATAACAACTCTCCATTTTTTTAAGAAATAGGAAGTTCAAGGACTGTTGTCCAAATTTTATAGATGAAGAAATTGAGTCTCAGAGATGTTAAGGACCTTGCTCAAGTTCATACAACTAGTAAGTGTCCAAGCCAGAGTCTGTACCTAGGTTTCTCCTGACTCTAGTCTCACTTCCCTTTTTAATAATAATAATAATGATGATGTATATATAGTACTTACTGTGTGCCAGACCCTGTACCAAGCACTTTACAAATATTATCTCACTATTCCACACTGCCTGGATAATAGGATGAAGAAGCCAGCTTCACTCATGAGAGCAAAACCAATCATTATAGTTAGAGCGTAAGACATAAGGAATGAATTCAAAAGAAGAAAAATTGCTTCCAAAGCTGGATCTATTGACATCTCAAAGAAAGTATTGTAGGCATCTACATAGAGCAGTACAAGGAGGCCAAAGCCCTTTAGGGGAAATTCTTGGAGATGCTATAGGAAAGGGTCTTTTTTTTTTCACTCAAGAGAACTGAAGGACAAGATCACATGGTCAGAGGATGTAGGGTGAAGGATGCAGCTCTTAGTTCCTAGCAAGCCAAAAGCCCCAGAAAAGTAGTTGGGGGGGCAGGGGAGAGAGAACATGCTAGAGGCCTGGAGTAATGCAGCCAGACCGAGATGACAGCTAAAGAAAGAGAGTTTTGTATCACATGGAACCAAAAGGTAGAGACTAGTTGGAGGGAGCAGCTCAGTGGATGACAGCATCAGAAATGAAAGAAGTGAGCAGCAGTCAATGTAAGAAACTAAGGGTTAAAATAATTTTTAAAAAACAGAAAGCAGAGTTATCTCCATCAATGGCGATAGCAGCCTCCATTCCCTGAGGCTAGGCTGAGCACACTGGATTTAGCCAGCAGGAGGGGAAAGCAGGCCAAAACCAAGACATCAGAACAAGACAAAGATATCAGGAAAGCTGAGCAAGTCCAAACTGCCTGTAGGAAAGAGAGAAGCTCTGCTAACTGTTTGTTTGCCTCCTTGGCACACTCGCCCAAGCAAATCATGTCCCTGTAAAAGGTCCAGCTCCATGTTTTGGATGCCTCTACCCAGAGATATGGATTCTAGGAAGAAGGCCTGGAAGGGACTTTGGAGAGGTTGGGGAAGCAGATTGTAAAAGGATTGAAGTACCTAATAATTCTTCTTTCCCCAAATGGATCCATCAAATAAACATCAGGAATTTCCAACATCCAGGTCAGACAGGATTGAACTATACCACTGCAAAGAGGAGATGAGATTTGGGCCAGAGAGATGAGTTAAGAGAGGTGATGGCCTAACTTCTGCGATATTTATATGCAGGACCTATGAAAGAGAAATAGGGTAGGGACTTATGCTGTCATTTCATTGGTACAGGGTACTCAGAGATGAGGAAATTTCCTTCAACAATGAAGGTCTGTGCTTTTTTTCTCCGCAGCTTAGAGACTTAGAGATTTGCCTAGAGCACTGGGGCTACATAACTTTTCCACAGCCACTCAGGAAGTAGGTGTCAGAGACCAAAGAGGGAGACAATAACCCTAGTAATCATTGTTGGTTATGTAACAATTCAGTATTTACAGAGTAACCACATGGATAAGTTTACAAACACACTGAAGTATCAATGTTACATGCAGTAACATAAACTTGTAAAGAAAGCACAACACACAAGATTATGATCCTCACAACAACATTGTTAGGTAAGTTTTAGAAATATGATTGTCCCCATTTTTACAGATGAGGAAGCTGAGGCTTGGAGACCTTCAGACTCAGAGAAGCTGTCATATCCATAGCCACACAGTAAGTAAGTGTCAGGCAGGACTAGAATCTATGTCTCTCCTAACTTTAAAACCCCTATACCATGCTGCCCCTCAGAAATCAGCTCAGTGTAGCAAGTTCTATCAATTAACAAGCATTTATTTATTAAGCATCTACTACATGCTACATACTCAACATGCAAAGATCAAAATTCAAGTCTCTCCTTTTAAAGGAGCTTGCATTCTATCAGGGGAATCAACATGGACACTTTAATGGTCATGCACGCACACACACACACACAATTTGTTGTTGAGTTATTTGGTCATGTTGGATTTTTTATGAGCCCAGGGACCGTACTGTCCAGGGAGGTTTCTTGGCAAAGATACTAGACTGGTTTGCCATTTACTTCTCCAATGGTTAAAGCAAACAGAGATTATGTGACTTTCCCAGGGTCACACAGCTAGTGAGTGTGTGAGGCTGGATTTGAACTGAGGTCTTCCTAACTCCAGGCTCAGCACTGTATTCACTGAGCCACCTAGCTGTCTCCTAGGCAGAGGTTAAATGACTTTGCCAAGATCACACAGTTAGTAAGTATCTGAGGCCAAACCCAGCACTCAAGCCAGTGAGCCACCTTGCTGAGATATCTAGCTAGCTAACTATATGTATATACATATATATATACGTATGTATGCATGCATGTATGTATGTATGTATATATACCTGTGTGTGTGTATATATATATATGTATATATATATATATATACACACATATATACTTATATATTGTATACAAAGTATACACAAAGTAATTTGGAGTACATTCACATTCGGGGGGGGTGGGGCAAGAAAAGCTTCCTATAGGAAGTAGCACTTGATCTGAACTTTGAAGGATACTAGAGATTCTAAGAGGTGGAAGTGAAGAGAGAGTGCATGGACAGATGACGGATGGATGGATGGACGGGTAGACAGACAGATAGAAAAGAAGATAGTGATTATTAAGTTCTTACTATGTCATGGCACTTCTTTAAACCCTGGGGATTCCAATACTAGCAAACAAGCCAGTCCTTGCCTTCAAGGCCATTTATTCTTGAACAGAGAGGAGCTGGAGGAGGAGAGGTTCACAATTTGGAGATGGGAATGATTCATAGTAAGAAAATGAAAAATTTTGCTCAACTACCAGAATCCAAAGGCATGGAGATAGCATGTTGTATGTTAGGACCAGCAAGAAGGCCCATTTGGCTGGACTGAGGAGAGAATGTGGAGCCTTCTCCAGGCATAACAAAAGAAAGGTTATCTGGAGCCACAAGGTGAAGGGCTGTAAGTGCTGAAAGGGAGAGGTTGTGTTTGAACCTAGGAATCCACTGGACCTTACTGAGCAGGGAGGCTCACTTTGGTGGCTCTATGGAGGACAAACTAGAAAAAAGGAAAAATGCCCATCAACTGAGGAATGGCTAAGTAAGTTGTGGTATATGAATGTAATGGAATACTGTTGTGCTATAAGATATGGGGAGTAGACGGACCTCATAATAACCTGGAGAGACTTATATAAACTGATGCTGAATGAGGAGAACAGAACCAAGAGAACATCATCGTACACAATTACAGACACGTCAAATCTGTGATGACTAACTTCGATAGAATGGGTTCCCTTCAGTAATGCAAGGTTATAAGACAGCTCCAAAGGACTCACGATAGAAAAGGCTATCCACATCCAGAGAAAGAAGTATGGACTCTGAATGCAGGCTGAAGTAAACTACTTGCTCTTTCTCTTCTTTTTTTGTTTTGTTTTGTTCTGCTTTGTTCTGTTTCTTCTTTCTTGTTGTTCATTCCATTAGTTATAGTCTTTCTTTACAACCTGACTAGTGTTTAATGTGAAGTTATCTGTAGAGCCTATATTGGAGTGCGTGCTGCCATGGGGGGGGCGGGGGGAGGAGAGGGAGGAGGAGAAAATTTGGAACTCAAGGGATTGTGGAACTGAATGTTGTATACTAAAAGTAAATAAATTTAATGTGATTGATTAAAAAAATAAAAAAAGAAAGATGAGGCAGGGAAGCATATTAAGAGGCTATTACAATTATCAGTCCTAGCAAGAAAAGATTATCATGTGAAGTCAGAGTTTAAAAAAAATTAATTCTTTATGACCAGGATAATATAGGTACACCAGGATTAAAGAAAACTAAATCTATTCAAGTGGGAAGCTAGATAGAGCAGTAGACAGAGCACCAGACCTGGAATCAGGAAGACTTGAGTTCAAATTCAGCCTCAGACACTCATTAGCTGTGTGACCCTGGGCAAGTAACTTACCCATTTCCCTCAGTTTCCTCTTCTGTAAATGATCTGGGGAAGGAAATGGCAAATCATTCCATTACTTTGCCAAGAAAACACCAAATGGGGTTGGAAACAATTGAAACAACTCAACAACAGCACATTTATTCAAGTACCATCTGAATAGTCTCTTGTAGATTATGTAAAGGGGACTTCAGACATTAGATAGACAGATGGACAAGATAACTTATAAAGCCCCTTCCAGCTCTAAGACTCTGTGATTACGTAAGAACACTATAATTTTCCCATGTTATCCCTATATGTTGTTGATTTAACTTAAATATTTCTTTAACTTTATAATAAAGCCCTTTTAAAAAATACCTAAACTAGGAAGGATTAGGTATTATTTACATAGAGTGAGGTTTGGAAGAGAAGGGGAAAAAAACCCTGTGTCCTTGTCAACAGGTTAGTGTGTGGCAAAAACCCAGGCCAGAGAATAGTGATAGCAAGAGACCAAAAGGGGGAGCCAGCTAGCTAAAGCGTGAGGGCTGCTGGTGGGCAAAAGACTCAGCTACAGAATGTCCTAATCCTACATCCCATATTATCGCAGGGTTCTTTTACAACTTCCTGGGAAGAAGAAAGGTTAACATGGAGCATTTACTGAGTAACCAAGTGCTATAAATAAAGGCTGTGCGAAGTCTTATGGGTTTTACAAACATAGACAAGACATAGTCCTTGCCTTCTAAGAGTTTAACACACACAAGGAGGACAAAACTCATGTGCTATACCAATGCCTCATTGTGACCAGAGTGAAGACTGTGATTAATTTTCATTATTATAATGAAACAGGGGCAGCTAGTTGGTGCAGTGGATAGAGCACTTACCCTGGAGTCAGAAGGATCTGAGTTCAAATTTGACCTCAGACACTTGACGCTAGCTGTATGACCCTGGGCAAGTCACTTAACCCTGATTGCCTCTGTGATGATGAAGATTGATGATGATGATGATGATGATGATGATTGATGATGATGATGAAACAAAGCAAAGTGAAATTAAGAGATAAATAGCATTATGGAAGGTCAAGGACTCTCCATCCCTACTTTGTCCCCTCCCTCCCTTTCTTCCTTCCCTCTGAGTATAGGGAGGGGAGATTTATGAGCATTCCATTAAAGAAGTAATGTTTGAACTGAGCCAAAGAATAGGTAATAATAATAGCTGGCACTTTATATAGTGCTTTACAGTTTATGATGCCCTTCCAGAATCACAGACTCTCAGAGACAAAAAGAACACCTGGGGCCAGCAGAGTCCCCATGTGAACAAGCCAATCTTCTCCAACATGTCTGAGAAGGGGTCACCTGCCTAATCTTTTCTAAAACACCTTTATAATGAGGATGGTCCCTCATCTGTCCCCTCAACATTCTTTGAAGTCAGAACAATGGGCATGGCTATTCAGATTTCATAATGAAGAAACAGCCTACATACCTAATAAATATCAATGCTAAATGTGGATCTCGGTTTCTTCTGACCCCTAATTTGATACTCTACTTCAAGCACATGCCTTTCAATTTGGGTAGATGGAACAGGGAGAAGGGTTGGGGAGGGATTTGACCTTAGTGAGAATGCAGTCAGCGGGAGGCATCCCAAGTAGAGGGGAAAATATGAGCCCCCAAAAAAATGAAAACAGGAAGTAATAACTGGGGGTTCACTTCAATTCAATTAAACAAAGAAGGTTCAGAGAATAATGGACAGTTTGGTTTACCTCAATTTTATGGTGCATGAAAGGAATAATGAAAGATAGGACTAGAAAAGGTAAGTTAGGGTCAGATAGAGAAATAGCGTGATATAGTTGAAGTGTTCTGAATTTGGAGTCAAGGACCTGAGTTAAAATCCTCTCTGTCTCTTAATACCTTAGTGCCCTGGGGTAAATCACTTAACCTCTCTGGGCCTCAGTTTCTGGATCAGGAAAGGAGGGATTTGGACTGGACAAATGCCAAGGTCACTTCTGCTTCTAAATCTATAAATCTAAAGGACTGTCCTTTGTGGGCAGCTCAGTGGCTCAATTTAAATTCATTGTCAGACATTGACTAGCTGTGTGACCCTGGCGAGTCACGACTTCTGTTTGTCTGAATTCACTGGAGGTGGATTCACTCCAGTATCTTTGCCAAGAAAACCCACAGACAGTATTGGTGTGCTATGGTCCACAGGATCACAAAGAGTTGGACATGACTGAATGACTGAAGAACAAAATAGCAACAGTCCTATGTGATCCTATATCTGTCATCCTGTAACTGTGGAAGGCTTTTAATACCATGTTTTAAAGTATAGATTTTATTCTATAGCTGGGAGCCATTAAAAACTCTATAGACAGGAGAATGGCATTATCAAAACTACAATTTAGAGAGATTATTCCAGCTGCTCTATGCAGGAGGAATTGGAGGAATGTGTGGGATGAAAAACCCCATTCAAAAAGTAATCAAGAGCATTGAGATTTCTTAGGATAAAAACAGGAAATAGTATTCTCTTCCCCTGGGAGAAGAGGGGGTCCTCTCCATGACGGATCAGGGAGAGGAGGCGTGTTACAAAAGACAGAGCAAGAATTTATACCCTAATGCAGTCAAGCCATCCCTCTCCCCGTCTCTGTCCCTTCTCCCATTGGCTGAGAGACAGGCTCAAGTCTTGGCATGAAAATCTTCCCCAGTGGCAAATACCAGGGAAGCCTGCCACTATCCCTCAGTGGCTGGGAGGCAGGCTTACAAAGAAGGAAATAGGGCATAGCCAATTCAAATGTCCCTATCCTTATTTGGCAAAGGCCAAAGTGAAGAAGGGAGGGGCTAAGAGCTTAATGCTGATTGACAGCAAGAGAAAGGGGGAAGGGTCTTGAAGTAAGGGAGGGGAAGAGAAAAAGGTTGGAGGTCAAAAACTCCTAGAGGGCCTAATGCTGATGTGGCAGTAGTAAAGAAGGGGGAGGGAAGAGTGAGGGAAGGAGGAAGCCGACAGTTAGAAGTGGCACCAAATTCTAAGACACATTGTGAGAAGTTTTCAAGTTTTTCACTCCCCAGACAGGAAGAAAGACTAAAGGCAGGAACACTAGTTAGTTATCAATGGGTATTTTCCCATTCTATTCAGTAGGCAGAGACAAGAACCATTATGGTCATGGTATTTCCTACACCAGGATTAGACTTCCTTTTTCCTCCTTCCTTTCATACACCACCACCCACTTTCTCGTGTTAGGGATGGAAGGGAGGAGGAACAAGGTCACAGAGACAATGTCTTGTAAAAAAAATTACTCAGCGTGTTGTTGCACAAAGTGTGCTGTAGCTGAGATCTGGCCCCAGGAGGGTGGAGGCAGAGACAGCAAGACCAAGAGGGAAGAAGGGAGAAAGAAAGGGAGAGAGAGGTGATAGGAGAGGGACAGACAGACAGAAAGCTAGAGACAGAGACAGAGAGAAGGAGGGAGGAAGAGACAGAGAGAGAGAAAAGGGGAAGCAGGGGGAGGGAGAAGAAAGGAGAGGAGAGAGGGGGGGAGGAGCAAACGACGTAATAAATGCTAGGTATACAGATTTAAGAAGATCAGTCCCCACCCTCAAGGAGTCCACTCTCTAATAAAGGAAAAGAATGCATCAAAGGGGTTCTAGAAAGGAGAGAGAAAATGGAAGGATAAAGGTGTGGTGGGGAGTGTGGTGAAGGCCTAGACGCCTATAAGATGGGAGTTCACCTCGCAGAGCCAGGGTAGCAGGGGAAAAGTCCTTGTTTCACCAGAGAATTGGGCCATGGTGATGAGAAAGGTAGGAAGTAGGATGGAGTCCTGCACCCTGGTAAGAGAAAACTTTCATTAAAAAGATAAAGTCATATAACTAGTAAATGATAGAAGCAGGATTTGAACCCAGGTCCTACGACTCTAAAACAGGTACCTTGCTGCTGCATCTGTCCCACATTTGATACTTCTTGGCTTAACTTGAAACAAGTCGCTTTGTCTTTCTGGGTCCTATTTTCTTTTATCTGAGGAATGAGGGGATGGACCAGAAACTCTCTAGAGCTTTTAGAGTCCCTAACTATAGAAATTAAGTGATTTGTTCTTTCTAAAGCTGTTTCTTCATCTGTAAAATGGGAATAATAAACCTTGCTGGATCTACCTCACAAGGTTATTAGAAAAGAACTTTGTAAACTGAAAAGCTCTCAATAAGTTATTAGCACTATTTTATGAAAAGTCACTACAGTTGGAATTAAGAGATCTGGGTTCAAATCTTGGCTCTAGTTATATTAAGTTCAACAAGTTGCTCCCCCCCTCTGAAGCTCAGTTTCCCAATATGTTAAACAAGGCTAAAAATTCATGTACTGCCTACTTCACAGGGTTACTGTCGTCATTGATCAGAACTAGGTTATAAGTCACTCAGATCTTTCAGGTTATATATAACATAAACACTCCTTTGGACTGCTGATTTTATCAGTGCAGTGACCCCACGTAGTTATGGTGTAGATTCTATCACATGCTCCTCTTGACCCTGTTCTCCCATAAATCCTCCAGAGCAGTTCCCCACATGCTGAGGGCTCTCTTCTAGGTCTGAATTTCCCGGGTGCCAGGGCTGCGTGTAAGCTGAGTGTCTGTTATCACTGACTTTCCCATGTGACTCCCCCCCTCTTTTTAACCAGTTTTATGATAGCATGCACACCATGTCCCAAAAACAACAGTGAAATGCCGAGCTGTTGTAGAATGTGCTCCTTCTATAAAAAGACTGAGTTCTAGCTATTCTGATCAAGACAATGAGCTAAAACAGTTCTGAAGGACTTATGATGAAAAGTGCTCTCCACCTCCAGAAAGAAAACTGAACAACTCCAAGTGCAGATTAGAAGCATACTTTTTTTAACTTTCTTTTTCTCAGTTTTTTTTTTGTCTGTCTTCTTCTGCAACATGACTAATGTGGAAATACGTTTTGCATGACTTCACATGTATAATCAAATCAAATTCTTCCCTTCTCAAGGAGGGAGGAGGGGGAGAAAAGAGGAAGCGAATTTGGAATTCATAATTTTTCCAAATAAATGTTAAAGTTTTTGTGTGTAATTGGGAAATAATTGACAAAATAAATAAAAATATGTTTTTAAAAACAACACCAAAGAGTTATCTAAAAGTGTAGAAGAGGGCCAAGGGAATGGGACAGTTTTTCAGTCCTGTTCTTATAAATATATGGGAGGCTTCTGGGACCTGGCTGAAGACAGAAATGTCAAAATGAAACATGATTGTGCTCTGAGGCTTCCCTTTGGGAGGTCTAGATGCCCAATTCATTTTGAACAAACCTCTTTTTTAAGAAAAGAAGATGGAAGGGAGGCTCTTACTGCCAGATACTTCTTACCAGCAAACAAAGAGTGATGGAGAGCTCTTGACATGTGAAACAGTCAGCAAACAGCCCCATGCTAGGAACATGAGGGTGGATGGAAATGCTAACACTAGGCACAAATGGTAAGGGCATGTCTCCACTCTTGTTTCTAGAACAAGATCTGGCAGCTGGAAGATACCCTGGATGAGCTGAATGAGGAATTCCTTGAGCTCAGCACTCAGGCCCTGAAACTACAGACAGAAGGGAAGGAGCGAGGCCATGCATGGAGCCCAGGGCCCGAGTCCACAGTGAGCACAGTCAATGGCCCCCTCCAACTGTCGCCTTGAGTTCTCTGCTGTGTCAGTGATAGCTGGGCCTCGCGGGTGTGGGTCTCTGTGACTCACCAGAAGGCAAGGGACCAGTGAAGGGTGACAACCCTGAGCCAGCACGACCAGTTGTGATCAGGAAACTCACCAGTCCTTGCTCTACTCTTAAGTGTTTGGTTTGTCAGATAGAGCAAGACAAGAGGGACATTGACAAAGACACGAGGGACAGCTCAGAGAATTTGCACAGGGATACAGTTCTTTGGGGAGGCAAGTCAAAAATCAATCACCAAGTATTTATTAAAGCTTACTGTGCACCATGCTCCATGCTAAGCACTGGGAATGAAACGTTGCCTTCAAGGAGCTTCCATTCTATTGGGAGAATCAACACATATACTTCTGTACTTGTGTATAAAATAAAACAAGATAATTTTAGGGTTCACTAGCATTTGGGGTAAATAAGGAAAAGCTTCATGTAGGAAGAAACCTGTAGTTTTGAGGGAAGCTAGGGATTCTAAGAGGCAAAAGGGAGAAGGAATTGTTTTCCAAGCATGGAGGTCAGTCTGTGCAAAAGCAAAGAGATGGGTGAGGAAATGTTTTACAGGAAGAACTGCAAAAAGGCCACCTTGGCCAGGATACAAAGGCAGAAAAGAAATGTTAGTCTCCATATGTGAACAAACTCTGCCTTTAAGTCTAGCAATCACTCTCCTAAGTCAGGTCTCTCTCACCCAGTTCATGCCTCCGATGGAAGGAAGCATGGAATAGTTAAAAGAGCATTAGACTATCAAGAGACCTGAGTTCTAGTCTCAGTCCCACCTACTATGAAGCTGCATGACCTTGTACAAGTTCCTTAATATCTCTGATTCTGTCTCCTCAGGCAGCTAGGTGGTGTATTGGATAGAGAGGAGGAAGGAATACGTGAGTTCAAATCCAGATTCAGACACTAGTTGTGTGACCCTGGCCAAGTCATTTAACCCATTTGCCTCAGTTTCCTCATCTATAAAATGAGCTGGAAAAGGAAATGACAAAACATTCCAGTATCTTTGCCAAGAAAACCCCAAATGGAGTCAAAAACTGGACTACAACAACAACGTGTTTCATTCCAGCCCTGACTTTCTATGATTCTGTGATGTTAAGGTAGGACTGGGGAGGAAGTAAGGTAGAGGTGTTAGTGCAGTTGGGGTAATCAGGCTGCGGTTCAAGTCAGAATGTGTGAGGAAGGGGAAAGCAGTTGGGGGCAAGCTCACTCAGTATTTGTACAAGGCAGTTTGCCTGCCAGAAGCCCTGGGTGGAGTGGCCACTGTTTCGTCTATGGTCCTCTGAGGGAAGTGTTTATGCTCCAAGATCACCTGTCACCATGGAGACTTCCCACTGCAGGGAGCTGTTGCCAGGGAGCAGCCTAGAAGGAAGGCTAGGTAACAGTGGGAGGGCCAACTCTATGCAAATCATCTTGTTCTCACAGGAGAATCACAGGGGAAGGCCTAGAGGAGGGCCAAGGGAGCTGAGCAGTTTTTCAGTATTGTTACTCTAAATATACAGGAGGGGCTCCTGGGCCAGAAAGACTGAAATAAAACATTATTGTGTCCGGAGGCTTGCCCTTGGGTGGTCTAAGACGCCCAATTCACTTTGACCAAACCCCTTTTTAAGGAAGGAAAATGGGACAAAGGGTCTTACTGCAGAATGTTAAGCAACACCAAGCAATACCTCCTTGACAAGCAAACAAAAAATGATGGAGGGGTGCTGAGGGGTGAGAGTCAGCAAACAGCCCAGTGTCTCCCAACTATATGAAGAGGTTGGTTAGGTGGGGGGTGGGAGGTGGGGAGAGGGAAAGCAAGCCTCATTCCCACTTCCCCAAGGCCTGAAGTTTCCAAAAAAAAGCCAAGTCTTCTTTGCTTTCAAAATGTGAACATAAGGTTCAGCCTTCCATGACACTCTTGCTTTGAAAATTTTCATTATTCTTTTTAACATAATTGACTTGCTTCTTGAGATATCTTGGCAACAATGATCATAGCTGACATTTATATAACACTTAAAGGTTTACAAAGCTTTATAGCCATTATCTCATTTGATGGTCACAATAATGCTCTGAGGTAGGTGCTATTATTATAACCACTTTATAGATATGAAAGTTGAGACTATCAGAGGTTAAGTGACTTTAAAAATTTTTTTTTGCTTTTTGGAGGGGGTAGGCAGGGTAATTGGGGTTAAGTGACTTGCCCAAGGTCACACGGCTAATAAGTGTTAAGTGTCTGAGGCTGGACTTAAATTCAGGTCCTCCTGACTCCAGGTGCTCTACTCCCTGTGCCACCTAGCCACCCCCAAGTGACATTTTTTTAAAATTGTTGACATTTTTGCTTTTTACATCACCTAAATTTCCTTCTATATTTCTCCCCACTCCAGTCCAGAAATTTATCTTAAATAATATTTTTAAAAGAAGAGATAAAACAATCAGCAAAATAAAAAAATTTTAAGATATGGATTTCCCATCTGTGCAAAGGAGTGGGGAGGGAGTTCTTTTTTGAAACTATTTGTAATTTTGTAACATTCAGAGATAAGTGATTCTTAAGTGCTCAGACACAGCATGGGTGAAAGACCAAAGATATCAAATCAGTTCACTTGCGATCAAATCCACTCTGCTGCTTGCCACCTATGAGACTTCAGTTAGACACATTAACCTCTCTGGGCCTCAGCTACTTTGTTTTTAAAGGAAAACATTGAGGGACAGCAAGGTGGTATAATGGCTAGAGCATCAGCCCTGGAGTCAGGAGGCCCTGAGTTCAAATCCAGTCTGAGACAAGTGTTAGCTATGTGACCCTGGGCAAGTCACTTAACCCCAATTGCTTCCGAAAGAAAAGAAAAAAAGAAACAGTTTAAGATCACCTCTGAAATCTCTTCCAGCTCTAAATCTATGGTCATATGACTCTCTCAGAGTCAGCAAACTATTAGGAGTCTGAGGTGGAATTCAAACCCAGTTCATCCTGTCTCTAAATCCAGTTATCTAGCCCACTACAGCATGCTGAGCCTGTAAACCAATAAAATAGCTTCCACTGGTCCAATGTTTAATTCACTCATGAAAATCTCTTCTTCATTATACATCCAACCATTCTATTCCAATCACTCAAACAAACTGTCAGGCAGCCAGTCTCTACCTATGATTGATAGCCCATGGTTCAGAGCACTATATTAAATACAGGGGTAGTTATAGTAAGTGAAGAGAAAAGCCTAGACTCATAGAATCTTAGAGTTCCTAAGGATTCTTTGATTGATAGTCAATTAGCTGCCAAATCCTATCGATGTAATATACACTCCCCCCTTCTCTCCTCTGACATTGCCACCACCCTGGGACAGGCCCTTATCAATTCATACCTGGACTGGTGCTGGGTCAGCCTGCCTCAAGTCTCTCCCCACATCAGTCCTTCCTTCATTCACCCACCAAAGCGATTTTCCTAAGATGCAGGTCCGATCATGTATTCCCCTACCCCCACTCAATAAATTCCAGTGGCTCCCTATTACCTCCAAGAGCAAATACAGAATGCTCCCTTTGGTATTCAAAGCCCCTCATAACCCAACCCCCCTACCTTTCCAGTCTTCCAACACCTTACGCACCTCCAAATACTCCACAATCTAACCACAATGGCCCTCCTTGCTCTTCCTTGAACAAGACATTACATCAGTTCCAGGCATTTTCTCTTTCTGGAATGCTGTCTTTCCTCATTTCTACTTCTTGACTTCCCTGGCTCCTTTTAGTCCCAGCTAAAATACCACTTACTGGGGTGGGTAGGTGGCATAGTGAATAGAGCACCAGCCCTGGAGTCAGGAGGACCTGAGTTCAAATATGAACCCAGACACCTAACACTTACGAGCCATGTGACCCTTGGGCAAGTTACTTAACCCCAATTGCCCTGCCCTCCAAAAAGTAAAAAAAAATTAAATTAAAAAATAAATAAAATAAAATACCACTTACTGCAAAGGCCTTTCCCAGTCCCCTTCAATGCTGGTGGCTTCTCTCTGTGGATTATCTCCAATTTATCCTGTATATGGGTTGTCTGAACATAGCTCTTTATATGTTGTCTCCCCCATTAGGCTGTGACTCCTCAAGAGCAGGAACTTTGTAGACTCAACTCTTAACCCAGTGCCTGGCACACAGTAAGCACTGCATAAAGGCCTGCTGACTGATTGGCAGAGAGGGAAAATCAGTCACTTCTAATGATTAAAGCTCTTGTTTGGGCAGAATCCGAGTTGAAGGTGCTTCGGACGAGGCCATTTAATCAAACTTTCCATTACATGCAGGAATTCTCTCTGTAGCTTTTCTGTTAAGTGGACATCTGACCTCTGCTTGAACATTTCCTATAACCTGGAACTTATTACTTCATGTGATATTCCATTACTTTAAAAATTCCAACTATAAAAAGAAAGAAGGCAGGTCTTTTTCCCCTCATTTTTATCCCTAATTTGCTTCCCTGTCATAGATCCAAATTTGAAAGAAAGCTCAGAAGCCATGGAGTAAGACTCCTCCATTTTACCAATGAATCAGTCAGTCATCAAGCATTTCTTAATCTCTTCCTGTGTCATACAATGTTTTAAGCACTAGAGATACAAGCAAGGGCAAAACCAAAAACAGACAAGAACAAAAAACATCAGTTTTGGTCCTCAAGGAGCCCACAGTCTAATGGAGTAAACCGCCAATTACAACCAAGATATATAGAGTCAGTCAATCAACAAGCATTCATTAAGGGCTTACTATATGAGCTCTATGCTAAGTGCTGAAAACAAAAATACTAGCAGAAAGAAAGTCAGTCCTTGCCTTTAGAGAGCTTACATTCTAGTGGCAGGTGACAATACCTTAAAAAGAAAAGGAAAGATAGCATCGGAGCATGGTGTAGAAAGTCTGAAGCAAGGGTAGGGAACCTTCAGCCTCGAGGACACATGAGGCCCTCTAGGTCCTCAAGTGCAGCCCTTTGACCAAATCCAAATCACAGAACAAATTCCATCAAAGGGCTACACGCTTGAGGACCTAGAAGGCCACATGTGGCCTGGAGTAAATAGGTCCACCACACCTGGATTCTGGAGAGTGCAATTCGAGAGAAATAAAGATACGGTTGACTTGAACATCCTTCTTAAAATGGGGAGCTCTGGGAAGAAGCAATCAATCAGAGGGAGAGGCCACAGGGACTGATGGTCCTTCCAGTGTGAGAAGTCCTAAAGGTAGAGTGAGCTTCCAGGATGAAAAGTGTTCTGTGGCACAATAGACAAAGTCCAATTATAAAAGGTTATATGTAAAAATGTATAAAATCTTATATACAGAGTAAATTGGAGTGCTCTCAGAGGGGAGATGCTAGCACTGAGGGGGGTCCTTTTGTGGAAGGCAGGATTTCAGCTGAGACTTGAAGGCAGAAAGCTGAGATGGAAAGGGAAAGCAATTCAAGAAGAGGGACTGTGTTGGGAGATGAGTATCCTTGAGAGGAATAGCAAGGAGGACAGTGTCACTGCATTGTAGAGTGTGTGGAGGGGAGTAAAGTGTAAGAAGATTGAAGAAATAAGAAGGGGCCAAGGTTGTGAAGGGCCAACAGGAACTTATATTTGATGCTGGAGGCAGTAGTGAGCCACTGGCATTAGTAAATGCCAGTCAGTAAATTACCCAGTAGGGTGGCGCAGTGGATAGAGTACTGAGCTTGAAGTTAGGAAGATTCCACTTCCCAAGTCCAAATCCATTCTCAGACAATGAGTATCTGTGAGACCCTTGGCAAGTCACTTAACCCTGTGTGCCTCAGTTTCTTCATCTGTAAAATGAGAAAGAAATGACAGTATCTTTAACAAGAAGACCCCAAATGGGGTCACAAAGAGTTAGATACGACTGAAAACAACTAAACAACTCTACATACGTGAAACTATCTACTCTGGCCAGAGAAATGGTGCTGTACATAGGGAGCTGATCTCAATTAGAAAGCCCTGATAATTACTGTGTGACCTTGAACAATTCACTTAATCTCTCTTAGCCTGTTTCTTCATCTACAAAATAATAAAAGAAATTATTCCATAGAGTTGTTGTGAGGCTTATGTGAGATAATGCATGGAAAATGATTTGCAAATCATACATCTCTAGATATATACTGACATTTTCCCCCACTCTCAAGCCCAAGTTTTCTCCAGGCAAAGGATTCCTGGTTTCTCCAATAGTTTCTTAAATGTTATGACTTCAAGTCCCTTTAGAGCCAACCCCTTCTGGACATGCTTCATTGTGTCAATATTCCTCTTAAAATATGGCACCCAGAACTAAACATAATACTCCAGACGGGATCAGTATACATCTATTTAGGTGCCTGACTGGCTAAACAGTCTTCCTCAGTTAGAAGGCAAGTTCCCTGAGGGCAGGGATTTTGTTTTCATTTGTATTTAGCACGGTGCCTAGCCACCTAGTTTTTGTTGTTCAGTCATTTTCAGACAGGTCTGATTCTTCAAGACCTCATTTTGGATTTCCTTGGAAAAAATACTGAAGTGGTTTACCATTTTTTTCTCCTGCTCATTTTACAGATGAGGCAAACAGGATAAAAATATTTGCCCAAGGTCACACAGCTAGTAAGTCTGAAGTTGGATTTGAACTCAGGAAAATGAGTCTTCTTGACTTCAGGCCCAGCATTCTATTCACTGCGCCAACTAACATGTAGCAGACACAATAAACATTTACTCTGACTAGAAGCCGTATTATGGCAGTGACTCATCTACACGTGTAATTATTAAAGCCCCTGTCTTTTTCATACAAATTGCTCTTACACCATGTTGCCCTTATCTCATGATGCAGCCATTCTTTTTTGTTTTGTTTTGTTTTAGCCAATCTTTATTAAATTTCATCTTGTTAAATTAGATCCATTTTAATAGTCTGTTGAGATCTCTGTGGATACCAAATCCATCATTCACACAGTCTTAATGGACCTCCCAAGTCTGTCATTTGCAAATCAGATTTTTTCCTTTATCTTCATCCAAGTCACTAACAAAAATATTAGAGAGGACAAGGACAGAGTTCTCCAAACACTACTAGAAACCTCCCTTCATTGGTTCATCAGTTCAGGTTAACCTCAACCCATTAGCCAATTACTCAGATACAATTATTCAACCAGCTATGATGGTGTAGTGAACAGAGTGCTGGGCCCAGAATGAAGAAGACCTGAATTCAAATCCCACCTTAGACACTTACTAGCTATGTGATCCTGGGCAAGTGACCTAACCTCTGTGCCTCAGTTTTCTCAACTGTATCCCCTCAACTAATGATAGCATCTACCTTCCAAGGTCATTTTGAAACTCAAATGAGACATCTGTGAATCGCTTAGCACAAAGCAGGCATTTAATACACATTTATCTCCTTCGTTCCTTCCTTCCTTTCAACTAACTGTACTATCATTTCTTCATCTTATCCATATAAGGGTTTTTTTGAGGGATTTTGTCAGAAGTCCAGTTTTACTCTATCTTCAGGAGTACCCTGTTCTTACAGTCTTGTAACACTTACAAAAACAGATATGAGTTGGAAGGAACCTCAGTGACCATCTACTACAAGTCATACCTGAATGAGAATTCCCTCTGCTTGAAGAGTTGAAAAAGTCTATTGAGAGGTCAGCTCTCTCCCTTTCAAGGCAACCCATCCCACTTTCAGACAGCTCTTGTTATTGAGAAGTATTTCATTATGTCAAGTCAAACTCTGCCTCTCTTCATCTTCCAACCTAGTATCCCATCTTGTAGACCTATTGTAATCATTACTTTTTCTTGTGTCTTCAGAAAAGGTGAAGGAGGAGAGACTCAGGGGTAATTGAGCTCCCATGAGCCATTCACATACCTTGGCTCTACCACCAAACAATGATTTCTTTCATTCCACTTTAACCTTTCTCTCCATCACACTCATGCCCAGTCATGCTCATGTGAAAGTCCTCCTACCCCATAATTTTTTCTATGTCCCTGCCCTTTTCATAACACAAGGTGTGATCTCTACCATCGATACCATTTTGTAAACAAGTTTAAGTTCAGCGTTACTTCACCTAGGCAGTATTAGAGTTTTAACCACATCTCAAATTGTGAAATGAAAGACTGTGACTTGTAAAACCAACCAACACTACACACAACTAAAGTGAAGGAAAGACTGGGGGAAGGAAGAGGTGATATGGAAGTTGTATACATGAAGTCTTCCATTCCCTAAGTAGCTTCAGAATATTTCTTATCACTTACTGGTACATGACAGATCACCAATTTAGTCCAACCCCTCTCCCAGGGCTGGAATCCCTTCTTCAGGACCCATGACCACTACTCTGCCCCAATTGCCACCCAGCTGCCTTCAAGTTCTCCAATAAAGTGATCATGGGTCTGCCCTTTGTTTTCACTTTTTTCAAGCTAAACATGCCCAGAACCTTCAACTATTCCTTCTATATCATAGTAGCCAGAGCCCTTTCCACTCTGGTAGGCCTCCCCTGGCCACTGCAGAATGAGAAGAAGATTTCCTATAATGAACTCAAAAATGAAATTCCAAAAAGGTAAAAATTTCATCTTAATGAAAATCATTTTCAAAGTAGAGCCTTCTTTAACAAAGCTGTCCATGAACTACCTGCCTCACAGAGTTGCTGTCAAGGAGGTGAAAGCTTCATAAACTTTAAAAAGTTGTAGAAATGAAAATGGCCATTAGCCTTGCTCTTATAACTAGTCAGCCTGCTTCAGTTCTTCCTGAAGGTCCTGACCCTGTTCTCTGGGGTCTATGCCACAGCTGTATTTCTCTTTGGCTGCGTGCCCTTTTAAACAATTAAAGCTTAAAACTGCACTAAGACTTTTGGGACACCTGTATATGTGATTTAAGTTCATGAGAGACATCATCTCTATGTCACCACATTTATTTCTTTAGCTCCTCCCTTTCTATGAAGTTTCCATGAAGCAGTTCCTCCTTAATCAGATTTTTTTTTTGAGATAATCAGGGTCAAATGACTTGCCCACAGTGACACAGCTAGCAATTAGCAGAGGTCAAATTCGAACTCAGGTCCTCCTGACTCCAGAGCCAGTGCTCTATCAACTGTACCCCCTAGAAGCCCCTTCATTAGAATTAAGTCACCTCGTCATTTTCCCTATCTTCTGTAAGACCAAATTGTCACTGAGGCAAATTAAGAATTTTTCAGTTGCTTCTATCTGGAGTTTGGATACTCCCCCATAACTACTCTCTCTGGCATCATCCCTGTCTTATGTATGACTATCAGCTATGCATTATACGCCAATAACTATACTATCTCTCTTTCTCCTTTGTCTTTGCCCAAATGCTCTCTTCCATCCTCTCAGGTTCATGAATTGACCTCTAGGTAGAGATTGTCTGGTCTGTTTTAATAAAACAAGATATATTTTCCCACTGCCTTGTTGTAGGCATGCATTGCAACCTATCATGTTTCCAGTGATGTCCAGGAGATCATATATATTTCTTAGGGTTAAAATTTTCAGTCCATTTTTTTATTACCCATACAGACATGAAATTTCATAAGCATCATTTTCTCCTCTGTTCTTTTCCCAATAATTCCTGGGCACTTATACTGCTATTCTTGTTTCAAGGCCACATCCTCAGTCCTCTATGGAGTGTCTGGTGTTGTGTTTTTATTGGGGCATTTCTCCCCTTCTTGAATAAAAAGAAAAATCATTCCTAAGAAGCCATGAGTTTCTTTTACATAAGTAAATCTATGGCACTTGGTGGGGTAGGAAATGAAGAGAAAGAGTAAACATGGCTGACATTGTGTAAAAAATATTCACAATCATTAAGAGTGGCAATTGTGTAATAATATAATTAATTGCTGTTGTGCATTGGCATAGTACCTTACATTTACGTGGCACCATATTTTTATTAGTTACTCATGACCGGTCCTTAAAGGACTGGCATTGTTTTTGTCTTCTCCTGGTTACAGATAAGGAAACTGAGATATGAAGAGATTATTGGTTGTAACATCAACAGTTAAACAGCAATAGGAGTAACAATAAAATAACAGTAAGTTATATATCAGGGCAGCTGAGTGGGACAGTAGACAGAGTGCCAGGTCAAAGTCAGAAAAACCTGAATTCAAATAAGGCTTCAGACACTTACTGGCTGTGTGACCCTGGGCAAGTCACTTAATCCTCCTTGTTTGCCTCAGTTTCCTCATATGTAAAATGAGCTGGAAAAAGAAATGACAAGCTAATGTATCTTTGCCAAGAAAACCCCAAACGGGGTCACAGAGAGTTGGACACCACTAAAATGGCTGGACAGCAACAATGGAAAATTGTTTATAGGGAAGATTCTGTCTGCTCTTTAAGGTTTACCAAGTGCTTTCCTCACAATAACCCTGTGAGTTTGGATAGTAATGGAGTGTAGACTTGCAATATCATTGGTGCAGAGAACTTCTAGGTGAGGAAACTCTTTACAAATGCAAATCTGCACCTTCTCTGCAGTTCATAGTCTGAGAGAGTTTCCAGGAGCATGGCCCATAGGTGACTCACCACAGGTCAAGCAGCCAGAATATGTGTCAAGCAGGACTTGAACCCAGGTTTTCTTCATTTTGAGGATGATACAGCCTCTTTATGACGTAGGGAAGTAAATGGTGTGATGTCCAGTTCTTGTTGGTTTTCAGTCATTTCAGCTGTGGCTGATTCTTTGTGACCCCATTTGGAGTTTTTTTGGCAAAGATGCTGGAGTGGTTTGGCATTTCCTTCTCCAGCTCATTTTACAGATGAGGAAACTCAGGCAAACAGGGCTAAGTGACTTGTCCAGGGTCACACAGCTAGTAAGTATCTGAGGCTGGATTTGAATGCAAGAAGATGAATTTTTCTGCCTCTATCCATTATGCCACTTGACTGCCTCCAAGTCCATTTTATAGATAAGGAAACTGAGATTGTGACTAGGTCTGAATCACACAGCTACAAAGTGTCAGAGCAAGGCTTCAAATCCAAGGCTATCATTTTCCTCCATATTCCCAAGATTATGTAATGAATAAGCATCAGAGCAAAACTTAAAATTCTCAGGCCTAAAATCCCAAATTTCTAATATAGATTAGCCAAAGGTAATCTATCACTAAGCTGGCATTCTTACTCATAGCCTCTTTCTTTTCTCCCAGTAGGAAGACAAACTGAACAGGAAAGGAGTAAATGGGCCAGAGGGGAAGACCATGGGATCCAGTGCTCCAAGGAGTGACCAGGACCTGCTTCTGGAGGTCAAGAGGACCCACTTGACCCAGAGGATTGAAGATGTAGAATGGGAACTGTCCCTCCTCCTTCATCTTTCAGATCCCAGAATGCATGTGGGAGAGGGCCAACTGGATTGCCATGCCAGTTTAGACCTCCTTCCCTTGCATTAAGGAGACCGGTTCCCATCCATTGGCACTATCTTCAACATAAAGGATATGCTCGGGTGCCTCTGGTGATACCACATTTCCAAAAGAAGTTTTAACTCAAGGTTTCCAAGTATATATAAGCAGAGAGCGGAAGAGATTTCTTTACAATATACTATACTTAGATATTTTTATATAGCAGTGCATGTCTGTATTTCATCTTCTTTCAAGAAATATTGTAGGGGCAGCTAGGTGGTGCAATGAATAGAGCACTGGCCCTGGAGTCAAGAGGACCTGAGTTCAAATGAAGGACACTTAACACTTACTAGCTATGTGACTTTGGGCAAGTACTTAACCCCAATTGCTCTGCCTTCCCCCTTAAAAAAGCAGAAAAAAAAAAAGTTAAAATAAAATAAAAAGAAATATTGTATTCTACTGGGTCCAAGGTTAGAGGGTCTGAATCGTCACTTTTAAACAGATCCATTTGAGAGGTGGTGTAATGTTCTGGATAGAGCACTGGCATTGGCATCAAGAGGAATTAGATTCAAACTGTACTCTAGCTGTGTGACCTCAAGTTTGTTACTTAACCTCTCTGAGCTTCATCTGTAAAACAGGGATAATAATAGCATCTACATTATAGAGTTGTTGTGACCAAAAATGAAATAGTTTCTATAAAACATTTTACAAACCTGAAAGCCCCAAGTAAGAGTGAGCTGTTATGATTAACTGTGATCATCAGTGTTATGTTACCCCCTCCACACATAAAAATCACAACCTATTCATATTTTCTAATAAAAGAACAACTTTTGTCCCAGTCAACCTGTAAATCCTCAGCAGCGGATGTGCCCAAACATGATGGAGGCAATTCTGCTAGAAGCTGGGAATAAGAATAAAAACAATTGGGGCGGCTAGGTGGCACCGTGAATAGAGCTCCAGCCCTGGAGTCAGGAGGATCTGAGTTCAAAGATGAGCTCAGACACTTAACACTTACTAGCCCCGTGACCTTGGGCAAATCACTAAATGCCAATTGCCTTGCCTTTCCCCCTTCAAAAAAGAAAAAAAAAAGATGCCACAGTCTTAGTCTTTCAGGAGTTCACATATAAAATAGTCCTTTACTCGCTGCTCTGTGAGCAGGAAGCAGTATGAGTCTGGGAGGTAGCATGAGAGCCAGGCAATGCGAGTCCATGGTCCATTCTTAAAGGGGGGCCACAGCTTGGTTCCCTGCAGTTCTTTGTCCTGGTCTTATGCTGATTTCCACCTTCAATGGATTGGCATAAGAAGATTTAAATTGTGTGTGGAAAATTCAATCTCTTGCAGACTTAAGCTGCAAGGAGAATTTATATCCTACAAGTAATGACTCTGATGTGAGACCTTCATTCTTCTGTGCAAGAAAGAATCTGCTCTTTAGAAGATGCCCCATGGCCATTGAAAACATCCCTAAGAGCACCTCGCTCTAAGGAAGGAGAGCATTTGGGCTGGTGGAAAGGTAGGAGTGGGGCTGAGAACAATCTATGTTTCTGGCCCTTGAGAAAGGAATTGGGGTGGAGTTAGTTTAAGTAGAGGAAACCACAAGGGGAAGTGGAAGAAAAAAATTGTCTCTATGGCGGCTGGAATTCCTGGGGTTCTTCCTGTTGAGTGTGTCATTTCCTCTCACCCAGGTGGCCCCTGCTCATCTCACAGGCATGCCTGGGGATGCTCCTTGGCCCCCAGCCAGGCTGATGTTGGTGCGGGCAGCCCCAGCAGCAGCAGATCTGTGGCAAGCCACTCCCCTCCCCCCCAGCTTTGGTCAGGGGGCCCTGCTTCCCACAACAAACCACTCCTGGGCCCTGGAATCTTGCCGACATCAGCAAATGTTTACATATGTTTCTCCATGGAGCAGGGATCTAACAAACAAACAAAGGAGTGAGAACAGGGGCTGGGGGTGGGGCAGGACAACTGCTTTAGCGGCTTTTTCTTTCTGAGACCTGCCTGTTTCCTCCAACATTTTCTGGGACCCTTGCCGGAGTTTTCAGCTTTCCCATTGCCAGCTGTCCATTGTCCCAGCGCTTAGGATATGATTTCTCTTCCACTAGTCATCCTCAGCCTTACCTCCCTACTCAAGGAAGGGTGTCATTCTCATAACAGATTTCCAGACCACTCACTCTCCTAAGGGCCAAGGTTATTGCTAGGAAGGCAGTTGTGTACAAGGCTTGCCTGACATCTTTGGTTGGAGGAGGTGGATTGCTGACTGGAACCGTAGCGTCGGCCGATCGTGAGCCAGCTTTGTCCTTCTCTGCATGCCTAAACCATTTATCCAAATGTTTATCACCATTCTTCACGGAGGTGAGTGGAAGCTTCTCACTGTTACTCCTCTCCTAAGCTTCCTTACTCTAGCAGAAGGTCCTCGAGGAGGGCAGCTAGGTAGAGCAGTGGATGGAGCACAGGGCCTGGAGTCAGGAAGATCTGAGTTCAGATCCAACCTCAGACACTTACTAGCTGTGCTGATCCTGTTAGCCTCAGTTCTTCATCTGTAATGGGAGACACACTGGAGAATGAAATAGTGAACCACTCTAGTATCTTTGCTAAAAGTCCATGGGATCATTTAGAGTCACAACTGAACAATTCGACAACAGGAAGGTCCTTGAGGACAGGATAGACGGAAAATCATTCTATGTTTGGTTGATATTCAATGGAAGAGTTGATACCTAGACTGTATCAACATAGAGGGTAACCCAGGGTAACAATTAGGCAGCTATGTAGCACAGAAGCTGGAGAGTTGGTTCTTGAGTTCAAATTCTAACTTAACCTTTATCTGCTTCAGTTTCCTCATCTATAACATGGATATAACAAGGGTGGCTAGGTGGCGCAGTGAATAGAGCACTGGCCCTGGAGTCAGGAGGACCTGAGTTCAAATCTCACCTCAGACACTTAACATAAAACTAGCAGTGTGACCTCGGGCAAGTCACTTAACCCCAATTGCCCTGCCTTCCCCCCTCCAAAAAACAAACAAAAAAATGGATATAATAGCATCTACCTCAAAGGGTTGTTGTAAGGACCAAATGAGGTAACATCTAAAGTGCTTTGCAAACCTTAAAGCTCCATATCAACACCAGCTCTTATTAGTATTATTAAGAATCCTGTTTTGACCCTGCCACATGACAAGGCTTATTGCTGGTTATATTCCCCACAATGTATCACTCATTCCTGTGCCTTTATTCCTTAAGCAGACTCTTTATTAACTTTATTTCCACTATCCACAGGGAAATAACTTTGCCAGCCCAGAAACAAGTAAACTGGAAATTGGACACTGGTGCTGCCGCCCACCTGCCCCCAGCAACAAACCACTGCCCATCGATACACAACCAAAAGATTCATTCACCCTGTCATACCACGTTCCTACATTCAGCCTCAGTGAAGGAGTTCCTTCAGATTAGGGGCTGCGTATTTGACATGAAAAGAAAAGTAACCAGAGGCCCCGTATGTTATGGAATCAGGGAATGTTAGAACTGAAAGAGACATCAGAAACCTTCTAGTCCCGACCCTTCATGTTCCATAGAAGCAAATTAGGGCCCAGGGAAAGAAAACAAGTCTCCCACAGGTAACTAGTAGCAAAGCCAAGGCCTAGAGCCTGGCTTTCATGATTCTTGGGTCATTGTGCTTCCAGCTTGCTTGGGTTAAACCAAAAGTAATCGCAGAGATAATCTGGATGATTCAGAAGGTGCTTGTGTGGCAGCTCTCTCTGCAGCCTGACTTCTTTGCTCTTCCCTATATGACACCCCCCTCCCCCAGTTCTCCTTTTCTCACCTCCTACTCCACGTCCAAGTGCCAAGCCTGATGACAAAGCCCAAACTAAAGCAACTCGTCCCATCATTGCATAAGAATGTACCCTCCATGGAAGTGCCATGAGGAACAATCTGGAGTGGGATGGCTCCGCCAAGGCTCTGCCTCCTACACCATTCCTTTCTGGGGGAGGCCAGCTTCCCTGGTTCCTTTGTACATGTGTTTTCATATGTGAAGAGCAATCTCCATCTTCGCCTCTGCACCTTAGAATCCCGGGTTCAGGGGCCACTCCCTACATGAGTCCTTTCCTGATCTGCCCCAGCTGTTAGCACTCTCTTCCTCTTTAAACTGTTTTGGATTTTCTCATATTACCTCATAGATAGGTTGGATTTACTTGGGGATGTGTTGCATACCTCCACCACCCCTGCCCGGTAGTGTGTACACTACCTGAGGTCACAGTAACTTTCCAAAAAAATCTTTATCTATCCCCCAGACCCTAACTCAGTGCCCCACACATGTGTTGTTGTTCAGTCCTTTCAGCCATGTCCGACTCTTCGTGACCCCATTTGGGGTTTTCTTGGCAAAGATACTAGAATGGTTTGCCATTTCCTTCTCCAGCTCATTTTACAGATGAGAAAACTGAAGGAGAGTTAAGTGACTTGCCCAGAGTCACACAGCTAGTAAATGTCTGAGGTTGGGTTTGCACTCGGGAAGATGAGTCCTCATGACTCCAGGCCAGGCACTCTATCCACTGTGCCAGTTGGCTCACATATACCAGTCATTTAATAAATATTCATTGAACTGAATTTCAGGGCCTGAAACAGGCCTAAGGATTTCCTCAAAGAACAGTAACTAGTTTTCTTCAGTTTATCACGGGACTAGACTTTTGAGCCTCCCCTTCTCCCCAGGGAGTACTCTCCACCACTAAAACATTAATACTGCCTACCTAAGAGCCCAATCCATGATCAAGAGCATCATCACTATAACACCTGTACGGGGACTTAATCACAACCTCAGACTTCTTCCTGCAGATCATGAAAAGACCTTGTTTAACTCTCACTGCAAAGTAGTGGCGCTATTGAACAGTATCAAGCAGTGCTGTGGCTGTGAACCTGAAGGTAAGCCGAGTATGAGCTCAGGAATTTACATTGGGGTGGCTACCCCACCTACCACCTTTACCCTTCGTGTCTCGAAGAGATGATTGAGAATACTGGGGGCTAGGAAGGAGATGAGTTCTTTAGGTCCCTTCCCAACTCTCAGGATTCAACAGAAATTTAGGGCAACCAACTCCTCCCCCCTTCTCATGAGTATCCTAACTGGGCTGAATGTGGAGGCTCCTCCATGCTCCAATGGCATGAGCAACAAGCCACACCAGAGGAAAACTGGAGAAAGGGCAGGGGGTGCCTGGTACATACCTTTTTTTTCTTGGCATTTGCCAGGTTAAGGGAGACTCCTCTTTAGGAAATGGTCCAAGGCAGGTCAAAGCCGAATATCTTTCCTAGCTCACTTATTCCCACAGTGCCTCTCTGAGGTCAAGTTTTAATCTACAAGAGTCAGAGTAGCACAGTGGATAGAGCACTGAGTTTGAAGTCAGGAATATCTGGATTCAAGGCCTGCCTCAGACACGAGTTTCCTCATCTATAAAATGGGCTTAATAATAGTTCCTACCTCCCAGGGTTATTGTGAAGATGGAAGGAGACAATATGTGGAAAGCATCTTGCAAACCTTAAAAGTCCTTATATGAAGACAAACTGTCATCATCATCATCATCATCACCCCTATTTGACATAGAAAGTATAGAGGGATATTACACTACACTGGCCCAAGCAACAAGAGAAATGACATGGACCCAAATCCAGGGGAATGATATAGACCCAGACACAGAGACAGAATAGACCCAAGGATCAAGAAAGACCCTCATCTCCTGATCTCTTATCCCAGGCTTGTGCCAGGCCAAGTCCGTGTAGCTCAGAGGGGAGCTTTCCTATAAGAGGATCTCTTGGTAAACACAGTCTGGGCCTATATGTGTTTTGGAACTTCTCTGGAAGTGCTGGTTGTCTTGAAGGAACATTGTCCCCATCTATTTTATAAAATCTGCCTCGATATCAGGGGAAATCAGAAGCCACTCATTAACCAGTTTCTCAGCCTATAACACGACCTCTAATATCAACTCTGACTCTTCTGTTGGGCTATAGGGATGATTGAGCTGGCAGATGAGAGTGGTCAGTTGAAAAACCTTCTCCAGTACCCTCAGCTCTATGCATCTGAACTGCTGAAGCCTCGAGAAACCTATATCCCTTTCACTGTAACACGTATGTATTATCCCAGTATGATGCCCATCCCAGTAGTGGTGTGAAGGATTGGTATGGGAAGAGGTTGTCTTAGAGCAGCGGTTCTCAATCTGTGGGTCACGATCCCTTTGGGAGTCGAACGACCCTTTCACAGGGGTCGCCTAAGACCGTCGGAAAACACATATTTCCGATGGTCTTAGGAACCGAAACACCGCTCTTATATCTGTCTCCAGGCAGGTCCACCCACATGCAGATACACCCACATATGAGTATTAAAGGGTCGTGGCATTAGGAAGGTTGAGAACCACTGTCTTAAGAGCCTGGAGACTAGCAGAGAGCTTGAGCTGAATTTCCACTCCATGGTCTTTAGACAGGACCACACATCAATTAACCTAATCTATGTGACTCTAATTTCTCCTGCATCCCATAGGAAGGAATACTCATAGACTTTTTCCAGGAAGTTGCCACAGCTTACAGACATCTCTTAGTCTCTGGAAACCTGACTGGGGCAACACAGGTTTTCCAGAGTGTGTCATCTTTTTGGGCTTGGCCTTCCCAGCAGTGGCTGCATCCTAGGGCAAGGTTGATTACTAAGCAAGTGAAGGAAAGAAGGAAGGAAGGAATAAATGAAAGAATCTGCTTTGCCCCAACAGGACTTGAAGGTTCATCAGAGTCAGTCTTTGTGGCGCTATTAAAAGATGATGAAGTTATTGACTCTAAATTACTAGGTGAGTGGCTTCTCTGAGCAATACCTCAGAAGTGTCCCATGGCAGAACGGATTAGTTCTAAGTGTGGGGAGAAGAAATCTTGCACACACACAAATACACACATTTATTTCCCCAGGCATTTGTATAGTACTTGGTGGTTTACAAAGCATTTTACAGATTGGCTCATCTAATTTAAAATATCTGTACAAAGTCCTTTTCTGATGTCTCATAATAACAGCTGGCATTTATATAGCTCTTTAAGGCTTCCTAAAGTTATGCTTCATAGATATTATCTCATTTCAGCCTCACAACAACCCTGGAAGGTAGGTGCTGATCTCTTGGCCCAGGCTTGGCCCAGGTTCATGTCTGGTCTATGGTTCAGGAAGAAATAATAAGAGACTGATGACTTGTAAGTTATACAGAGGCCCCACACCTCTGCATCGTTAACATTTTCTTTAAGAAAATAATTGGTAGGGGTGGCTAGGTGGCACAGTGAGTAGAGCACCAGTCCTGGAGTCAGAAGGACCTGAGTTCAAATTTGACCTCAGACACTTAACACTTACTAGCCATGTGACCTTGGGCAAGTCACTTAACCCCAATTGCCCTGCCTTCCCCCCTCCAAAGAAAAAGAAAAAAAAATAATTGGTAGGCACTGAATATGAAAAGCATAAAAACAACATCATAAAAGTAAAAATGCTAAAGATAGGAAACGACTCATTATTTACATGGGAGTTATCCTCGAATCAGCCATCTGTGTAAAGTCAGACCACTCATTTGTCAGAGCAAAAATCATATTAGTTAAAAAGAAAAAAAGATAAAAGATAAAAGAACAGTGAGAAACAGCTATGTCATACATCTTAAGCAACTATCTTGAACTATTTAAACAAGTAATTGAGACCGAAAAAATGGGAAATGATCATAGTAATTTTGTATAGAAGCTTAATCAATATAAATCAAGAAGAAGACCAAAAAGTCTAGAAAGCACCTTACTCAGCAGACATTAAGGCCAAAGGCAACACTGGCTTAGCATAGAAACTCACTTGTAAAATCTTGCCAAAAAGATGATGGATGAATATAAGATGTAACGCCTCATACAGCCAAGAAAGTCAGTGGATGGTAAAAACTAGTTTAAAGAAAGCTCAATAAAAGACCCAATTAAGCAAAAATCATCCTAAGTACATTTTAAGGAAGAAAATAACAGGTCAAGAAAGAGAAGAAACATGAAAAAGATTTTTTTAAAATGTTTTCACCATCAAGGGCAGGAGAGCTACTACACTTGGACTTTAAAATCATAATACTTGATGTGCTTATAAGTGAGCTCAAAACAGCACTAATGGGAGCAAAGATGTGACAAGAAATCAGGTTATTTGTTAATAAGGGATAGATCTCTGGGAGGAAGATTGGGAAATGTTGTTGCTGTTCACTTATTTCAATCATGTCTGACTCTTCATGACTCCATTTGGGGTTTTCTTGGCAGAGATACTGGAGTGGTTTGTTATTTCCTTCTACAGCTCATTTTACAGAGAAGGAAACTGAGCAAACAGGGTTAAGTGACTTGCCCAGGATCACATAGCTAATAAGTGTCTGAGGCCAGATTTGGGAAACATAGATGATGTAAGAACAAAAGATATCAATAAACAATTCTTTTTGAAAGAAAGAAAAATGAAAGAAAGGAAGGAAGGAAGGAAGGAAAGAGGGAGGGAGGGAAGGAGGAAGGAAGAGAGGAGGGAAGGAGGAAGGAAGGAAGGAAGGAAGGAAGGAAGGAAGGAAGGAAGGGAGAGAGAGAGAGGGAGGGAGAGAGAAAGAAAGAAATATACACCAGGGTGAATGGAAGTAGCACAATGGATAGAGAGTTGGACCTGGAATCAGAAAGACCTAAATTCAAAACCTACCTCAGATACTCCCTAACTGTGTGACCCTAGACAAGTCACTTAACTTCTGGATAATAATAGTAACCTACCTCCCAACGTTGTTGTGAGGATAAAATGAGACAATATTTGTAAAGCACTTTGTTAACCTTAAAAGCACTAAAAAATTCTGGCAATTATTATTATTATTATATAACCAATGAGTTCTTTGAAGAAGAATGTTAGTAAAAGATGTCATCAGGGAAATATAGGAGAGGAAGAGAAAACAGGCTGGTCAGAGGTCAAGGGGAGGGATGGTAGGTGGACAGCCAGAATGTCACACAAGTGTTGTCTCAATTTCAGGAGGGTGTGAGAAGGGCCTCTGGCATACTAGGCGGGTCCCATGGGGGAGACTTAGGGGAGGACAGAGTCAGGGGTAGGCAGGCATGGCGGGGCTGCAGCTTGCATCAGTGAAGGAAGTAATGAAATCAGTGAGATCACTGATCTATTTGAGAATCTGAGAGTGAGTCACACTTGTCCTGTGTGATAAGGAGGCTATTAATATTTTCACTTTACAAAGGAGGAAGCTGAGGCATAAACTGAAACAGGGAGCTGAATTTTCCCGTGGACACAGCTGATGGCAGCGATCAAAGCAGTACTCCTGGCTTCTCTAGCTCTGGGCACCTGAAACTCTCTCCTTCTCTTTAGTGAGCTCCAAAGACAGAAATAGCATGTGTATGTATGGGAATAGATAGAGAAATGAACCCTCCTGGTCAAGTTCAGGTTGTTTTTGTCTTGGCCAAGGGAAGCATATTCTTGGTCCACATTACAGAGAACAGGATGGCTCCTGAGAAGGGGGACTGGGACATTCCTAGGATCATAGGATCAAAAAGACCTCAGATGGCATCTAGTCTAGCCCCTCAGTAGTGGACAGAACCCTGGATTTGGAGTCAAGAAGACCTGAGTTCAAATCCTACCTTTGACACTTGCTAGCAATGAGACCCTGGAGAAGTCATTTAACCTCTCTGAGTCTCAGATTCCTCATCTGTAATGATAGCACCTACCTCCCAGGATTAAAATTACATAATATATGTAAAGCACTTTTCAAAGTCTAAAGCTCCATGTACATGTGATCTATTGCACAAATAGGCAGAGATTGTGGTTTAGCAAGTGGTTAAGACCTGGGTTTGAATCCTGACTTGGACGCTTATTAGCTGTGTTCACAGCTAGTCACTTAACCTAGGTTAAGTCACTTAACCTCTCTGTGCCTCAGTTCCCTCATCTATAAAATGGGCTAGACCTGATGGCCCCACTGATCCCCTCCAGTTTTAAATCTATAAGCCTATGATTTTCAAGCATTAAACTAGATGCTCTGTTGAGAAGAGTTGGTCTCTGTCCTCAAGGAGCTTTCATTATGGTGGGAAAGGGCAAGAAGAGAAAGAGGACTAAACCTTCCATGACAGAAACCACTTTAGAAGAACAAATCATTGCTATTTTATTTTCTCTTAACTGTGTCTTACACACCAACCGGCTGGTGAGCTCCTTAAGAGCTGAGATGTGTCTTAGATTTCTCTGCATCCCCAGAAGCTCCTGGCCCACTGTTGATGTGGCCAACTGATTAAAAGCAACAACTGGGAAATAATTACTGAGTATTTATTATATTCCCAAGTTCCTAAGCAGGAAACCAACATAAAAGAACTACCAAATTTTCAGGGTCTTGGACTGAACTACATGTTCTTGGTCCTTTTTCTGCTCTCAGATCTCTGGTTTTGTCTCCATGGAAGGAATCTGAGGAGCCCCAGTAAGAACCACTCTATACTCTGTTAACACGTGCAAATAGGACACTTAATTTGAGCAACATAGGAAGAGCCTGGGGTGAAATACCGTGCAGTGTCCTTGTTTGGAAACTCACAAACTGCTCTGCAATCTCACTGTGTGTCTGCACAGTGGGGGAAGAGAGAGAACAGTCAACAGGAAGTCCTTTAGAGCCCAGTGTTGTGGTACAGCCTACAGTTATAGATGACCAGCCCACATTCCTTCCTTCCCAGTGTCATTAACAATAATAATACTTAACAGTTAACATTTTATCATCTGAGTGCCGTCAAGGCATAAAGTAATCCACCTGCCTGTCAGCCACTCCCTGAGAGTTGAGGGGTCTCACTGCCTCTACAGGGTTGAAGCTAATAAAGAGCTTTATCACACTGAAAATATTACTGCAGGGAGACTCTGGGCTGACTCTCCCAACCTCCACACCCTCAAGCTAGTTGGGTTCCCAGAGCATGGCTGGGGTTACAGCAGCACCCCTGGGGGCTTGGGGAGAGTCCTTCAAATCCTCTCTGCCCGAGCTCTTCCTATATCAGCTACTAATGATTAGTACCCCAGTACCACCGAACCAACTGATAACAATTGACAAACTTACAAAGGGATACTGAAAAAATATAGTAAGAACAGAAATAAAAGCATTTCCTTCCACCATCTGGAGGTATACTCTCCCTTATCCCATCACAGTTCCTGGGAAGAGTGTTCTCAGATTTAAAGCAGTTTCTACCAAGAACTTGTCCCCATCAAGTTCACTTGTGAATTCAGCACAGCCAATGACCAGAACTGCTGCCCTGCCTCTTGGGTCCAGCATCTTGGCCACAGGGTATATCCACTGCTTGGCTTGGATGCCAGTCACCACTCCTCAGGGCAAAGCTATTAGATTATAACTCTGGCCTGGTCTCTAGCTCCTGGGTCTCTAACCGTTCACTCTCTCAATCTTCAAAAGATCACGAGGTTGCAGCCTAATTTGGTCCATTTCCAATATTCTTTCTCCTCAAGGTAGAAACATATAAACAGAAATGGAAGCAACAGAGACAGGCCATGAGCTCACAGACTAAATGGAAGCGTGGGTAGAGATAAAAAAAACCCAAGGCCTCTCTCTCCACTAGAAGGCTTAGAACAAGCAGCCTTTGCTCCCCTTACCAGAGCACAACCAGGAAAGAAAAGAAAACACCGTGGTTCAATGGTGCCTTTTGAACATACTCTAAGTTCTGGATCCAAAGTGAATCAGAAGATGTCTCTTCTTCATATGACAAGCTGATTGGAAACAATAGCTGTTCTCGTTCTGAACTGAGGAGCACACACAGTGCTTCCATTCCAGGCTGCCTTGCCTTTCCAGAAGCAAAGTCCCCAGCCTCTTCCCTGTGGAGATTACATCAATAGAGCATGCTTACAAGGGACAAGCTTGGCCGGTTCATTGCCTTATTTACTGGAGGAGGCAAAAGCACAGTAAAGGCTCTTTACAGATGTTTCCATCTCCCATCTGAAATATATAATGATGATACAGATGGCATAGTCCCTGCCCCTCCAAAATGAACATTGCACTATATTCCATTTCAATAAACATATACTCAATCTATCTGATCTCTCTAGGCCCAGTTTCCTCATCTATAAAATGATTGTGGACTACATAACTTATGTATGGCCAATTTGGAAGAAGATTACTGCATGCAAAGCTATCTAGGCACAGGAAAGAATTCAGATTTTATATAAAACACAAAATTTCCTCTTGAGGAGCTCAGTCTAACAGGGTGATAATACAGAGAGAGACAATTTTATTACATAGCATTATGTGATAAGTGTCTTAGAGAGTTACAAAACGGTGTGTTGTGTGAGATGTGAAGGCCAAGGTGGCCACCAATGGGAATATCTGGGAAGGCTTCCTAGAAATGCATTTAAATTAAGCTTTAAAGGATGGAGAGGGAAGGCACTGCTATGAGAGAGAGCTTGAGCACTGACATGGAAGTGGGAAATCGAAGGATTGTGTTCAAGGGACAGAAAGTAATACAATTGGGCTAGAGTGAAGAAGACATAGAGAAGTATAGGGAGAAAGGTAGTAATACATACAGTAGTGAGCTTTGAATGCCAAGCAAATTATTATGAAATCTACTCAGTGGGTAGCTGGACTAAGTTTCTGAAGCACTATAAGACATTAAGAAATTGATGTATTTCTATTCTGCACAAGCATCTGAGAACTGGTGCTCAATGATAGAGACTCTTACCGAGGACTTTTGGTTTGGGGGAAGGGTGCCTATTAACTGTGCCAAGGAAATCAACAAAAGGACTTCGTGTCATACTATGGAGTCCTTGGGAAATTGTAATATGGTAAGAGAGAAGGAAGACAGTGGGTGAACTGCTGGAAACACTCCCAAATATTCAGAGGCAGCTGGAAGGGAAAGGGGTGGAGGAGATGCAGGGTCATTGGAAATCAGTTACTAAACCATCGTCAATAACCAGGAGTTACAGCACATTTCTGAAGCCCTCATGGTGAGGGATGTGTGTGAAAGGATGCTATTTCTGACCTGGGGCCAGAGCTTCCCAGGATGCAGACACTCTCCTCAGCAGCCAATGGGAATGGCGGTAGGGGCTGATTCCATGGGACAGGCTGCCGGCCAACCAATACGGAAAAGAGAATTATTTTCAAGGTAGAGGGAAAGGGGACTCCCTACCAAGAAGAAAAGGAAACGTTTGACTCTTAGCTAGGGCAGTCCGCAGGAACAATGCAGGCATCTGTCGGGGGCTGGCGCAGACAATGTAAGAAATCACTAGAGAGTCTTTGCTGACTTGTATTTGACATCTCCTTGGAGCTTTATGAAATGCCCTAAGATTATGGGATTTGAATGTCTTCAAATAATAGATAACCAACTTGGTAACACTGAAAGCAGAGGGTGGCTGTGTGAAAGTCCTTGGTATACACCAAAAGGAAGAAGGAAAGGCCTCTGACTTCATGTTATGGTTGAAAAGGGTGAGAAATAAGAAGAAGAATGGTATCTAGGGAGGGCATGGACCATTATAGCTTGACTCAAGGGATTAGAGGATCATGTTGAAATACTATGGTCTCTTCTATCCAATACCTAAAATCAGTATGGTTAGTTCAGTCACCTAGAAACAAAGCAAATGGAGTGACTGTGTGAGGTAAGGAGTTACCACAGAATCCCAAGAAAGTTCTTCAGGGACGGGCTACCAAGAACAAAAGAAAAGGTGACTCAGATCGCCCAAACTGGACCAAAGTAGCTCAGGCCAAGCTTCCTGGAACTTGGCCAAGCATGGAGAACCAAAAGAGATTGATGTGGTAGGATACTTCAGAAGCAGCAGCAAAAGGCCATGTAGGGGTAGGGGTGGGAGAAGCAGGAAGTGGAATAACTATAGAAGACTACTGGGCCTGAGGAACAAGGATCATCTGAGGGACAATTGAGGTCTCACTTAATGAATGACACATATGATGACCCTTTGGAGCATGTATACAACCCACTTCAGTGACTTCTGACATTTCTGAAAGCAACCACAGAATTAGCCTTTTGTTTTCAATTTGAGACTAGGCCCCCCCTTTCTTATCCAAACTGGAAGTATGATGGCCACTCATGGGCCTGATCCCATGCTGCTCAGCACAGAAGTTTTGACCTGCTTTGTCTCTAACCTGGGCCTCTTTCTCCCTCCTTAGACATCCTGGTGACCTCCCCCAACTCTCAGGGGCTCATCATATTGGAACCAGTTATTGCAGACCTCAGATTGGCTGAGCACAAGAATTCCTGAGATAAAGAAATCCACTGCCTCAATCTGCCTCAGTAGTTGGGTTTCCAGGTGGACAGTACCACATCCAATTAGAAAACTGCTTTTTTGCAGAGAAGGAGGCTCCCTCTGAATCTTAGAATCCTCTGTTTTTAAAAAAGATAGATAAATGATAGATGTGAATGAATAGTACATAAATAAGTGAATGAGTAAGTGAATGAATGGTGAAATTTTTTTTAAAAAAACTGAACTGGAGCAAATTCAAATGAACTATAAACAGAAACTGAACTGATCTAGTATTTCAGTCAGTTTGAATCTGATTTAGAGGCAACTAGATGGTGCCGGGAATAGAGTGTTGACTTAGAGTGAGGAAGACCTAAGTTTGAACCCTGCCTCAGACATTTCCTTACTGTGCAAGCCGGGACAAGTCACTTAATCACTCTGTTTATCAATTTCCTTATCTGTAAATATGGATAATTACAGTATTCCCCTCATAGAGTCTTTGTGGGGATCAAGTGAGATACTATTTGCAAAGCACTTTACAAACCTTAAGTACTACATAAATGCTAGCTGTTGCTCTGCAGGCCACAGTTTTCCATCTAGGAAATGACAATAACAGTCCTAGCGATGAATCTTACTTGGAAACTAATTTGGAGACAACTAGTGAACAAACATTCACTTGGTCAGGAAAAAGAATAAAAGGTAGATTCGATTCCCCTGGCTCTTAGTGGCGAAGGGGATGTTTAGCAGAGCAGGGCAGTCAGGATGGTGTGTAGCCTGGTACATTTTGTTCTGCTTGGGGCTTTGGCCTTAGAGAAGAAATGATTTCCTCTGAAGGGATGATCCCTGTGACTTTAGCTGACTGAGCTTTAAGGCTCTGAAAGGTTCCATAATGTAGGTGCCTCACCCTTCCTGATCAGAGCCCCCTGCTCTTTCTCTGAAGCTACCCTGAGGCTTGCAGGAAACTCCAACTCCCCAGTGTCTGAGAAAAAATCAAAATCTAGGAAGATCAAGAGAAAAACCTTGACTTCTGAAGCTCAGAACCGAAAAGTGAGTATCTCACTAGGGGTCCCAGCTGGTCTTTTCCTTCTCCTACCACTCACACATGCCAAATCTGTCTTTGCTTCTATTTCAGGCAAACTGAGAACCTCCCCAAGGAGCAACAGCGTGGCAGGAGTGGCAGCATGGGACCTTAGGGAGATGTTCAGGATTCAGAGTTGGAGGCATGGGTTTGAATCCTGGCCCTGCCACAGACAGCCTTTGTGACCTTGAGCAAATCTTTTCACCCTCTCTTGGCATCAGTTTCCTCATCTATAAAACAAAGGGGTTGGACAAAAAAAAATCTCTAAGGTCCCATTAGGCTTTAGTTCTGTGAAACTAGAATAAAATTATACCCATATTATGTCCTTTATGTGTGATAGGGGGCAGTATGAAAGGGCATTATGGCAAAGCATCTGCTTTAGATGGTGGTAAAATATTTCCATAATGTGTAATAAATAACATACGCATACAAGTATTGAGCTAGAAATTTATCCTTACTGTCACCCATCCATTATTAATACATGTATTGTCTACTTCATGGCTTATTGGTACTAAATTTTTACTCCCAGGTTGTCTCACCACTGCACACTTGTGCACTATCTTCTCCCAACCAGTCAGACTTTTGGTTCCAATTAGTTGGTGAACATTCAGGGAAAATTGGTGATATTATTCTAAAACATCTTTGATTTTGTCTACATAATTCAATTCAACAAACATTTATTAAGTATCCAGCAAGGTGGTAAAGCATGGGAATATAGCGACAAAATAATCCCTGCTCTCAAAGAGTTTATATTCTCTTGAAAAGATACAACATGTATATAAGTAAGTATATGGAAAGTAAGGCAAAATAATATCAAAAGGGAAAGAGTGTTAAAAACAGAGAGAATCGGTAATGGCCTCCTGCTGGGAAGGGAAGGGCTCCTGTATCTTGAAGGAAGCTAAGGATTCCACATGTCCGTGAGAAGGCAGCGCATTTCAGACTTGACAAAACTATAGGGATATTTATTTCTTCAATGGAGATCACCATTCACCATGTCTTAATACAGTTTCATATCAATTAATCAACATTTATTTAGCTCCTACTGTGTACCAGGCTACTGTGTGACCTATACCTACTGTGTGCTGAGCGCTGGGAATACAAAAAGAGATGAAAGACAATTTCTGCTGACACATTTTTAAAATTCTTCTAAGAAATGAATTTTATTGTGTATAGGTTACTTGTTAAGATCAGTTCCAAAATCTACACGATTGGTATATTAAATGTGTATCATAAGAGTACATGGCTGATCTATCTAATGGGGGAGACAACATGCAAACAAATACATACAAAGCAAGGGGTATAAATAGGAAATAATTACAGGAAGAAAAGCACTGGAAGGCTTTCTGTAGAAGATAGGATTTTAGTCAGGACTTAAAGGAAGCCAGGGAGGTCAGCAGGTGGAGATGAGTGAAGGAAGGCATGGGAAACAGCCAGAGAAAAGGCCCATGGAACAGCTGGGAGGCCAATATCCGTAGATCTAAGAGTATGTATTGGGGCATAAGGTATAAGAAGACCAGAAAGTGAGGAGGATGGGAAGTTATGAAAGGCTTTGAATGCCCAATAGAGCATTTTGTATTTGCTCCTGGAAGCAACAGGAAACCACTGGAGTTAATATTGAGTGGGAAGGTGGGTGTAGGAGTGGGTGACATAACTGGACCTTTGTTCTAGGAAGATCACTTTAATGCAGTGGTTCTCAACCTTCCTAATGCCCCGACCCTTTAATACTCATATGTGGGTGTATCTGCACGTGGGCAGACCCACCTGAAGACAGATAGAGGAGCGGTGTCTCAGTTCCTAAGACATTCGGAAATATCTTAGGCTACTGCGACCCACAGGTTGAGAACTGCTACTCTAGTGACTGGCTGAAAAATGAGGAGAGCTTACACCATCACAGACACAACATATGTGTGACGACTAACTTTGTTGGACTTAGCTCTTCTCAGCAATGCAGGGTTATAAGACAACTCCAAAAGACTCATGATCGAAAGAGATATCCACGTCCAGAGAAGGAGATGCAGTCTGAGTGCAGATTGAAACAAACTACCTGCTGTGTTTCTTTTTCTCATTTTGTTTTGTTTCCTCTTTCCCACTGATCAGTCCATCAGTTGTAACCCTTCTTTACAACCTGACTAATGATTAATGGGAAGATATTTGTAGATCCTGTATCCGAGTGCATGCTGCCATGATGGGGGGAAGGAGAGGGAGGGGGAGAAAATCTGAAACTCAAGGGACTGTGGAACTGAATGTTGTAAACTAAAAGTAAATAAACCAATTTAATTAATTTTAAAAAGGAAAGAAAGAAAAGAAATGGAGAGAGCCTTGAAGCAGGAAGACCTACCAACAGGCTATTGTGATAACAAAGCATGAAGTGAGGGGGGCCTGCACTAGAGAAATGACAGTGTCTGACATGGGAAGGGGGTGTATTTCAGAGACGTTGCAAAAGTGAAATTGGTAGGCATTGGAGCAGCTTGGATGGGGCGGTGGGAAAAGAGTGAAGAATGCAGTACGACTCCTAGGTTGTGAGACTGAGGGATTGAGGATGGTGTTGTCTTCTACTGAAATAGGGGAGGTAGGAGACAGGGAGTGTTTAGGGGGAAAGATAATGAGTTTCTAAAGCAATAATAATAATAATAATAATAATAAAGTAAAATCATGAGTGGGAGGCTCTAGTAGGGAGCAGGTAAGGGCACAAAATGCTTGGGGGAAAATGATGGAGAGAGGTAGAAGAAGCAAATTTTCTCTATTTAAAATATTAAATATATCTACAAATATAATATAAGATGTATAAATAATAATAAACATATAATAATAAATAATATTTAAAATATTAAATAGAACTAGTTCTAAATGCAAGAGAGAGAAGACTGTCACAGAGTCTTCAAACTGGAAGGGATGATAGAGACCATCTAATCTCCTCAGTGCTGGATCCCACTACAACAGCCCCAACAGACACTCACTCAGCCAGCTTCTCCTTGAACACTTTCACTACCCATTGCTGGACAGCTCTAATTGCCCTACCCTCTAGAATCACATGGAACAAGACGAATCTTTCCACATAAGAACCCTGTTTTTGAAGAAAGCAATTATTTTCTTTTTTAGTTTTCTCTTCTCTATATTACGTATCCCCACTTAATTTAATTCCCATAAAGCATTGTTGAAAGTCCTTTCACCATCCTGATCACCCTCCTTGGGAAACAGTACAATTTATCAATGTCCTTCTTCAAGTGTGGTCCCCAGAATTAAACAGAGTTCGCTAGGCGTGGTCTGAGTAAAGCAGGACTCTCTCTTCCTAGGCTCTAGACACTATACAAAAGAGGATGCTTTTTGGCATTCACATCACACTATTGACTCATAATGAGTTTACAGTCATCCAAAACCCATTACATTGTTTTACACAAAATGATATCTAATCAGGCATGCTTCACTTCGTGTGCACGAAATTGATGTTTTTTAGTCTAAGTTCAGCCTAGCAGTTCTCCAGGTGTGGCACTGAGACCATTGTGGGGCCTCAAGGTCAAAACTATTTTTACAATAATGCAAAGATGTTTTCCCCTCTCATATAGTAAATATTGATTGTTATGACACCAAAAGCAAAAATTCTTTGGGGTCTTCTATATCTTCATCTAAACTAATGAGAAAAATGTTCAACAGGCAAAAGTCCAATGGCATCCCAATAGAGACCTCATTTCAGGTTGATGATGACTCATTAATCAAAACTTATTAGATACAGTGGACCACGTAACTGGATTATCATCCAGTTCACATTTCTTTTTTTAAATTTCCACTTAATAGTATTTTATTTTTTTTCCAATTACATGTAAAAATAGTTTTCAACATTAATTTTATTAGATTTTGAGTTCCAAATTTATCACCCTTCCTCTTTCCTCTCCCCCTCCCTAAGACAGCAAGCAATCTGATATAGGTTATACTTGTATAAACATATTCCCACATTAATCATGTTGTGAAAGAAGAATCAGAACAAAAGGAAAAAACCACGAGAATGGTTCACATTTCTTTTCTTCATTCTATCTACAAGGAAATCATGAAGGACTTTGTCAAAAACCTTCTTGAACTTCAGATGCAGTATACCTGCAACATTTCTGTGATCCTGGAGACAAATCAGATGCCAAAAGTTCACATATAAGCTGAGACTCTGTTGATCCTAATTGTCTCAGCTTCTGCTTTGCATATATAAATTTCGATGTCCTTCTTTCAGGGATCTGTCATTTCATCATGTGGGTGCTCCCACCTACCATAATGGATCACAACCTGGCTATAAACCCCCACTAGAGTTTAGTAATTGGTCTTCTAGTGTTGCTATGACCAAAGTTTCATAAATAAAAGACATAGAAAGTATGTCTATTGACTTGCTTGCACTTTAGAATGAATTGTATTGCAAAGTATAAATACTTTAAAATCTAGTTGTAATAGGCCAGAGGTGAGCAGAAAAGAAGGAAGGAAGGAAGAAAGGGAGGAAGGAAGGAAGGAAGGAAGGAAGGAAGGAAGGAAGGAAGGAAGGAAGGAAGGAAGAAGGAAAGAAGGAAGGGAGGGAGGGAAGGAGGAAGGAAGGAAGGAAGGAAGAAAGAAAGGGAGGAAGGAAGGAAGGAAGGAAAGAAGAAAGGGAGGAAGAAAGGAAGGGAGAAAGGGAGGAAGGAAGAAAACAAGTGTTTATTAAGCACCTACTATATGCCAGGCATTTTAAGAATACTATCTGATCCTTATCACCCTGAGAGGTAGATTTATCCCCATTTCATAGATGAAACTGAAACAAACAGAGGCTAAGTGATTTTCCCTGGATGGCAGTCAGTGCCTGAATCCAGATTTGAACCCAGGTCTTCATCCCTCCATCCCCAGCATTCTATCCACTGTGCCAGTTAGCTGCCTTTTATTTCTGTGTTCTGTGTCTCTCCCTATTCTGCCATAATCATCACCCTTTAGGAAAATACCCATAAAGTCCTGAATGCTCTTTTGTAGGGACCATGGCAATTATAAATAATGAAATTTGTGAATTTTTACATACAGTGCCTCTAGTTAACCATTTCTGCCAGGAATCTTCCTAGGAAGTCCAAATTGGAAAGTGAGGAATCTAGAATCTTATAACTGAAAATTGTCATAACACTCATCTAGTTACAACTTCCTGTACCACAGATTCCTTAGGCATGTAATTCAATCAAAAAAATTTTAAAATAACAAGGATGGAGAAGAGAGGAGACTGCCCATGTGTATCCCCCAGGAGAGATACCACAGAGAGTAGCTGCAATGAAGAATAGCCAATGTGACCTCGGACAAGTCACTTAATCTCTACATGCCGTGGTTTCCTCATATGTAAAATGGGGATGATCACAAGACCTCTTGGGGCTATTGTGATGATCCAATGAGATAATATCTGTAAAACATTTTGCAGACTTTAACCCATTATATAAATACTAGTTACCATCGTTGTTGTTATTGCTGTGATTTCACTGATGGGGATACTCTCCCACCACAGGTATAAGTTACACCCTGGTCATGTCTTCTTTTCCTGTGGAACTCTTCCCCATGCCCTCCAGTAAATGCTCCACAGGAGGTCCACTGAACATGCTTTGGCCTTCCTCTAGATTTATTAATGTGTTATAAGGATCCCAATGGAGTTATCAATTATCCCCCTGTGTATTATCAACTAAAAGAACAGCCTACAGAGAACCTGTATCTGAATAATTTAGAGGATTAAATTATACAGTCAGAAAAAGTGTCTTCTAATCATTTAACAAGCCACAAGATCAACTAAAGGAAACTGGAGAATTATCCCCCTACTTAAGCCAAAGAAATTGAGCACTCCTTCCAAATTTGTTAACTTACTGAAGATTACACAGGAAGTTTGAAGAAGAGTCGGGTTTTGAGCTTTCAATTTAGAAGCTCCTTGCTGTTCCCTCTCCTGCCTTTTCTATTTGAACAGGCTCAAGCCTCACTTTGTCTAGCCAGATGGTGTCTGAGTATGTGTTCGGTAATGCTGTCTTTATAGGCCATTCACTTCCAGTTACTTGAAGAAGCTATGCTGGCTCTCATAGTTTTCATTCTCTTTGAAAATGAAGATAGAGCATGCCTTAGGAAATGTCAGAGATGAATACAGGGGATGGGAACCATCCCATGCTGGAGAATGTGCTTGTATGAGGAGCAAGAGAAAGCAGGAAACACTTCTATAGCCCTCCTAAACTCTCTTCCTGCGTCAGCCCATCTTCCCATGGGCCACCCATATTTCCAACACCAACTCTGGGTTGATTAAAAAAAAAAAAGTATGAGCTACAGACCCCTTTAGAGTTGTAGCGCCACTATAGCCAAAAAGTAGATTTTATGGTGAAGCAAACACCTGTGACTCAGCCTCTTCAGTCAAACTGAAACCTGTCAAAGATCTCAACTTAAAAAGACCAAGGTCCCCCATGGCATCTGGGGCCATCTCCAGTTGCCCTGATCTATATCTTGCCACTGGACACAGATGGCTCTGAAGGAGAAAGTGAGGCTGGTGACCTTGCACAGCCCTGCCTCACTTTAACCCAATTCACGTACATGTCATGGCTTCACCTCCCTGATGTCATGGTCCTCTTTGAGAACAAAAGACAAACAGCAGCAACAACCCAACTCAGCATTTGACTCATGCTACAAGGGTCAAGTTCCAATAGATCCAAATTAGTGTCTCATTTAGTCTTTGCATATGGGGTATTGCAAAATTCTTAGTATAGTTTTAAGCTATAAAAGCTTATTAGTCAGTCAATAATCATTTATTTAGCACCTACTACATGGCAGGTACTGTGCTATGTGAAAAGCATTAGGGATACAAAGAAAGTCAGACTACACTCTCTGCCTTTGAGGAATTCACAATCTAATGGGGGAGACAACATGAAAATAATTACATATAAACAAGCTATACAAAGTACAAACTGGAAATAATCAACAGAGTGAAGACCTTAGAATTAAGAGGGATCAGGAAAGGCTTCCTGCAGAGATGAGGAGGAAGAATTTTCCAGATATAAGTGAAAACCAGAGAAAAGTCCCAGTCTGGAGATGGACTATCTTGTTGGAGCAAAATGAGGAGGCCAGTATCACTGGGATGAAGAGTTAGTGAAAGTAAGGAGGGTAGAAGGTGTGAGAAGATTGGAAAGGTAGGTGTAGTGCCAATGCAATATTCACAGTGCCAGCGGCCACTATAAATACACCAGCATAGTGCTCGATCACAAAATATGACAGACTCTCCAGATAGAAGACAGAAGCAAAACATTTATTTAAATATCAGAAAAGCAAATCCCAAAACCAGTAAGCTGATTCTATCATAGTAGCAAAGAAGTTAATAAGTCATAATAATAGCACAGAGAGTCACAGCATCTTTTAGCCTTCCCACAAACCAACATTTACTCACAAGCCTGTCTCCCTGGGGTGCATCCTCTCTCTCCTACCATCTAGCTGCTCTGACTCCCAGCTTCCTGTGTGCTCTTCAGCAAACCCTTCAGCAAACTCTTCATATCACAGGCTCCATGTCATTAAGTCCAGCCTAGTAGGGAACAGGGTAATCTTCAAAGCAAGGAAGGTGTTCAAATTCCCTTAGGCTTATTAAGAGGCAGGGAAGATCTTCAAATAACCATTACAGTAGGAGGGGGCCTGATCGTAATGGGCTATGAACACCAAAAGTAGGGTTTCATATGTGATCCTGGGGGTGATAGGGAATCACTGGCATTATATAGATCACTTTGGCGGCTGAATGAAGGATGGATTGAAATAGGAGAGTTGTGACAAGAAGAACAACCAGTAACCTATTATAATTGTACAGACTTGAGAAGAGGGCTCACACCAAAGTGGTGGCAAGTGTCAGAGGAAGGAAGTGGCCATAATTGAGAAATGTGATCACAATGGTGGCACAGTGAATAGAGTGCTGGCCCTGGAGTCAGGAGGACCTGAGTTCAAATGCGGCCTCAGACACTTAGCATTTATTAGCCATGTGACTTTGGACAAGTCACTTAACCCCAATTGCCCTGCCCTCCTCCCTCCAAAATGCAAACAAACAAAAAAAAAAAGAGGTGAGAGTGAGGAGTTAACAATGACCCCTAGGTTTTGAGCCTGGAGGATGGAGATGCTGATGGTACCCTACATAGAAATAGGGAAATTTAGAAAATGGAAGTGTACGGGGCAGGGGGTAGAAAATGAATTCACTTTGAGATATGTTCATTTAAAGATGTCTATAGATCACCCAGTTAAAGATATTCAGTAGAGAGTTGGTGATGAAAGACTGAAAGTCAGCAGAGAAATTAGGGCTGGAGAAGTAGATATGAGAATCATTAACATAGTGCTGACAATTGGATCCATAGAAGTTGATAAGATACCAAGAGAATAGGGGAAGGAGTAGGGGATGAAAAAGACAGGCCAGTACAGAGCTCTAAAGGACACCCAAGGGTAGCAGGCACTTGGATAAAGAAAAGAAGGGTGAGAAGAAGCAAACAGATAGGAGGATAGCAAGCAGGAGGAGAACCAGGAGGAAATAGTGTTATGAAAACGTAGAAAGAAGAGTGTACCAAGGAGAAGAGGGTGATGGAAACTGGGAACTAAGAAAAAGTTGTTAGATTTGGCAGGTAAGAGATCATTAGTAACTTTGGAGAGAGCAGTTTCAATTGAATGATGAGGTGGGAAGCTAGACTGTAAAGAGTTAAGAAGAAAGTGAGAAGAAGAGTTTAGAGCCAGGGGTGGGGAACCTGTGGTGTAGAGGCCACACGTGGCCTTCTAGATCCTTAAGTGAGGTCTTTTGACTGAACATTTGTACTGTAAAATTTGGATCCAGTCAAAAGGCCTCACTTACAGATCTAGAAGGCCACTAACTTTGATAGAGTTAGCTCTTCTTAGCAATACCAAGATCTAAGACAACTCCAAAAGACTCCTGATGGAAAACGCAGTCCACATCCAGAGAAAGAACTATGGAGTCTGAGTGCAGATCAAAGTATACTATTTGCTCTCTCTCTTTTTTTGTTTTGTTTTTTTCTTTCTCATGTTTTCTCCCATTCATTCTAATTCTTCTTCACAACTCGTGAAGATATGTTTAACGTGAATGTATATGCAAAGACTGTGTCAGATTGCACATTGTCTTGGGGAGGGGAGAGTAGAAGGGGAGAAAATTTAAAACTCAAAAGCTTATGGGAATAAATGTTGAAAACTAAAATTAAATAAATTAATTTATAAAATATCATTATTAATTATCATTATTACCATTTATAATTTATATCATTACATATCATTAATAATAATTATCATTGTTAATAAAGCATTATTAGTCATTAAAGGTTAAAAACTAAACTAAGACTTTTGGAACATCCCCCAGATGGCTACATAAAGATAGTGGACATGTCCAAAATGGAGAAATTTTATTTCTTTTTCACTTCTGTGTATCACTGGTAAAAGGTGGCTGGCAGACTGCTGGGTCTTATTGGCAAAGTGTCATTAACAACAGCTGACATTGGTCATGTGCTTTAAGGTTGGAAAAGTGTCTTAGAGATATTATCTCATTTGAGCCTAATAACTTTCAGAGGGTCCACTAGGTAGCTCAGTAGATAGAATGACAGGCTGGAGCCAGGAAGACCTGAATCCAAATCTGGTCTCAGGCATTTGCTGACTGTGTGACCCTGGGCAAAGTCACTTAACTCTGTTTGCATGTTTCCTTATCTATAAAATTATCTGGGAGCCAAGTTGAGTAAGGGCAGGGATTTGCTAGAACTCTTCCCCGAAACTCCTCCAAATACCTGTAAAAAAAAATTACTCGAAACAATTCTAGAGCTACAGAACTCACAAAATGACAGAGGGAAGCAAATCTCCAGCCCAAGATAACCTGGAAGGCCAACAGGAAGGGTATATTGCA
>CM053588.1:146455833-146471900 GCA_028646515.1 Pseudochirops corinnae
ACAGGTGAAGCACAATGTCTTCATCGCCAACCACAGCAGCTCACAAACACCTCTCCTTAGGAAATTTTGGCTGCCCTTAGGGACTGATCTGCTCATTCACAGTTACTTCCTAGCAACATTCCTTGTTTTGTTACCTCTTGTGGTCACCAATTCTTGGGGAGTTATGAAACTTCTAGGGTGTATATCTCAACCAAACAATGACCAATTATTATGTGCCAAGCACTAGGGATACGAGTAGTGATAAAATAGTTTTAAATGTAAGCATGAATTGACTCTTCCAGGGACACACAGTTAGTAGGTATCTGAGGCCAGATTTGAACTCCAGGCCCAGCACTCTATCCACTGTACTGCCTAGCTATAATAATAACAATAAAAATAATAGTCAACATTTATTAAGGACTTACTGTGTATAATCAGGGGAAGCTAAGTGGCACAGTGGATAGAGTACAGGGACTAGAGTTCAGATGACTCATCTCCCCGATTTTGAATCTGGTCTCAGAGGCTGAGTCACCCTAGGAAAGTCACTTAACCCTGTTTGCATCAATTTCCTCATCTGTAAAATGAACTGGAGAAGAAAATGGCAAACTACTCTAGAATCTTTACCAAGAAAACCCCAAGGGGCAGCTAGGTGGCACAGTGAATAGAGCACTGGTCTTGGAGTCAGGAGGACCTGAGTTCAAATCTGACCTCAGACACTTGGCACTTAACTACCTGTGTGACCTTGGGCAAGTCACTTAACCCCAATTGCCCTGCCTTCCCCCCCTCCAAAAACAGAAAAAGAAAAGAAAACCCCAAATGGAATCATGAAGAGTTGGACATGACTAAAAATGACTCAACAATAACAATGTGCCAGTCATTGCACTAAGCACTTTACAATTATTATCTCATTTGATCCTAACAACAGCCTGGGAGGAGGATGGGAGGTGCTATCTTTCTCCCGGTTTCACAGATGATAAAACTGAAGCAGAGATGACTTGCCCAGTGTTACACAGCTAGTAAGTATCTGAAGTTGGATTTTAACTCATCTTTCTGACTCAGGGCCCAGCACTCTATCCACTGCGAAAGAAAGAAATGATCCCTACTTTCTAGGACTTTATGTTGTAATGGGGTGGGAGAGACAAGGACACATATAAGTATATACAGAAGAGATATAAGGGGGACTCAGATAAACACAAAGTAGCTAAAGTTTATTCCAACTAGACTGTCGGCTCCTTATGCTTTTCTGTATTTCTCATCTCCCAGAGTATTTTCACAGTGTTCACACAGTATGTGTCCTTGCAAATATGTGATGAATGACTATCTCCATTTATCTAGTGGCGTCAGGTTTATGTTATCTCATTGAGTGTTACTTGATCCCAGAAAGAAATGATGCATGGATGACTTCTTCATTCTAAGTCTCCTTCTAGTAAGTTAGACAGAGGTTGGGGCCAGAAGGACATAAAAAGAAGCAGAAAGTGGTAGGTAGGTATCTCAGGAAGGCTGCCAGGGCCCCAGTGAAACCACCTAGTGTGAGGGGCAAAGTTTCCTGGGGCAGAAGTGAAGGGGAGAGAAATCTGGCTTTGGGTTCTTCTTGCTGCTTCTCCATTTTCAAACAGTCTCTGTCTAACCTCAGGTGATAGACCAATAAGCCATTGTGGAAGATTTGGTTCATACTGTTCACTTCAATCTACTTTAAAACTCATGGTAGGCAGTTAGAATGGAGTGAATGGCGCAATGAATAGAGGACTGGCCCTGGAGTCAGGTGGACCCGAGTTCAAATCCAGCCTCAGACACTTACTAGTAGTATTGGCCTTGGGCAAGTCACTTAACCTCAATTGCCCTACCTTCCCCCCTCAAAAAAAAAAAAAAGGAAAAAAAAACTCAGGGCATTTAGTCTGGAAGGCTAAAAACTTGGATAGTCCGAATTCCAAAATAGAAATTTTGCTGTCTTAGTTTGCGAAAGAACACAATTTCATTTATTTGCTTCTTCCCAGGTATGGAAGAATTTTCCAGGAGAGAAAAATATTCTATTTAAATTACATTTCTTTGGAGGTCTTTCCAAAGCAGTTTCTTATATTTTTTTTTCTTATATATATGGCCAAAAACAGGAAAGGGGTTAATATTCTGATTTGATATAAAAAAATTTAGGCTCACAGCACTTATTTATGTAAACAATGAGTCCATGTCAGTCTCAGAACTAGAATCTATTCCCCTACCCTAACCACCTCCCCCCAAAAAAAACCCAACCCATAGATACTATGATTAAAAATAACAGCAACAATTCACATTTATACAGCATTTTCCTTTCCACTGAAGCATCAGTGTGGTACATACTATACATCTCCCCTGGTGGAAAGGGCCGAAGACCGCAAGCCTGAGAGTTCAGGGAACAGCAGTAATGTCCCCCACACTGGCTAGGCTTCCAGCCCAGCCCCTGCAGCTATCTAGGGAAGCAGCCCTGGTAGAAATGAGTCTGGCAACTGCTTCTTTTGTTTGTTTTGGGTTTTTTGGCAATCGTTAAATGACTTGCCCAGGATCACACAGTTAATGAGTGTCAAGCATCTGAGGCTGGATTTGAACTCAAGTCCTCCTGACCCCAGGTGTTGTGCTCTATCCACTGCACCACCTAACTGACACCTAGCTACCCCTGTCAATTGCTTTTGCAGGCGGTAGAACTCCCATCTCCTCACCAGCTACAGCTACTGAAGACCCAGAAAGGTAAATCCACAACACATCTCTGGTACTGTCAAATCACTGAGCATCAGGAACGCATAAGACTTTTTAAATGGAAATGGCACTAAAGAAGATACCTTGCCTTCTGCTTTGATGCTACGCCCTAAGCTGACTTGCAGCTGAAACTTCCCATATAGATTGTCTTCCCTAATATTAGAAATAGGTGCTCAGTGGATAGATTGTAGACCTTGGAATCCGTAAGAATGAAGTTCGAATTCTGCCTCAGACACTCACTAGCTTGCGTGATCCAAGATAAGTCACTAAAAACCTCTCTAAGTCTAATTTTCTTCATTTTTAAAAAAAGAGTAATAATAGCACATACCTCACAGGGCTGTTGTGAGACTCAGATGAACTAACACATAGAAAGCTCTAAATAAATGCTGGCTGTTATTATTATTAGGAGGTAAGCTCCTTGAGAGCAAGAACTACCTTATTTTTATATCCATATCATCAGTTGTTTTATACTTAATAAAGGGCTCAATAAATTTTTTTTTCATTTATTAGGTATAATCCTATGAAGCTGGTAGTTCAGGCTCTATCATTTCCATTTTACAGGTGAGGAAACTGAGGGATTAAGTGACTTGCACACAGCTCCTAAGTGTCAAAGGGGAGATTTGAACCTAGGTCTCCCCGAGTCCAAGACCTCCACTCCAGCTACTACACCAATGCTGCTTCTCACAGATTGATCAAAAATCTGTCTTCCTGTAACTTCTATCCATTGCATCTGAGTCCGCCCCATGGGAACAAATATACTAAGTCTAAGCCTTCTTTCCCATGTCAACCTTTCAAACACTTGTAAACAGCCATCACTCAGCTCTGTCTTCTTTCTCTAGGCTGCAACTTTCACAGTTCCTTCCATCAATCCCCAAAAAATCTCCTGCCCATCCTAACAGTACCTGGAATTGCTCCATTTCATCAGTGTTCTTCAGAAAATAGAACATGGAGAAAGTGGATCACTCACCCTTCTCCATCTCTCACCCATTGCCCCCATGTGCTCCGTGGGATGTTCTAAGCCCTGCAGTTACCCTATTTGCCACAAGAGGGAGAATGTGTGTCAGTAAGGAGAAGGTGAAGGAGAAATTGTTCACATTCCTTGGGCTGCTTCAATGACAAATGAGCTAAGTTGCCTGATATGGAAAATGAAATAAACGGGCGGCTTTTAAGCAGCAGGAGGAAAGCAGGCCTGCCTGCATAAGACATGCTTCGTACTCTCTAAGAGGTTACAATCTAGGTGGGGAGAAGGAACTGTAAGAGATAAAATGAACTTTTGTTTCCACAGAAATCATGTAATACATGTAATACTAGAAAGTCTCTTACTTGGGGCAGAATGCAGGAAAATAGACTGATTAGAGGGAAAGTCCTGGGGATGCTGATTAACACTTCCCTCTTCTGGACGTGGTTGCCTGCTTATCAGCATATCTAAAGGCAAGCATCTCCTTCTTTGTTCTTTGAGTAAACCCAGGAATTGTCTCTCCTATGACAACAACCCCAAAGGCCACTGGAGAACTTTCTTTCCACAACACAATCTTGAATATTGGGACTTTTCTCGTGTTAATGGTAAGGGAAACTCAGACATCCTGGGTTCAACTCTTATCAATTGAGAAAATTCCTTTTAAAATATTTATGATTTGTCATTCTTTTACTAAATAAAGTATAAAGAAAATGAGAATTGGGGGAGGGGGGCTGAAATGTGAAACATAATCAGGGGCAGAGACCCACATGGGGTGGGTTTTAGGTGCTTTCCGATAGGCTGTGAATCCTGAAATTCCCAGCAAATGAAGAACAGTGGAGGGAAATGCGAATCAGTTACGTATTTGCCTTAAACAAATGTGCCTATGAGTAGGTTACCTGCTCTTGCAAGAATATAATAAATGTTTTTCTGGGTTCGGTAATGAATGCCCCATTCTTTTCCGAGTGGGTCTTTCACAGAACTAACACTCATGAAACATTTGGGGGGAAATGAAGTGCTATCTATTCTGTGGTGCCTCAGGGCGTTAATTCAGAGAGGTGGTGGTAGGTCAGTGAGGGCTGGAGTAGCCATAGAAGGCTAAATGCACACAGGACTCAAATTGAGCCTTAAGGGTGATGGGGGGGAGGGAAAGGGAGGGAGAAGGAGAGCAGGAGAAGGAAGGGGTAGGGGGGGAGAGAGAGAGACAGAGACAGAGACAGAGACAAAGAGAGGGAGGAAGGGAGGAAGAGAGGAAGAGAGACGGGGCGAGGGAGAGAGGGAGAGAGGGAGAGAGACAGAGAAAGAGACAAAGAGAGACAGACAGAGAGGGAACATTTATTTGGTGCTTGTGAGACAGACACTACGTTCATCCTGGTGATGCAAGTACAAATAAGACAGTTCCTGCCTGCAAGAAGCTTACATTCTAACTGGGGAAGACAACACATAAAAGAATGTTGAGAAGGGGAGGGGAAGGAGATTGCTGGGACACCTCTGAAAGATAAAACCAAAATTCAGCTATCAGAGCTTGGGACCCAGAGGCAGAGCCCAAGTTTGGTGCGGAGGAGAGTGAGCAGTGAAGGCAGTAGACCATTCCAGCTCAGAAAAGATCATGGTATGTGAAGGGGGGCGGTGCTGAGGTCTTGTAATGTTTTGGGGTGACTTTGTCTTGAATCTCACCTGTGTTCGGGCACCTGGGTATGTGATATCAGCCCGTGGAAAGGTCACCTTTCCACAATTCCACCAGCTGTAAGTTATTAACTCCGTCCCTTCCCCCAACCCAGCCTGTAAGTATCTTCCCTGAAGCTCGTTAACTATAACACTCCACACCTATGAATTCTTAAAAGGATTCCTTAGAGAAAGGATCACCCCTTTTGTTCTAGTGGCCAGCTGTGAGATAACTCCTAACAAAAGAACTTCCCCTTATCAAAGGGGACCTTTCCAGGCAGACTGGCTGGGTGCTCCTCCCTAACTCCACCTTTGTACTATATAATCAGTACCCCCAATCCCCACATTTGGCAGGAGGATTCCCCTTAATTTTCTCCTGCCCGCTTAACAAGCGTCATAAACTCTCTTAAAACTGCCAAGACTGCTTATGCCTGGTAATTCTTTCAGACTGATAAGAACCCTCAAAGGATTTCAATAGAAATCCACCCTTTCTAACCCTCAACAGTATGGACAAAAGGCCTGCCTGATAGGAGCTCAGGATCATGGTAGAGAATCCATAAGGTTAGGCAGGGCTGAGCCAGGATGTGAGATTGTGGAAGAGCACAGCGTGGCAGGGAAATGACGACTTCAGAAAACCAGCTGTATGAATTTGGACAAGTCATTTAATTCCTCTGAATCTCAGTTTCCTCATCTGTAAATTAGTAATAAAGTATTGCCCCACCTATCTCATAGGACTGTTATATGAGACAGTCAGGAAAAAAATATACATGTAAAGAATTTCTAGCTCTAAAGCAGCGTGTACCCCAATACTTTAATGTAATGGTGTCAAAATCAAATAGAAACAGGGCCACTAAATCATACATAACATCTTTGCAGGTGGTACATTTACTTAGAAAAACACATTCTATTGTACTTTTTATTTATTTTGTTAAATATTTCCCGGTTATATTTTAATCTGGTTCTGTTGGCTTATGGGCCACATATTTGTTTTAATGGATTTAAATTACCTCAATAAGTGCTCCTCCCAAAGTGCACCTCTCAACACATACGCACCTCTGCATCCTCTGAAGTTCTTAGACAGGTCCTCCCATAAATCTTCTATAAAGAGTCCACCCACTGTGCTGGAGGCCTTCCTCCTGGTCTTGTGCCATTCTGTGCATGCAATCTGTTATCCTCCACTCTTCCTGACTGAAGGCTTCCCTTCTTACCTGATTGGAGACACATGACATTTTCTTTTGATTTTTTTTTTTTTCAGCCTTTTGACTTTGTTTTAGTATTTCTTGTTGCTTCATGAAGTCATTGACTTCTGTTTGCTCCATTCGAATTTTCAAGTAGTTTGTTATTAGGGACAAATTCTGTACCTCTTGTGCCAATCTGTTAATTCTCTTTCCAATTCTTTCTTCCTTAGCTCTCATTTCTTTTCCTTTTTTTCCCCTCTAGCATTCTTATTCCATTTATAAAGCATTTTAATGCTTCATTTCTTCTAGGAATTCTAGTTGTTTGTGCCCAACTTATGATTTTCTCTGAAGGCTTTGCTTGTTGATGTTTTGGGGTCATTCTTTTCTGTGTTTGTGTCCTGAATGTCTCTGTCACTGTAAGATCTCTTCATGGCAGGGTTCTTCTTTTGTTTGCCATTCTTTCAGCCCAGTTCCTGATTTCAGACTTGATGTTAAACCTGGTCTCTACCACATACATGAGGGAAAGGTCTGGGTCGATCTTGTTGGTGCTTTCTTGGGGTATTAAGCATTGTATTATTCAAAGATCTTAGAGACAGGTTGGGCATTTGCAAGTTTTCATTGCTCCCAAGAGTCTGATTCTGAAGAAAGTCTGATTGCTGCCTCCCTGATCTTAGTTCTTCAAATTTCTGACCTGGGTTTGAGTTTATGCAAGAGTAAATTGCTGATAGACTCGGTTCCTATTAGGCAGCTGAAAAGCATCGTTGACTCAGAGAGGGAGAATTGTAGGCTCCCCTTTGCTTTGGCTTTCCTGCCTTGGTTTTCCTCCGTAGGCTGTGCTAGGTGCTAGAAGTGAGACCCTACTCTGAGCTTAGATTCTGAGTCACACCTCTGCTGCTGGCCTTTGAACTTTGCCCTTTCTTGATATACCACCCAGGATCTACCTATCAGACAAAGGCAGCACCACTGCCAAGCAGCCTCAGACTGTGTACAAGTCCTTTTCTCACTCTGCCTCAGATCTACAACCCAGAATTAGGTAGTGGATGACAAAGCTGTCAGTTGGCACCTGTTCCTATTGCCATGCCTGGTATGGATCTAAGAGGACACTAGTGTGAGTCTAGGACCTCTTTTTATGCTGGTGCACAGCCTCTCCCTGGGTACTGGAGTGGTCTTCCCACCCAGGACCCTATCCCTAGTGTCTTCAGGTTTCTCTGTCTGTCTCCCTATACTGACCTTGACTAGACAAAGATTCACTGTGACATTTTCTGGATTTATCCAGCAGGACTTGGCCTGGTGCATTTAAAAATAATTTTTATTGCTAATTTTCTATTTGTTACATTCCATAGTATCCCATGTATTCCTCCTCTTCCAAATCCCTGAGAGCCATCCCATATGACAAATAGTACTTTATTTTTAGAGAGGAAAAAATAGTACACACAACTGTTGGCACTTTCAGAAAGTCAGAAAACGTGTGAAATGGTAACACCTGTGAACTTCACAAAGGAGTGGGTTGATTGGTAATGTCATCTCGTATCTCTTCATTCGAGTTCTACTTGATCTTTGTAACTGTGTTACATTTACTTTTGGTTTTTTCATGTGTCACATTTCTTTCCATACTTTTTAATATGTTATATTTCTTTCCCTTTACGTTATTTAGTTATTTCTTCCTGTATATTGTTTTCTTGTCTCTGCTTACTTCATTCTGCATCAGTTCACACGGCTCTTTCCAGGCCTCTCTATATTCACCACATGTATCATTTCTTACTGTGCAGTAGTATTCCATTACATTCTTGCACCAGAATTTGTTTAACCCTTCCCCAATTGATGAGTATCTACATTCTTTCCAATTCTTAACTTATCACAAGAGTGCTGCTATAAATATTTTGGAGTATACGGGGACTTTTTCTTATCAATGACTTATCAATTGGGGCATAAGCCCAATGATGGAGTCTCTGGTTCAAAGGTATGGACTTTTAGTGATTTTATATACATAATTCCAAATTGCTTTCCAGAATGGTCACATCATTTTACAGCTCCACTAAGTGAATTAGTGTGCCTATCTTCCTACAACCTCTCCAATATTGACTGTTGCCATTTTTGTCATTTTTACCAATTTGCAAGGCGTGAGGTGAAACCTTCTTGTATATCTTTCATTCCTGAAAAGGACCATGGCATTGGGAAGGTGAGGTCATGACTTGCAAGTCAATTGCTCAGAGTTACTTATTTGCATTTCTCTTATTATTAGAGAGTTCGAGTGTATTTTCATGTGCTTATGAATACTTTGCAATTCTTTTGAGAACTGTTTGTTCATAGCCTTTGTTGGTCTGGTGCATTTTATAAATCATTTTAGAGGAGTTATAGATGGAATCTCATCTGCATTGCTTCCTTCTACTCTGCCATCTTGGTTCTGCCCAATCAATTTCATTTCTTGAGATATCCAGTACCTATTGAATCTCTCCTAGTGGGAAGTATTCACGATAGAAAGATCTCTGAATATTCTACAAGCCTTTGGCCTTTTTAATTTCTTAATCCCAAACCATGTCTTCTGAGGTATTTTTCTTCATATTAAAGTCACTATCAATATAAATGTTAACTTCATTTGAAATCACACAGCTACCATCTTTGTTCAGGCCTTCATCACTTTTCACCTGGTTTTTTACAACAGATTGATCTCCCTGCCTTAGATCTGTCACCACTCCAGGCCATCCTACACACTACTATAAACGTTTTTTCCTTAAGTCCATATCTCACCATCTGATTCCTATACTCAACCAATTGCAGTGGTTCCTTCTCTCCTGGAAAATGGAATGTAAACTGTGATTAGCTTGTAAAACCCTGCACAGCCTGGCCCCATTTATCTTTCTTGAATGACTGAATATTACTCCCTATCCCTCACTCTGTGTTCTAGCCTAACTGGCTTTCTCTCTTTCTCAAACACAGCATTCTATCTCCCACAACTGTACTTTTGCCTTGACTGCCAACCATGTCTGAAATGCACCACCTCCTTCTCTCTGCCTCTTAACATCCCTCTCTTTCCTCAAGATGCAGCATAAGCACCTCCTTCTACATGATACCTTTCCTGATTCCCCTCCCTACCAAATGCTAATGTCCTCCTTCCCAAAACATCTTGTATTTAACTACTTTTTATTTATTATCTTTATTATTTATTCTGTATATACTTATACACAAAAGAAGCATGGTATAGTGGGGAGAATGTTGGCCTCAGAGTCAGTGAGACCTGAGTTCAAGAGACACATATAAGTTATATGGTCAATCATTAAACTTCTCAGTATTCTAAGCACCTCTCTACAAATATAAGGCATAGAGAAGGTGCTAAATTGCATTGGTACAGTAAGCTTCTCTTCTGGGATTTTCCTATATCAGTTGATCATGCATAGTCCCTAACTATTTATCTATCTATTGATGTATATATGTGGATTTACACACACATGCACTTAATGTCTTCCTCATTATCCAGTGGATAATCCCTATCCAGATAGAAAAAGATAAGTGTGGGTCTTGGGATATATACATACTTATATACACATTTAGGCACTATCCATTGGATAATAAAGAGGAAACCATGTGTGTGTTTATGTGTGTGTATGAGCATGAACATGTGTGTGTAGCATGATTCAGACCAGAAGGACATCTCAGACTCAGAGATTTCAATATCCATAGAATTATTTTGAGACAACAGAGAAGGACCTGAAGATCCTGCTCTCTGAATCTCAAAGATAAAGGGGAGGTCAAAACCTGTGAAATGGAAGTCAGAGCAGGAACCCGTGGGACCCAGGGCAAGATGAAGCAAGAGTCCATCAGAGGGCAAAGGCTGGCCTTGACACAAAGCCCCAGTTCAATAACTAAAGCTAGATGGATGAATAAAAAGAAAACAAAAATCAACATGAAACATTATTGCAAATGTAAAGGCTGCTCAAAAGAAGGAGAAAGTAATTTCATAACAACTGCGAGAAGAGGCTCAAAAGAAAACGCGAGATTTTCTACGAGGGCTGCATGAACGCTTAGAAGAAATAAAGAAGAAATAAAAATGAAATGAAATGCCTACAAGAATCGGAAGAAGAATACGTAGTTTAAAAGAAAAAGTGATAAGCCTCGTTCAAAAAATGGACTCCCTCTAAACTAGAATAAACCAAACCGAAGTCATTGACTCTAAACAAGCAAGAAATATAGAGCAAACTCCAAAAATAGGGGAAAATGGGAAAAAATGAAGTTGTATTCTTAGCCAAAAAAGTGAAAGATATAATTATAAAAGATTAAATAGATAGCTTTGATTTCATGAAATTGAAAAGCTAATGCACAAAATTAATGCACAAAGGAGAAGAAAAGCAATGAAAAGGGAAACAAACTTTTGTATCAAACTTCCTTGTTGGACCTCAGTATATAAAATATATAAACAATTAACAGACACAAATAAAACCAAAAGCCATTCCTCAATAGATAATTGATCAAAGGATATGAACAAACAGTTCTCAAAGGAAGAAAAGCAAAATATTAACAACCATATGGAAGAAGTCTCCAAATCACTAATAATATGAAAGTGAAAACCACAGCAACCCTGAGGTTTCACCATATACCTTGAAAACATGACAATAGTCAATATTTAAAGGAAGATGGAGCTAATAAGCAATTATATAGCTCCTAATATGTGCCAGGAACTCTGCTAAGTGCTTTTATAAATATAATCTCATTTGTTCCTCAGAGCAATTCTTCAAGATAAGTGCTATTATTATCCCCATTTTACAGTTGAAAAAACTGAGGTAAACAGAGGTTAAGTGACTTGCCCAAGGTCTGAGGCTGGATTTCAACTCAGTTTTTCTTTGATTCCAAGGATAGCACTTTGTTAACTGTAACACCTAGCTGTCTCTGAAAGGTTGGAAGATACACATACTTGTACTTTGTATATGGAACTGTCAATCATACAATGATTTTGGAAAGTAATGTGGAATTATGCAAATAAAGTGGCAAAAAATGCCCATAAGTTTTGAGCCAGAGATTCCTCTACTAGACTTATACCCCAAGGGGGTCATTGATAAAAATAAAGTCTCCATATATGCCAAAATATTTATAGGAGCTCTTTTGTGGTGACAAAGAATTGGAAACAAACTAGGTGCCCATTTATTGGAGAATTGCCAAACAAATTTTGGTGCATGAATATAATGGAATATTTCTATGCTGTAAGCATATTTAAATACAGGGAAGCATAGAAAGATCTATATGAACAGATTCAGATTTATCTAAGCAGAGCCAAGGAAAAAAATATGCATAATGATTATAAAAATGTAACCAGAAAGAACAACCCCGAAAATCAAAAGGGAATGCAAAAAATACAAGAACAAGCATGGCTCCAAAGAAGAGATATGAGAAATTATTTCCCACCCCACCCCTTTGCAGAGGGGGTGGACCATGAATGTGGTACATTTTGGTATTGGTCAGTTTTGCTGATTTTTCTCTCTTTTTCTTTTATCTTCAAAAAAATTGTTTGTTATGCTGGATGTTATATTGAATCACTGGAAGGAGAGAAAGGAAAGATACTGGAGAAATTTTTGACAACATAAAAAAAAGAAAAAAGACATCAATACAAATGTATTTTAAACAAGAATTGTCATTCCTCACCCCCAAAAAGCAAGTGACTGTGGCAGACAGAACACAGATGCGTAGACTACAGGCAATAAAGAAAGCAGAGAACAGTGTTTAGCATGCCCAGGATGCACCAGGGCAGTCAGGATCTTGATCTACCATGACAGAAAGGAGAGCTGGGAAGGGAATGTGCCCTTTGCCCTGGCCAAGAATCCAGGTGACTGTTGAAATGCTTCCTGTCTTTCTGCCTGAAATATTAAGCTGCTCTTTAGTAGTTTCAGTCATATCTGACTCTTTGTAACCCTGTTTCAGGTTTTCTTGACGAAGATCCTGGAATAGTTTCCATTTCTTTTTCCAGCTCATTTTACAGAAGAGGAAACTCAGGTAAACAAGGTTAAGTGACTTGTCCAGGGTCACACAGCAAGTAAGTATCTGAGGTCAAATTTGAACTCAAGTCTTCCTGACTCCAGGCCCGGCACTCTATCCCCTGAGCCACCTTACCCTGAAAGTTTAAGAGAGAATGTTTAAATACTAATTCTCTATTTCATTTCAAGTTATTCAATTGCTGTTTTAATAGCTGACTTTAAAGCCAGCTTTCTCTAAAGATAAAATAGTACTATTTTTTTTTTAGTCTTTAATTGCATCCAAGAAATACAAATGGGGAAGGAGAATGGTAATGCTAGTTTGAATACACAGAATTGTAATCAGGACTGAAGAGCTGCACACCTGTCGAGACAGCCAAGATTTTTATCTTAGCCTGGGGGCTCAAGAGCTGTTATGACTTTATTAACAATTTTAATAAGCTCAAAAGAAAGAGTTTAGACTAGAACACCCTTTCTTTCTTTCCTTCTTCTTCTTTTATTTTTTTTTTTTTTTTTAGTCCTAGGCAAAGCAATTTATTATCTATTGTCAGAGCTAGGTTGTTTTGAATGAGAGACCCTTACACCTATTACTCTTTGCAGATGATATTAAGCTATACTTATAAAATCAAATAAAAACTAGTTGAAATAATTAACAACTTTAGCAAAGTTGTAGGATATAAAATAAACCCATGTAAATCACTGGAATTTCTATATGCTACCAACAAAGTCCAGGAGCAAGAGATAGAAAGATAAATTCCATTTAAAATAATTGTAGACAATATAAAATACTTGGAAGTCTACCTGCCAAGACAAACCCAAATAAACACAATTACAAAAGACTTTTCACACAAATAAAATCAGATCTAAACAAGTGAAGAAACTGTAATTGCTTCTGTGTAGGCTAAGACAATATAATAAAAATGATAATTCTACCTAAATTAATTTACTTAGTGCCATACCAATAAAACTACCAAAAAGTTATTTTATAGATCTAAAAATATCCTAACAAAATTCATCTGGAAGAATAAAAGGTAAGAATATAAAGGGAATTAATGAAAAAAAAAAAGTGAAGAAAAGTGACCTAGTCATAACAGACCTCAAACGGTATAATAAAATGGTAATCATTACAACAATCAGGTACTGGCTAAGAAACAGAGTGGTGAATTAGTGAAATAGATTAGGTACATAATACACAATAGTAAACTACCATAGTAACCTAGTATTTGAACCCCTAGCTTTTGGGACAAGGACTGACTATTTGACAAGAACTATTGGGAAAACTGGAAAACAGTATGGCAGAAATTAGGTATAGACCAATATCTTACACCATATATCAAGATAAGGTCAAAATGGGTACATGATTTAGACATAAAGGGTGATAACATAAACAAATTAGGAGAGCAAGGAATAGTTTACCTGTCAGATCTATGGAGAAGGCAAGACTTCATGACCAAACAAAAAAGATAGAGAACATTATGAGTTACAAAATGGATATTTTTTTATTATCTTAAATTAAAGAGAGTTTATACAGACAAAAGCAATCCAACGAAGATTAGAAGTAAAGCAGAAAGCTAGAGAAAAAAATTTATAGCAAGTATCTCTGATAAAGGTCTCATGTCTGATACATATAGAGAACTGAGTCAAATTTATAAGATATAAGTCATTCCCCAGTTGATAAATGGTCAAGGAATATGAAGAGGCAGTTTTCAGATGAAGAAATCAAAGCTATCTAGAGTCATATGAAAAAAAATGCTGTAAATGAGGAATAATAAGGGAAACACAAATTAAAACAACTGTGAAGTATAATCTCACACTTATCAGATGTGCTAATATGACAAAAAATGTAAATAATAAATGTTGGAAAAGACGTGGGAAAATTGGGACACTAATGCATTGTTGGTGGAGTTGTGAACTGATCCAACCATTCTGGAGAGCAGTTTGGAACTATGGCCAAAGGGCTATAAAATTGTGCATACCTTTTAATCCAGCAGTATCACTACTAGGTCTGTACCCCAAAGAGATCCCTCAAAAGGGAAAAGGACCCATATGTTAAAAAATATTTATAGCAGGTTTTTTTTTTTTGTGGTGGCAAAGAATTGGAAATTGAGGGGATGCCCATCAATTGGAGAATGGCTGAACAAGTTGTGGTATATGACTCTAATGACCGTGTTAGCAGAAATGACAAGCAAGATAATTTCAGGAAAAAAAAACTTTTTTGGAAGACTTACATAAACTGATGCAAAGTGAAGTGATCAGAACCGGGACAACATTGTACACAGTAACAGCAATACTGTATACTGATAAATTGTGAATGACTTAGCTATTCTCAGCAACTCAATGATCCAAGACAGTTCCAAAGGACTCATGATGAAAAATGCTGTCCACCTCCAGAAAAAGAACTGAGTCTAAATACAGATCAAAGTATACTATGTTCACTTTATTTTTTGTGGGTTTGGTTTTTTTTTTATCTGTGTTTTCTTTCACAACATGACTAATATGGAAATCTGTTTTGCATGATTGCACATGAATAACTTATATCAAATTGCTTACTATATGAGAGACAGACGTGGGGAGGGAGGGGGAAATTTGGAACTCAAATTTTTTTAAATGAATGTTAAAAATTGTTTTCACGTGTAATTGGGAAAAGAATAAAATATTATTTTTAAAAATTCTAAACCCAATTTCTTTAGCACAGCTGTTTGGTTTTTATTGGCCTTTGTGATTATTCTTTAAGCCTGCTCTTATCTTCTTAAATAATTCTTTCTTCATCTACTTGCTATCTAGGGTGGATCCCTTCTAGAGAACTTGAAACACAACCATTTGCCTTTCTAACCCCTTGGCAACTGGAATAACCCCTGTCATAAGAATTGTTTCTGTATATAAATGAAAGGAAATGAAATAAGTGAGGGCAAGTAAGGAGGGAGGATGTTAGGTAAACATTGATGTTGGGGTAGGCAAAAGAAGAGTTAGGCATGTTAGAAGTAAAGGAGGGAGCTCCAACTCCTCTTGGTCTTTTACTGGGAAGGTGTGTTAAAACTCCCCATGATGTCAGTCTTAGTAGAGAAAGATCCTCACCAGAAGCTCCCTATTCTAATGAAATCACAGGACCAGTCTCTCCACCCATCCTCATGGAGTTACTTAGCCTGAATATTCTTTGTTGTTGTTCAGTTACTTTTTTCAACTCTTTGTGACCACATTTTGGGTTTTCTTGGCAGGGATACTGAACTGGTTTACCATTTTCTTCTCCAGCTCATTTCACAGACGAGGAAACTGAGACAAACAGGGTGAAGTGACTTGCCCAGGGTCAGGCCGGATTTGAACTGAGGAAGATGAGTCTCCAGAAGGTGACACTTTATCCACTGCACCATCTAAGCTGCCCCCTGTATTTTCTAATGAATTCTAAATTCGTATTTTTTATTAGCTTACTAAGGAGGTCCAGGTGCTGCTAAGTACCTGGGAAGGCAGTGGCCACAATGGAAAGAATGCTTGATTTAGAATCAGGGAACTTGGATATAAATCCCTGTCCTGTCTCTTCCTACTAGGGTCTGCCCTTTCACCTCTGTCCCTCATTCTCGTTTTCTGTACAATGAGAAGACTGGACTCAGC
>CM053588.1:146472400-146537639 GCA_028646515.1 Pseudochirops corinnae
TCTCCTCCTCCCTCTCTTTGCCATGATCCTTCTTTTCCCCAAAGAAGGAATCTAGGGTTTGGGTGCTGTTCTTACTTTGCTTCTTATGCTTATTCTTATTCATGGTTGGTCAGTCCGTGATTTTTTTTTTTAAATCTCTGTGGGGCTCTGCTTCCAGAAGGGAAAGCTCTGTCCCAAATCGCTGGGGTCCTCCCGGCTGCCGTAGCTCTCAGGAAGGTGCTGGGACCCTTCCTATTTACTTCCGGTTCACTGCATAATGAAGACTCCAAGACCGAGGCCCAAGATGGTGATCCGGATCCAGGCCGCTCAACGGGAGAGCACTGGCCTCAGAACAATCACTTAGTCTCCCTGCTGTCTGCAGGCCGCAGGCGGGAAGCTGCAATGCAGAGGCGGGTGCAAAACCTCTGCCTTTCACTTTTCCGCTCTGGAGGTCTTTCCGCTGGACTGCTTTACTCTCCTAATTTTGCAAGTTCCACTGACCTAGTTCTCAACACTGCTTGCAGCTGCCGCTAATCCGCTCACTGCTCCTCTCATCTGGCTGCCCCCAGGGCTCAGCAGTGGCTTCAGGCCAGGCTGGTTTAGGTTCGCAGTGCTGATATGGGTCCTCGTAGCCAAGCTGACTTTAGTGGGAAGTATCTTTGTGTGCGTTTTGGAGTTCTAGGATTGGTTTAGAGTCCTGTTTTATGGGTATTTTGGGGTGGCTATGTGAGAGCTGCGATATGTTGCTGCTGCTACGCTGCCATCTTGGCTCCACCCCCCACACAATGCATTTCTTAAAGGCTTTCCTAAATTATTTACTTACTAAACTAAAAAGAGGGAAAATAGGTTAAAGTCCAAGTATGCTGATTATTGATACAGAACTTTTATTCCTTAGGGATTCACAATACTTTCCTGTTTTATCTCTGTGGTATAGGAATGGCAATCATCAGTAGCTCCCTATCCCCTCTCTTATAGATGTAGAAATTGTAGCCTGGAGAGCTCCAGAATTCTTGACCCCACTCAAGAATGATTCCATGGCAGAACTAGATTGAATTCTTTTCTCCCTTCATGATCAGTCCAGGACTGGTTATGAGAGTCCTTAGCCTCTGCTATCCCTCCTATGATAGAGATGCCAATGGCAAAACCATTGCAAGAAGCCTGGTATGTACTTACATTGTCCATGGAAGCAGACTTGTCATTTGAAAACTGGATCCCATAAGCAATCCAGCAGAGGACAGCTCCAGCCCACAGGAGGATGGAGAATCCACCCACCATTTGCTTGAGGAATTTTATTATTTCAGAAGTTTCTTTGGGTGGAGAAAGAGCATTGGGGCCATCCTTAGCCAAGATCTCTGCTGCTTTTGTGCTAGTGAGACCCTTCAAGGATAGAGTCAAGAAAAAGTCATTGTTAAAGAGTGACTGGACATTCCTAGTCATGCAGATGTAGAACTCCAGGTTTTTTTTTGAGTGGGGGGAAAGGGTGTTTGGAAGGTGTCTTTGTGTGTGGAATGAATATCCTGGCTTTATAAAGCTCCTAGCCATGCTTTAACTTTTACCTTTGGGTGGTTGCTGTTGTTTTCAGAACAAGGAAAAGACAAATTCAAAGTCCCTAAAGAGCTTTCCAGTATACCTATATAAAAAGGAAGAAATATCTTTTCTTGGGCACAGAATGAGGATTTGTAGAGGTTAAGTCAAGAACAAGGTGATAGTAACTCTGAAGACAGAGAACCTGGGTTCAGATCTTGCCTTTGATACTATCTATGTGGTCTTGGACAAGTTACAATCTCCATGGTCCTCAGTTTTTTCTTCTATAAAATTAGTGGGTTTTACTAGAAGGTCTCTGAGATTCTTTATAACTCTAGATCTTTGATCTTTCAATGCTAACTAGGATTAAAATTGAAACAGTTCTTACCCAGAAAAAAAATCTTATTCTGAAATGGCTATAGCAGACATTATATCCAGCCCTTTTCTCTATAGCTCCCCAAGATAGTATGTAATCCATCAATTATGAAATCTTCTCCATCCTTCAGTGACTCACTCACATTTCACCACCTCCATGAAACATTGCTCTGTTATCCTAGTATTATGTAACCTCTAAGAAATATGTTTCTGTCATGGCCAATCTAAACAATTTTGATTGTAACATTCTTACATTTAATATATACTGCTTTGTGTTATATTTATTTGTGCCCATTTTCTCTCCCTTGCTACAGTAAAAATTGCTTCCCATCTTTCCTCAATACCTGACAGAAAGCAAATCCCTGATGTTGGTCATTCATCCTCTCAGTGACTTACTCGGATTATGTTTGTTCCATACTTGTCTTCTAATTCCTTAGTGTTGAGTTTGTGGTCATCCTAACATTCAAGAGAAAAAAGAGAGAACCAAGTAAAGCAGATGCCATTTAAATTAGGTGGCTATATTTCTGAAAAGCCATTGGAAGATGAGGACAGAACTGAATTCAGGTTAGAGAATCCCAGAGTTGGAAGGGGTCTTGGAAGATATCTGAATTAATCTTCTACCTTAATTTTGTCTGCATCATTCCTAGCAAGTAGTTGTACAGCTTCTGCTGAAGTTCTTCTAGAGAGAGGCAGCTCATGACCTCATAACATACCTCATGCCATTGATGAGAAACATTGATTGATAGGAAGCTCTTCATTATATTGAAACAAATATACATCTCTCCAGCTTTCACTTTTTATAGCTATCCTATCTCTCACTAAGCTGTCAGGATTCTCTCTTAGAGTACCCTAACTTACCAGCAGAGGCAACTGGTTTCACACACAACTCAACGATGCTAGCGTACCTTTCAGGAACAGAAGAGTCACAGCTCTGAGGTCGAAACAGAAAAGTTTATTAAGGTCTCTCCATGGGGAAGCCTTAAAGCCATATACTAAGGCAGGCTTCCAAAGATGCCTCCCAGCCCTAGGTCTTAAATAGACCCCAGATCCACGTACCCCACATGATAGAACCTAGCTGAACAGAATTGTGAGAGGGGGAGTGCAATTACAAGGGTATGAAGGCCGCAAAGTGTGGAGACGGCAATCAGGAACAGAGGGTAACCCCACACAAGAGAGTCCTGAGCAATGCAGTATCCCCTGGCGGGGGACAGTGCAATGTGCCCTGACCTCCACATGACCCACCTAATTCCCGGGCCTCAAACACTTCCCTGTGGTATGACATAACTGCTTGCAATGTGAACCTCACACTAAGCCTCTTCTCCAGGCTAAATATCTCCTTAGTTCCCCAGGATAGACAACTCAGGGCTCAAAGGTAGCTGTGAAAAACACTATAAAGTATTTTACATGACATTGTGAATTGCTCTGAGATAAAGCTGCTAGGTGTTGAGCAAAGAAGAACTGATATCTCATCTTTTCACATACTTCGTACCTTGGTTTCATTATCCTATTTCTGTTAGGGTTTTTGTTTTCCCATCTATCCCAGGGTGGTGTGTACTATCTGGCATAAATATTCCTCCTGTGTGAAACTCACCAGCAATGATGCTCAGAATCACTTATTCTACTCCCTCATTTCTAGGCTAAGGGAACATAGCTTTCCTCTTAAAGCAAATGAACGCCAAGGTTCCCTATGGATGCAAATCCCCATGAAAATTCAAGCTAAATGTGAGGTTAAGTGATCAAATGCCTTGCAGATCTGAAGTCTTATTCTTTAGAACCTAAATATCATTACTTCAAATTGGTTAGTATTAAAACTTGCATCAGCAATAGCCCTTGCCTTCAGTTTTCAGGGTTTTACTTTGCCCTGGATGGGAAAAGACCCCATTTTCAATTAAAAGAATTAAATTTGAATTCTAGCCCTCCTCTCCCAACTTAAATTCTACTTTGTTTAGAATAATTTCTCGTATAGTTGCTCCTTTCCACTGTTTTAAAAAATGGCTTTGATAATGAAATAGTTTATTCTGGTACAAGGTCCTGGACTCTTGCTCCTAGACACAGTACAATGAAAACCATCTGAAATGGGCAGTAAAGAGACCTTCCCTCTCTCTACTCTCAAGCCCAGTCATATTCTTTTCAGCCAGTGCTCCCAGGGCAGAAGTGAAAAAGTAAAAGGTCCCAGAGAGGTCCATAGCACAAATGGATTGGTTAGAGGGGAAAGAATTCCTCGGAACACCACTTTTCCCATGCCCCTATTGGTATCAAGAAAAGAAAGAGAATACTTTGGCCAATGATGCTAGGAATCCTTGGATCACAAGCCTTTAGGACTGGAAAGGACTTGGGAGATAATTTAGTCCAACTCTTTCATTTTCCAGGTGAGGAAACTGAAGCTCAGACAGCTGAAATAATTGCTTAACATCACACACCTTCCTGGCTTATGGCATAACTATGACCAGAACTCAGATTTCCAGAGTGCCAGTGTCTTACTCTTTCCACTATACTGTTTCAGAGACCTCCTCAGAAAAGCGTGAAATGCCTAGAGAAAGAAGGTTATTATCTTAATAGTCAAGATAAAATTTAGAATTATATCTCCATTAAAAGTAGTCATTTCATGGAGAAAAAGGTATTTCTTCAACCTTAATTTTGGATACTTCATATGGATCAGTATAAGTTTGTGATTTTAATGTTGAAATAAACAGCCACCCTTGCAAATACAGTAAGCCCTTCCACAAAACCCTGAAAGATGGTCTTGAACCTTATTTACTCGATCACTTTTAGTAACAGGGAACTTCCTACTTTGCATGGTAGAACTGTTGAAATACTTGAGCAGTTCCATTGTTAGAGGGCTCTTCCTGATACTGGGTACATTTTGTTGCTCAGTCATGTCCTACTCTTTGTGGACTGTATCTTTCTGCGGGGTTTTCTTGGCAAAGATCCTAGCATGGTTTGCCATTTCCTTCAGAGGTTAAGTGACTTGCCCAGAATCACATTGCTAGGAAATGTCTGAGACTGAATTTGAATTCAATACTTCCTGATTTTAGGGCCAGTGTTCCATCCATTGAGCCACCAGCTCATGGTGTCAGAAGCGGGTTACACACACACACACACACACACACACACACACACACACACAAATATGCCTACCACATGTATGCATGTGTGCACAAACAGACATATACACACATACAGTGAGAATATACAGATATGAAATCTAGAATTAGAATAACAAGAAAGTATATAGATAGCTGCCTTTGGAGTTAGGAAGACTTAGATTCAAGTTTTGCTTCTCATATATTATGTCTATGTGATCAGATTTTGGGCAAATTACCTAACCACTCAGTGTCTCAGGCAGCTAACAGAATATGTCAGCTGTAGATATTACCTGCAAAGAGTGTATGTATTTCCACAGTGGAAATTCTCTACTCTAATTTCAGTCTACCTTTCCCAGCAGGAAAAGACTTAATCCTTCCTTCAATCCTTGGAAACTGTTCCCATTTTAGTGTGATAAACAGAGATTCAAGCCTTCTCTATTAGTCTCTTGCTCCATTAATGCAACTATAAAAACTTAAAATGATTTTGTTCCATCTCACTTTAAGCAGTCAAGTAGAAGAGAAATCCTAAACTATGTGCCAATGATCTTTCTGATTAGGATTACTAACTCTCTGCTCTACACCCCAGTGCCTTTATGCAGAATACAGGAACCATCTAGTATAGCTGGCCTCCAGGTAAAGATTGTATCAGCCTAATTTTAACATGGAACAAATTTCTTGGGTGTATTTTCTTTTTAAACCTCAGACATTAGATTTTTCTTCTGTAAAGGGTATCTTAAAGGGGCAGACCTCAAGGGTACCTTGGGTCCTATGGACAGGATGGTATAATTAATGAAAATAACATTGGGTTATAGAATCTGGATGATAGAGATTTGAATCCTAACTCTACTCATTACTACTTGTGTAACAGTCTTTGTGCCTCAGTTTCCTCAACTGCAAAATGATATTGTTGGATTAGATGATTGTTCAGGTCAATTTCAGCTCTAAAACATGTGATCCCTTGGCAAAATAAATATGCCATTAAAACAACAGGATGTGCCTTGAGATAACTGACCAGATCAAGTTCTTTCTTCAGTTCTTCTTTCTGGTGGTCCTTCTTACATTCCACGCGGTTCTTCAGGCCCATGTACTTTTCTTTGCCATCCCCCTCATCTGTTATTTCGATGTCTGTTATTCCATTGACCTCAATAGAGTAAACTTCTGATTTTTTCTGAAATGGAAACAAAGATCGTCAGCTGAAAATTGGTGTTTTGAGGAACTGGGTTGAGGTCATCTCAAGTCAGAGACGTGAGGAAAAAAAAGGATGTATCATGATAGGTCTACAAATGTCTCTTCTGGTTCCCTTGCCTCCCATCTCCACCACCTTAAAGAGAGGGAGAGATAAGTGGAGTATGCATGAACAAGGCATCTTCCTTCCATTAACCCCAAGGACAACATCCCTTTTCTTCCCTTCCCTTATGGCAGTGCCTTAGGATTTCTTTGCTGCTCTTTAAGAAAGACAAGATACACACAGACAAGTCAGCTAAACATTTTTTTTTTAATGGATGATTAGGTAGGAGCAGGGTGATCCAATCTTAAGATAGACCAGAAGGGAAAATGTCCCACTCTTCCTTAACTCTAGAGCAGAACTTTTCAACGAAGCCAACATTTATTAAGTACCTACTATGTGCCAGGCACTGTATGAAAGCACTTAACAAATATCTCCTTTGATCAAGAAGTCTCAGTGCCCTCAGAAACTTTCCTTCTGCTGAAATAAACATCCCAGGCTTGAAGCTAACACTTCACGTGCCCTCCACTATCAAACCCAACTGGGTAAATCTCCTTTCTGGAGAAAGGGGATGTGGGTCCCAATGATGTGAGCTGGAGAAGCTAAACCAGAAGGCAGTTCCCCAGACCATGATTCCTCCGTTCTCTTTTAGCTTTTCCCCATCCCCAAGGTCCCTAAGTAGGTTTATTCTTTTTCTCTTTCCCGACCATAGCTGATCTGGGCTCAATTCTTCACAGTGAATCTGAAGTATTCAGAAATTTACCCTAGATAATTGGATTGAGGAAACTGATGTGGAGACATGCCACTCCATCTCTGCAGAAAAGAATAAACGCAAGGACAAAGAGATTCTAATGAGCATATTTCACTCCTACCTACTCTGTAGAATTCCCCCCACCCACATTTCTTCCTGCCTTTCCCAAGCCGTGGGGTCTACCAGGGTGCTGATCAGTTCTCTCCAGGCAAAGGCAGGTACCATAAAGTGGTGCACACAGCTGCGTGGGTGCCAATTTACCACATCAGCCTAATGCCCCTCCGCCCCTACCAGTCCCAGAACGAGCTGTAAGGATTTGAGTTGAGGCGCAACGCAACACGCACCTTGCCCATGATTGCTGATGGCTTGGCGTAGGTCAGAGGCTGGGTGAGGCGGTGGGGTCCTGGCTGAGGGAACAGTGGAGAATTCAAGGTATTGAGCCGCAAAGCCAAAGAACTCAGGAGTCCGGCGATTAGGTCACAGGAGCTCACAAGGTTCGGGTGGGACAGTTACCGGGTCCCAGAGGCAAATCCAATGTTACCTGCAGGCTTCTCCCTCTGCTGACATGCTGACAGGTTCAGTGTACTACTCCCTGTAGGACAGTGAGCCCATGCCCTCCTCCTTTTGAATCAACAGCTGGGCCCCTCCCACTCTCACCTCTGAGTGCTGGTCTAACCGGGTCCCTGCCTTATCTGGGGAGGCGGGAGAATAATAGCATAAGTATGCGGACCCCTTGGGCTACGGATGCAGAATCTGGAGCCCAGACACAAGGGCATCGAGGGGTAGAAACGCGCGGTGGGGGGTGGAGGGGAAGGAGGGGTGGAGGAAGAAAGGAAAGGAGCACGCTTTTAATCTGATCTTTAATTTTCACCTCCCCACATAACTCACCATTTTCCAGCCTTAACTGAAAACAGTATCAGGAGCGTCTGGGAAGGGGAATTGTTCTTGGTAGTGGGGATGAGGGAGGAGGGTCTGTAAGACTCAACCTTTTCATGCACTTGCTAATTCTAGCGCCAGTAAGACCTTGAAGAAATAGGAAACTCTACTTGACATAATTCTGCAATTTATGTTTTAATAAATTCTTTCTTCTCCCCAGTCTGTTTTCTCCCATGAGGGCAAAACCCGTAGGTGACCCATCTGGGTGCAAAGAAAGGTACCTCTTCCCTTTCTTTGCATATAGTGGGATTAAAGTCTTTACTGGCATACACACTCATCCTTTCATGTGTTGGTATCTTCACGTGAAATTTAAGATTTTCTTATTAAAGGAATGTGTATACACACAGACACACTTTCATGTGCACACACATTCAACCAATAGTCATCTGCTTGGAAGATGGTCAGAAGATAGGCAGTTTGCAATGAGAGTAAAGTTGACTTTCTGGTGGTTGTTAGGAAGAAAGCACAGGCTTTAAAAAGCAAGTAACAAATGAAGAGGAAAATCCCCCCTGACTTTTGCTTATAATCCACTATCACCAGCTTCAGAAACCATGAAATAGAGAAACTGATGTCATTGAACTCAGATCTAGATGTGAACATCAAAAGAAGTAAAAATCTGAACTGTTGATATGATTTTGATAGTGGGGAGGGAGAGTACACAGATTTTAAAAATACGATTTAAAAACTGACAATGGGGGGGGGGGCAGCCAGGTGGCGCATGAATAGAGAACCAGCCCTAGAGTCACTTTCCCCCTCTAAAAAACAAATGAAAAAAAAAACCTGACAATGGGAGAAAGTGCTTAGTCGTTCTAGTTTTTCATTAATTTTAGAAAAAGGATTTCTACTTAAGTGGACATACAAGCTTCTACCATGAACTCCTATCCTCCTTTGGGTACCACAGATCCCTTTGGGTGACATTTATCCTGACCTTTTCCAGGGATCAGAGTTCTGTCACCACTGTGGTGACCATGTGCATTATTCTGGATGCCTGATTCTCAGGTGTCCCAGAGGGGTGTGTGTGTTGACATGTCCCAGGGAGAACAAATGGTACCTTTCTCCTAGGCTCATTCCTCTGTTGTTACAAGTCCTCCTACTTTACCTTCTGGGCATTCCACAGTGCCCTACAGCACAAGGGAGATGATGAGCTCTCTAAATTTCCCTGTTAACACCAGGTGTTTGTGATGCCATAACTCAGGCAACATAGCTGGCACCTGGTATGGTCTCCACCTTGTAAAACTATGGAATGGATTTCCTCTCTGGAAACTCCTTCCCCGGGGGAAGTCATCCACACAGTTTTGGGCAATGGCTTCTGAACTCCACCTATCTCAAATTAATCTTTTGGAGAATCTTTAAAAAAAAATTTTTAGGTAATTTTTTGGAATTGTGACTGCAGTTTGAATGAGGGAAGGGTTGGGGGAAGAGAATAAACATTTATTAAGCACTTATTAAAAGCCAGGCACCATGCTAAGCACTGTACAAATATGACATTTGTTTGTCACTATCACCATTTTACAGCTGAAGAAAATGAGATAAAGGATCATATGCCCAGGGCCACATAGCTAGGAAGTGTGTGAGGTCAAATTTGAACTCAGGTCTTCCTGAATCCAGGACCAGCTCTCTCTCCACTGTGCCACTAGGATTGGGGACCTCTTTACCCTAATCTGTCTAAGTGAGTTTATGTCTTTAAATGCAAGGCTGTTGGAGAAAGGGTTCAAGATGGGCATCACTTCAAGGATGGTCCTGGAGTCATATTCAGGCATATGGAATAGTTGAGTAGTTTTGAATGTGGGGTTATAATTGACTACTGCAAAGACTTTAGGGATCTTCTAGTCCAAATTCTTTCATTTTATAGATAAAGAAACTAAGACCTGGAGGGATAAGGGGGTAAAGGATCTACTGTGGTAATATATAGATAGACACTGACAGAGTCAGAATTTTAACCCAAGACCTTGGTGCTGCACTCTTTCCATTGTGCCACAATAATTATATGTGCAATACTTTGCATTGTTCACCAGAATGTGTAGACTATTTTTGGAAAGTTTTCAGTTAATTGATCAAGTATGTGATGCACCTTTTAAAATCCAGGGCAATTCTCAATGCTGTGTGGTTATAGAAGAACTATCAGGCATAATCATTGCCTTTAAAGAGTTTGCAGTCTGATTGGAGAGGCAAGACTGACACACAAAACAACAGGGAGCAATATAAAATGTAATGAGAGCCTCTAAATACCCCAAGAGCTTAAAGGAAAAATAGATCAGGTGAGGACCAATATGATTGCTTTCTTTTTTCTCCCTTAAGATCACAGCTACTCAATTTTTTCTTTTCCTTCTCCACTTCTCAGGTCCTCCATCTCAGAAAGGTAGATCAGAGAAGAAAGGCATTGGATTCTGGAAACCAGGAACATTGGATTACTGGATTCCTAGAAACCACATTTTGCAGAACACTTACCTAGAAAAGGGGATAGTCAGTCCCATATTAAATTGAGCATTATGCCTTACCCAAAAAGGATTCCAAAGTGTAAACTAAACTAGAGAGAGGTGGTGGCTAGTTTCCAGGGAAGAGAATAATTGGGCTAAGGATGGAGAGAGAAGCATTTTACTTCCTCTTCCACATCTGAGTCAATTTATGATTCATCTGCCCTTCATATTTCAATTAAGCATATTGATGCCTCACTGACCCACCTTTGATAATTCTTCTCAATATCTGTGTCTCACTTACCTCCTCAGGTAATGGCTAAATCAGTTCTACCTTCCCACTAAGCCTGAAGGAAAATTGTGAAAAGACTTCAGTTGAATATGATTTCAGACACTGTTACTGAAAGTCCTTTGTATATTAAGATACCCAAGAATGGTAAATATGTGGGGCCATTTTGCTGAAAGAAGTTTACTATGCAGATGTCAGTATCTGTGAAAAGGACCTCTCCTGCTTACGGTCCTAACTAATGCTGTTAAAAAAGAGTAATAGCTAGCACGTTTATAACCTTAAGGTTTACAAAGTACTTTACATATATTACCTTATCTGATCCTCACAAGAAGCCTGTGAAGAAGGTGTTATGTTTACCCCCATTTTACAGATTAGGAAACTAAGACTGAGAGAAATTAAATGACTTGCCCAGAGTCATACAGCTAATGACTGTCTAATAGAATGCAAACTCGGGTCTTATTAACTCCAAGTCCAGTGAGAGGTAATAGGATCCCTGAAAGTATGGTCTTAATGAAGAAAGACACTATCTGAATCCAGAGAAAGAACTGATAAATAGGGGTATGTATGGACTAATTTTGCACACACCCACACCCCCCCCTCACACCTACCTATTTCTGTCTAATGGTAGGTGGCCTTGGGGGGTGGGGGGCCAAGGAAGGAGAGGAGAAGGAGGAGAAAAAAAGGAAAAAAAAGAAAAAAGAAATTTACATGATATTTTTGTTGTATATTTAAAAGAAATAGAAAGTGATGCATAATAGATTTGCTGTTTCATGGGCAATCATCTTTTTATTATATTATTATGGAAATGCTTGTTTTATCCCATAAATTAAAAAAAAATTAAAAATAAGACACAGAAAATGCTTCTCACAATGGATAGCTAGGGGTTTTCAAAGAGAAACCTAACTTTAGGATAGATGAAGAACTTATTGTGTTGATTAAGTGCCAGGGTGTGAAGATACAAAGAAAAAGTAAATTATTATCCTGCCCTCAAGGACCTTACATTCTAATGGGGCATGGCAAAGGGATGCTAGAAAGGGCAGGAGGTGTGGTGTCATGTTGTGGAGGCAGCAGGGAAGTGAGATGAAAACTCGCTCTAAGATTCACTCAATAAGTATTTACCACCCAATGAAAATTCTGGTAGCTATTATATACCGAATTCCATTTGCAAACTGGATCCCATAAGCAATTCAACAGATGACAGCTCTTGCCCACAAGAAGATGGAGAATCCATCTCCAGGGTAATCCTCTTCTTTCCTCAATGAGTTCAATGTCTTTGACTCTTCCTCAACTCCTGTCCTCATACTAGGGAACTTTAGCATAGATATTGATACTCTGTCAAACACTCAACTGATTCATTTCACATGACCTATTTCTCCACTCCACCTCAGTCACATACAAAAATGGTTATGCCCTTGATCTTTCCATCACCCACAAATGATTATGAAATATTCCATGTTCACAAACTCTGAAATTTCCTTATCTGATTATTGCCAGATCATCTGATCAGGCATTTCATTCCCCCCACCTTGTGACTCTAAACATTGTTCCTTTACACTGTGACCTCCAAACACTTGACCCCTCAATTTTCTATCAGGGTATCACCCTGGCACTATACTAGCTACACTCTCCTTCTTTTGACCCTTTGGAAAAACTATTCAACTCTCTACTGGTCTCTTGATCCCCTTGACCCCTTATTATATCACTGACTGTACCCTACCAAGCCTCAGCCTTGGATCACCTCCAGGATTTTTTGTCTTTGTTCCTACACAATTGCTACTGAATGAAGCTGTAGAAAATCATGAAGCTATGCTGACTAGGTCCACTACAAATTTATGGTACATAACCTCAGCTGAATCCTCATTGCTACAAGGCAATTTTTTTTTTTTTTTTGCTTTTTGTAGGAGGGAATGCAGGGCAATTGGAGTTAAGTAACTTGCCCAAGGTCACATGGCTAGTGTCTGAGGCTGGATTTGAACTCAGGTCCTCCTGCCTCCAGGGCCGGTACTCTATTCACTGTGCCACCTAGCCACCCCCTATAAGGCAATTTTTAATCTCCCTAATTAACTCACTATCTCACTTTCCACAGTGGCTCTTCCCAAACTTTTTCATGCCTCCTCAAGTGTCCCATGCTCTCCCTCCCTCCACCTTCTCTACTAAGAAACTTACCTCATATTTTCCTGAAAAAAAAAATGAGGTCATTTACCAAGGGCTTCCTTTTCACCCCTCTTCCTCATCTCACATTACCCAGATGCCTTCTGCCACTTCACCCTTCTCACACGGAGAGGTGGCCCGTCTTGCCAAAGTACAAATGATGCCATTCCATCCTGTCTCCTCCAACAGATTGCCCCCTCTATCATCCCCACTCTCCTATTTATCTTCAATCTCTCCTTGTCTATTGGCTGTTCTCTATTGCCTATAAACATGCTCATGTATCCCACATCCTCAAAAAGCTCTCACTTGATCCATGCATTCTTTCTAGCTATTATTTCAAATCTCTGCTGCCTTTTGTGGCTAAACCCCTTGAGAAATAGGTATCTCAACATCTTTCCTATCGTTCCTCAACTTTATATAGTCTGGCTTCCAATCTCATCATTAAATCAAAACTCCTCTCTCCTGGGTTACTAATTAATATTAGTTGTCAAATCCAGTGGCCTTTCTGGCCCCCCCGCAGTTCCCATCTTCCTTGATCTCTCTGTAGCCTTTGACACTTGCAATCACTCTCTTCTCTCTAGGTTTTCAAGGCACTGTTCTCTCTTGTTTTTCCTCCTATCTATCTGACTGCTCCTTCTCAGTCTGCTTTTCTTTATTTAAAAAAAAATTAAAAATTTATCAGTATTTTATTTTCCCCCAGTCACATGTAAAAACAATTTTTAACATTCATTTTTAAAACTTTGAGTTCCAAATTCTTTCCCTTCCACCCTCCCCACCCCTACCTCATTGAGAAGGCGAACAATTGGATATAGGTTATACATGAGTAGTCATGCAAAACATTTCCATAATAGTCATGTTGTGAAAGAAAACACAGACAAAAAACCCTCAAGAAAAATAAAATTAAAAAAAGCATGCTTCAATATGTTTTCAGACAGCATCAGTTCTTTCTCTAGTTACAGATATCATTTTTCATCATAAGTCCTTCAGAGTTGTCTTGGATTATTGTCTTTCTGAGAACAGCTAAACCATTAACATCTGATCATCTTAGGACATTGTTGTTACTTTGTATGCAGTACATTTTACTTTGCATGAACTCATACAATTCTCTCCAGGCTTTTCTGAGAGCATCCTGCTCATCATTTCCATAGCAAAATAGTATTTCATCACAATTGCATAACACAACTTGTTCAGCCATTCCCTAATTGATGGGCATCACCTCAATTTCCAATTCTTTGCTACCAGAAAAAAGTTGCTATAGATATTTTTGTACATACAGGTCTTTTACCTTTTATTTTTTTTGCAAACGTCTTTTGGGATACAGACCTAGGAGTGGTATTTCTAGGTCAAAGGGTATGCATGGTTTTATAGCCCTTTGGCCATAGTTCCAAATTACTCTGAATGGTTGAAATAAGTTTACAACTCCATCAACAATGCATCAATGCCCCATTTACCCTACATCTCCCCCATTTGTCATCTTCCTTTCTGTCTTATTAGCCAATCTAATAGGTATGAGGTAGTACCTCAGAATTGTTTTAATTTGCATTCCTCTAATCAATAGTGAATTAGAGCACTATTTAAAATATGGCTATAGATAGCTTTGGTTATTTCTTCTAAAAACTGTTTATATTTTTTTGATCATTCATCAATTGGGGAATGGCTGTCATTTTTTATAAATTTAATTCAGCTCTCTATATGTTTGAGAAATGAAACCTTTATCAGAGAAGCTTTAATCAAATTTTTTTCACAGTTATTATTGCTAACTGTATTTCCCTCCATCCTATTTTCCTGCTCCTCTTTTTATTCTATTCTCTCTCTCCCTTCACCCTGTTTCTCCTCAAAAGTGTTTTGCTTCTGACTACCCCCTCCCCCAATCTGCTTGCCCTTCTGTCACCCCCCCCTTCTCTTATTCCCCTTCCCTTCTACATTCCTGTAGGATAAGATAGATTTTTATACCCAATTAAGTGTGTATATTATTCCCTCTCTGATCCAATTCTGATGAGAGTAAGGTTCACTCACTCCCCCCCTGCCTCCCCCATCTTCCTCTCTACTATAAAAGCTTTCTCTTGTTTATTTTATGTGAGGCAATTTATCCCATTTTACCTCTCCCTTTCCCTTTCTGTCAGTATATTCCTTTCTCACCTTTTATTTTTTTTAGATATTATTCCTTCATAATCAATTCAAAACGGTGTCCTCTGTCTATATATAGTCCTTCTAACTGCCCTAATAATGAGGAAGTTACAAGTATCATCTCCCATATAGGAATATAAATTATGTAACCTTATTAAGTCCCTTATGATTTCCCTTTCCTGTTTACCTTTTTATGCTTCTCTTCAGTATTGTATTTGAAAGTTAAATTTTCTCTTCAGCTCTGGTCTTTTCATCAAGAATGCTTGAAAGTCCTCTACCTCACTGACTGTTCATTTCCTCTCTAAAGGATTATACTCAGTTTTTCTCATCAAGTGATTCTTGATGGTAATCCTAACTCCTTTGCCCTTTGGAATATCATATTCTAACCCCACCCCCCCAATCCTTTAATGTAGAAGCTGCTAAATCTTGTGTTATCCTGACTATGGCTCCATGATAAGTGAATTGTTTATTTCTGACTGCTTGCAATATTTTCTTCCTGAGCTGGGAGCTCTGGAATTTGGCCATAATGTTCCTGGCAGTTTTCATTTTGGTATCTTTTTCAGGAGGGAATCTATGGATTCTTTCCATTTCTATTTTACCCTCTGGTTCTAGAATAACAAGGCAGTTTTCCTTGATAATTTCTTGAAAGATGATGTCTAGACTCTTTTTTTGATCATGGCTTTCAGGTAGTCCAACAATTTTTAGATGATCTCATGTGGATCTATTTTCCGGTGAGCTATTTCACATTGTCTTCTATTTTTCATTCTTTGTGTTTTGTTTTATTGTTTCTTGATTCCTCATGAAATCATTAGCTTCCATTTGCTCAATTCTAGCTTTGAAGAAATTTTTTTTTTGGTGAGCTTTTGTACCTCCTTTTCCATTTGGCTAATTCTACTTTTTAAGGAGGTTTTTCACCACTGAATTTTTGTGCCTCTTTTTTTCCATTTGGCCACTTCTGCTTTTTAAGGCATTCTTTTCCTCATTGGCTTTTTGTACCTCTTTTACCATTTGGTCTAGTCTGTTTTTTAAGGTGTTATTTTTCTCCAGTATTTTTTTGTGTATCTCCTTTACCAAGCTGTTGACTTGTTTTTCATGATTTTCTTGCATCACTCTCATTTCTCTTCCCAATTTTTCCTCTATTTCTCTTACTTCATTTCCAAAAGCCTTTTTGAGCTCTCCCATGGCCTGAGATCATTTCATATTTTTCTTGGAGGCTTTGGATATAGGAGCTTTGATTTTGTTATCTTCTTCTGAGTGTGTATTTTGATCCTCCTTGTCACCATAGTAACTTTCTATGGTCAGAATTTTTTTTCTGTTATTTGTTTATTTTCCCAGACTATTTCTTGACTTTTAACTCTTTGTTAAAGTAGGACTCTGCTTCTGGGATGGAGGGTGAACTATCCCAAGTTTCAGAGATTTTTTTCTGCCAACCTTCTAAGTTGTCTTGAGCTGGAAAATTGTTCCACTCCATCTTTTTGCAGGTTCTGCTACTCTAGAATTTTTCTTTAGAGTCACTATTCAAGCTATTTTGAAAGGTTTAGGGGAGAGCTCAGGCAAGTCCCTGCCTTTGCTCTGCCATCTTGGTTCCACCTCTTCTTTCTTCTTTTCTTTATCCAGGTCTCTGCTAATCTTGAATGTTCTACAGGGCTTTATCTTGGGTCCTCTTTTCCTCCCTTTATGCTACTTCTCTTGGAGATCTCATTGACTCCCATAGATTCAATGATCATTTCTATGGTTATGATTCTCAAATCTACTTGCCTAGCCCTAACCTCCATGCTGACCTCCAATTTCACATCTTCAAATGCCAATTGAGCATCACAAACTGAATGTCCTGTAGAAATCTTTAACTGAATATATCCAAAACTGACTTGTCTTTTCCCCAACTCCTCCTTTCTAATCTTCTCTATTAATAGAGATTACCACCATCCTCCCAGTCCTTTTGGCTCTCAATGTAAGTGTCATTGTCAATCCCTCACTTACTCACTCCCATATCCAATCTGTTGTCAAGGCCTGTCAATTTTATCTTCATAGCATCTCTTAAATAAAATAAATCTCTTTCTATTCTCTGACACTTTGATCATTTTGATGCAGGTTTTCATTTCCTCACACCTGGACTATTGAGATAGGCTGCTCAGGTTGATCTGCCTGCCGTGAGTCTTTCCCCACTCCTCAGCTGTCAAAATGATCTTCCTAAAGTGCAGCTCCAACCATATCACTCCCCTACTCACTTAATTCCAGTGGCTCCCTATCACTTCTAGGATCAAATTCTGTTTGGTTTTTGAAGCTCTTCAGAACCAAACCTTCACCCACACATACCTTTCCAGTCTTGTCACACCTTATACTCCTCTTCTTACTCTGAGATCTAATGATACTAACCTTCTTTTTGTAGCACAAGATATTCCTTTCTAAGCACTGAACATTTTCACTGATTGTCCTTCATGTCTCTCCATCCTCATTTTTTCTTCTTTGAACAAAAATTATTTTATTTCTAATTTATGGAATAAAACCAGTATTTCCATAAACACGGAATAAAAAAAGAGATGATTACACACAAAACTGCAAATTTGCTCTTCTTTTAAAATATACATTAAAGTTATCATGTACATTTTTTGGTCTCCCTCCATCCCCATAGTAGAGATGACCACCATTTTGACACAAAGAAGTATATATGCAAAAGTATTCTATATATACTGCTATCAGTTCTTTCTCTAGATACATATGATGTCTTTCTTCTTGTGTCCTTAAGGTTTATTTGGATATTTATAATAGTCAAAATGACTTATTAGGTCAAAGTTGTTCTTAAAACAGTATTGCTGTAACTGTATACAATGTACTCTTGGTTCTGCTCATTTACCTCTTCGTTATTTTGTGCAAGTTCTTCACATTTTCTTTCCTCATTTCCACCTTCTGGATTCTCTGGCTTCCTTTAAGCCCCAGCTAAAATCTCATCTCCTATAGTTGATTCACCCCTCCCTTTTACCCTTGTTTGTACATAGCTATTTGCACGCTGTCTTCTCTAATAAATTATGAGCTCGCTGAGGCCAGGACCTTTTACTTTTCTTTGTATCTCCAAGCAGTTAGCACAGTGCCTGGTATGTAGTAAGTGCTTAAAATGTTTATTGGCTGACCTTGACATTGAACCGATCTCAGTCTCAATTTTCTCATTTGGAACATGGGACTAATAATAACACCTCCCTCTCAGAGTTGTAATGACTATCAAATAAAATAAGAAAAATGCTTGACAAACTTTAGCAGCTATGCAAATGTTAGATATTATCGGGCAGCTAGGTGGCCCATAGAACTCTAGACTTAGAGTTAGGAAGCCCTGAGACATTTACTAACTGTGTGGCCCTGGGCAAGTCATTTAATCTCTGTCTAACTCAGTTTCCTTATTTATAAAATGGGAATAACAGTAGCACCTGCATCCCAGGGTTGTGAGGACCAAAATGAGGTAGCTTATATAACATTATCTTGTAAACCTTCAACACTATACAAATGCTAGCTCTACACACCTTATTGGAGTTTTTTCCCTCTGGTTCTTTTAACATTTTGTGGCTACAAGGATAGCACTTGACCTCCTTATATGCTCACGGCTCATTTCCCTTCCCTTTTGCTTCCACTGGACCACTTTTTTTGGCCATGTATATGTAAAGAGTGAGAAACTTTGAGACCAGAGAGACTAGAGTTTGAATCTCATCTCTGACACTTCTATGGGTAAGTCAGCTCTCCTCTTTGAATCTCAACCTATTTATTGTTCAGCGGAGACAGTAGTAGACATGGTATCTGCTGCACAGGCTGTTGTAAGGATCAAACAAGACAGTGTATGCTTAGTGCTCTACAGACCTGAAAGCCCTTTATTTTGGGACGTACCATCTCATTATTTTATGGCACGTCTATTTGCTAATAGAATGCAGGCTATTTACCTCCACTTGGCATCTTTCCATTGCCCTTTGGATCTCCTGAAATGTTCATTCTTCTCATCATGGTTTAGAGACATACAGCATCGTGGGGAGAATATTGGTAATATAAACATTGGTTTGGCTTAAAATTGGGATAATTTATGATGCAACAAAATGTCTCAAATGTGATCAAGTTTTATCTCCTTTTCTGGTGGGCACAGCTCACCATATAGCTATAGTGACTCTTTATATATGTCTGTGTATATGTGTGTGTGTGTGTGTGTGTACACACACATACATATATGTATATATGTAAATATATATACACATCTATATACATATATCTTTCTTTATATTTTTATTTTTTATATTTATCTCTCTCTCTCTCTCTCTCTCCCTCTCTCTATGTGTGTGTGTGTATGTGTATATATGTATATATGTGTACTCATACTTGTAGATGCATGCATGTATATAGATATATAAATATAAAAATAGAAATATGAAGAAAAATATATGTATATAGATATGTATATATATTTACATATATATATGAGAGAGAGAGAGCGAGAGAGAAAGAGAGAGAGAGAGAGAGAGAGGGAACTGCTTTTACATCTATTTGTCACTATCTGGACAATATATGCTTTTCAAATACTTTGTCTTTTTCCATGGTAGGTCACCGGGGGATCTCTGCTGAATAACCATGGGTCGCACGGAATAGGCCTTGTTTTAGCCTAGTCTCTTATGCTATCCATACAATGTTGTCTGTGAATAGGAAAATCAATAAAACTTTGTTATCCATAGGAGAAATCTCTCTCTTTTATATGGACTCTGTACAAGATACCATCCATGACACTAAGTATACTTAAGATAAATGTGTCGTCCTCTTTTATGCTTGATCTTTAGCAAGCAGATTGCTGAATAGACTGTCTCTGTGATATCATCTCTCCTGGGCTCTTTTATATTATTAAATATGAATGGGAATCATGTAATTTGAGAAGAACCTAAATTTAAGGCTGTATTTTGTTTGGCTGAATCAAATGCTTAAAAAAAAAAGAACACACAAGAGATACAACACAAACTTTTGTAACCCTTTTTCTACCCCATGTTGGTACCACTTTCCTGAGAGATAGCTCTGTGACTTGCCTTTTGTTTGTGTAAGGGGAGATGAATCCTGATTGGTTGAGAGGATGCTGAGCCTTGATGTTGTCTGAGGGAGAAGGAACTTGCTTCACTTTGTTGGAGAGAGTTTAAAAGAAGAGATTAAGAATGGAGAGCATGAATTCCTAAATAGTTAATGGTAGTTTATGTGGTCACAGACAGTAGGGAAACGGGACCCATCAGTTGCTTGATTTCCAGCACTTGCAACCCCTCAGGATGGATTTTCTTGGGTGAGATTATTTCTTTCCTTCGTAACTGAACTGATGTATTTTTGTCTCACTCCCAGCCAAAGACTTCCTTTGCTGTAGTCTGTTTTTTGTGTTGTTTTGCCTATTACAGTCTGGTTAACTTCTCTGACTTCTCTGACTGTTTTGCTTGGATAAAGAGCTTTACACAACATTTGTGATGACTTTTTGTGTAATTGTCACTTGGTGGGAAGGTGCTAAACTACTCCCTCCATCCCCCCAAGAGTGATCAGGAATGGCAGCCTTAATTTTCAACCCAGACACATATCCTGGGATGCGTAATATTTGAATAGTGGCAGATAGACATAATTCTACCCCTGTTGGAGATTAGAGGAGAGGATGCCTGGATCTTTCCTGCCCCTCCCCCTAACAAGGCTACTGACAGTGCCATCATAGCCCTCTTGATACTATATATAAAGGTATACAGAGGTATGTCAAATTCCCAGATCATATCTGTCCATGCCACTTGGGAGCAGTGTCAATACAATATGAATGAGAAAATACATAAATCTTACAAAGAGGGACAGGCCCATGTCTCTATAATTCATTTGTTTGACTCTGAAGATATAATGCATTGTAGAAAATTATCTGTGAATGCTTTTCTGTTTCCTTCTCACGTTTTCAGCAAGGATACCTCTGATACATGCATAGACCACTCTCATAAAGATTTTTAAGGGGATGAAACAATAAGCATATGTGTCCACAGTTGCTGTTGGGTTTTTTGGCTGCCTTTTATTGATGAAAAAAATATCATCTGTGATCTTACTATTCTTTTGGAATATTACCCTCTGTTATATTCCTAGACTGTCACTTTTTTGAGGGCACTGATGATAGGATTATAGAATTACACCTGGAAAGGACATCTGAGGGTCATCAAGTCCAGTGCCTCTCCTCCCTTCTCCTTCTCTCCTCTATTCTCTTCCCCTCTTCTATTCTCATAAACTTTCCTCTTCTTTTCAATTAAGTCAATAAGCATTTATTAAAATTCCTACTATGTGTCAGGCACTGTACTAAGCTGGAACAAACATTTTTTACTTTCCCACACCTCTTCCTCAATTTAAAAGGAAAAAAAAAACCCTTATTTTTCAGATGAAAAAAGTGAAGCCCAGGGAAGGAAAATCACTTACCCAAGTTCACACAGGTAATAAGTGGCACGGCTGGTATTTTAATCCAGTGTTCTTTTTAATACACTACCCTGCCTCATATCCCCAGTGTTTACCATATTAATTAACTTTATTGAATTACATTAAATATAGAAGAGGAACTGGATCCCAGATTTGGAGCTACAAGAAATTGTAGAGGTCATCCAGTCTAATGTTCTCCTTTTACAGATGAAGAACCCTGAGAGGCTATGTGACTTGCCTGAGATCCCGCAGGTAGTCAGTTGCAGAGCTGGGATTTACATCTAGTTCCCTTGATTCCAAATTCAGTAATTTTTTCAATTTACCATGCCACCTCTAAAAGGAATAATTATAATTATTCCATTTAGCTCAAGAGAGAATAAATTGAATAAATAGTCATAAATTACAAGAAGGTTGGTTTCAGCTCAATGGAAGAGCATTCTCTAGCAATTAATGCTATCTGGATGTGCAAGCATCTGTGTGTTCACAGGCTTTCCGGCCCTCTCGCATCAACTCTCTGCCTCCAGCTCCACCATCTGTCTGTAATCGTGATGGAACAGGCCATCTCCTTCACCAAGGACTTCCTGGCCGGTGGACATTGTCACTGTTATTTCCAAGAGAAGGTGTCTCCCATCGAGGGAGTCAAGCTACTAATGCAGGTACAGCTTGCAAGTAACAAATTGCTGCAGATAAGCCATGGAAAGACACAATGGATTTGTATAGTCTGAATACCTTGGCAAATATCATCAAATATTTCCCTATCCATGCTTTAACTTTGCCTTTGAAGAGAAATATAAGCAGGTGTTTTTGGAAGCAGTGGACAAACACAATTTTGCAGGTATATTTCTGGTAATCTTGCCTCTGGTGGTGCATCTGGAGCCGCTTCCCTCTGCTTTATCTACCCTTTGGATTTTGTGAGAACTTGCTGGCAACTGATATTGGAAAATCTGGCCCTGAGAGAGAATACAAAGTTCTAGAAGACTGCCTCATGAAAATCACCAAGTTTGATGGAATTCATGGCTTATATCAAGGTCTCAATGTCTCAGTGTAGGGTATTGTTATCTATAAAACAGCCTGCTTTGGAATCTATGATACAGCAAAAAGTAGGCTCCCAGATCCTAGGAAGATTCATATTGTAATGAGTTGGCTGGATGATTGCAGAAATAGTGACAGGTATAAGGTGGTCAATGATACAGTCTGGGTGCAAAGAAGCTGATAGCATGTACACTGGGACATGCCTGCTAGAGGAAGATCACTGAAGATGAAGGTGGTGAAGCTTTCTTCAAAGGTTCAAAGTTGTTAGAGACATGAGTGGATCATTCATGCTTGTCCTGTATGATAAATTGAAGAAAATAATCTAAGTAAAGGTGGAAATGATGAGTGGAGATCAAGTAGAATACGTAACCATACTTAGCATTTTGGACAATTGGCCTTCAAGAAACTCTGGTTGTCTTTTTATCTAGACCAGATCATGTTTGTAGAGGAGTCAGGGAAAACTGTTAGAAAAAGGGACTCGTTTACTGCGATTTGTTATTCACACAATGGAACAGATGATGATTTAGTTTTTTGAGTCTTTTGGTTTTTGGGAAAATAACAATTACTGTGGGTCCAAGGAGGTAGATCAACTTAGACCATGTAGTTTAAATGATATTTTGTAGGACCACAGATTTGTGTTTAAGTACTTATTTTTTTGGGGGGGGAGGCTGGCTAAGTGGTGCAGTAAATAGAGCACTGGCCCTGGAGTCATGAGGACCTGAGTTCAAATCTAGTCTTAGACACTTGCTAGCTATATGACCCTGGGCAAATCACTTGACCTTGTTTGCCTCAGCATCCTCATCTGTGAAATGAGCTGGAGAAGGAAGTGACAAACCACTCCAGTATCTTTGCCAAGAAAACCCCAAATAGGGTCACGAAGAGTTATACACGACTGACCTCCCAATTTTTTAAAAATCATATCTCCCATTTGTACGTAAGCACTATATATACTATTTTGCACAGCTGACCAGTTGGCAGTTACAACGATCTGTGTTGGGCCTTCTGTTGTAAAATAGTAAATACACAGAATACTTCAAAAAAAAACAAAACCCAAAACAATTAATGCTATCCCTACAAGTGGAATGGCTTGGGTATTTTTGGAAACAATGAGCTTTCAGTTTCTGAGGGAAGGGAAGGCAATTGGGTTTAAGTGACTTGCCCGAGGGCATACAGTAAGGGAGTTGTGTTTGAGGTCATATTTGAACTCAGGTCCTTCTGCCTCCAGGACCTTTATTCACTGTGCCACTTAGGTGCCTCCTCTCCTTCACTTTTTCTAGGCTTTGTATTCAGGTGCCCGCTACTCCTATTTTTTCTTATAGAAGATGCAGGGGTTTCACACCACCAAAGATTATACACACTTATATACACTAACTACTGTGAAGTCCATATCCTAAAGGAAACTTTTTTTGAATTTTCTGCACATAACCAGGCATGAAAAATGTGATTATACTAAGGTTAGGCTCCTCAAGCCTTAGGGGATTTCTTATAGAGGTACGTGGTGATGTGGTAGAGTGCTGAACCTGTAGTTAGGAAGACCTGAGTTCAAATCCAGCCTTTGACTCTCATTAGCTGTGTGACCCATGGCAAGTCACTTAACCTCTTTTGCCTCAGTTTCCTCAACTAAGGATAATAAGGATTCCTCAAATGAGGATAATAACAGTATCTACGTCCCAGAGTGGCTGTGAGAATCAAATGAGGTAATATTTGTGAAAAGCACTTAATGCAATGCCTGGTGCATAGTTTTGTTCAGCCACATTCAATTCCTTGTGACTCCATGGGCTGGAAAAGAAAATGGCAAACCACTCTAGTATCTTTGCCAAGAAAGCCCCAAATGGGGTCACAAAGAGTTGGGCACAACTGAAACAACTGAACAACGACAAACAGTGAGATACAATTCCTTTATTTAACTCTTAGTAGCTCAGGTCATAACCGTCTGAGAGGATGTGAAGAGCTTTATGGACTATCTAGTGATTCACCATTTGTTATGGACGCTGAGCATAGGATAAGGGAAAATGATTGGCAGAATTTCAGGGATGGAAGGGACTTGGGCAATGAGATCCTACAACTAACATCAGAACAAGAATCCCTTCCATAATATCCCTAACAGGCTCTTATCAGCCTTTGCTCCAGGACCTCCAGGGAGAGTGCACCTGCTACCTCCTGAGATAGTGCATTCCACCTTTGGGTAGCGCTAATTGTTTTTTCTCAATTTGCTTCTTCATAACTTTGTCCATTAGTCCTAGTTATACCCTCTGACATTTACAGAACAAGATTATTTTAGACTGCACTGAACTTGAAGGTAGTAAGGACTATGAAATGTTAGAAATATATACTTCATAAAGATAGCTAGTGGTGTTTTCTCCTCTGGAATTTTTTTTAAAGGAAATCTGGGATGTTTTGGATGTGGCCTTTCCAGGAGGCAAAGGGATGAATGAAAAAATTCTTTGATGGACTTTTTAGCTCTGAATTTCTCTGATAGACTGGAAAGATAGTCTTGACGGAGGCATAGTGCTGAAATGAGCCCACTCTACAGAAGGGATTATTGCAAATCTCTAGGATCAGAGTATGGTAGATTTAGAGCTCATCTTCTAGTCTAACCCCCTCAATTGACAAATGAGGAAACTGAGACCAGAGAGGTTAAATGACTTACTCACCCAAGCTAATACTGGTACTAAATAGTGTTGTGGTCAGCATTTGAATCCAATTTCTCTGACTTCAAATTTTTCTTCAGTACTGCACACTGCCTTGGTGAAGCTAAGCCAGTCTCCATCAATTTTCAGAAATGTATCATCATTAAAAAAATCTATTTTTCCTCAGTGTATTTCTTCCACTGACACAGATCTGAGCTCCTACCTGCCTCATTATGAGGTTTTGTTGATCAAAATAATTAACAACCTTGTGGCCAGTAGCCTTGTTGTTGAGCCTTTCTGACTTAAGGTAAGAAGGAAACGACCATTTATTAAGCCCCAACTATGTGCCAGGCACTACACTAAGTTCTTTACAAATACTATCTCCTTCGATCCTTACAATCTTGGGAAGTAGGACTCCAGGCCCAGTTGTCTGTTCATTATACCACCTAGCTGCCTGTAGACAAACAATGCTACCTGCTCCTTAATAATTGAGCCTAAAATTCTTTTGTCTGGGTAAAACCTGTTGCAACTTGTCTTTGAGAACCTAGGGCCACTTCCACTCTTTTTAGGCATCAAGATGGGTAGGTATGGTAGGCAGTTTGTCTAAAAATGATCTGAGGTTGTTTTGTTTTGTTTTGTTTTGTTTTTTCCTTGCCACAAGTTTAATAGAAGTCAGTGGTATGATATGACAGTCAAAATTCCTAATGAGATCTTAGGCTAAATTAAGAGAGCATAGCTTCAAGGAATATGGAGATGTTTTAGTAGAGAATTAGTCATCTCTGATCCCCACTAAATCCCTACCAGAGTTTACCAGAGCTATCTGCACATGAGCTTTCTCTTTGTTAGGAGTAGCCTTCCTCTCCTACAGCCCAGGTTTGTATATTCTCCCTGTTCCCCTTATCTGGAATTCTCTTCCCTCCTCATCTCCCTCTCCTGGCTTCCTTAACTTCCTTTAATTATCGATCTCCACTTTATCTTTTTTTTTGTATTTAGTTGTTAGCATGTTTTCTCCGTGATTAGATACTGAGCTCCTTGAGAGCAGGGACTGGTTTTTTTTTTTCACTTTCATTCATTTTGAACTTAAATACAAAAAAAGAGAACATTTCCATGTACATAGCACAATATAAAGAGATGATTAAATATAAAATCATGAATTTCCATTTCATACTATTTGCTTTTTTAAATAAAGTAAAGCGAGGGGCTTTTTTTGGTCTTTCTTTGTATCTCCAACACTTTGCACAGTGCCTGATACTACTAGATGCTTAGTAGATGGCTATTGGCTAACTGGGCAGTGGAATGAGGAGAGCTGTGGTGTCAAGCTCTGGAGTTAGGAAAGGGGGCTAGGGAAACTCAAGGAAATACAAAATTCATCTACAAACCAGTTGGATACTTTAGTTTTCCTTTTTTTCAGCACTGACCAGCAGAGGGAGGGCACTTTAAAATAAGAGCCTAACTTCCTGATACTGATATGAAACCACTTAGACAACCAAGCCAAGAGGAAATCTGTCAGGCCCCAAGTATTTACTCAACACATACATATGGAGTAGGCAGCTCTGTCCCAGGTGCTTCCCATCGTTCCTGACTAAGCAATGGATAATCTAAATAGAAGGCAATTAGAAAAAAACAAGACTATACAACGAGGGGTTTGGATCAAAAGATATTTAAGGTCCACCTTCCAGTTTCATTTCTGTGGTCAACAGAAAAGTAAAAGGGTCAGCAAGAAGAGCTGTTGAGGCCAATCCTCTGACAGTCCTGGGGTTTTAGAGAGCCCTGCCTCATTGGGGGATATCTGGGCTTCAGCAGGAAGTTCTCCTCCAGTCCAGAAACTGCAGATTTAGCATCAATCAAATATTCCGCTGCTGTTTCCAGGGTGGTAACGAGACACTTTAAAGGGAAAAAAACCCAAAAATTTGGGCTTCGAAAAGTTTTCATTTGAATCAGGAGAGGAGAGAGGAAAGATATCTGGTGTTTTCTGTCATTCCTGTGTTTACTGGGTGACTGAGCTTTTGGAGGGATCATAGGATTTATAGTTTAAAAGGACTTTGGAGCTAGCATGCTAGGGTATAAGAATTCCACTCCCCTATTCCTGTTTTAAAATCAGTTTTAAAAAATCTACTTATTTTCTTTTAAAAAATCAGTTCAACCTCTTTTTAAGCATAAACTATGTGCAAAAGTTAGGAGGTAGGTAGATGGATCAGTGGACTTGGAGGCAAGAAGAACTGAGTTGCAATCTACCCTCAGACACTTATTAGCTGTGTGACCCTGGATACAGGTAGGTGGCTTAGTGGTTAGAGTGTAGGATGAGGAAGACCTGAATTCAAATTTGGTTTTAGACACTTACTAGCTGTGTGACCAGTTTCTTCATCTATAAAATGAGCTGGAGAAGAAAATGACAAATCACTCCAGTATCTTTTCCAAGAAAACTCCGTAATAGGGTCACAAAGAGTCAGATATGGCTGAACAACAATCACAAAAGTATGAAAGAGCCATGTTAGGTGCTCGGGATACAAGGATGAAAAAATGGTGCTCATTCTGCCTTTAGGGAGCTTATAGTCTACTGAATACATGTAAGGGATATACATAGATAACCAGGATGTAAAAAGGGAATAAGAGGAGGGAAAAGTGGTTTCTATACAAAATGTTCTAGGAAAATTTGAGGGAGACAAGGCTAAGAGTGGGTGGTGAGTCAGAAAATGCTGCATGGAAGAAGGGGTACTAGAGTTGAGCTCTGTAGAAAGAGGACAGATAGAGAGATGAGAAGGAAATACATTCCAGATCTGAAGAGTATCCTGTGTAAATATACACAAGTGAGAGGTAAGAAGTATAACTGGAGTGTAGTGTGCAGAAAGAAGAACAAAATGAAGTCAAGCTGGAAAGGTAGGTGGGAGGCGGATTATAGGGAGCTCTTTCAGGCTAAGTGTTTTATTTCGGCAATAGAGAGCCATTGAAGGTTTGGGAGCAGGGGAATGACCCACTTAGACCTGTGCATTGGGAAACTTATTCAGGCATCTGTGGGAAGGATGTAATGGAGAAGAAAACTGAAACAGGGAAAACATTTAAAAATTTTTTTATAATAGTTTGGATAAACCTTGGTGAAGGTTTGAGCTTAAGTGATAGCAGGATGAGCAGAGAGAATAGGACAAATTCAAGAGAGGTTAGGGAAGTAAAATGGTTGTTGTTCAGTCATTTTTCAGTAGTCTCTGACTCTTCATGATCCCATTTGGGGTTTTCTTGGCAAAGATACTGGAGTGATTTGCCATTTCCTTGGCCAGCTCATTTTACAGATAAGGAAACTGAGGCAAACAGGGTTAAGTGACTTGCCCAGGGTCACACAGCTAGTAAGTGTCTGAGGCCAGATGTAAACTCTGGAAGGTGAGACTTCCTAACTCCAGGCCCAGTTCTCTATCCACTGTGCTACATAGCTACTCCCAAAGCAGATAGTTATGGGCAAGGGAAGGGATGGGGGGTGGACATTGAGAGAGGAGGCCTAATCAAAGATGCCTCAAAGTTTTTGAACCTGAATGAGTAGGAGAATGGTGGAATCTTTATCAGGAATAGGAAAGTTGGCATAAGGAGCAGTTTTAAGGGGGGAAAAGTTGGGGAGAGGGAAGATGATTAATTTGGTCATAGACAGGTTGAGTTTATAGAGGGCAATACCATCATCCTGCCAGGCCCCCAGGATCAAAACCTAGATCCTATCCTCAACTTTTCATTGTCTCTTACCCTCCTTAGCTAATGGATTGCTAAGACTTGTTGATTTTACCTTTGCAACACCACTTGGTTAGGCCCTCATCACCCCGTACCAGGACTGCTGCAAGGGTTGGCCAGTGAATCTGCCTGTCTCAAGTCTCTCCCTGCTCCAATCCATTCTCCATATAGTGGCTATGGAGAGTGAGAATGTTCCTAAAGTGCAGGTCTAATCACATCACCTCACTTCTCAATAAATGTCAGTGGCTTCCTATTTTGCCTCCAGGAACAAATATAACATGCTCTGTTTGGTATTCAAAGTTCTTCATAACCTGCTCCTACTTTTCTAATCTTTTAATACCTTAACTCTATTTCTGTACGTTTTGATCCGGTGACATTGGCCTCGGTGCCGTTCCATGAACGGGAGGCTCCATCTCTCAGCTTCAGGCATTTCTCTGTCTCTCTGTCTCTCCCCCATGCCTGCACTGCTCTCTCTCCTCATCTCTACCTGCTGCCTTTCCCAGCTTCCTTTAGGTCCCAACGAAAATCCCATTTTCTCCAGGAAGTCTTTTCCAACCCCTCTGAATTCTAGTGCCTTCCCTCTTTAATTATTTCCTGTTTATCCGTATGTAGCTTGTTTGTTCACATTTGTTTGCTTGTTGTCTTCCCCATCAGATTTTGTGATCCATGAGTCTAGGGACTGTCTTTTGCCTCTTTTTGTATCTCCAGTGCCTAGCACAGAACCTGGCACATAGTGAGTATTTAATAAATGTTTATAGACCGACATATTCAGGTGGAGATATAGTATTGTAGGACTGTAGTTCAAAGACTTAGGACATGAAGATATAGATTTGGGAGTTGTTTCCTAGATACACAAATGTAGCAGTTTTACCTGATTACTATGGCCCACATTGATCTTTCCCTTCTCTGGAGTAATAATGGAACTTATGAGACTTGGATGAGATCACCAAGGAAGATAGTAGAGAGAGAGGAAAGAAGAAGGCTGGGATTAAGCCTTGGGTCATACCCACTCTCAGAGGTGGAGAGAATGATGAAGAATATGAGACAGACAAATCACATTGGGAGGAGGGGAGCCAAGAGGCAGCCATATCAAAGGAAATCAGGAGAGAAGAAAATTTCCAGAAGGAAAGAGTGGTCAATAGTGTTAAATTTTGCTAGAGGGTCAAAGAGGATGAAGACAGAAAAGACCATTGGATCTAGCAATCAACTAAATTTTAAGAGAGTGGTTTCAGTAGATTGATTCAGTCAGAGGCCAAAATTAATGGGGTGATGACTGATTGGGTAGTGAGGAAGCTATAGACAATTCTTTCTATCAGAAGTAGTGCAGTAGACAGAGCGCTGAAACTTGTCAGGAAGACCTGAGTTCCAATCCTGCCCCAGATATTTATTAGCTGTGTAATTTTGGGCAAGTCACTTAACCTCTCTGGACCTCTATTTCCTCATCTCTAAAAAAAAGGATTGGATTTAAATGTTTCTCTCAGTTCTTTATCTATGATCCTTTGAAAGGGAGGAGAGATATAGGCTGATAAAGGGAATTGGTGGCAGGATTATGTTATTATCCTTAAATCTCTAAAAACTGTCTTTTTTTCTTTTTCAAATAGTCTTTTAATTTTTTCCAATTGCATATAAAAGCAATTTTTAACATTCATTTTATGAAATTTTGGGTTCCAAATTTTTCTTCTCTTCTCCCCTCCCCAAGACAGCAAGTAATTTGATATGTTATACACGTGCAATTATGTAAACATATTTCCACATTAATCATGTTGTGAAAGAAGGAGAACAAAAGAAAAAAACCACAAACAAAATAAAGAAGTGAAAATAGTAGGCTTCAATCTGCATTCAGACTCCAGCATTTCTCTGACTGTGGATAGCATTTTCCATCATGAGTCTTTTAGAATTGTCTTGGATCACTGTATTTCTGAGAAGAGTTGAGTATATCATAGCTGATCATTGCACAAGTTACTGTTACTGTGTACAGTATTCTCCTGGTTCTGCTCCCTTCACTCAGCATCAGTTCATGTAAGTCTTTGTAGGTTTTTTTGAAATCCACCTATTCATCATTTCTTATAGCACAGTAGTATTCCATTACATTCATACACCAGAATTTGTTCAGCCATTTCCCAATTGAAGGACATCCCCTCAATTTCTAATTCTTTGCCACCACAAAAAGAACTGCTTTAAATATTTTTGTACATGTGACCTTTTTGGGATACAGATGTAGTAGTGGTATTTCTGGATCAGAGGGTGTGCACATTTTTATATTGCTTTGTACACAGTTCCAAATTGTTCTCCAGAATGGTTGGATCAGTTCACAACTCCACCAACAAAGCATTAGTATTCCAATTTTCCTACATCCTCTCCAACATTTCTCATTTTCCTTTTCTTTCATATTAGCCAATCTGATAGATGTGATGTGGTACCTTAGAGTTGTTTTGATGTGTACTTCTCTAATCAATAGTGATTTAGAGCATTTTTAACGTGACTATAGATAGCTTTAATTTCTTTATCTGAAAAGTGCCTGTTCATATCCTTTGGCCACTTATCAATTGGGAAATTATTTGTATTCTTATAAATTTACACAATTATCTATGTATTTTAGAAATGAGGTCTTTATCAGAGATATTGGCTGTAAAAATTGTTTCCCAGCTTTCTGTTTCCCTTCTATTCTTGGTTGCATTGGCTTTGTTTTAATTTAATGTAATCAAAATTATCCATTTTGCATTTCACAATGTCCTCTATCTCTTGTTTGGTCATAAATTCTTCCCTTCTCCTTAAATCTGATGGGTAAACTATTCCTTGCTTTCCTAATTTGTTTGTAGTTTCACCCTTTATGTCTAAATTGTGTACCCATTTTGACTTAATCTTGTTATGTGGTGTGAGATGTTGGTCTATGCCTAGTTTCTGCTATACTATTTTTCAGTTTTCCCAGAAGTATTTTTTTTTTTGTTGAATAGTGAAGTCTTATCCCAGAAGCTGGACTCTTTGGGTTTATCAAACATTAGATTACTACAGTCATTTACTACTGTGTTTTGTGTACCCAACCTATTCCACTGATTCACCACTCTATTTCTTAGCCAGTACCAAAATTGTTTTGATAATTGCTGCTTAGAGTTATGGTATGGCTAGGCCACCTTCCTTTGCATTTTTAAAAATTAATTCCCTTGAACTTTTGTGCTTCCAGATGAATTGTGTTACTATTTTTTCTAAAATAAAATAATTTTTTTTTTGAAAGATTCCACCATTCTCCTACTCATTCAGGTTCAAAAACTTTAAGGCATCTTTGATTAGGCCTCCTCTCTCAATGTCCACCCCCCATCTCTTCCCTTGCCCATAACTATCTGCTTTGGGAGTAGCTATGTAGCACAGTGGATAGAGAACTGGGCCTGGAGTTAGGAAGTCTCACCTTCCAGAGTTTACATCTGGCCTCAGACACTTACTAGCTGTGTGACCCTGGGCAAGTCACTTAACCCTGTTTGCCTCAGTTTCCTTATCTGTAAAATGAGCTGGCCAAGGAAATGGCAAATCACTCCAGTATCTTTGCCAAGAAAACCCCAAATGGGATCATGAAGAGTCAGAGACTACTGAAAAATGACTGAACAAATAATTTTTAAAAATTAAAAATAATTTTTCATAGTTTGATTGGTATGATGCTAAATAAGTAAATTAATTTAGGCTGAATTGTCATTTTTATTATATTAGTTAGACTCACCCATTAGAAACTGATATTTTTCCAATTGGTTATATCTGACTTTATTTGTGTGAAAAGTGTTTTATAATTGTGTTCATATAGTTCCTTGGCAGGTAGACTCCCTAATATTTTATATTATCTACAATTATTTTAAATGGAATTTCTCTTTCTGTCTCTTGCTGCTGGCCTTTTTTGGTAATATATAGAAATGTTGATGATTTATGTGGGTTAATTTTATATTCTCCAACTTTACTAGAGTTGTTATTTGTTTCAAGTAGTTTTTTAGTTGATTGTCTAGGATTCTCTAAAAATAGCATCACATCATCTGCAAAGAATGATAGTTTTGTTTCCTCATTGCCAATTCTAATTCCTTCAATTTCTTTTTCTTCTCTTTTTGCTAAAGCTAACATTTCTAGTATACTATAATAGTGGTGATAAAGGGCATCTTTGTTTCACTCCTGATCTCATTGGGCATAGTTCTAGCTTATCCCCATTACATGTAATGTTTGTTGATGATTTTAGACAGAAATTGTTTATCATTTTAAGGAAAACTCCATTTATTCCTATGCTTTCTAGAGTTTTTAATAGAAATGCTAAGTTTCTTTTCTTGGGGGTAAGTTGTCTGGTTACTGGCTTGTTGCCCAGTTTACTTCCACTTGTTGCTCAAGGGTGAGCTGGCCACTTACCTGCTGTTCAGGGAATGGGGGCCTCACAGCTGGTTTGCTGTGCTGCTGCCCTGCTGAGCTCAGCCACTCATCTGTGTCTGGGCTAAGGGCCTTCCACTGGCTTGCCCAGATACAGCCTACACTGGTTTTTGCTCCCCTTTTACCCAAGTGAGACAGAACTTTCCTGCAGTCCTTCTAAGTTATCTTGGGCTAGAAAATTGTTTCACCTTGTCTTTTTGTGGGTTCTGTCACTTGAGAATTTGTTCTGAGATTTGATTTAATAAAGGTGCTTCAAGGGAAACTGGGTAGAACTCAGGCAACTGCCTGCCTTTTCTCTTCCATCTTGGGTCTGCCTTCAACTGTCTACAAACAAAAATTAGGATTTTAAAAATCTCTGATCTGATATTATTTCATAGCTGAGCCAGCTAGTGACATTTGGTATGTCCCTGAACTACAGAATCATAAAATGGTAACAGTGGAAAAGATTTTACATATCATCTAATTATTTGACAGATGAGAAAGCTGAGATTAAATTACTTAATTAAGCTTATCTTTGCCAACTCTCTGGTTGGCAAAGCAGGGATAAGATATCAACTTTCTTCTGATTTCCAATATTCTCTCCAATTCCATATGTTTCCACCTAAAGTGAGAAAAGATTTTCTTTCACTAGGCTGCTCTCCAGACTTCTCAGTCATTATCTAGAAACCTTTTTATCTTGGAAGATAACTCTGAGCCTGGGATTCACACCTTAGAAATACTCCCCCTTAGGGGCAGCTAGGTGGCGCAGTGAATAGAGCACTGGCCCTGGAGTCAGGAGGATCTGAGTTCAAATCCAACCTCAGACAATTGACACACTTACTAGCCGTGTGACTTTGGGCAAGTCACTTAACCCCAATTGCCCTCCAAAAAGCAAAAAAAAAAAAAAAAAAAAAAGAGATACTCCCCCCACTCTCTCTCCTCTTTGGCCTCTCCCTCTGATTGGATGGGTCTTCCCAGAACCTCAATCTAAGGAGTGTGCCCAGACCAGCCAAGTTTTCCTTTCCTACCAAGTGGCATCCAATCACCACCATCAACAACAATAGCACCCAAGCATAGAACATTCGTTCTCCACCCCTTCTCCTTTCAGCTTCCTTTTATGTGTAGTCTTCCCTCATTAGACTATAAGCTGCTTGAAAGAAGGGTCTTTTCTTTTTACTTGTATTTAAATCCCAAGCACTTAGTACAGTGCCTGGCATGCAATAAGTGCTTAATAAATGTTTGCTGACTGATTGATTGACTAAAGTGCTATTGATGGAGTAAGAGTGAGGATGACAAGCATAAATCTGTTACTACTATTGGAAAAAAGATCTTCTTGAAAAAGACAGGCAATGAGGTTGGAAGGCTCATAAGAAGTAAAGAATATGAAGACTACATTGCTGTCTACCATATTCAAAGCTAGCATAACTAGAATAAAAGTCTCAAATTAATCACTAGAATAAAATTCCTTTATCCAGCCCTGGCTACAATAAAGGGCAAAAGAGAAGAGAGTCTAGTCTTGATTCCACCAAGAGTGGCTGTGTGACTTTGGCAAAGTCACTTAATTTTTAAAATTTGCTTCCTTATTTGTAAAAACCAGAGGTTTGGACTACGTAACTCTGCGATCCTTTCCAACGAAGAGACTGAGATTGCACGTCATTTTATATCACTTTATCTGTGTAGCTACAGCACTATATCATGTATCTGTGGCTAGTTATTTCATATTGCTAGAGCACAGTGCTAATGAAGCTTCCACTCTTGCTGTTCAAAGAGTGTTGCCCCTGATACCTTGTCCACAGACGGCGTCCCTGAACTTTGCCAAAGGCATGTCATTGGTCTTGAAACTATGGAGCGAGAAAGTGTGGATGAGTCAATGTCAATGCATCACCAACTGCATGTGAAAGATCCATGACAGGACATAATTTTAGGTTTAATAATTATTGTTTGTTGAATCTTTTAAGTCATGTTCAATTCTTCACGGCGTCATTTGGGGTTTTCTTGGCAAAGATAGTAGAGCAGTTTACTATTCCTTCTCCAGCTAATTTTTATACTTGGGAAACTGAGGCAAACAGGGTTAAATGACTTGCCCACAGTTATACAACTACTTTGAAACTGGATTTGAACTCAGGTCTTCCTGACTCCAGGCTTAGCGCTCTGTCTGCTGTACCACCTAGCTGCCCAAGTTTTATATATGTATATATACTCCTATATATACGCCTATATATACCTACATATAGATACCCCTATACACACATATATACATGTGCATACATATACATGCATACATATGTGTGTGTAAAATTAACATTTTCTTCAGAAATCTAGACAGTAAACAAGACAAAAAATCAAGCCCTGATTGTTATTTGCCCATTTCTTAGGTGTAAATATTTGTATTGAAAAAATGTAATAATCAGCTCTAGAGAGCTGGTTCAAGCTGACTCCAACACACCCCTGGCTTAAAGCACCCTCTTTGTATATGGTAAGTGCCACATCATGTTATCTGGCATTTGTGTAGTAGCGGGTGACGTCAGTAAGGCATTGTCCAGAAGAGGCAGATCAACTTTGGAAATGGCATAACTCCCAGCCAAAACACACAGGGAGTGACATGTTCATAAGTGCTGAATCGGTTATTATTATTATTTTTTATTCTGAACTTAAGAAATAAAACATTTCAATAACATAGTAGAATAAAAAAAGGATTGTACCTGAAACTACAGATCTATTATGAGTAATTTGCTACTCCTTTTAAATACATAGCAAAGTTATCTTGCAACTTTTTTCTTCCCCTTCCCCACACCCCTCCCACCCTAGAGACAGCTACCATTAGACACAAATGTGTGTGTGTGTGCATGTGCATGTGTGTAGTTGGTTCTTTTTCTGGATGCAAACAGCATCTTCTTTCATAGGACCTTTATAGTCAATGTGGGTACAGAATATTTTTTAGTTTGAGATATCACAGAATCTCAGAGTTAGAAGATAACTCCAACATCTGTCTTGTCCAGATTCCTACTGAATCTTCTCTACACTATCTGTGACAAGTGAATTCATTTTTGATTTTGAGAGAAGACCCCCCAGCGATGGAGTACTCATTACCTCCTGAGGCATCTAGTTCCATTTGGGAACAGTACTAGCTGATTCAAAGTTCTTTCTTACATTGAGCCGAAATCTGTGGCCCTTTAAATTCCACTTTTTCTTCTAGTTCTCCCTTTTGGAGACGTACAGAGTAAATGTGGTGCCCCTTCATGGAGATAATAGGAGCTAACAATACCAGCTAGCATTTATACAGCTCTTTGAGATTCATAAAGCACTCCCCTAAGATAATAAGAATTATCTTATTTGGCTCTCACAACCATCCTGTGAAAGAGGTGCTATCATTATCTCCACTTTGCAGATAAGGAAGCTGAAGCTGAGAGAAATGAAGTGATTTGCTCGGGGTTACACTGTTGGTAAGTGTCAGTTCTTCCTGACTCCAGGTCCGACACTCTATCCACTGGGCCAACTATATGAATATAATGTTCTGATTTTTCTAGTCTTTTAAAGTGTAACCTGTTGCTCTTATCACAAATATCTCCTATCACAAAACCATAATTCAATGAGGGTACAACGTTTATTACACACCATTTCCATCAGCTGATCTGCTTGGCTTAGATTCCCTTGAACAACACATGCCTTGGTCCCTCCCCTCCCCCCCCCCCCACCTTTTCAGCTTTCTTTTGAGTTTTGTCTTTCCCCAATAGCTTGTAAGTAACTTGAGCCAGGATTGCCTTTTTTTTATTTGTATGAGTAGACTGGGCTGCCTGAATGGGGACCCAGTCAGTTAGGTAACTCAATTCATCCTCTCCCTCTCCCTCTCCCTCTCCTTCTCCTTCTCCTCTCCAAGGAAGGGAAATTTTGATGGCCAGAAGCTGCCCAGTTAACTTGGGGTATATTCTTTCTTTCTTTCTTTCTTTCTTTCTTTCTTTCTTTCTTTCTTTCTTTCTTTCTTTCTTTCTCTCTCTCTCTCCCTCCCCCTTCCTTCCTTCCTTTCTCTCTCTCTTCCTCCCTCTCTTTCTCCCTCTCTCTTTCTTTCTCCCTTTCTTCCTTCCCTCCTTCCTTCCTTCCCTCCCTCCTTCCTTCCCTCCTTTCTTCTTTCCTTCCTTCTTTCCTTCCTTCTTCCTTCCTTCCTTCCTTTCTTCTTTCCCTCCCTCCCTCCTTCCTTCTTTACTTCCTTCCTTCTTTTATTTCTTCCTTCCTTCCTTCTTTCCTTCCTTCCTTCCTTCCTTCCCTCCCTCCCTCCTTCCTTCCTTCTTTTCTTCCTTCCTTCTTTCCTTCCTTCCTTCCCTCCCTTCCTCCTTCCTTCCTTCCTTCCTTCCTTCCTTCCTTCCTTCCTTCCTTCTTTTCTTCCTTCCTTCCTTCTTTCCTTTCTTCCTTCCTTCTCTCCTTCCCTCCTTCCTTCCTTCTTTTACAAAACCTTAAACCCAGTCCACTCCCAAGCTCATGGATTGGACCACAATAGGCCCCTGCCCAAGTTCTGCTTAATGGCTATATTTTGGGCCCTCCTAGCTTAGAGTGAATGTCAATGTTTCTCTTTGAAACAGGAACCATGAGAGTCTTCCCCTTCCAACTTGATGTTTTTTTCCTTTCTGTTTTTCTAATTAGAGGCCTTCCCCTGACTCACTTCTTAAAGAGGTCTTTTCACTGAATGGGCCTTACCTCACTCTAAGTGAGAACCTGAAAAGGTGTCAGTCTAAAAGGGCCAGGGTCTCCCATTGCATCCTGGGCCATCTCCAGTCATCCTGACGAATATCTGGCCCCTGGATCCAGATGGTTCCGGAGGGCAAAATGAGACTGGTGACCTTGCCCAGCCCTCCTTCACTCAAATCAAAGTTAACTGCAAGTCATGTTATCATTTCCCTGATGTCGTGGTCCCCTTCAAAAATGACAAACACAATATCCCAGCACTTAGCACAGTACCCTGCAAACAGTAGGTGCTTAATACACATTTATTGGATTGAAATTTCTTTTGCATTCTGAACAATCATCTCTTTTAAATTATTCGATCTGTAAGAGGAAATTTCATTAGGTTTGCTGAAAACCTGTCCATTCCCATGAAATTTCTAGCTAGCCTGTATCAGAACTGCGAGCAGATTCGAGGAGAGTCTTCCCCTTTTCCTGGGTGGGGCAGCCAGGCACCACAGTAGCTAGAGCCCACAGCCTTGAGTTGACTCTTTGTGAGTTCATATCTGGCCTTAGATACTTACCTTGTGACCCTGGGCAAGTTGCCTCTCTTTCCTCTTCTGTAAAATGAGCTGGAGAAAGAAATGGTAAACCACTCCAGTATCTTTGTCAAGAAAAAACCCAAGTGGGGTCATGAAGAGTTGGATGTGACACAAACAAGTGAAGCACAACAACAGAGTCAAGAAAGCCCTTTGTTCCTCACCTGCTTCCACCAGCTTGGCTTAGGTTGAAGCTGGAGGAACATTTTATGCCATGCTTTTGGAGCCCTCCAGCTCTTTGTGGAGGAGTAATTTACTTTGGGCAGACAACTATCTCTTCCAGAACCTGGTATCTGGTCTACAATGACAATTTCATTTTCTCAAATGAAGATACATATAAAAAAGCCTCACCTGAAAAGCTGTATTCAGTTCAAACCACTCTAGATTCTGACTCAAACCTCTGTGTGGCTCTAGCACATTTTATTTTTTTTAATTTTTAAAAGTTGATTTATTTATTTACTTTTAGTTTACAAGATTCAGTTCCACAATCCCTTGAGTTTCAAATTTTCTCCCCTCTCTCTTCCCTCCCTCTCCCCCCCCCCCCCCCATGGCAGCATACAATCCAGTATAGGATCTGCAAATACTTTCACATTGTACAATAGTCTGGTTGTATAGAAGGGTTGTAACCAATGGAGGGAATAGTGCGAAAAAAAGAAAGAAAACCAAACATGGAGAAGAATGTCTGGCACATTTTAAAGAAGTCTCATGAGGCAGAAACAGTCCAAGAAACCTCCAAGGTGACTATTGCTATTTAGAAAAGAGATCAAATTATATTAAATAATTATAAATAAATATATTTATATATATATATATAAATAATCCAGTCACTTAACTGAGAACCAAGGGAGGACACTCATCTTGACTAAAGGGAGTTATTGGCAATATACAAGCCCAGATGTGAGAGGCTATTCCACTCCAGTGCTTCAACTCCAGTAAATGAGATTAGTTTAACAGTCTACAAAGTTCTCTCTTACATGGCCACGTATTTCTCAAAAATCCTTTTTCAGAATCTTGTTTGCCTGTGGCTTTCTACTGAAGAGATCTTGAGGAGGATGGGAAGGTACTTCCTCTTTCAGGATGTAGACCAAACAAGGCTATTCTGGACTAACAGGTTCCAGCAAGGAGGAATTGGTGGCCAGGGTGGAAATGTTGGAAAATGGTCCCCTTTCCATTTTAAAATTTGGGGTAGAGGAAGAGAGATCTGAGAAGAATCTGATTTGACTCTTGGATTTAGGGAGACTTATTTTTCAAGACTTTAGGAAAAGTAGAAGGAAAAGTAAATGGAAAAGTAGAATCCCATGGCTGAAAATCCTATGAAAGAGGTTAACCCAGGTAGGAAGGCAAGCTCCCAAGACTGAAATTCTGTAGACCTAAAACATAACAATTCTGATGAGAATGGAAGAAAGGGAATTGTCTAAATATATCAGAAGACTATTGCAATAATTTCCATTTGGTTCCTTGTCTCAAGTCTCTTCTTCCTTCAATCTGTCCTTCACATAGTGGCCAAAGTGATTTTCTTAAAACTCATTTCTGACCAGGTCACTGCTCCTCCCTCCACCTGCCCCCTACCCCTACCCTGCCAAATGTCCCTGGCTTTCCATTACCTCTAGGGTCAAATATCAAGTGTCTTGGTTGACATTTAGAGCTCTTCACATCTGCTCCTTTCCTACCTCTCCAGTTTGCTTACATTTTAATCCCCTCCTCACTCTATCATCCTAAAACAAGACTTTTTGTCTCCTGCCTCTCTATGCCTTTGAACTGTCCTTTTCCTATACCTGGATTGTTCTTCCTCTCTGTGACCCCATTTGGTGTCATTTTACAGATGAGGAGACTGAGGCAAACATGGGTAAGTGGCTTCCCCAGAGTCATGGCTAGTAAGTGTCTGAGGTCACATTTGAACTCAGGACCTCCTAACTCCAGGCCCAGAGACCTAAGCAGTGTTCTTTCTAGCTGCCAGGAAAGAGTTAGCTATGTTCAAATATTTGAAGGGCGATCATTGGAAAGAGGCCTTTGATTTGTTTCCTTTAGCCCCAGAGGACTACACCAAGAACAGAGAGGTAAATCTAGGCTCATCAGGAAGAATCTCCTGACAATCTGAGCTTCCTTGAAGTGGAGGAGGCCACTTTGAGCAATGATGGCAGGTTTTCAAGGGTAGGGTGGATGAACACTTGCCTTTTTCATTGTCATGTGGATTCCTTTCAGGATAGGTTTGACCAGATCCCTGCTGTCCTTCCAACTCTCCAATTCTACCATTTTATATAGCATTTGGTCATAAGGTCCCCGTCATCCAAGGCATTTAAAAAAGAGGCTTGATGAATACTCACAGGGATATTGTAGACAGAGAATTTTCATTGCAGTAGGTAAGAGAGTGGACTAGCTAGCTGTCTTCTGAGTTATCTTCTGTAAAGGACCTCATCTGGGCCTATGCCTTGCAGGAAACACGTCATTTTTCCCCCAGGGCACCAGCTTTTTCTCAGAACTGATCTGAGAATTTTGCCATATGTCCAAGGTATTTCTCTTTCACTGTTTTCTACATTTTTACTGATCTCTAACCTATATTCCCCTACCCTGGCTTGTGGCATTCAGTCCCATGTAGCCTTCTTGCTCCCCAAGATGGTATACCTTGTTGATTTCAGAGATCAGGCACACTTTAATTATGTAACCCTCACTATAACTCCAGTGTTTACCACCTTTCTTTGCTACTGCCACTGTTTCCTGGGGCTTGAATCTGGTGCCTGATCTTATTTTCTATTTACCACATTTCAGCTCTCTTGGCTTTAAGCAAGAGTATTTTTTGACAAGGAACAAGAATATATAGATACAAAAGGGTACAGTAATTATATGTGCCTAAAAAAGAAAGAGGTGTGGCAGGGGATACCAGGTAGAGAAGAGGTCTTGCAGCCAGGCAGACCTAGGTTCAACACCTGCCTTTTACACACTGGCTAGGTGATCCACAATAAGTTACTCACCCTTGCAATGCCCTAAGCAACTCTCTAAGATTGTCAATGGCTGAGAGTGTGTCAACTGGCACTAGTAGGGGAATTTCCCCATCAGAAAATCCCTACACTGATGAAACCACAGTTCTAATTTATTAAAAAAAAACCAAAACTCGCTGTATTCCAGACTGGGTGGTACTTTATCTTTTTAACCTCAGTTGCTCAATTCTAGCCTACCTCATTGTTCTTTGTTACCTTATGACACCCCAAAGAGTATTATATTTATGGCACCAGAACCTACCCATGTTGATACGGGATTGATGGACTTGGGAATTTCCTTGTCTGTTTACAATCCTAGTCTTGGTTTTAGCCCTTCAGGAAGCCTTCTGATTCCTGGAAAGCTTTTGCTGATGAGCCATCCACATTTCTATATAATCACATTTAGCTAACTAGATATTTCTCTTTCTTGTGTTTGATGGGGAATGGGGCAGTCTACATATCATTAAAGTGTTTCTCATCACTCAGAAAAAAGCATACTTTACACATTTCATGTCCAAAGTTCACAGAGTCAATGCATTTAATTATATCTTCAAACTCTGTGGTGCAATCCACTCTCATATACCAGTTCCCTCCCCACAGGTTAATTCACTATTTTTTTTTATTTTATTGTTGACAACTGCCATAATACTGGTATTGCTGGGGCAGTGATTCATGGCATGTAGGCAAATGGAGGAGTAGTGGGAAACCTAATGGGCTCTGTTCCAAGGAGGGATGGTATTCTAAAGAAGAGGAAGAATTTGTGATAAAGCACTCAGGACGACTTAACAAAACCAATTTCTGCCGTAGTAATGATACCAGAATTTTTAATGCATATAGTCCAAGGAGGGGCTTGTAGAGTCAGATAGAGAGGATCTTAGTTGGACTAGCTAATCTAGCTTGAAGACTGATTCTCTAGATTAGAAGATAGAGGGAGTCATACAGGTGGTTGAAGGTAGGGGCAGAAAGGAGAAATGCAGAGTTGGAACACTTTTGCGTGGTGGTGGAGAGAAGGTAGATTTGTGGAATCTTCTTCCTTGGCAATCTGGAAAACTTAAGTTGAGTAACTCTCCGACTGGGACAGTCAGATGTGGCCTGCCTGGAGGTAGTAGCAGAGAATAGATGTAATTACATGCTGCTAGACAAGTTATGAGGTTAAAAATGCAGCCATTGAGGTCAGAGGGATTGCTTTTCCTGAATGAGAAGGCTTTTGGGCGGTAGGTAGATAATGGAAGTCCTTCAAATAGAATTACTTAGAAAAATACTTTATAGTTTCCTTGTTAGATAAGCATTTTCTTAAAATAGTATTTTCATGAGTTTTCTTACCAAGTCTATGTCAATATGAATTCTAATGTAATTTAGAAATTTTTGATCTTCAAAGGCAGTACTGACCCTCCTAACTTGTCCAAAGTATATGAATTACAGTGAAGATTTAATTTGCTTAACTTATGTAGTTTTGCTTTAGAGAGTGTAAAGTAGGAGAGAATGGAGGTTCATTGAACCACAGACTTCTTCTTGAGTTGGAAGGGACCTTTGGGATCATCTTGTTCTATCTCACCTCTTTTTACAGATGAGGAAACTGAGAACCAGAAAACTTGGGGAAGGGTGGGGGGAGCTATGTCCAAGGTCACATGACAAATTAGTGCTAAACCCCCTTACCTCTCTCTTTCTTTCTGGCTTCAAATTATGTAGTACTATTTCAAGCTACATCCCTGAGATGTGATTTGTGACAGAATAGGCCAGCTTGAGTAGTCCTGAACAGCCAGAAAGAGAGAGAGATAAAGGGGGACATTCAATTCCCTTTTTCATATTCAAGAAGGCATCAACTCTTCTGGCTCTACTGCTAATAAGAGAACTCCTCCTTATCTTACATTGCAAATCCCTCAACTGTGAGCAGACCTCCAAAAGCTTCCAAGTGGTTACTTGGGACAAGGAATGGTCACTCTGAGCATGCTCCATGGGGAAGGGGAAAGGAGCACTGACTACACATATATCTCTGAACATGTCTCCCTTGTTGCAGCTGCCCTGAAAGTCTGCTCAGTGGCAAAAAGTGCTTTGTCCAGGGACAGATAATCCTAGCATTATGTTTACTTTCAATTTCATTTCAGTCTAGCACCAACTTGAATTTAAATGAACTGTTGGTCTGGTTTGGCACAATAGTTTCAAAATAGCTAGATTGATTCTTTTCTAAAACTTATTCAGGAAAAAGTAGATGAAAGACCCTGGGAAGCTGATTTTGTCAGGCAACAGTTCGAATCTAATCCAGAACCAAATCCAACCCAATCCAGTTTATTGTAATAAGAAAACATTCATCCTATTAGTTTCTCACCAAATCTCAATCTCATCTGCTCTCTCAGCTTTTTGTTTTTCTTGTTGTTTTTGCCTCTCCATAGATTGCTTCTCAAAGGTAGCCTTTTAGGATTTCTTTCTTGTTTTGTCACTTTCATTTTTTCAATTTTTCTTTTTAAAAAAGTATTCATTTGTTTTCATTATTCATTAATTTTTACAAATTTGTTAATTTTAACAAATATTCATTATTTCTTCCTCCCCTTTTGAACAACTTAAAACACACACACACACACACACACACACACACACTAAGAAATACACATAGTCCAATGAAACAAATTCCCACGTTGACCATATACAAAAATGTATGTTTCATTATGTATTTTAAGTCCATTAACTCTTTGAGAAGATGTGGGTAGCACCTTTCATCTTCATTTACCTGAGCTTAGAGTTTATCACTTAGATCAGAGTTCTAAAGTATTTTTTCTATAATATATTAGCATTATACAAATTGTTCTTATTCTACTGACTTTGCTCTGTATCTACGTATAGAGATCTTCCCAGTATCCTTTGAAACTTTCAGTGATGCAATAATCTTCCATTTTGTGACACAATAATATTCCATTCCATTAATAAAACATAATTTATTAGCCATTCCCCCCAAATTGGGCATCTCTTTAATTTCCAATTTTTGGTTACTATGGAAAGAGTTATAAATATTTTTGGACATATGTATTACAGGTCCTTTTCCTCTTTTTTTTGACTGCTTTGAGGTATAGGTCTAGTACTGATATAATTGAATTGAAGGATTAACTTAGTAACTGTTTTGGGCACAGTTCCAACTTGCTTTCCAGAATGGCTTGACCAATTCCCAATTCCACAACAGTTTACTTCTGTGTCTATTTCCCCAAAACCTCTCAAACATTTGTAATTTTCTTCTTTTGTCATTTTTGCCAATTTGATAGGTGAAGGCCAAAACTCCTGAGTTGCTTTCATTTTCATTTCTCTAATTATTAATGATTTGGAACATTTTTTTATGTGGGTGTTGATAGCTTGGATTTCTTTCTTTGAAAAATGTCTGTTCACATCCTTTGACTATTTATCTGTTGGGAAATGGTTATTGCTTCCATTTATTACTATACTACATTTGTCCCTTCCCATAGTGTTTAGTACAACTGGTGCTCCATGACCAATTAGAAGGGTCTGTATCAAGTAACCCCCATAAGTCTTGGTAATTTAGATGCTAAAGAGGTCCTGAAGTTCTTTTTATAAGAAATTATAGCAAACTCTTAGGGCATTATAAAATAAGGCAATGATTTATTATTATTATTTTTAGTCTGGACTTATAATTTTATTGATATAGGGCATTTTTTATGTGGAAATTCTCCATAGATAATAGATTGAGAACTCCTCTGTAACTTATAGTCTTAGTGGAGGGATTTGTAATAATTATGCTTTTTGAAATATATTGTTTAATATTGTAGCTATAACCGATAAGATGAGGAGTCATTTGGGCTAAGTGGTCCTAATGACCATAAATACATAAGCAATAAGAAGGCCTGTACTTTTCTGCTATCCTGACTTATTCTGACACTATTTCAAATATACAGATTATCACAGCTTCTGATTGGACCAGATTCCCTTTCTGGGATTCCTGATTAAAGCTTTGGACCCTCGCCCAATTTCTTTCTTTTCTGTTACCTTTTATTTTACATCAACTAATTTATATATTTGTCCTTTATAAATAAAATGCTAAGAAAATTGAAATTACACATTATGTTACTTAAAGTCATAATTCCAGATTATTTTCTTTTTACATATTTAAGATGGAATGGTCCAGTGGCTTTGTCCCCTGTCACAGATTTTAGTTCCTTTCAGTGATATGACACATCCTCCAAAGTGAACTAATCACACACAAAAAAGTCTCTTACACATTTGTCCACTAAAAATGTATACACTATAAAGGTAATTTACACTGATATATAATGAATGTCATTTATTAAGGCTCGGCTTCATAAAGAGGAAATTTAGGATCAATAGCCTTAATCAAGGAACAGAGTTGGAAGAGGTGAGCACAGCTGTCTCTAAGGAGAGGACAAGATATGTGCAATCAGGGGCAGCTAGGTGGCGCAGTGAGTAGAGCACTGGCGCTGGAGTCAGGAGGACCTGAGTTCAAATTTGCATTCAGACACAACACAAAAACTAGCCATGTGAACTTGGGTAAGTCACTTAATCTCAATTGCCTTGCCTTTCCCCCTTCAAAAAAAAAAAGATATATACAATCACTGATAAGGTATGCATGCATATAGACACAATTTAAAACTGCTCAATTGGTCTTTGTAGGAAAATTGAACAGTTAAAATGAAATGCTGTAGCTTTTTTTCTTTAAAGAAAAATCCAGTCTTACTTTATTATAAAAAAAATTGGCAAGGATCTCCAAATGTAAGCTTCACAATTTGAATAAATGAAATATTAAACAAAATGCTTCACAAATACCAATCTTGTATGGTTGTGCCTCCTAGACTAGAAAGCATTTTGTAGACAAAAGATTGTTTCACACAAATTGAAATGTCATTCTGGTGAAGAAAAGGACATTTCCACAGACACTTTTAAAAAGTTTTAAACTGTTCAAATGGCCCTTGTAGCCAAAGTAATACATGTTAGAGTACAGATGGTTCCAAGGATTCTTTAGCAGCAAGTGCCCATTTTAAAGGGCTCAAGGTCTCTTGAGATCTTCTTCTACAGCTGCATGGAAAGATTTCACTTTATTTCGAAGTTCAGTAAGAATGTCTATCTTTTATTCAAGAATTGCTTCAAGCTGTGTGGCATATGAATCTACATTATAGTTCCCTTCTTTAGTCATTTCTAGGAGGGCTTTTTCATCTTCTAACCATCAAAAAGATTCCTGGAAGACTACCCAGTGATCTCTTACAACTTGCTCTTCCATTTCTGCCATATGAGAGAGAGCTTCATGAAAAGTGAATAAGTGTGGAGAAACCTCTTTATTTTGTTCACAAAGGAGTTTCAGGTCAACTCTTTGAGGTGGACTCCCTACATCTCATGGTGTTTCTAAATCATCAGTTTGATTTGGAGGATGATGCACGGGCATCACCCGCAGCAGCTGGATCTATAGTCAATTCTTTTACCCTATTTCAGCAGTTCTCAAGCTGTGGGTTGCGACCCCTTTGGGGGTTGAACGACCCTTTTGCAGGGGTCATAGGGGTGGCCTAAGACCACATATTTCCGATGGTCTTAGGAACAGAGACACTACTCCTCTATCTGTCTCCAGGTGGGTCCGCCCACATGCAGATACACCCATATATGAGTATTAAAGGGTCATGGCATTAGGAAGGTTGAGAACCACTGCCCTATTTGTATATATTGTATATACATGTATATATGTATTTACCCTATATTATATGTGTATATATATATATATATATATATATATATATAAGATATTTGTATATCTTAATGTATCAAGAGTATTTTCACAAGATGCCATCCCTGGAGAGAAGGTAGCAACCATGAATGTGGGGGAGTTTTCTCCTATGAATGAATCTCAGCACCTGAGGGATTTTTCTTGCTCTGAAGGGAGTATGAGGTTTATTTCTATCCAAGGCTCTGACTTTCTGTCTAAGTCCTTGACTGCTAAAAGGCTTTTATTCATTTCAGCACTTTCAAGCTGAGTTTGCCTATCTATACTAGAAGTATCTGCTCCTCTTCCATTTCCAACCAAATAAATGAGAGAAAATTTGCCATGTGATTTTCCTTTCCTTCTGAGGATAATTTGAAAGACTGCATGGCTCCCAGATGAATGTGCATTCGTAGATGTCTGACCAGATGCTCTGCAACTGTTGCCTATTTTAGGACATCTTCAGGATATCTTCAACACTTTTGAGGCCCCTCCTCTGCCCCTACTATCCTGGAATCCCACAACTTGAACTTGCTATTTACCATCCTCTAACATTCACAATTTTGTCTTCCTATTAAGCGAATCAAATACCTTTCCACTCTAAATTTCAAAAAAGGTTGCATATACTTGAAGTTCTAACTTCTTAGAGTTTTGTTTCTTTAGCATTAAAAAGAGATCTCTAGCTGCTAGTACATATATCCCTTTAGAACAATCTTGGTTCTTTCCTTAAAAGTCACCACCAAGGGGTAGCTAGGTGGTGCAGTGAATAGAGCGCTGGCCCTGGAGTCAGGAGGACCTGAGTTCAAATACGGCTTCAGACACTTAACACAAAAAACACTTGACCTTGGGCAAGTTACTTAAGCCCAATTGCAAAAAAAACCACCAACAACAAAAAGTCACCACCTGTGGCGTGAGTTTTTCCATTGCCTGTTTGACTATAAGCAAAACATTTCAAAAAATTTCAAATATGGTTTCTACTAGTGGTCTAGCTGTAAAACTATAAACCATTTCATTAGGCGTTAAGTCATCAAAGGCATAGTCAAAACAAAATGTTTGGTTTTCTAGGTGCCTTGTTAAGTCCACTTTCTGCTTTGGTTCATGTACTATCACAACATCTTTATTAGAGATTCTGATCACATTAAGTTCTTTCGTTACTGTTTCTTTTTTATTGAGCGGTTATTTCCTTACATAAACACATATCCTATGTTCATCATAGGATCTGCTGTTGTAAGTCGTCCATAATCCAAGATTCCTCTAAAGTCTCTGATCACACACATGATATCATAATTTGGGTTTATAGCATCAACATCCTGGGCTCTTTTTTCTCTAAATTCTTATTGCTGTAGCCTCCTTTTCTTATGTTTTTCTTGTAATTTCTCTCCTTTCTTCACACACCTGGATTTTTTACATGCAGGGAGTCCAAATTCCTTTTTGCAGCTTGAACTGGAGGTATATCTGAAACACATACCATTTTGTTGTTTAGTGAAGACTGTTCAGGACATTGACTAGATCGTGAACTGCAGAACCAAACACCCATCTTCTCTTGCAGGTGGGTCACTCTTAAAAGGGGTCACAGTCTGGAGAGTCTTCATAATTTTGTTTACTTTGGCTGAAGGGGCAAGGGGTGGAGGTGTTTCTAGCCTAGCTTCAACTTCTTCAGGTACAAGGTCAGGGTCCAAGTCAATGACTTGGCCTTTTGTAACTCCATTTTCTATGCATTCAACAGTTATACTTTCATTATCTTCATTTAAACATGTTACTTATTGATTTATTTGATCTGTAAAATGAGAAACATCGGCCTAGATGGTCTTTGAGGGTCCCTCCAACTCTTATCACTCTGTGATTTTTTTGGTCCCTCTCAACAGCATAATCAAGAAGACATCACACACAGTGTGACCAGCAACTTCTGGTCTCTTATTACTGTTCTCAGAAACACTGGTCATTGTGCTTGACCTTCACGTAAATCCTGATCTGGATCTTGCAGAAGTTGGCCTCTGCCTTCACCTCATCGGGATAAAAGGCTGAGGATGAGACAGCGGGAGCAGGCTGGGGACAAAGGGATGTGGGAGGGGTGGGGAAGGGGAAGAGGAGGAGGAGGAGAGGAAGGGGGAAGAGCAGAAAAGGAAGATGGAGAGTGGGAGACACAGGGATGGTTAATGGCAGGAACAGCAGAAGTAGGAGCATAGAAGAACTCCCTCACCCAATTTCTTGTCCTAATTAGGAAACTGCCCCATCTGAGTCTCATATCCATAAGTGACCCTGGGGAATTGCCCCATCACATCAGGGTCTGATTAGGGATACCCCATTCCATTCTGGTGTCAATTACCTGTTCTCAACCAAGACCATCTTTAAGGTAAAAAAAACTTCCCTGCTCAAACCTCATTCTGGGTGGGTACTGTCACCAAGATCATTGCCACTGCACATATCTCTCTCACATGAATGACTTTGACCTCGGCCCAATCTCTGTTTTGTTTGCATTGCCATATAGTGTGGCATCTCTGTGTGTTTCATTTTTATTTGATTGTGCTGTGCTGCATGGTAATAAATGTGCTTGTACTAGCTTCCCGAAGATTCATTTTCTATAAATCCTTGAACCTGGGTCTTTGCTCTAACCTGAGCTGTGTGGCCAAATAAAGTTGAGTTCTTAATTTTTTTTTTTTTTTTTGGTCATGAACTCTTGTGGTAATCTGAGGAAGTCTATGGATCCTTTCTTGGAATAGTGATTTTAAATAATTTAGCAAAATGCTAAATTTCAGATAAAGGTTAATGAAAATAAAGATATATTTTCTTCTACCCTTCCAAGTTCATAGACCTCCTGAAGTCTACCTATGGATCCCACCTGCTCTCCATGTGTGTGTGTGTGTGTGTGTGTGTGTGTCTGTGTGTGTCTGTGTATATGGGGAACAGAGTGCTATGGCTCCCAGGAAAAGAGGCCCTGATTTAGAGAGCTGTCAGGATCTCTGAGTGGCTAAGTGACTTGCCAAATGGTCACATATCCCAGAGGCCACATGTGATCCTTCCTGTCTCTAAGCCCAGTTCTCTGGACATTATATCATCCAGCCTCCTAATAGGTGGTATAGTAGATAGAGTGCTAGACATGAAGTCAGGAAGATGTAGATCTGAATCCTTAGTCACTTACTAATGGTGTGACCCTGGGCAAGTCACTGAACCTTTTTCCGTTTCAATTTCCTTGTCTGGAAAATGAGTATAATAATAGCACTTGCCTCACAGGGTTGTTGTAAGGATGGGATGACTTCATATATGTAAATGCTTTGCAAACCTTGAAGTCTTATAAAATATTATCTATTGAAATTATTCAAACATTGAGTTAATGGTAAATGCTTACTTAGAATTGCTAATTCACCCTGTTGTAGTATTGTGGTATTGGTTTCTGTAGAGAAACTACAAAAAAAAAAATCAGTAAGGGATACCAAAGTGGAATGAGCTGCCTTGAGAGAGAGTCCTTCCTCTTACCCAAGGACTGTAGACAAAGGCCAGTGACCACTTGTCAATTATGTGGCAGAGGGGATTCCTATTCAGGTTCAGCTTGGACTGGATGGCCTTGGATGTCTTGTCTTAGACTGTGAAATGCGCTTCTCCCATTTTCTTCCTTCCTTCACAGGCAAAAGTTTGCTGATTTTAATTGCTTTTGAAAGGTACCTGCCCACATTCATGTAGAGAAGGTCATTATTCTGGGAGGCTATAGTCAAATCAACTAAGACTTATTGAATACCTACTATGTGTTCAAACTTGTGCCAAAGAAAGTAGTATTAATATTAAAGCTTTAGATATTACTATTGCCTGGTATTTCTTAGGCACTCAACATTTATAAATGGATTACCAAATCATTCCTTGTGTTAAACTCAATGCTTTGTTCTTCAGTGGTTCTAACAAATGTTGATTTAAGGCGTTGAACTTTTTTTAGCGTTCGTTGTAGCACCTAAAAGATTTACAATCTATCTTTTATAGGTTTAGAAAAGAAGGGACAGGGTAATTGAATGGATGGCTAAAGATGACACAGTAAATCAATGGCAAAGGATGAGATTTCTCTATATAGAAAGCCCCAACTCTTGGACTTAACACAGTGCACTCATGTATTTATTGTCAGGAACTGACCAGCTGGTATCACCTGGGACGTATTCTGTGAATTCTCCACAAGGGCAGGGACAGGCAATGCTAGGTCCTGAAGGTGCTGTGAACACAGGGAAAAACCTGACATTGAAGTTTAAAATAAAGATGTCCAATGTGGGCATGGAGGAAGAACTCATATCAGCAGTATCAAAGGTCCATGGAAGGATTAACATATTATGAAGATGTAGTCGTTGAGCAAGCATTTGCTCAGGAGCGCTCAGGGCTGCTAATAAAAAATACTGGCCAAGTATTATGCAAGGAGGAATCGGGAACTGGAACAGGATGGAAGCGGGAAGAGAAGCAGGGAATCCTTATCAGAACAGGCAAAAGTGGGCAGATTGGAGATGTCACAACTATGAACTTTATTGTCTATAGACTCGGCAGGTCTAAGATACTTCATATATCTACAGTTTTAGTCTGGAGATAATTAACTTCAGTCATTCAATTCTGACCTTTCCCAGAATTCTGTTGACTTTTTTTTTTTAAGAAAAAGAAATTTGGGAAATACTCCAATCTTATCTTGTTCACCCACCTTAGCCTTCTCTTACTCAGCATTTCAACCGCACTTAGGCCTGGCCCTTGGGTTCAGAAGCTAATTATCCTGCTTCCCTTTGCCTGTCCTAGACTGCCTGGTAAAGACAAGTTTCTCAAATCTCAGATCATGAGCTTCCTCTCTGCTATAATACCAGCTCTCATTCTTGGGGATGTCAACATACATGTGGATGCCTCCTCAAGCACATTGGCAATTATGTTTTTTTTTTATTGTTATTGCCTGTGATTTATAGCTATAGAACACTCTTTGCAAAAAGATGCTAGATCATTCATTCACAGGGATATTGGAAAAGACACCCTTGATCATCCATAAATGCTATATTTCCATGATCCAGAATTCTGAAGTTTTTCTTTCTGTTCACAATTGCTTCTTCTTTCTTCTATGCTTTTGCCTTATTTCCTACAAACCTTTTCTTGAACTTCATCATGACTTCTAATTTCTCTACCCCTCCATGCTTTCCTAGCCAATGGGCTCTGATCTCACATTTTTCTTTTTGGAATTTTTACCCTATGGTTTTTATGATTTTATTTATTTTTGAACACAGAAAAATCTATTTTCTCCAATTTCCCTTCCCACTGGGAAAAAAGTAGTCAATCAACATGTATTTATTAAGCATCTACTCTGTACCATGCACTGTGCCAAATACTGGGGATGTATGCATGTATGTATACCTATACTTTCTATCTATATCTATATCTATATATGTATATGTTTATATATATACACACATATATGGGGAGAGAGACACAGAGAGAGAGACAGACAGAGAGACAGAGAGAGGAAGAGAGAGACAGAGAGAGAGAGAGACAGAGAGAGAGAGAGAGAGAGAGAGAGAGAGAGAGAGAGAGAGGGAGAGGGAGAGATCCTGCCCTCAAGGAATTAATTTCTAGTCTCAATGAAGTGAATATATACAACAGCACAAAGTAGTATGGAATCAGTGTCAAATGTACAGATTGTAAGTGCTACAGTTCAAAGAAAGGAGTGATCCCTTTGGATTGGAATCTTCTGAGAGGTGTTGGGATCTATGTGAGAATATCAAGAATGGATAGAATTTAGACAGTTGGAGGGAAGGGAACAGGATGAGCAAAGGTGTTGAGGTAAGAAAGACATATTGAGAGAAGATAGAATAGACAAACTTCATTAGAGTAGATAGTTTCTATGGGAGAATATAATTATATAAGACTAGACAGGTAGGCTGAGGTCATATTGGAGAGAACCTTAAATGTCTCTTTAGGGATTTTAGAATGGATTCTGAAGACAAGAGGAAGCTACTAAAAGCATTTGATCAGAGAGATGATAGTATGAAAGTGACAAACTAAAGTCCACCTCTGATGTCTCAGCCTAGTGTGGAGATGATCTTGGATTTTCAAAGGCTATACTGGTATAGGCCAATCTCTCACAGGTCCCACCAAGTTGGAAAGACTTCCAGTAAAGCCCTGGTGATGGATTGTTATAAAAGAATATGTCTAGTTGAATGTCCACACATACGTCACCTAAAAGTTGGCTAAGAGGTGATGAAATTTTGGGCAACTCATGAAATCATCTTCTAAGGTGTGGAGGCTTTGTAATTTGCGTCAATGGAGGGAGTGCCCACACTGATGAAGTAATGGATTAAGAAAAGTTTTTGAAGCATTTGACTGCTCTATGCAGTATAGATAGGAGGGAGAGAGAGAGGGAGAGATTTAGACCAAAGCAAACTTCCTTTACTTCCTAGCTTTGTCCAAAGTCAAACCTGGCAGGGCCATTTCTTACAAGGATATGTCAGAGGTTCAAAATGCTATGTTCTCTTGGGATTAATAGGCTGCCAGGAGAACTCAGCTTTCTATTTGCAAAAATGGCAAAAGGAAGATCTCTCTTTTGTACTTCTGGGGGCACATTGTTGTGTCCTGTAGAGCAAAGAAGGGAACAACCAGTTTCCATGGTCCAAAGAGGATCAATCACCAGGCTGATTCCAGAGGTTCATTTGTGGTCTCCTACTATTTCTAGCTAATGCCACTACCTGGGTTAGGTTTGAGAGCCTAGGATAAGAATACAAACCCTTCCTTTGGCCCAAATAAACCAAACACTCTTTGCAAAAAGATGCTAGATCAATCATGTTCCTTTGCTCAGGATCTGATAGAGCTGCATTCTAGTCTTGACTATCATTTAGATAGGTGAGTGGCTGACCTACTTTCTCTATCAAATGAATTTAAAGTGAGTAGAATGATTGAACACCACTGAGGAAATAGGCAGGGCTTTTGGCTGCTCAGTGCTCTTTCTTGCTGAGTCATGAGAAAAGCATTTTAATCTAAGTCTATGAAATAAGAGTTTTGTAAGTTTCTTGTGTCATGGACTCCTTTGTCAGGCTAGTGAAGTGTGTGGGCTCCTTCTCTAAATATGTTTAAATAATTGACGGAAATGATAAATTTTAATTTGAAGTTAGTGAAAAAAGTATATATGTGTATGAATGTATATACATACATACATGTATGTGTGTGCATATATATAATGTGTGTATACATATGTTAAGATATAGAAAGATTTGGTGAAGAACCCCTGGTATAGATAGATTTGGCCTCCAACTCATCTAGAAGTATAATTTCTATGGTGAGCTATGAGTGTGAGAGACATTTGAATATTTAAAACTCAGAGGAGTTTGACTTGCCTTCCTATCCAGCTACCTCTTAGCTTCCCTGGCATTCTTCAAGACAGTGCAAATCCAGCCTTCTATAGGGAGTCCAGGACAGAGACTTGGGATATACCCATAATTATGAGTTGTGATCTGAATGATGAATTAACAGATGAAAAGAGAAGGGGAAGGTGGAGGGAATAAGAGTTTATCTAGTGCCCATTTTGTGCCAAGTACCGTGCTAAGTACTTTGCAAATTTCTCATATAACTAGGACAATTAGGAGGAAAAACAGGGGCAATTAGAGTCACCTAAGTCTGGAGAAGACAATCGACAGAATCAGCTGCTGCAGAGAGGTTAAGAAGGTTGGGGACCAAAAAAAGACCATCAGACTTAGTAATTAAAGAATCAGTAACCTTGAGGAAAACAATTTCAATTTTGTTTTCTTTTTTTTTGTCTTCCCCACCTTCTCACATTTTAGACCACAATGCTGCAATAAATACATGGCTTAATTAAGAGGAAAGGAGAACATGAAATTTCAGAATTTTTCTAGGGGAAGGTAATTATTAGTATAGAAAAGAAACCTGCCTAATCTCACATGAGATGGCTTTAACCTTCCTAGACTATCCTATACAAAAGTTCTCTCAGGTATAACTTGGCTATCCTGCTTCTCTCCTTATGGAGGAATGGTGTGAGATGGTGTCCTAGCAACCACCAACCTAATTCTGGATTTGTTTCACTGGGATCTCTGATGGGACTGGTTCATCCATCCTTCTAACCCCAGGTTTGCTCTCAGCCTCTCAGGAAACCTTGTGATGGCATAGAGGATTTCAGTAAGTATATATTCATATTAATACTATTTAATCCCTTAGCTACCTAGAGATCCATTTGCAGCTTCCCCTACTGAAGGATAAACAAGGAAATAGAGTTAAAGAGGACATTTCTTATTACTTCACAGAGTAATTCTACCAGAAATATAGGTCGGCCTTAATGTACCCAAAAGACATCAACAGAAAGGAAAGGAGAGAGTGATGACCAACAGTATTGTGCAGGCAATAGCAACAAAATTTGGCGACTGATTGGATGGGGAGGAAGGAAAGCAAAAGATGACAGACTCCTAAAGAGTTCTCAGAGGTCACGTAGTGCAACTCATACCCTTCTCTAACAGAGCAAGAATTCTTTCTAGAATATTCCCTACAGATTTCCTTGGAGTTTTTTTACTTGAAGTTTCATAAGGAGGAGTCTACTATCCAGAAATTCCATTTCACTTATAGATAGCTGTAATTGTTGGGAAGTCTTTCCTTAAGCTAAGCAGAAATCTGTGTCATTGAAACTTTTATCCTTTCCTCCTATCTCTGTTCTCTGCACCAAAAAGAATTCTTCTCTCACATTCCAGTCCTTTGAAGAGTTAAACATAGATGTCATATCCTTGTCTAAGACTTTTCTCCAGACTGTATAGACCCAGGTCTTCCATACGATCCTGAAACAGCATGATATCCTGTCCCTTCACCATTCTGATCTCCATCTTAAGGATACTCTACAGCATGCCATAGAATAGTAAAAATAGCTTTTCCCATGAATTCTTCTGTGATCCCTCTGGCTAAAAGTTATGAGTGCCATAGGATGATAGGACCATAGAACTAGAACCTGAGAGGAATCTCACAAGTTATCTGATACAATCTCCTCATTTTTTAGATCTGGAACTTAGGGAGCTGAAATGACTTGCCCAGGGTCATACAAGTAGTAATCATCAGAGGTGGGATCTCTTTCTCCCTAATAGAATGGGTAGTAAGTAGTAAGCTCTTAGCTCTTCTTCACTGGAAGTATTCCAACGTTTTCTGGAAGCTGTCAAGGGGATAAGTGGATGCCCAGTTCATGCTTTACTTTCATTCTCTGGGGTCTGTTACATGAGAAAGTTAGATGCTTTTACAAGCTGGATAGATATTAATTTTAATTTATTGCTTTACTAGACTGTTAGCAAAACAAGGATCAGATAAGGTAATATTTGTAAAGTTCCTGGAACATAGTAGGCACTTAATAGCCTAAAACAATATTCTTCCACACATAGTAGACACTTTAAAAATCTTGTTTGTATGATTAATATGGAAATATTTTGCATGATTGCATATATATAAACTATATGTGACACTCTTTGGTAGGAGGGAAGAGAAAAAAGGAGGAAGGAATAGAATTTGGAACTCAAAACTGAAAAAACATTAGAAATTTCTTTAACATGTAACTGAGGAAAAAAAATATACAAGAAAAAAAGAAAAAATCTTATTTGTATTGAATAGCCACGTGGCCTAGTAGATAGAGCACTGGGTTTGGAATCAGGAAGACTCCTCTTCATGAATTCAAATCTGGCCTCAGACACTTCCAGCTGTGTGACCGTAGGCAAGTCATTTAACCCTGTTTGCCTCAGTTCGTCATCTATAAAATGAGTTGGAGAAGTAAATGCCAAACCACTCCAGTATTTTTGCCAAGAACTCCTGAAATGGGATCACAGAGAGTTGGAAACAACTGAACCACCATAACGAATTGAATTCCATTCACCTGATTCAGTTGTTTTTTTTTTTCCTCCAGTCCTATTTTTTCAAAACACCATCTGTTTCACTTTAGGCAAGTCACTTAAACTGATCTTAGCTTCAGTTTCCTTATTTGTAAAATGAGAGGGTTAGACTAGATGACCATAAAGGTCGTCTTCCAGCTCTAAATGAATAAATCTATGGGAATCCCAACACCTTTGAGCTGTTAGGTTGCTGTTGAATAAGTTACTATTTTTCTTTTTCATATACAGCGTGAACACTGATGGACTGATGTGCTTTGAATTGTTTAGATCTCTTTCCTTCCCCCAGAGGTGATAGGTTGCAGTGAATCACCTCTGTCTATCATCTGGTTGTCTCTCATGACCAATAGCTAGTAGTTAATCTGTGGCCACGGTACCAAAGGAAATGATGGGAACTTAATTGTCTAGTACAGGAATTTGAGTTTGTTTGGTTTTTTTTTTGGTTCTCATTAGGCCCCAATTTTGTTTCAAGATACTAAATAGATATTCAAAAGAATTTATTATCTGGTTTCTTATCTAAGAACCTCCTGCGCATAAGTAGGTGTAGTTCAAGTACAGGTGAGGTAATATCTATAAATGTTAAACATATATTTTTAGGGACGCACAACTATACAAGCAAAAATTCAGAGAGACGCCACTCCTTTTCCCAACTGCAGACACTCACCCTCCACACAAGTGGCCCTTGGGGACACTCTACTTCCAATGTCCTAACCTGCTTCAGAGTTCAGAGGGCCATTTATTTGCATGGTGCACAAGTATTGTTAAAGTTGGATGCTCTTGTTCTTTTACTATAGTTTCTGCTCCACTTGAAGCAATAGCAGGAAGTACATTTTGGTGCATGTTTTCTCTGTTTATTACATAACACTTGGAAAGTCAGGAAAAGCCAGGGAGCAGGATAGGAACTCATTCAGAACCCTGTCCATCCAGCTCTCTGCATTTATTCAGACCATTTTGCAATGTTCTGTGGAAGGGCAGAGTCATGTTTAAAGGTGGTGCTCTTTGTGGCCTTTGAAATCCCTGATAACTTTCTGTAACTATCCTTAGAGGAGTTAGCAGAACCAGTAGCCTCTTTTACACTGGCACTGGTACTTATGGTCTGAATCTTGTAGGGGCTGCTTGGGCAATAATTCAACTTAAGGTCAGACTCCTCTGCCTGCAGGATTTGAGGCTGACCTCCACAGTTCCAAAACCCCCACTTTAACTAGACCCTCTAAAAATCTGTCAGACCAAGCAACATGGGGTCAAGAGAGGGGATCAGATATTCCCAGGAGGCATGTGTGGACAGTGATTTTATCAGTTTAGTGAAGGGTAATTATAGAAAGTCCATGAGATCATTTCCCCTTTGCCTTCTGGATTTTTCCCCTAGTTCCCTCCTAACCACTGTCATATGAAGTGTTTTTTTTTCCTATTGGGCACAAAGTAAGTACTTAAAAAGTGCTTAGTGCCTTGTTGCCTAGACCAAGATGCAAAAGTCTTAAGTCAGGAGTTTTCAACTAATTTCCCTTAGTTTTCAATTCCCCCCACTCTTTGGTTTTACTTTTTTTTCAGTTGGAAGATCACTTTCCTTGAAGAAGATGGTATAGTGCAGATGAAAGAGTGTTCACAGGATCTAAGCTTAAATCTCAGCTCTGCCCCTCACTGTGTGTGACCTTAGCAAGTGGTTTAAACTCTCTGGGTCTCAGTTTGCTCATCTGGAAAAATGGAAGATATAGACTAGATTAGGGGTGGGGAACCTGTGGCCTCAAGGCCCTCTACATCCTCAAGAGAGACCATTTGACCAAACAGAACAAATCCCCTTAATAAAAGGATTTGCTCTGTAAAACTTGGACTCAGTCAAAAGGCCTTACCCAAGGACCTAGAAGGCCATAAGTCACCCACCCCTGGACTAGATTTTTCCTAACCCTAGATCAATGAATTTAAGTCAGCAGTTCTACTTAATTGAAGTTACCCATGGACACTTCCTTATTTATATCAATGTATTTATCCCGTTACTGATCCTCTTGACTGAAACAGCTTATAAACCCTCTTTTATTTGTAGCATTTTCCAAATGTCTTGGCTCATTATGGATTTTAATTTTTCTAACTTTGATCCTTGCAAGTTTGTGTCACTCTTTCACATTCTTGGGATCATAGGATTTTAGAACTGAGAGGGACCATGGAGATTAACAAGACCAATTCCCTGATTTTACAAAGGAGGAAAATATGGCAGTTGTTGGTAAAGTATATAAAGCACTGGGCTTGGAGTCAGAAAGATCTGCATTCAGTTGTGACCTCAGAGACTTACTAGCTATGTGACCCTGGGCAAATCACCTGTTATCTGCCTCAGTTTCCTTAACTGTAAAATTGGGAGGGGGGAAAGATAGCACCTTCCTCCTAGAGTTGTTGTAAAGATAAAATGAGATAATATTTATAAAGTGCTTTGCAAATCTGAAAGCCATATATAAATGTGAGCTATATTATTACTACATAGCCCCAAGAATAAAAGTAATTTGCTTCAAATCACACAATGAGTGATCTAGGATGTGAATCTTCTGAGCTGAGGTGTTCCTATTCCATTTCCAGGGCCTATTCCTAATCCGGGAAGGATTAGGCAAAATCACCCAGCGATCAATAAATCTTTATCAGATACCTGCTATGTGCCAAGCACTGTACAAAGCCACAACTCTCATCTTTGATCACGTGTCCACACTTCTATTTCTTTTGAATGTCTTTTAAAAGATGAACTCAGGAGGCAGGTAGGTGGCACAGTGAGTAGAACACCATCCCTGGAGTCTGGAGCACCTCATTTCAAATGTAGCCTCAGACACTTGACACACTTGGCTGTGTGACCTTGGGCAAGTCACTTAACCCCAATTGCCTTGCCTTCCCCCCTCCAAAAAAAAAAAGGTGAGCTCATTGGAGAGTCACTGTGTAGCTACATCAGTTCCACTAGATGTTTCCCCTTTTTCTTTCCTATTAGGATCAATCAACTGTGCTATCAGATGTCTATATATAAGGAGACAGAAGTCATCCACACTGAAATTCTCCAGGTTGCTTCTCCTGATGTATTGGGCAAGACATACAGCACTGTTCCCCAGCTTTTCCATCATCATAGAAAGAGATAACAATATTCATACTACCACCAAATTATTGTGAAAATCAGATGAGATACTGTTTCTGAGAATGTTTTGTAACTGTGAACAATTTAAATAATGCTTTAAGGTGTGCAAAGTGCTTTACTAATATCTCTCATTCAATCAATCTTCACAATAAAGGAGCGGTAGGTGCTTTTATCTCCATTTTTATAGATGAGGAAATTGAGGCAGGCAGTAGTTAATTGACTTGCTGAGTTTCACACAGTTAGTAAGCATGTGAAAATGTTAAGTGCTAAGGTCCTGGGCTTCTCTGATCTTATCAATCCTTCCGATCTTCTGCATCCCTTCCTTCCTGATTATTTCCATTTTAAGCTTCCATCTTTATGTTGGACAATTCAACATTTTGACCATTGCTCTTTAGGCAACTAGGTGGTGCAATGAATAGGGCATTGGCCTGGAGTCAGATAGATGTGGGTTCAAATCCAAACATGTTAGTTCTGTGACCCTGATGGGCAAGTCAATTAACTTCTCTGCCTCAGTCCTCAACTATAAGATGGGATAATTATAGCTCCCTGCAACCCTTGCAGGGATATTGTAAGGATCAGATAAGGTAATATTTGTAAAGTTCCTGGAACATAGTAGGCACTTAAATACTTGTTTCCTTCCTTCTGTTCCTTTTCTATTCTCAATGTCAAACTCACAGAGTTTGGTCTAAGAAAGACAAAATAAATTAGATTGTTTCCACTTTTTTACTACTCTCAACTGAGCAGCCATGTTTATGCATTGGAGCTAACAATTTGGAATTGAAAGCCTTCTTTTGGGGTTGGGGTGCACAATTTATATATCCTTTGAAGAGTAGCCCAAGGGGTGCCAATCAACTCTGATTGGTTGACACACTGGGAGGTGGGTTATATTAAAATGAGGATCTTGAGGTAAGTGACTTTGGTCATAAGAGACATCAATTTCAATATCACCTGTCTTGACAATAGGGAGAATCAACATTTTCCCTGACCTCTCTGAGCAACACAACAAGCAGGAATACACCCATTAACTCAGGATAAGGAAAATCTGGAAGAAGGGGGATGGGGGAAACTCTGAGTCTCCAAGATAATGATTACTAAGAAAGATCATTTTTCATATCAGAAACCAACATATTTAGAAAAATTATGATTCTGACATTGGCCTTTGCTACTTCTGCATGTTGTGGGGCTTAGACACTAGTCTAAACATGTATATTGGTTTCATCATCATCCCTGTCAACATCCCGAATTTGGTCAATTTAATAGAAATTACTTCAATACTGATGATGCAGATACAAAGGTGCCGTAAGGGTTAACATTAAAGGTTGCTTTTTCAGTATCTAGTTAGGCCCCTCTTGAGCCTGAGGACATCCTAAAGTCTCTATCACTTATCTTGGAATACCATAAAACTTCCCCCTTATCCTGGACCACAAAATTCTTTGTCTCCCTCATCTTGTGTAATAAATTTTCCCTTGTCTCCTGTATCCTGTCCTTATAAAAACAAACCCCTAACCCTCTGTAAATTGCTAGTCCTTCTTTCAGGACTAGCCCACTTCTTTTGCTTCAACAAAGTTCCCCTTGGTTAGGAGAAAATTGTCTAAGTGAATTCTTTCACACCCAAACCAGCTCTCCCACCTCTACACCTCCTCACTGACATAATCTTAATGACTTCTTCACAACCCATCTCTGCTTCCTTATCTGGTGCTTTTTATGAATGCCTTTCTGTAAATCATAGGCTTAGAGGATTTAGAGCTGAAAGAACCTGAAAAATGAACCATGAGAAGTAGAGAACATAGGAGACTGAGGAAATATCTAGGGACACTTCCATGTGTCAACTCCCATACTGATCTGACCCTTTCCAGCTACCTAAGAGCAAAAGAGAGAGAAATGACAGAAATGAGAGAGGAAGAGATATGAAGGAAATGCATGACAGAAAGTCATACTGAACATCCCAGGGGAAAGATGGCCACAGTCAAGACAGCATGTTGTAAGCCATTTATTGTAGGCAGAGGTGTTTTTATGGAGAGTGTTTATAGATTCCTAAGACTAGGGACTTTGTCTCCATCTTCCTATCAAAGGAATTCAATTCTGAGTCTGTCCACTGCAGATGCAGCTAAATGGCTCAGTGGATAGAGAGGTGGGCCTGGAGTCCGGAAGATCTGAGTCCAAATCTGGCCTGAGACACTTTCCTAGTTGTGTGACCCTGGGCAAGTCACTTCACCTCTGATGTCTAAATCTACTGGAGAAGGAAATGGCAAAAAACTCTAGTTTCCTCGCCAAGAAAACCCCTTGAAAAGTATAACATGTTCCTTGGAAGAGAAAACAGAAGCAAATCATAGTTAAACAACTCTATCTACTCTCCAAAGTCCCTTACCCTTGTTCCCTTAGCAGTAGCTCTAGTTTTCTCTAATTATATATTACTAAATATTACAAAAACACCCAGAAACCCTCTTGCATGTCCTTTGTTTTCCTGGCTAGCCTCACCTCATTCTTAGTATTCCTGATACTCTTCTTTAAGGAAGAATGAAGAAATGAAAAAAACAATTATTATGTGCCTGCTATATGCAAAACCCTGTTCTAAGCTCTGGGGCACAATCCCTGCCCTCAAGGAGCTCACATTCTATTGGAAGATTTCTGCTGCAAGTCATAATGAAAAAGCCCTATGGTCCATAGGGTGCAGCATTTAATGCCATTCCCATTGACCACGTATCAGTTTCTGATGTTGAGTCATGTGAGTGTCAAGGATTTGAGCAGCAAGAATGTTCTTTTCTTAGCCTTCGTTAGTTGTGGCCATAGGACCTGCAGGAGAGGTTTCCAGGCTGCATCTCCTCAGGGGTTACTTCCCAGAATGATGGCTGTGGGCACTGGGTTGGAAGCACCACAATACTTAAGGTTCTTGTGTTCTGCGTCCTAGGCTGTCCCTATAAAGGTCTGAGGGGACATGGGGTTGGTGATTTGACTTGACTGGCACATGCTGCCTTCTCTCCTTCAGGCTCCCTTTTGCCTAGTCAGGTTGCCTTGCCTGCCTTGTGGGTGGTAGTTGATTGGCAGTTTGAGGGGATGGCCGGCCCTTTCTCCATAGAAGTTCCTTCCTTGGATGATAGCTGTGAGGGCAAAGTTGGAAGTAGGATGGAAGGTCTGTTGAATCACAGTATACTTTTATATCTAAGTTCCATTTCTTTTACTTTTGGTTCATGCTATTTTAAAGTCAAAGTTGATTGATGGGTTTCCTCTGCAATAACTTTGCTCTTCGCCTTTTCTTCTTTATCAGATTATTTGTCTGTGTCTTCAGAACTTTGTTCTTGGGAGCTTTCCATTTCTTCTGAGCTGGATTCCCTTTTTGATTTCCCCTTTGGAATTTTAATCTATGAGATCACTTCTCTCCCTCCTGTGAACCCTTTACAATCTCTTCTTTCAAAATCTAGGGCATATAGAGTTAATTTTCCTTTCCTTTTCTATAACAGATTTGAAGATGAAATGATCTTTTTAGCCCAATATTTCCAACTTTTCTATTTTAGAAAGTATGTTTTCTCCTTGTTAGTCATTTAGACCCAGGGTGCTAGTTTCACTCATTGATTCCTTTACACTTTAAATAAACATGAAATTATCATTAAGGCAAGTCAAGAAAAATTGTGCCACTTTGGACAGAGGCAGAGCTCCAGGAGATATCCAGTACTTAAATTCTGTCCCCCATCACTATTATATCGTGCCCCTTTGCCAGCCTTGAGACCAGTTTGAAAAAACTCTCATCTATTTCCTCTTTTCTAGGTATATTGTTGTATGTTGTATGTTGTATATTCTAATAATGCTATCATTTTTGTTTCTACCCCTGTTTAATCTCTACTCAAATGCTCTTCATCATCCTTCCCCTGTCTGATTTCAAGTTTTCTTCACATAAGTATAATAATAGCTAACATTTATATATGTTGCACACACACACACAGAAACATATGTGTGTGCATATACAGTTATTGCTTCCACATCACGGGGGTTAGGGGTGCAATCTGGAAAATCTGCCTAAAACTTTTTGTCCCTCTCTCTGTACCACAGAAGAAGTCTGAATTATTATGGTATTGAAAGATAAAATTATGCTGTTATTATACAATACTATACATATATTTTATGCATTTCTGAACTTTTTTTTGTGTTGTCTGCTGGGCCTCATGTGTCATCTATGGCTTTGACAAAATGTCCCCAAAGTTCCCTTGTAATTTCTTATCTTTGCTATGCACCAGGCAAGGCATTAAGTGCTTTACAAATATTATCTTATTTGATCTTTACAATGACCCTTGGAGGATTGCGCTATTATTATCCCCATTTTACAGACGAGGAAACAGTGGCAAACAGAGATGAAGTGACTTGCCCAGGGTCACACAGCTAGGAAGTTTCTGAGTCTGGATTTGAAATCAGGTTTTCCTGACACCAGGCTGGAGGCTCTATCCATATACCACCTAAAAGCTCCTCTAATATATAATGCTTCTCCTTTCATGTCTTACCTTCATACCCTCTACCTTACGTTCCCTGCTTTTTATCTCTTCTGTTTCATTTGGATAAGATATTCCCTTGTCGAGTCACATTCCTGTCGTGGTGTCTTATCCCACATCCCAAATCTCAGTGATGGCTATGGTCACATTTGCTTCCCTTTATTGGCATCTCTGGTTCAAGCTGCCTGACTTCCAACTGTGTGCTTATATACAGACATCTGAGCCTATGTGATTTCTTGTGGACTCCTTTCTTATTTTTGTTCTGCTGTGAATTTCTGAGAGCCCTTCATCTAACATTGTGTCTGCTTTCTAAGGTATCTGGTTTGGTGAATATACATCCGCCGTTTTCTTTCTATCACTTCCTTTTCAGTTTAAAGATTTTTAAAATTAGCTTTGAAAGAATCAAGATAATGTACACTTTGTTTCCTCTGCAACTCAGATGAGAGTGAAGTTCCAAAACTACCAGCTATCCACCCTTAACCTGCTTTCCTCTATATTAGTTCTATCTTTCATGCCCCATTTTTATGACATAATTGTTCTCTTTTACCTTTTCCTACCCAGTTTTGTTTTTTAGAATTACCTCATCATGCACGGCTCAGTCCCAACCTTTCTTTCAAACTACCTTAGTAACAATATCAGTTTCAGGAATACCATTAATAATAAATGATAACTAATGCTTGTGGCTGGGTCGAGCTAATATAATAAAAAAATGACAATTTTACCTAAATTAAATTACGTATTTAGTGCCAAACCAATCAATCTACCCAAAAATTACTTTATAGAACTAGAAAAAATAGTAATAAAATTCATTTGGAAGAACAAAAAGTCCAGAATATCAAGGCAATTAATGAA
>CM053588.1:146538139-146565699 GCA_028646515.1 Pseudochirops corinnae
TCACAGCATTAGGAAGGTTGAGAACCACTGCTCTAAGTGGTACCTGCTTCATTTTGAGTATCTGCTTCTCTGACTTAGGTCTCCTTTCCTTTTCACGCAGGTCTTTTTAGGTGTTGTGCTTGCCTTGGTGGTCATCTTCACTGGGATCTTTGCTTATTACCAAGAGGCAAAAAGCACCAACATCATTGCCAGCTTCAGTAAAATGATTCCTCGGGTAAGCAAACACTTTTTGTTGCTACTTCTAAGTCTTCTCTTCTCAAATGGTTCTGCCTGATTTTTGTTATTCATTCATAAAGTACCACCTGAGAGGTTCAGATAGTAACCTCTGAGTTATTTACTAAGACAGAGTGACTATATCTACCTGGGGTGATGAGCCTGACACTTTTTGCCCCTTTTCATTCCTCAACTCATTACCTGTATCCATTTGCATTGCCACCAAAAGGATGGCAGAATGGCTTAACCCAGTATCCTTCATATTGTGTATTAAATGGTCTTCCTATCACAGGTTTGCTGTATTATGTTTGAAACTGACCATTTCCCTCAACAATGGCCAAAGGAACTGCCAACCTTAATTGTAGGAGGAGAAAAGGAGCAAGCTCCCTTCTTTGCATAAAGAAGGGAAGAATACAGCTCATCACTAGTACAATTATGACTTATATCACACAAAGACAGCATGCCATCAGGACTAGGATACTGGACTTGGAGTCAGGAAGCTTGATTTGAGATCTTACCTCAGATAATTCCTAGCTGCATGACCTTAAGCCAGTCACTTCTCTGAGCCTTTGGTCTCAGCTGTATAATGAGGGCATTTGACTTGGCCTCTGAGATTGTAGCTCTAAATCTAAGATCCTGGACTTTGACTTATGTCTTCATTGTTCAAGCTAAGATTCTTCCTAAACTATAGGTGGCTACAATTCCAGCAGGTCCCTGTTATTCTCTCTTTGTCAAGTCCGCAGTTCACTCTCAAATCTTCTTCTATAAAAGTTTTCTGGTCCCACTGTGCACTATTTTACTTAGAGCCCTTCAGGGCCTGAGAGAAACAGGTATTACTCTACTTACAGAGAGATAACACAATGGATAGAATGTTGGACTTGATCGAAACCAGGAGAATACAAGTTGAAATTTTGCCTCAGACACTAGTTTTATGACCCAGACATGTCACTTAACTTGTCTCAGCCTCTTTTTTTTTTTTAATCTAGGAAACAGGGACAGTAATAGCACCTACTTCTCAAGGTGGTTGTGCAAATCAATGGTTATGCTAATGTTAAAGCACTTTTTAGATGGTAGTTTTAGTTTTAACTGCAATTTATAGCAGCCATTCCTCCTGATCATGAGCATCCAGACTAAAGGATGTAGATGAAAAAGATATCATGTCAGGTTCTGAAGTTTCTTTTACATTTTTATTTCCCAGCAAGCCCTTGTCATCAGAGATGGAGAAAAGAGGGAGATCCCTGCAGAGCAGCTGGTTGTAGGAGATATAGTAGAGATTAAAGGTGGAGATCAGATTCCGGCTGATATCAGGATCCTGGCCTCACATGGATGTAAGGTAAGCACTACTGTGGTACCCTCTAAGGATGGTGGATCTAGTGCTAGTTATTGTAACCTACAGCCTCATCCAATACTCTTTCCTGGCTACACCAAATGAGAAAGAGAGCCAAAGTACCTAACTCTAGACTTTTCTCAGATTTATTTTCATGAGATTACTTTAGATTATTTAGTATATGTTTTCTATTTATTAAATTTTGTGCATGTTATTTCTTTTACCCCTCATTGTAAAGTAAGGTCCTTGAGGGTTGACACTGCATTTTTTGTTTTTATAACCTCACTACATAACACTGTGACTTACACATAGTAGGTGCTTAATAAATGTTTCTTAAATTGAATTGAATTCATTCACAGGTAGATAATTCATCTCTTACTGGGGAATCAGAGCCTCAATCTCGATCTTGTGATTTTACCCATGAGAATCCCTTGGAGACAAAGAACATTGGCTTTTATTCTACAACCTGCCTAGAAGGTAGGTCTGGTGAGATATATGTAGCAAACATTCCATAAAAATTAAGGGTCCCTTTGGCCAGTCTCTACTTTTTGGTCTCCTTCCCATTACTTCATGCAAAATTTTTTCCAAAGGGAATAAAAAAAAACAAAATATAGTTGTACCCAATGAGCCAACACTTGATCTACTACTACGCTGTTCTTTGAATCAGGGCAATATTTACTTGACAAGTTATGTCAGGCCAGAATATGAAGACAGAAACCCAAGCAGTCTGTATCCCTTACAGGCAAGACCTCCTGGAACATCATCCATATGCTTTCCTTGCAGGAACAGCAACTGGCATGGTCATCAACACAGGTGACCGCACCATCATTGGAAGAATCGCCTCACTGGCTTGTGGTGTTGGGAATGAGAAGACACCAATTGCTATTGAGATTGAGCACTTTGTCCATATTGTGGCAGGGGTGGCTGTTTCTATTGGTGTCATCTTCTTCATCATAGCAGTATCCATGAAATATCCAGTCCTAGAATCTGTCATCTTCCTCATTGGCATCATTGTGGCAAATGTGCCAGAGGGTCTTCTGGCTGCTGTCACTGTAAGTCCATAATGTAAACTATGCTCTCTGACTGGGTCCCTCTGCTCTGTATATTACTGCTCTGTATGTTACACATTATCTATAGGTTTTTAAATAGGATTGTTTCCCCACAGGAAACAATAATGAATGTTTTACATGGATAGGGTGTTGGAGGATCAAATAAGATTAATTAGGATAGTTTCAACATTGGAAATGCATGATTATATGGTATTAGTCTTCCTTTTTAGGAGATCTGTTAAAGTAAGCTTATGTATTCATTCTTCTCCTCTACTTTGCCCTAGAAACAAGGCAGAAAATGAAAAGAAATTGTAAGTTAGTCTCTATGGTGGTCTCTCACCTGGGCTCAACTTGTAAACTGAGGCATAGGATAGTGGACACTAAAGTGTCTTTGAGATTTCTGAGTTCAACAGAAACTAAAAGACTTTGAGATGTCATTTATCAAGATGGTACATAATAGCTCCTTTAAGAACCAGAGTATTAGAGGAGTCATCTAGGATGTCCACTTTGACACAAGAGGTGCAGAGCTGCTGAAATTGGCCCACAATCAAATGGTGGTTTGCATCCTTATGGTATAAACTTGATGACCTTGCCTTAAATACTGAATCATTGAGGATCACTTTATTAAAGGAGGAAAGAACCAAAGTTGCGCTTTTGTTTGCCTTTAAAAAAAAAACCAAACTCCCTTGGCATCATTCAACCAATAACCTACCAAAATTTTTTACTAACAACCATTGCTATTTATTTTCCAAAAAGTTCATCCAGCCACAGATGTTGAGCATGGTTATATGTCAAGGATATGTCAAAATGTGGCCTCTGCAGTAGTAATTAAGCAAGTCTTCTCTTATTCTACTCAATAGCATGCATATCTCTTACCTTCTTTCCTTTCTAGGTGAGTCTGTCACTAACGGCAAAACGGATGGCCAAGAAGAACTGTCTGGTGAAGAACCTGGAAGCAGTGGAAACTCTGGGCTCCACCTCCATCATCTGCTCCGACAAGACTGGGACCTTAACACAGAACAGAATGACTGTGGCCCATCTGTGGTTTGACAACCAGATTTATCAGGCTGATACAAGTGAAGATCAAAAAGGTGAGGCTTTGGAAGCAATCTCAAGGATGTGGGACTGAGCATGGGAAGTCAATGCTAACCCTTATAGGATGAGCAGGCTGTTTTCTGAGATCTATTTGGACCCTGTGGATATACAAATTCACACTCCTCTACCTCATTAGAATTCTATGTGCTACATCATTCTTTCTCTTGCTTTCCAGCCCAGATCTTTGACCAAAGTTCTGCAACTTGGGTCTCCTTATCCAAGATTGTAACACTGTGCAACCGAGCTGAGTTCAGACCAGGACAAGAAAGTGTTCCCATCATGAAGGTAGGACTTGGTAGGGGGGAGGGTTGTTAGAAGCACACAATTCTGTAAAGGGACAGGGATGGGGACAGGGTAGAGAATAGAACAAGGGGGGTGGGGCGGTATAGGAAAGAGAGACATATAATCAGTCTCTCACAATATGCCCCCTGTGGAGAGGTTCTATGTAATTACACACGTACAGCCTGTATTTAATTGCTTGTCCTTCCAGTGGGGATGGGTGACGAGGGAGGAAGGGAAAGAATCTGGAATTTAAAAGTTCTATAATCAAATGTTAAAAATATATATGTATATATATACTATTATTATTATTATTATTATTAACTACATCCAACTGGGAATTAAGATACACAGGCATTGTGGTAGGGAGATCCATCCTGCCCTACCGGAAAGTCAGAGGGGGAAGGGGAAGGACATCGAAGAGAGCAGATTGGAGGAGGGGTTATACAGTGGGATGGCTGTTTTGAGGTATTGGGTAGGGGAAAGATGGGGAGAAAATTTGTAACTCAAAATCTCATGGAAATGAATGATGTAAGCAAGAAAATTAATTAATTAATTTATAATTTAAAAAAATGAAGGTAGGACTTTTGTCCATTGAAGTGTGACGACAAAGCCAATCTCCAGGTCATCTTGATGCCTTCGTGATATCCCCTTCAACTGTGGTGCCAATTAATGAGATGGGAAGAAGTTAGTATATGTAAGAGCAAGTTTAAATTGCCAATACGTTATTTAGTTAAGTAACAAAGTAGTACTTTGATCTTATTTTACTTCGTAGAATCATAGGAAAAACCAAAAGAGCTCTCAAAATACTGACTTTGAGATTTTGTGTTGCAATAGTTTGAACAAGACAGCTAGGTGGTGCAGTAGATAGAGTCCTGGGCTTGGAATCAAGAAGAACTGAGTTCAAATGCAGGCTCAGAAACTGCCCAATCGTGTGACTTTGGGCAAGTCACTTAACCTCTGTTTACCACTGAATAAGGAGATGGCAAATCACTCCAGTCAGTATCTTTGCTAAGAAAACCCCATGGACAGAACTCCATGGGGTCATGATGAGTCAGATATGACAAAAACAACTAAAAAAAAAAAAGGCTGCAGATTGTGATGGCTCTTACTAGGACCCAGAACACTGGCTCAATATTTTGTAAAAGTAAGACTTTATGATCTTGCTCTCCAGTGTTGAAACTGTGAATTAATCCTATTTGTTCCTCCAAGACCCAACTCATCTAAGCCATTGAATTCAACACTTACTAAGTATTGACTCCATTAAGCATTAAGGGAACAAGAACTCACTATCTACTGGGAGAAAATTACATGTGCAAAGAAAAGTATTTAAAAAATTAAGTGAAAAGTGCTAGCAACTGGAAGACTAGAAAAAGGTCTCTTTCAATGAGGGCATTAGGGCTGAAAAGTGCAGGAAACAAAAGGTAAAAAGAGGCAGAATTAAAGAGAATATGGGTCTCAGACCTGAGAGACAGCCTGTCAAAAACAAGAACATGAGAGAGAGAAAGCTATTTAAGGGGAACAGTAAATGGTCCACTTTGGTCACAGTGACTGCTGAGAGTAATAATGTGAAATCAGCAGAAAGGATAGGTAGAATAAAGAGCCAGGTTATGAAGGGCTTTAAATGCCAAATAGAAGAGTCTGTATTATATACTAGACAACAATAGGGAGCCAATGAAGCTTCTTGAACAGAAGAATGATAGCCACAAATGAATATGGCTTTATATAACATTTTATTTCCTTGCCTTCTGTTTATCTAAATTGGCGTGATAAAGAAAATGTTTTTTTCTGTATCATTCAGAAGTGTCTGAGATCCTAAATAGAATGTAATGCCCCAGGTAATTCTCTAAGACTAGTTGTATACCAGGTTTGCCTAAAAGACTTTCGTAGAGAACTCACACAAGGCGGGTACTCACATGATGGTCAGAATAAGCAGTACAAGAACACTTTCAAGGTCTCTCTGAAGAACTTTGGAATCGATTGTGAGACATGGGAGACACTAGCACCGGACTACCCAGCCTGGTGTGCCCTCATCAGAGAAGGTGCTGTGCTCTGTGAGCAAGCAGAATTGTAGTAGCTCAAAAGAAACATGACATGCGCAAATTTAGAGACATTACCACTCCAAATGTTCCCATGCACTATTTGTGTCCTACTTGTGTTAGAGCCTTCCAAGTTTGTATTGGTCTGATCAGGTACAGTCAGACACACTGTGTGTACATTGACCCTGACATAGTGATGTCTTTTTGGTCCTCTTGGAAGGTTAGCCGCCATACCAGGTGCTAGTCTTTACTAGTAGATTAGAATAGCTTACTTCAAAAGAATCATAGGTCTAGTTTTTTTTTTAAGGTATCAATCAGATCAAACCTAGAGCTATTCTTTTCATCCAGGATGTCCAGCTGTGAACACTGGCGTGCTAGAGTGTATTTCATTCTCTATGGAGTTGCTATGTTGAAACTGCCCTAGTTTCTTCTCTTACTTTCTTCTGCTTTTTCTCTGTTGCCTTTTAATGTGCATCCCCCTTCTGCCCTTTGCTATGGGTATTTTTTCCAAAGCTTAGTCCCTGGTTCTTTGTGTTCACCTAAATCTTAATGTCCAGTCTTATCTAACCCAAGCTTCAGTCCCATATCTATCCTCAAAATAATTAATAGATATTGCCAACTAGCCAACCCACTGTCACTTACTCTGACAGCAATATATCTAAAAACCAAGATTAAGTTCTTCCACTTCTCAATGAAGATACAAGAAAAATAAATTAGATAAGATAATGTGATTAACCACTGAATTGTGTTTTCTAGACAATTAAGTTTAAGGGGACATCCACAAAAACAGTGATTGAGATGGGAAATTTTTATTTCAGGCTGAAGTTGTTATCTCTTTTTCTCAACTTTAAAGACAAAGATAACTCAGTTCAATCCACTTATATTTTGAAAGGAAATTTAGGCTCAGAAAGGTTAAAACTTACCCAGTGATACAGAACAGATACAGAGATAGGAGACAAGTGTCCCTGCCTAAATTTTCTTTGTGTTTTTCAATACCACATTCTTTCTGTCACCTAAGCCCTAACTTTGGAGTTATCTTTGGCTCTCTCCTTCATTTCCCATATCTGCAGGGTGATTGTAAATACCTTTTTTTCTTGTAAAATGTCATTCTAACTGCTTGGGTTCTGTCCTAATCATCTTTTACCCAGACGGCTTGAGCAATCACCTAACTAGGGTATTGGACCTTAGTTTCCTGCTATTCTAATCCTTCTTACATCCTACTGCCAGACACTCAATAAGCAATATTTTTATCCTGTTCTTCTTTCTGCTCATTCTTCAATGGCTCCTTAGTCTATTATGTTATCTAAATTCTGCCTGGTTTTCAAACCCCTCTGTAACATGGCCCCACCTTGCCCTATCCAAACTTGTTTCTCCACTATTTTACAGCTTTAGTCAAGTCTGTTTCATTACTGTTTTGAGTGGCAATGTGCCAACCTTGTTTTAACCTTATCTTTAAATCTAGAAAATTGTAGTAGGAGATGCTTCAGAAACTGCCCTCCTGAAGTTCTCAGAAGTCACCATGGGTGATGTGATGGAAAGAAGAAAAAGAAACAGAAAAGTGGCTGAAATCCCTTTTAATTCCACCAACAAATTCCAGGTGGGTTTTTCCTCCTGACTAGGGATCTTATTTCTTAGCCCACTGGTATTCTTATCTACAATTACTAAATGCCCTCACAGGTCTAGAGCCTGAGGAATATGGGCTGGTAATCTCTGATAAAGGCTACTTTTACAATTATTTTCCCAGAAGCATAGTATATAAAGAACGATGAGTCTAGAGAAACTAGAGTGTGGGTCTCCCTGCAATTATCTATCCAGTATCCTGTCTTAGTTTCTGGTGCTAAGGGATTGGGGTTCTAGGTTGTTATGACAGTATTGTTTTAAGAACAACTTTAAGTGAACAAGTCATTTTGACTATTACAAATACCCAAACTAGTTACAAAGGATACCTTAAGGAAGACAATATCATCATCCAGAGAAAGAACTGATAAATATAAGTGTATATATAGAAGGATTTTACATATATGTGTATATACATATACGGGTGTATACACACACATATATCCACATATTTGTGTCTAATGGTAGCATTCTCTAGGGAATAAGGGAGACAAGGAAAAAAAGAAAAGAAAAAAGAAATATACAAGTTAACTTTATTATATATTTAAAAGGAATAGCAAATTGTACATAATAGATTTGAAGTTTCATGTACAATCTCTTTTTATTGTGCTATGTTATAGAAATGCTTGTTTTATTCCATAAATTAAAAATAAAATAAATGCTTTTCAAAAAAATCTCAAAAGGCAGGGAAGCAGCTAAGACTCTACATTAGGTAGAGACCTTTTCTGATAGCATGTGGATAATTTGTGGGCAAACCAGGATAGTTCTAGATTTCATTCCATTCCATACAGTTGAACTTCAACAAATTTGTGGGGTCTTTTTGCCAATATTTCAGAAATTCAGATTAGCAGCAATTGGTGCTTCTACTTCAAGAGTGTCCAAAGACTGACTGCCTCTATCTCCTTCATGTTGGAATGGGAATAAAAATCACTCTTCAGAGCCCAAAGTGTTGGGGCAGCTGGTAGTGTGAGAAAAAACGGGTTAATGTTAGAAATTCCACTGGTGGTTTTCTTGCTCAGTCTGGAATAAAGTGGAATTGAGCAGTAAAGCAAAAATTCCTTCCCCCTTCCCAACCTTCCCCTCATTCAAACATACACTGCTTTTCCAACCTTCTGAAATATACTTAATTAAATGAGTTTAGGTTGATGTTTACCTTGGAGGTATTTAATTAAATTAGTTTAGGTTGATGTTTACCTTGGTGGTACCATTCTCCCAGGCACTGGTCCAAGAGAATACATATATGTAAGATTCTCTTCATTGATAGTGGACTGAAAAGAAAGAGCCCCAAGTGAGTTTAAGTAGACTGAAAACTAATGGAATTTAAGTCTCTGGGTTCCGAGAATTTCTTTTTCTTTTCTTTTCTTTTTTTTTTTTTTTGAATGTTATATCTCTTGACAGAACCCTATATTTCCCTACTGTTTTGGTTAATGTTTAGGAGGCCCTGATGGAATATAATGAGACCAGTGCAAATATATCAGTATGCAGGTCATTTCATGGATGGAAAGAAACAGAGGAAATCTTTGCTGGTCTCAGTTCTCTATGCCACAAAGAAGCAATGTCCACCCCTAATGTTGGGAATATGGACCTAATGCTCAATGTCTATAAAAACATCCTGAAACCTGGAATAGAGGAAGGGATCACAGAAGTTAATATCTGCTTCTATTATGAAAACTACAGTAGATAATCTATCCCTGGGTATGAAATTCAGTGGAATCTGTGCCACCACTTAAAAGGACTTTGCTTTGTCTTTTAAAAATTTTTTCAATTATTTATTATAAATATTCTTTTTTATATTGATTTCCAAATTCTCGGTCTGTCTCCCACCCTTCCATCACCCACTAAAAAGACAAGCAAAATTTTATCAATTATAAATGTGATATCAGACAAAACACATATCTATATTAGCCATATCACAAAAACAAAACAAAAAATAAAGAGAACTAGAAAATTATACTTCAATTTATACTCGGCGTTTATCAATTCTCTCTTTGGAAGTAAATAGGTTTTTTTCATCATGAGACCTTTGGAATTATCTTGGGTCACTGTATTGATCAGAGTAGTCAAGTTTTTCGCAGCTGAGCATCATTAAAATATTGCTATTACAATACGAAATGATCTCTCAGTTCTAACTTCACTCTGCCTCAGTTCACATAGATCTTGCCATGGTTTGGTTTTGGGTTTGGTTTTGTTTTTCTGAAACCACCCCCTGGCCTCATTTCCTGTAGCACAGCAGTACTCCATTGTAATCATATGCCACAATTTGATCTGTCATTCCTCAGTTCATGAACATCACCTTAATTTCTAATTTTTGTCATCACAAAAAGAGCTACTATAAACATTTTTATACATTTAGGCCCTTTTCCTTTTATCTCTTTGGAGTAGAGATCTAGTAGTGGTATTGTTAGGTCAAAAAGTATGTACAGTTTTATAGCCCTTTGGATGTAGTTCCAAATTACTCTACAGAATGGTTGGACCAGTTCACAATTCAACCAACAGTTTGTCTGCCTATTTTCACTTAACTCCTCCAGCATTTGTCATTTCTGATAGGTGTGAGATGGTACCACAGAAATATTTCAATTTGCATTTATATAATCAATAGAGCATTTCTTCATATGACTACAGATAGCTTTGATTTCTCCTGAAAACTATCTTTTCTTATCCATTGACCATTTATCAATTGGGAAATGGCTCTTATTTTTATAAATTTTACTTGGCCTTTATCAGAGAAACTTGCTGTAAAAAATTTTTTGTATGACTTCATTGTCCACTGTATCTTTAAGAAAATATACTTTCCCTGATTATCTCTTTTAAGTAGGTCTGTTTTTGCTTTTGCTTTGTCTGAGATCATGATTGCTACACCTGCCTTTTTCACTTTTGCTGAAGCATAATAGGTTCTGCTCCAGCCTTTTATTTTAAATCTGTGTATGTGTGTCTTTTTGTTTCAAGTGTGTGTCTAGTAAGCAACATAGAGTTGGATTCTGGTTTCTAATCCAGTCTGCTATTCATTTCTGTTTTATGAGTGAGCTCATCTCATTCTCATTCAGAGTTATGATTACCATTAATTCCATCCAATTTTCTTCCATTTATCCTTCTTTCTCTCTTTTTATGCTATTCCTACTGAAAAGTTTGATTCTGACCATTGCCTCCCTTAATCTATTCTCCCTTTTATATCTACCCCCCCATATCTTTTATCCCCTTCCCTTCCTATTTCCTTATTGGGCAAGGTGTGTGTATGTGTGTGTGAGTGTGTGTGTGTGTGTGTGTGTCTAGTCTTCCCTTTCTGTATCAATTTTAATGGGAGTGAGATTCAAACATTGCCTACCCTCCCCCCTCCATTTTCCCCTTTACTTTAAAATCTCTTCCTTGCATACCTCCTTTATGTGAGGAATTTTTTCCCCATCCTACCTCTCCCTTGCCCCTGTTCCTAGTGCATCCCTCTTTCTCATCCTTCACTTTTTTTGCGGGGGGTGGGGGGGTGAACATCATCCCAACATAATCAACTCACACTCAGGTCCTTTGTCTATGTAGTCTCCTGCTAATTGCCTTAATAATTACAAAGTTCTTAGGAGTTATATGTATCATCCTCCCATATAGAAATATAAACAGTATAATTTTGAGTCCCTTATTATTATGCTTTCATGTTTACCTTTTCTGTTTCTCTCAAGTCTTCTATTTCTGAATGTTAAATTTTCTGCTCAACTCTGATCTTTTCATCAGGAATGTTCAAAATCCTTTATTTCATTAAATATCCATTTCCACCTGAACGATTATACTCAGATTTGCTGGATAAGTTATTCTTGGTTGTGATCCTAGTTCCTTTGCTTTCATCGTATACCAAGCCCTCCACTACTTTAAAATGGAGACTGCTAAATCTTGTATGATCCTGACTGTGGCTCAATGATATTTGAATTGTTTCTTTCTGGATGCTTACAATATTTTCTCCTTGACCTAGGAGTTCTGGAATTTGGCTATAATATTCCTGGAAGTTTTCATTTCGGGATCTTTTCTAGGAGGTGACTGGTGAATTCTTTCCATTTCTATTCTACCCTGTGAATCTAAGATATTGGGAAATTTTTCCCTTATAATTTCTTGAAATACGATGTTCAGGCTCTTTTTTTGATCATAACTTTCAGGTAGTTCAATAATTCTTAAATTGTCTCTCCTCCATCTATTTTCCAGATCAGTTGTTTTTCTAATGAGATTTCACATTTTCCTCTTTTTTTCATTCTTTTCACTTTGTTTTCTTGATAGCTCATGGAGTCATTAGCTTCTACTTGCCCAATTCTAATTTTAATGATTTTCTTCAGTGAATTTTTGTATTTTCCTTTCCATTTGGCCTAGTCTGCTTGTTAAGTTCTTTTTTTTAAAGTGAATTTTTGTGCCTCTTTTACCAAGCTATTAATTCTCTCTTCATAATTTTCTTATATCACTATAATTTCTTTTATCATTTCTTCTTCCATCATTCATCTCTTTTTTAGCTATTCCAGGAATTCTTATTGGGCTTGGGTTCAGTTGCATCTTTCTTTAAAAACTTTGCTTTTGAGTTTGTATTTTGGTCTTCCCTAGCACTGTAGTAACTCTTTATGGTCAAGTTCTTTTGTTGTTGTTGTTGGTTCATTTTTCCAGCCTCTTTTTTGGCTTTGAATTTTATGTTAAGGTTGGGTTCTGCTCACCTAGGGGTGGGAAGACAATGTCTCAAACTATAGGCTTTTTCATGCTCCTGTTTTAGAACTTGTTTTGGGGGTCTGCAAGCTTTTGGTGCTTCCAAGGTGATGTGATCCAGGTAGAGGTATAGTTACTGTTAACCTGGTCTTCACTCTGGTCTTTATCCAGGAAGTGGCCCTGCTTCCCTACAACCATAAGCACTGGTACTCCTCTCTGCCTTGGAACTGTCATAAAGGCCATTGCTCCCTTTTGACTGGCCACAAGCACACCTCTCCTCCCTTGAATTGCAACTCAGAATTGTATATGGGCAATATAGTTGTTACATCAGCACCAACTGTCCCCCGTACCAACAGAAGGTGCCTATAAATTTTTTTTCTGACCAGTTATCCAACTTCTTACCAACTCTGGACTGAGAGCTCCCAAAGTTGCTGCTGCTGCCACTGGTGCAACTGCCTCCAAGGTCTACTGCTGATGTTCCTGCCATACTCTAGGCTGGCCTCCATCCAGGTGTCACAACCTCTTCTGCTCACCTCCAAAGTTGCCTTAAACTGGAAAAATGTCTCACTCAACATTTTATTGGCTCTGTTGCTCCAAAATTTGATTTGAGGTGTTATTTTAAAGTTGATTGGAGGGAAATGTTGGAAAAGATCAGCTGTACTCTGGATCTTGTCCCTACCCTCCCATCTTGGCTCTGTCCTCCCTTACTTCCTCTTTAGAGAGAGGAACTGCTTTGGGTCTATTGATATGAAAGCCCATCTGCAGCTTAAGGTTAGAGCCAAGCTTGAGTCTCCTTTTTTAGTGAATGTGCCAATGGATCTTAGAGATCACCATGGGTTTGAATACATGTCACAATAGGAGCACTGACTGTGGAATGAAGTCTTTGATTCAAATCTATAAAATTAGGTCCCTTCCAACTCTATATCCTTGATCCCATCAATGAAGGAGACTTCAATGCACACTAAGGGTATCCATACACCTCCTGTTTCCACTGCAAGGTGGTCAAATATACAAAGAGTAAGAGATGATTTTCCTTCTTCTGGCATACAGCTAGTTGTGGAGGAACCCTTCAGGTCTCTTAAAAGTGACAGTAACAGTGGCATGTCCCATTTAACATATTCACTTAATTCCTTCCTCCAGCTCTCCATCCATGAGACAGATGACCCCAATGACAAACGATTCCTCTTGGTGATGAAAGGAGCTCCTGAGAGGATCCTGGAGAAATGCAGCACCATCATGATCAATGGCCAGGAGCAACCTCTTGATGAAAGCACTGCAGAGGCCTTCCAAACTGCGTACATGGAACTAGGAGGCTTAGGGGAGAGAGTGCTGGGTGAGTTGGCCTGGGAAGGTGACAGAAAAGAAGGGACCATTGCCAATTGCAGCTGCAGCATAAAAAAATTTAAGCTGAAAAAATGAGTGATCTGCTCATTAAAAATGGTGGAAGGTGATTCCAAGGGAAGTAAATTAACCTGAATTGATGAAGCTTGTATTTCTAAAAGACATTAGAGTTTGTGAAGGGTGAGGGGTGAGTGGGTGGGAGGAAAGAAAGCATATGGTTGGTTCTTAAACATATTCTTCAAAATGCTTCAGAGATTCTTGATTTTATTAGTGACCCACCATTTTCTAATGCAGAAACTATCAATGAAATCATGGATTCTTGAATGAATGCTCTATGCTTTTTTAATCCTTTTTAATGGTTGGGAACCAATTTTATTTGTATGGAGCGTTCCTAATACAGAAACGTCTGACAAAATTTTATCACCATGTAATCGCCTTTAGTCAATAAACTTTATCAAGCATCTATTATGTGCTAGGCACCATGCTTAGCACTAGGAATACAAACACAAATAAAACCAAAGATAGTTTCTGACCTCAAGGAACTTAAAATCTGATTTCTAATAGAGAAGACGACACAAAAGAAAGATCCAAAGGGAGGGGGGCACTCGGGTGCATAATGGGAAGTTCTAAGGAAGTCCAAAAACAATACAACTGTTGGGAAATGGGGAAAAAAATTCTGTTAAGTCCTCTCCTTAAATAGAGGCCCTGGAGCCCATGGCCCTACCCTCCAGGCATAAGGTCCAATCAGAAAACCTGAGGGCATTGACGAAATGTACCAGGCAGGCTTAATCTTGCAGCATAATGAGATTTGGAGATTGATTGATTAATCTTGCAGCATTGATGAGATTGGGGAAGGATGATGTGCTGGAGAGTTCTTAAAAAGCTCAAAAGCATTATAGCTGCTGGGAAATGGGGAGATTTTTAAACATTACATCTGTTTAACCCAACGAGGATGGCTTTTAGGAGCTTTCCTACCTGAACTTTCAAGTCTAACCCTCAGTTTCCTTATGTATAAAACTGAGGAGGTTGGACTAGTTGGCATATAAATTCTCTTTCAGCTTAAACATCTGTGATTCTTTGACCTAATTTTCAAAGTGATTCAGGAATGACTTCTTACAATATCCTAGTACTAGATAGATACTCCTTGTGTTAATCAGAGGGCTCTATCCTGTCCCTAATAAGCTTCCTTTCCCACAAATATCCAGTGCATCTTTTCTAAGGAAGGTGCAGGGAAGGGACTCAAATTTCCATTTAAAAAAAAAAGAACCTTGTTGCCTTAATGTGCTTATGTGGTGTAGAAACACAGTCTCTCTTATTTCTTATCTTCCTCCTATTCTTATTGATACCTTCCCTACTTTTTCCCCACACATATCCATTCTAGGTTTTTGTCATCTCTACCTGCCAGAAGATGAATTTCCAGATACCTACCCCTTTGACACAGAGACTATGAACTTTCCCACCTCTAACCTCTGCTTCGTGGGGCTACTGTCATTGATTGATCCCCCTCGATCCACTGTCCCTGATGCAGTGACCAAGTGCCGCAGTGCTGGCATCAAGGTAGAGTTACTTTTCCTTTGCAGAAGTTTAATTTAACAATAAAGTCCTCTTTTACATTTGAGAAGCATCATGACAGAATGGCTAGAAAGCTGGCCTTGAAACCAGAAAGGCCTGGATTCCAGTTCCTCTTCAGATACCACAGACTCGAGTTCTCCACTGATATATACTGGCTAAGTCACCCTGGGCAAGACACTAGTAACCTCTCAGTCCTGTAGGCAACACTCTTAAGACTATGAATTGTGGAGAAGGGTACCAGTCTACAAAAGAAGAGGACATTTCCTTTTTGATGAAATTACAGGTCCAATCCCAATTCCTCTTCCTTTTAATTTGACTACATCAAGTTTTTAGTGATTGGCCCCTTTCATGATACCACAGGGAATTCTGTGGAGAAGTTTCTCCTCGCTGCAGTTCTTATCTAGCCAACACCTTGATGCCCTACTTGGGTGGAGTGGAGACAGTCACAGAAATGCTGAATAATAACAATCGTTTCCATGTGTAACACACTTCTGTGGTTTGCTAAGTGTTTTACATAGATTATCTTATTGAATTCCATTATATTTTCCCCATGAACTGTGACAAGCAATGAAAAGACAAAGGAAAGGCTATTTTTTTGTTAAATCAGTGGTTGCTTTTGGCAGTATGACATAGGACTCTATTCCCAAATCCATGTTTATTAGCTGTCTGATTTGGGGCAAATCACTTAACCTCCCTGAAATTCTGATTCCTCATCTTAAAAGAGGATTAAATGCTTTACAAACCATGAAGTGTCATATAATTATAAGCCATTGTGATTAATATATTGGTATCAATAGACACAAAATATTCTTTTAAGCTATAATGAACTATATTAATCCAAGGTAATGGTAGCTTTTTGCATTTTCTTAATTCTATTTCTTTGTGATCCTTTAGAATATGTAATTCCACATTCATATACTGTTTCAAAAAGTAGTCAGACTGTCCCCTGATTTTTTTTCCTAAAAGAGCAAATAAGAATTGCACTAGAGAAAAAGGTTTCCTCTTATGAAGGAGGAAAAAAATCAGTGAACACTGGAGCAAAAAGATATATAGAAAATGTTCTGGTGCTGGTCTTTTCCAGGGGGAGGAAGGATACACATCACAACTGAAGGTCTCCCAAAGGCAAAACCTTTCATTAGCACTGGTGATACCCTACTCACTCTTGGTGTAGCCAAGGGCAGTCATGCCCACTTGTCCCTCTGCTTTTGCTAGGCCCGCTTCTCATTGATTATGTCTGTTTCTCCTCATTTTAGGTTATCATGGTGACAGGTGACCATCCCATCACAGCCAAAGCTATCGCCAGAAGTGTTGGCATCATTTCAGCCAATAGTGAGACTGTGGAAGACATAGCAAAACGTCTTAATGTTCCCGTGGAGCAGGTTAATAAAAGGTAAGAGCAGAGGTAATGTGACTCTGCAGGTGAGCCAGCCCCCTTTGAGTCCAAAGAGCTGAAATGTTTGGGGGCTCACTGCTTTTGGGTCTGTAGCCTCTTAGGCTGCCACTGAGGGGTTGTTTATATTCAAATACAAACATACAATTACTTTTCTTCTAAAGAGCTCAGGATAGCCACCAAAAATGGTGTTTTCATCCAATATTGGGTCTACATCAGGATTAAAAAAGTGTTCTTAACGTGGGGTTCATAAATTTTTTTTCAAAAAAATTAATAACTACATCTCAATATAACTGGTTTTCTTTGTGATCTATTTCTTTTATGCATTTAAAACCATTGTTCTGAGAAAGGATCTATGGGCTTTGTTGTTCAGTCATGTCCAACTCTTTGTGACCTTATTTGGAGTTTTCTTGGCAAAGAAACTAGAGTGGTTTGCCATTTCTTCTCCAGCTCATTTTACAGATGAGGAAACTGAGGCAAGCAGTGTTAAGTGATTTCCCCACAGCTAGGAAGTGTCTGAGGCCACATTTGAACTCAGGAAGATGAGCCTTCCTGACCCTAGGCCTGGCACTCTACCCACTGCACCACCTAATTGCCCCATATGCTTTGCAAGACTGCTAAAGAAGTCCATGACACAAAAATTCCTTGTAAAAATGGGCTCCCCCACCTAAAATGTACTCGCTTCTCACTTATACCTCTAAAAATTCCCAATTTGGGGGCAATTAGGTGGCACAGTGAACAGACCACCAGCCCTGGAGTTGGGAGGACCTGGGTTCAAATCCAGCCTCAGACACTTAACACTTACTAGCTGTGTGACCTTGGGCAAGTCACTTAACCCCAATTGCTCTGCTTCCCCCCTCCAAAAAGACAAAAAAAATTTACCAATTTTGTTTAAGATTTATCTCTGATGCCACTTCCTCTATGAATTCTTTTCTGTTCTCCTTAGTTGCTTGTGCTCTCACCCTCCCTAAATTACTTTTCCCTTTGTATCCTTGGCACCAAAGGCACTACCTCAGATATAACTGGAATTTAATAAACATTTGTTGAATTGAATGCACATAGTAGTATTCATTGCAAGGGCTCCAATGCGAGTCCCCTGCTAGCCTCTGCTTCCTCATCTTGAGTGAGGATGGCAAAGCCTATTACTGAGCTAGGCTTCTCTATTTTGCAACCTCATTGGGAGCATTAGAAAGGAGGTGAGGAACTAATCACCTCAGAGGATTGTTACTTAGAACAGTTCTTCAGCTTTAGTTCTTTTTGCTAAGCAGGCCTTGGTCCTTCTAGGGAAGCAAAGGCAGCTGTGGTCAGTGGAATGGAGCTGAAGGAGATGAGCCCAGAGCAGCTGGATGAAGTCTTGATCAATCACACTGAAATTGTCTTTGCAAGGACATCTCCCCAGCAGAAGCTGATCATTGTGGAGGGCTGTCAGAGGCAGGTGAGTGATGAGTGAGGTGGCACTTAACCTGACATATAGCAAGTGCTTCTCAAATGTTTGTTGACTGACGGACAGTCCAAGTCAGATAGCTTCAGACTGCCATTTAGTATGGCTTTGTTAAAATAGAAAACTCTTTCCTAAAAGACAACTGAGATTCCCTCACGAGCATCAGGAAAAGAAATGACTGGTTCTTTCAAGGAAATTCAGCTGAATTCCACAAGCATTCATTAAGCATTTACTATGTTCTAGGCCCTGTTCCGAGCATTGGAAATATAGTGAAAAATAACAGTAATTATAATTAGGATTTATGTAGCGCTTTCTATATGCCAGGCATTGTGCTAAGAGCTTGAGAAATATTATTTCATTTGGTCCTCACAACGACTCCATGGATTAGGGTCATTTTCTAATTCTTAGCCCCATTTTTGTAGTTGAGGAAATTAAGGCAAACATGTTAACTGATTTGCCCGAATCACACAGCTAGTAATAATTTGAGGCTGGATTTAAACTGAGGTCTTCCTAACTCCAGGCCCAACACTCTAGCCACCCTGCCACCTAATTCCTGGAGCATACATATATTTGGCTTCAGGAAAAAGAAAGTTCCCTATATTTCTTTTCGACACCAAGTCCTTAACTTTTAAAATTATATTTAATTTTTCAATTCACAAATTTCCACATTGGTGGAAAAAAGAGTCAAAAACTAAAAACCAAACTTTTGTAAAAAACATGCATTTCCAAACAATACAAATTCCCTCATAGGCTATATCCAAAAACAGTCTTACTCAATTTCATTGACTCCACCTGTTAGGGAAGACGCATGCTTCATCATTAGATCATTGTGTTGACTTTTTCAAAACCTTTTGCCTTTGCAGTGTTGTTATTATATAAATTATTTTGGTTTTATACTCTTCACTTTGTAAAAGTTCGTGCAAGTTTTGCAGGTTTTTCTGAAATGGTCCCTTTCATTATTGCCATTCCATTCCATTATATGTCATTACATTCATATACCATCACTTTGACTTGGAACAAGTCTTCCTTTCTTGCTGTTTGAAGAAGATGGTGGCCCATCTAATTGTCATTGTCTATTAGTTTAAAAGAAACTTGGTGAATGCTTGTTTTATATCACATAGAAATATGTCCCTTTACTCATAAAAGACTCTTGCAGAACATAGGGTGATCCTATCTTCAGGAGGAGATGAAGGATACTATTTTGATCAATGTTCCAATCACTTAGCTACCCCTCGAAGTTGCTGGATTTAGACTTTGAATCCCATGTTGTTCTTCTAGGGTGCTGTTGTTGCAGTGACAGGGGATGGTGTTAATGATTCCCCAGCCCTGAAGAAGGCTGATATTGGGATTGCCATGGGAATTGCAGGTTCTGATGCAGCAAAAAATGCAGCAGATATGGTCTTACTAGATGATAACTTTGCCTCTATAGTGACAGGTGTAGAGGAAGGTAAGTAAGGTCCCTTCCATACAAGAGAAATCTTATAGATGCCTTTACAGAGTTTTGATTTAAACTTGTGTACCAAGAACAGTTTTTCTAAAGAAAATATTCTCTTCACAGGTCGCCTAATCTTTGATAATTTGAAGAAAACTATTGCTTTCACCCTGACCAAAAACATTGCTGAGCTTTGTCCTTTCCTGATCTTCATTATTGCTGGGGTCCCCCTGCCCATCGGTACTATCACCATCTTGTTCATTGATTTGGGCACTGATATTGTAAGTAGATTTTGGGGCTACCAAGAAATAAAATAAATCGAGTATCAATTGCCATAAACTTTGGGGACCATCTTTTCCCTTCTGGATTTTCTATCTTCTGAAGAGACTTCTATGTCTTGTCAAGAGATTGATCTTATTACTCTCTTCTGGGGTACCAAGGGAATAAAATACAGTACCAGATGTCATAACCTGCTGGAACTATTTTCCCTTCTGAGTTTTTCCCCTAAAGAGATTTAAATAACTAGTCAAAAATGGTAATAAAATGAATTTTCTCCTTAATGGAGCTTTCCAAACCATTCCATTTACCTGACCCTCAAAAAATATGTATGGTCCATTATCTCAGCTTTCTTGTCCCTGAAATGGGGAGAATGATCAAGGACTATGAGTGAAACTACTACCAAAAAAATCTCCCCAAAGCTTAGAAGCCTAGAAACATTTAAGAAGCCCAAGAAATAGAGTAGGATATAGTCCCTTAACTAATCTAAGGCTCTGTTAATTCAATAAAAGACAGAATATTCTCAGACATCTTAACAATCTTAAGATGAAAATACTACCTTTATATATGGCAGTTCAACTAAATCCCCCCTCCTTCAAGGAGAAGTATAGACTCGCTAAAAGTTAGTATGTAAAATGGAAATCTAATGAATGGAGTGATAAATGGACCGAAAGGGGAAAAGATAGCATTATTCACATTTTCAGTAATCTTTTGTTCTAATGATAAAATGCTGAAAATAATTTCCTGTACTTCCCTTGGTCATCTTTCCATGTAGGATTAACCAAATTAATTCATAGAATCATAGATCTAAAGCTGGGGGATTAGAGTTCATCTAGTTCAATGTCTTCAATTTTATAGATAAGGAAACTGAAGCCTAATGATTCACACTAGGACTCTTCAAGTACACGTTTTTAGGCTGAGGTTCTCTAAATTCACAACAGATCACAATTAAAGAATAGTGGAAGAATAAGCAACATTGTTGAAGGTAAATTATTTGTATTGCTTTGGAATATGTGAATAAAGATTAAGTAGGTAATAGAGAGCAAACTAGAGACAAAGTGAGGGAAGAGGCCCTCACCAACCTTTCTTCCTTTCTTCTCTACAGGCAATAGAGTACTGGGTTGCTCATACATTATGGCATGGTTAGAGATCTGTTTGTTTTGAAACTAATAGTAAATGACTTGTTGCTTGGAGGCTTGAAAGTTTTCAGGCCAAGCTACTTCCAGAGCCTTGGAGCTCATTTATTTTCTCTTTTATTTTCTATCTAAATATTAACTGGCTGTGTTGTAGCTACACGATGCTGGTAAGTGACAGGGTTTCATTATCTTCTTTCTCCTCCATAGATTCCTTCCATTGCCTTAGCTTATGAGAAAGCCGAGAGTGACATCATGAACCGCAAGCCACGAAACAAGAAAAAGGACAGATTGGTGAATCAACAACTGGCTTTGTATTCTTATCTACATATAGGTATGCTGAAATCTCCCTTGTGTGTTATGTTGGTATCAAAGGTCTTTCCTGGGTCCCTATCCCCTAATGAGTTCAGAGAATGACTTTTTTTTTAATAGGTAGGGACAGCTGGAAAGAAAATACTTGGAAGTCATCATTCTTAGCATGTCTTATATGTCCCATAGGAATCCTGCAATCTTTGGGTGCCTTTCTTGCCTATTTCACCGTCTATGCAGAGCAAGGATTCAACCCTGTCCAGCTCATTTTCTTACGGTCAGAATGGGAAGATGACAATATAAATGACCTTGAAGACAGCTATGGACAAGAATGGGTAAGAGAGGTCAAAATCCTAACCCTGTTTATTCTCTATTCCCCATTGACCTCATTGATCCTGAAACGCCATCTTCTGGACTGCCCTAGTTAATGGTTGTTGTCCTTCCTTCTCAAAGAGGACCAAAATGACATCACTTTGCTAAAGTCAAATTTCAATGTATTGGACTATGGCTGATCAGACCAACAAGAGCTTGGAATGCTCTACCACAAGTCAGGCACAAATAATCCCTGTGAATATTTGGAGTGCATACTCTAAATTTGTGCATCCTGTGTTTCCTTTGAGCTATTTCAATTCTGCTTTGCTCCTAGAGCATAGCACCTTCTCTGATGTGGGCACGCCAAGCTGGGTGGTCCTGTGTCAGTGTCTCCCATGTCACATATTCAATTCCAAAGTTCTTGTGAGTGTCCTTATATCATTTCTTCTGACCACCATGTGAATGCTCGCCCTGTGTGAGTTCTCCATACGTTTTGCATTCGAACAGCAATGTGGCCAGCCCATTAGAGTTGCACTCTCTGAAGCAGAGTTTGAATGCTTGGCATTCTAATTTGCCCTACTAAGACTACCTTATTAGAATCAGTGAGTGAAGGAAAAAGTCAACAGGCATTTATTAATTACTATGCCCCAGACCCTACTAAGTGCATAGAATATAAATTCGATGAGTTAAAACATTTATTATGGGCATAACTAAAGTCAGCCTTTGCCCTCAGAGATCATATATTCCAAGGACAGGAGAAAACACTGGAAAAATATGGTGGCTCATAGCCCAGAAGGGTAGCTTGGTCTACAGTGTTAGAGTACTGGATCTGAAGTCAGCAAGATTCATCATCTTGAATTCCAATCCAGCCTCAGACACTTGCTATCTGTGTGATTCTGGGCAAGCCACTTCATCTTGTGTGCCTCAGTTTCCTCATCTGTAAAATGAGCTGGAGAAGGAAATGGCAAATCAATAGGGTATCTTTGCCAAGAAAACCCCAAATGGGGTCATGAAGAATCAGGCATGACTGAAAAACAAGACCTAGGAAAAAGCACTTTGGTCCTTTCCCTCTCCCAAAGAGGAGGCTCTAAGGGAGCAAGCTGACACACATACCCAAGGACAGCCCAGCTGATTCGATCACAATTCTAGAACTAGAAGAAAGCTGACAGGGAGGAGAAAAGGTCATTCTCAAGGCAGCAAACTCTGGCAATGAAAAGATTGAAAGCTTCAGGTTATGGTCTCTGAGCATGCGTTTCTTATTGATTGAGAGGTGGTGAACAATAGGTGGGGAAAGCCATATGTCAATATACCGGTTTTCTCCTTTTTGACTGTTTTGCTTTATTAAATATGAGGGGTGGTGGAGTGAAACAGTTACTGGGAAGTGACTAATGGAGACAAAGTATGAAGAAAATATTTTTTCAAACAAAATGTAAAAAATGGAGAAAATAGAATAGAATTATACATACTGCCTTCAACTACATAAAGGAAGGCTACATTAAACAACATCAGATCTCACGTAAAATATAGTCGACAATGCTAGTTACTATCTCCTTAGCTGGTTTGGGAGTTTCATGTTGCACAGTGGCCAGAGCTGTGAACTGAAAGGCAGGAAGACCTAACATCAAATCCTACCTGAGAAACTTGCTAGCTAGGTTACCCTGGGCAAGTCACTTACCTTCTATGAACCTTAGTTTCCTCATCTGTTAAATGGGAATAAAAATGGTCCCAAATTCATAGAACCAAATGAGATAAAATATAAAATACTAAATAAATTCTAGTCATCATTATTAAATGGATATATATTTGTGTGTTTATAAGTGTGAATCTTTTGTTAAAAACAAAATTCATTCGTTCAAAAATGAAAAAAGCAATGAGAAGAGAGTCTCGTGGAGGAAAACTTGGTTTCTGATTGAAGACTGTCCTTTGGGTAATCCACTTCATCATAAGAAAGAAATGTCACTTGACTCAGATTAGATTGTTGGTTGTCTGTAGTTTAAAGTGGTCAGAAAACAGAAAATAAGAATTGTGCCTACTGGAACCACAGATGATTTTTTTCAGAATGGAAATGACAGAGGTACAAAATATTTGAATAACTCTGACCTTTATCAGGACTTGTCCTGGCTTTGATGATAGTTTGCTAGAGGCAACTAGATGGTTCAGTGAATGGAGTGTTGGGTTTGGAATTAGGAAGACCTGAATCCAATCCAGCCTCAGTCTCACTGATTGTGTGACCCTGGACAAGTCATTTAACCTCTGTTCACCTTAATCTACTGGAGAAGGAAGCAGCAAACCACTCCTCTCTCTAACAAGAAAAGCCCATGGATGGTATTGGCATGATATTTGTCCACAGGATCACATAAGAGTCGGAAACAACTGAACAACAGAGCTGATACATATCAGCTTTGCAACAGGTACAAAAGAATAACTAGGCTGCAAGATACCATATGTAGGGATAAGTAGAAGAAATGACGTTGTTGTTTCTTTCCTACTCAACTGTTACCCTTTTTGGATCACTGAGTGATCCATCATCTAGGAATGAGCCCCTATGAAGCTTCCATTAACATTCCCAAAAGCTTTCTTTGCTGTGTCTCAAAGCTTTTTCCTTTCCTGATCCTTTGCAGACGAGATATCAGCGGAAGTATTTGGAATGGAGTGGATATACTGCTTTCTTCATTGCAATCACGGTCCAGCAAATAGCAGATTTAATCATCAGAAAGACTCGGAGAAACTCTATTTTCCAGCAAGGTCTCTTCAGGTATCGCTATGCTATATATCAAAGGCTTGTGATGTAAAGGAAGTAAAGTTCTGTTGGCTCATCCAGGGAGCTAATACTATGATACCTGCTAAGGTAAAAGGTCTTCTGATATTCTTCTGGATCATATTAGCCTAATGGACATCTGCTAATCAGTAAATTTTAAGTGGCCTACCATGTGCTGCTGTGCCATTGTGCCAAACACTGGGACACAAAGAGAAGCAAAAGGACATTCACAGTCTAATGGGGGAGGTAACAGTGTTCAAATAGCTATATGCAAACAAAATATATATATATATATAGGATAAAGTGGAAATTATCAGTACCGGGAGGGCATTAAAATTAAGAGGGATTGGGAAAGTCGTCCTGCAGGAGGTAGGATTGTAGCTGAAATGTGAAGAAACCCAGGGTAGCCAGGAGTCAAAGAAGAGGAGGGAACACATTACAGAACGGAGGACAAATGGTATAAAATTCCCCAAAAAATTAAAAAAAGATTTTAATGGCCAGAATTCAAAGACGGAGTGTCTTGTGTGAGGGACAGCAAAGAGGCCAGGGGTGCTGGGTCACGGGTTGGGGAGGTGGGGGCAGGGCAGGGCGTAAAGGTATGAAAGTACTGAAGAGGTAGGGAGCAGATTATAACGGGTTTTGAATGCCAAATAGGATTTTATATTTGGTCCTGGATGTGAGAGGGAACAGCTGGAGTTTGTTGAATGAGGGACAAGGGGATTCACGTTTTCAGACCTGAACTTTGGAAAGTGAGTGGAGGATGGGCTGACGGCATGAAACCCTCGTGGCAGGGCTGGTAGCGGTGTCAGAGGAGAGAAGGAAGTATGTACGAGAGACATCACACAGGTGACATCAACAAGCCTTGGCAGTTGATTGGATATAGAGGGCAGAAGATGGTGAAGAGACCAGGATGATTCCTAAATTGGGAGCCTGAGGGACTGGGTGGAACCCTCTGCTTTAGTAGAGAAAGTAAGAGAAGAGAAATAACTAAATGGATAAAAAAATCTGTTTGTATTTGTGTTTCTTACAGAAATAAAGTCATCTGGGTAGGGATTGCATCTCAAATTATCGTAGCACTAATCCTCTCCTGTGGCCTTGGAAGTGTTCCAGTTCTGAATTTCACCACACTTCGGTGAGTTAGCTGCCCTAGTGCGGGAAGGGAAAGCATTGGCCTCCATTCTGAGAGGAGTCTTAAATTAGGGGACCAGGCTGAGGTAGGATGAGAAGGTAGCAGGGATTGGAGAACAGATATCCCCTCCTGGGCAAAAAAAATGATTAGTCCCGATCAAGGCATTGAGGGAAATGAGATAAAATTCAAAACCACATTCCCTTTGGAAAGATTTGAAGGGGAAAAAAGCATACATTATGTCCTCATCTTTGAGTATTCCTTGCTTTCTATTGTACCTCAAAAGAAAACTGTTTTGGGTCAGTTTTTAAAAAGCCTTCCCTCTTTAGTATCCACCTTGAATTGTTGAATTTGCCAAGAAGGGCAGTGAGGGTAATAAAGGTTGTAAAAAGGCTGGTTTTGGTCAGTTTAGAAAAAGCCTTTCCTGCTTTTTATCCGCCTAAATTCATTGCAGTTGCCAGGAAGGCAGTGAGGTTACTAGCCCCACCACCATTTACCTGAGAAGCTAGCTCTTATCTTCTGATAGACTTCGGCTCTTGCATTTGGTTCCATTTCATTTCCAGGGTGCAGTATTGGTTTGTGGCAGTACCATATGCCATTATCATCTGGCTATATGACGAGTTACGAAAACTCCTAATCAGACGCTATCCAGGAAGTAAGTAACATCAAAGAAGGAGGATTTGGGTGCGGATTTGGGAAACCCTGCTGGGGTTTATTGAGCATTTGCCTTTTTACATCTCCCATAGGCTCTATAGTTCTTATTGACTCTTTTTCTCCCCCTTCAGGCTGGTGGGATAAGAACATGTATTACTGAAATTGCTTTTGGTTCCCAAGACTCTTCTTCATTACTCCCTGGTGGTGTTCAGTGTTCTCCAGTCACCTCTGCTGGCAAGTCTGCTGTGCAATATGGGCATTGTCAAAATCCACACACTAGAAGAAATGTGTATGAAAGATTCTCAGTTAATGTACTGTAAATATGAGATTTGGCTTTTTGTATAGGCCGTTTTTCTTCTGCATCTTGCACTCTGACCCTCGTTTGTTTAAAATGTATAAACTTTAAAAGAGGTAGAGAAGAAAAATAACCTGTTGGATATGTACATGATAACTTAATTCTATTGCACTTGCACTGGGTATGAGAGTGTTGAGTTTTATGACTTCAGTGTAGGCATGATCGTGCATAGCACAAATCATAGTAGACTGGCCTTAGAGAGGCCACATTTTAAAGTAAAGGGTGTTTTATAAAATAAGCTTGTGACTATGTTGTTCTTAGACTCCCTGAGAAGGTGCTCTATTTCAACTAGGAAGAGAGTTGAAAACTTAAGGTATCATGGTGGTCCAATAGATAGAACACTGAACCTGGACCCAGGAAAATTGGAAATCAACACTTAACAGTGTCTCACCAGACACATCTTTTGGCCTCAGTTTTCTCATCTGTAAAATAGGGGTGATAATAGCCCCTAGTTCACAGGATTGTTATGAAAGTCAAATGAGATAAAACACACAGTACTTTGCAAACCTGAAAACACTATCTAAAAGCTACCTATTGTTATTACAACTAAAGAAAAACACCTTTAGGAATTAGAAAGTTTCAGAGTATGAGGAAAAAATGCTACAAGATATAGGTTGACTTTTTTGGCTATTCTGTCTCTGCCATCAATACCCTAAGGCTATAAAAATCTCCCCTTTTTTGATATGTTCTCAAGCCCTAATTCTTCCTCTGTACCCCATGTTCTTTCTGTGTTCTGATAACCATGGTTCTTCCATGAAAGACTATAGATGAAAGGTTCTTATCTGGGGTCTGTAAACTTTTTTTTAATGCTTCAATCTGCATTCAGACTCCATAGTTCTTTTTCTGTACATAGGTAGCATTTTCCATCATGAATCATTTGGCGTTGTCCTAGATCCTTGCATTGCTGAAGCAGAGATAAGTCTATCAAAGGTAGTCATCACACAATGTTGCTGTTCCTGTGTAAAATGTTCTTCTGCTTCTGCTCACTTCATTCAGCAGCAGTTCATGTAAGTCTTTCCAGGTTTTTCTGAAGTCTGCCTGCTCATCATTTCTTATGAAATGGTATTCCATTGCATTCATATACCATAATGTAACAGCAAGCACCCTAGCATGCCTAGGGCAGCTACTAGCACAGGTTCTTAGATCTGCTTTTCTAAAGGAAAGCAACTCAAAATGGGTT
>CM053588.1:146566199-146597031 GCA_028646515.1 Pseudochirops corinnae
GGGGAAAGAGGGGGAGAAAATATGTAACTCAAAATCTTGTGGAAATGAATGATGCAAACTATAATAAAATTTAAAAAAAAAACAAAAAACAAATTTATGTTGTCTGATCTCATCTGGGCAGCTAGGTGATGCTGTGGATAAAGCCTAAGGCCAGGAGTCAGGAAGACCTGAATTCAAATCCAGCTTCAGACACGAGCAGTGTGACCCTGGGCAAGACATTTAACTCTGTTTGTGTCAGTTCCTCATTTGTAAAATGAGCTGGAGAAGGCAATGGCAAACCTCTCCAGTATTTTTGCCAAGAAAACTCCAAGAAAACCTGAAGTGTCAGACATGATTGAAATGACTAAGCAACAACAACAACAGCAATCTCAGCTGGACTTCCACCACCGAAATCCTGCTCCTCCCTGACTGTCTGTCACATCCCCAGAACTTCTCTCCAAACCTCTTTTCTTCTCAAGCAACATACACCATCCCATCCATGACAGCAGATAATCCAGCCTCATAATTTACTGGTAAAATTAAGGCCATCCATCTTGAATTCCCTCTTCTCCCCAGTGCTATACTTCAAATCTCCTCAACATCATCCCCAGATCTCCCCCTTTTCTCCAAGGAGCAAGTGGTCCTCCTTCTTGCACAGGACCACCCCTCTACTGGTGCTTTTGTTCCTCCTTCTTTCTCTTCCAGGAGACTGACCTTTTGATCTTCCCTTTTTCTAATATTCAAACTCTCTTTACCCATTGGCTCCTTCCCTTCTGCCTACAAATATGCCCTAATTTCCCCAAGCCTTAAAAAATGTGTCCATGTTATTCACTCAAGATATTATTTACATCTCCTTTTCACAGCTGGACTCTTGAGTGGGGGGGAGGGAGAGGAATCTACACTCATTGCCTCCACTTCCTCACCTCCCACTCAGTTCTCAACCCATTACAATTGACACAAGGACCCACAATTCAACTGTGACTGCTCTTACCAAGGTCACCAATGATCTCTATTGCCAAATCCATTGGCCTATTCACAATCCTTGTCCTTCCTGACCACTCTGCAATTTTTGATACTGTTGACAACCCCCTCCTCCTAGATACTCCCTTTTCCCTGGGCTTTCTCCTGATTCTCCCCACCTCACTGAACAATCCTTAGCATCTGGATCATCATCTATGATCTGCCTTCTTTGTGCAGGGTCCATCAGGACTCTGTCCTGCCCCCTCTTTTCCCTCTAGAATTTCATTGGGCTTCTCAGATCTTTGTAAGAATCAGTTACTATCCCTATGTATATGACTATCTAATCACTTTATCCAGCTCTCCTCTTTCTCCTGAGCTCCAGCCTTGTATTAGCAGGTGCCTGCCTGTTCCATAAGCATTTTGAACTTGTGTCTAAAACTTATTTTGTCATCCCCCTCCAAACTCTTTCCTCTTGCTAATTTTCCAATTTCTCCTGATGATACCATGATCATAATGATGTTCCCTCTCCCACATCCCGCATACCCAATTAGTTGCAATTTTTCTTATTGATGCGACTTTCACAATCTCTTCCCATCTGTTCTTTCCTGACATGGCTACCACCCAATTCAGGATCTCTTCAAATCTTTCCTCAACTACAATACTAGGCTTCTAATTGATCTCTTTTCTAGTTTCTCCCCTTTCCCATCCATTCTCCGTATTGCTGTTAGACTAATATTCCTCAGACTTAGGTTTGACCATTATTTCTCTCCTTACTGAAGTCAGGAAACACTGATGTTCCAGACATCGTGATAGGTTCTGGGAATAACAGTACAAGAAGAAAGACAGTTCTTGCCCTCAAAAGGCTTACATTCTAATGAGAGAAGACAACACATTAAAGGAAACTGAAAAGAAAGCTTGGGAGTAGGGAGAAGGTGTCTGCTCATGGAGAGGTGGATAAAGTTCAGAGCCTAGAGGAGAATGAAGAAATGGTTGTCCTAGGAACTTTCCTTGAAATGAAGGTGCTGGGACAAAGCAACTACTCAGAGGAAGGGGCCACAAGGGAAGTGTACTTCTAGTGTGAGAAGTGTCTAGAGACAAAGTAAATTAACAGGAGGCTGCTGTGACATGGTTGAGGAATTCTGCAGAGTTAGCAGATCCCAGAGAAAAATGAGCCTTCAATGCCTCCCTATGACCCTAAGATAAAATACAATTTCCTCTTTTGACTTTTAAAACCCTTAAAAATCTGGATGTGACTTATGGTTTCAGACTTTTTTCTTATTCCTTCCACTCTTGCTCTTTTCAATGCAATCAAACCAGACTAGTAATCTCCTACCTCCGACATGTCTTTTCACAGGCTGTCCCCCTTTCATTGCTCTCCCTCCTCATCTCTGGCTTTTAATTCCTATCTCTCTTGTAGGCTCAGCACCAATACCACCTCCTACACTGGACCTTTCCTCATCCCCATAGTTGCTAACTTTTCCACCCTGAAATTATTTGTTTATATTTCGTACCTACATACATGTTGTTCCCCTCGAGTAGAATGTAAGTTCCTTAAGGGTGGAGACTTTTAATTTTTGTCTTCATATTCCCTGCTCCTGGCACAGTGCCTGGTACATGGAAAGTGCTTAATAAGTTCTTCATGAATTGAATTAAATACTCATTTGCAAACTAAATGAACCAAAAGTTACCAGGGCTATACCTAATTAATTTAGAAGCCATATTTTGATCTTGTAAATTGGAAATTTGTACTAGGAATTAATTGGCCTGAAAAGAAAAAGAAACATTTTAGAAAGAATGAAGTCAAGAAAATCTAAATCCATGTGTTGTAGCTGAAAAAATCAGGTGTCACCTGGACCTGTATTAAAATGTAGTGAGATAGCAACTAGGTTTGTTTAAAGGTGACCATTTTGGGCAGCCATGATGTCAGATGGTACTGGTTCCTCTGAACCTAGCCTATCTTCTGGAAGAAGATTCTGAAAATCAGGAGAAGCTTGACAGTTGGATAATACTGTTTGATTTTTAGAAGACCTAATTGTATGTGGGTATAGATTGCATCCATGTGCACATATATATGTTTTCACGTGGACAAATTACATCAAGTAATTTTCTTTTAAGAGAGATTTCCTCAGCAACAATTTGCACACAAAGTCAAAGTTGAGAGGATGCCCAGATGTTGATGCTTTGATTTGCTAAAGTTTTTTAACAATGAAGGGAAGAGTAAAAACCTGAAGCCCTGAAAGGGAAAAGAAAACACGTTGGGGAAAAGAGAAGAACATTGCTGAAGATCTAAATGGGAAGAAAAGTCAACAAGTCATGAACAAGATTCAACAAAGGCCAGGCAAATTCCCAGGATGCCAGACAAGAATGCTTTTAATATAAAAATCCTCATGTTCCTGTGCTGAAAATGGCTATGGCAGGTGGAGCAGGTACTTTTGACTCACAATATTTACAAATCTGAGAGCAATATTCATCTTTGGCAAAATTATGCCATTTGTCTGCTCATTTGTATCCCAAACTCTGAAGAGTGTATGCAATAAGATATAGGGGATGGATGAGATAACCTCTAAGCATCTTTTCAGCTCTCAAGCCTATGAACCTCAGCTCTGGATTCCTTCAAATGAAGATATGAAGCATTTTTCATTTCAAATTACTCTAAAGGAGAGAAAGAGAAGTAGAGGCAATGAAGGGAAACATTAGCCATCCCCATGGGGAATGCCTATTCCTTGCTACAAGAATTCCCTGTTTTGACTTATATGGAAGTATGTTTAATGTGATTGCACATGCGTAACTTATATCAGATTGCTTATGTCTTGTGGAGGGGCAAGGGGAAGGAAAGAGTAAGGAAGGGAGGGAGGGAAAAAAATCTGGAACTCTAAATCCTATTTTTAAAATGGATGTTGAAAACTGGCTTTACATATAATTGAAAAAAATAAATAAATACTATTTACAAAAAAAAATTTCCTGTTTGATACCCCACCAGCTGAAGTCTGTCCCTGTGTGGAATTGCACTGTCTTGCTCTAATCTCACTTAAACCAGCAGAGCCGGTTGGTCTCAGTGCTTTTAAATTCCTTGAAACAAACTCCATTTCCCAGTCTTTGTCCCTTTGTAACCTTGTTTTTGTCATGCTTTCTTCTACTTTAAACTAGCTCTCTGGGAGAGTCCTTTGTTGTCCCACCTCACTCTCTTATTCCCTGTCCCTTCCCCTCTGTCTTACTGTAACTGCTTTTTAGAAAATTTTATCTTCTTGGTCCATGGGTTTCAAGATAAACTTTTAATGTGCACTGAGGTGAAGCCTAGGGTGATTTAAAAGGGACCAAAGTTCTTTCTCATCAAGGATACTGGTTCTTTCCAGAATGAGCCTTTTTTTCCCTCTTGCTTTTGTGAATGTCCTGAGGAATGGACCCTACTTTAGTCCTAGTCAGGTGTTTTTCACAGTATCCAGAGCTGAGTCTATAGAACAGATTTTTTGCAAGGACTATCGTTATTCAAAAATGCCTGAAATAAGTTATAATTATATTATGGTACTTGCATATCAGCTGAATTCATCTAAATCAGCGGTTCTCAACCTGTGGCCCACAACACCTTGTGGGGGTCGAACGAGCCTTTCACAGGGGTCACAGGGGTCGCCTGAGACCATCAGAAAACACATATTTCCGATGGTCTTAGGAACCAAGACGCTGCTCCTCTATCCGTGTCCAGGCGGTTTTGCCTACATGCAGATATGCCCACATATGAGTATTAAAGGGTTGTGGCATTAGGAAGGTTGAGAACCACTGATCTAAATGCTTCAAAGGCTAATCTCATGCAATTTCAGAATTCAACCTGGATTCTGTATGCTCTGTGTCTGTATGAGTCTTTTCCCCTTTTCTCCTCTCTTCTTCTAACTCATCTCTTCTTCTAACTCATCTCCTTTCACTGACACCCCTTGAAGATAGTGCAGGGTAGATTCCAGGATACAAAGTAGATGCCAGGGAAAGCAAATAGTCAAGGAAGAGGAGACGGTAAGGAATACTGCCAAATCCTAGTCACGTCATTAAGGCTTCCTAAATCTCAATTTGTACAAGGTTGTCTTAGAGCAACTTTGGGGGCATGTTCACTCTTATTGCCCTGGATTTAATGGTTAGAATTCCCATGGAGAACCAGACATTCCAGCACTTCCATTAGCCAGAAACATGTCAGAACAATTGTTATCTAGGCATACTTAAATTGTTAACATATTATTGACAAAAATTGAATAACTGAATTTAGTGTAAAATATATAAATGGTATATTCTCTGCCATCTTATTCTATCATTCATTCAATCACTCAACAACAATGTATTAAGTTGGTAGCAAATATGCTAAAGGGGAAAATGTGTGTATGTGTGTGTTTGTGTGTGTGTAACACAAGTTTCACGAAAAACAGAAGTGATTATCAGAGAAGCCTTGGAATGTTGATAATTTGGTTTCAAGTGCCCCTCTGACACATACAACCTTTATGACTCAGTACAAGTTATCTAACCTCTTATGACCCCTAGGCAGTTTGCAATCTAATTACAATCTAATTATGATGTAATGTTGTAGATTATAAAGTCTATGTAGTTGCCAAATTAGTAATAGCGTTTTTCCTCACCTGAAGCTTTTTAGTGAAACTAGAGAAGTAGACAGCTACCTTTAGTAGTCTGTATATCCCTTTTTACCTTTTTTTTTTTAATCTTCCTCCAGGCTCAGCTTTCTTTCTTTCAGACTCCAGGTCACTTGGACTGTGCTAATATATATGGTGGCAAATTGTGCCCTCCATCAAATTTATACTCCCCATCCATTCAGCTGAGGTACAGGACAACTCATTCTGAACTGTCACCTTTGTCACAGACTCTTACTAGTTCTCCTTTGAAAGGATGCTGTCTTTACCTGGCAATGTAGCTACCTCTGGTCTAGAGCAAGTCAGCTAAGTGTTCTACTAGGGAAGGTTACTCTTCCATGAGATCGTGAGGAAAATAAAATGGCTGAGGCTACCCAAACAACCTGCAATGGTGACCAGAGGGACAGACAGAACAGTCACCCTCTTCCTTGAGGCCCAATGTGTCTTGGGAAGTGAAGGTTCCTCGGAAACCTGCAGATGGTGATTATGTCCCTTGATGAAAAAAGAAGGAAAAACAACAAAATAAATCACTAATGATAACTAGAATTTACATGGTGCTTTAAGGTTTGCAAAGTACATATTATCTCATTTTTATGCCCACAACAACTCTGTGAGATGAGACTGGAGAGTAAAAATCAGTAAAGGACAAAGAGAAGAGAAAGAAATGAAAGGGAACAGTTTGCTTTTTAAGTCTCATTGCATTTAGGGTTAAGGTTCATTTGTTAAGAGTTTAATGTATGTAAGACACTTGATTTTCTGAGTCATTATTTTAAAACCAGAGTGAAGGCAGGAAAAAGAGATGTGTCCAAGTACCAACAAAGGCAAGAAAGGATAAGGGAGCCTGAGTACTGTGAACTTGAGGAATCTGGGAGGAAGATGCTTCCCCTAAAGACTTTTTTTTGTCTTTTACTACAGACATCCTTTCATAGAAAAGAATAAATTAGTACATTGCTTATAAATTGAAATTGGAAACATTTAATACACGTATTTAACTAACTCACCAATGTGGGACAAAATGCATTCCCAGAGAAAGGACTTTAGCATTTACGTTGTTATTTAAGATGGCTAGAATTTACAGCTAACAGGGACAGCTACGTGGAACAGTGGATAGAGTTCCAGGATTGAAATCAAGGAGACTCATCTTTGGGAGTTCAAGCTTATCCTCTAACATTTACTAGCTGTGTGACCCTAGGCAAGTCACTTAACCCTGTTTTCCTCAATTTCCTGAGAAGGAAGTGGCAAATCACTCCATTATTTTTGCCAAGAAAACCCCAAATGGGATCACAAAGAATCAGACATGAATAAACAACAACAACAGGTACTTTAGAGATAATTAAAAGAGTTCAATCACCTCATTTTACAGATGAGGAAACTGAGTCACAGAGAGAAGTGATCCATCCAAAGTCATGTATCTATCTAATTGTGGAGTTTTAATTTGAACCTAGAGATGCCCGGCTTCAAATCCAGGGCTACTTTCTACCATACCATGATGTTTGGTCTCAGATGACCATCAAAGGACCATTCTTGCCCTGGGGGTTCCTTGTATTTATTAAGTGAAGTAGAAAAGGGTGAAGGAAGGAAGGAATGGGACAACAGAGGTTCACAAAAGTGACTTGTGAAAGAGTGGGTTAATTGGAACAGTTAGTGATGTAGTAAGACTGGAGGATGAAGGACAGTAGCAGAGGAAGGTCAAGAAGGAGAATTAAGCGGGGCAGGGAGATATAGTTTGTTGGTAAGCAGTTGTTGGCACATTGTCCCCTCCATTAAATTGTGAGCTCCTGGAGGGTAGGAACTGTCTTTTGCTTTTATATTCCCAGTGCTTAGCACAGTACCTGGCACACAAAAGATAATTAATAAATATACTAATTGATTGGTTGATTCTAGAGGCAATAAAGAGTGGGTGAAAGAGTGAGACTGGATAGTTTAAAGAGATTCTTGTATATACCAGCAGGACAGTAGGCCTGTGTTGAGCACAACCTGGGCTCTTTTGCACCCTGTTCTAGGGAGCAGAGTCCTGGAAGGCAAGAAAGACAAGCTGGCTGAGCCCTGGTTTGGCTGGTGTTGCCTTGGGCTGCATGAAGCAGGATGAGCTACTCTGACTGGCAGAAATGACCCAGGAGAGCAAACACAAGCTGTGCAACCCTTCAGGCCTTGTTTAAAGAGACGGAAGGTGGGTAGTAAGGTTAGGTATGTGTAGAAGTGCTCACAGTCACTTTGGGGGGCTGAGTGAAGCCAACCTTGCATAATGGACTTGTAATGACTGCATGGTAACAATAAGTGAGCAGAGGGAAGGAACCATGGGCAGAACCTGAGACCTCAGGGAAGGGGGAGCAACTGGGTATTGACTGGGTCAGGGGAGTTATTATTTAGAAAGAAGTACACATTCAGTGATGTTCAGGTAAAGTTATACAAATATGACCAATAGGCTGAGGCAGCAAGGTGGTATTGGGAAAAGAGTGGTGAACTTGGAGTCAGGAAGGTCTGAGTTCAAATCCTATCTTAATTTCTTTCAGCCTCAGTTTCCTCATATATAAACTTGGGATAATGATAGCCCCTGCTATCTTATCACAGGATTGTTTTGAAATAACATGTTATCAAATGAAAGAACATCTGTAAAGTTCTTTGTAAACCTTAAGGTGTCATATACATGATAGTTATTATCATTATTTTTGAATGAGGGCCTTTTAATCTTAAGAGCTCAAGCTTTTTTTGTTTGCTGCTTTGGGTTGTTCTGAGGTCCTGGCCTTCCAAATATGGCCCCTGGAGGCAGATTATCTCTCTCTCTCTCCCCTCGGGGGTTGGGGGGAATAGAGTGAAGGTACCTGAGGACACTGGATATCCATGGAACTGAAGTTAGAAGGACAATAGAATCCAGATGCACAGAATCCCGTTAGGGAGCAGGGGCCTAGGATGGTGCAGAGGAGCCTAGCTGGGCAACTGCCTCCAGAGCAATCAGCTGGGAAAAGGAAAGAATCTCAGTGCAAAGAGGGCATCTTGACTGGAGTTCCCTTTGGGGAATCAGCTGACCCAAGTTAACCAATAACCCTGAGCATCTAACTGGAGGGCTCTGTGCTAACATAGAGAGGAAGGAGGGAACACAATCAGAGAGCAATAGATGAGGCCTTAGAGACTCTCTAATGCAGTGGTTCTCAACCTTCCTAATGCACAACCCTTTAACACTCATATGTGGGCATATCTGCATGTGGGCTGACCTGCCTGGAGACAGATAGAGGAGCGGTGTCTCGGTTCCTAAGACCATCGGAAATATGTGTTTTCCCATGGTCTTAGGCGACTCCTGTGAAAGGGTCATTTGACCCCCAAAGGGGTCACGACCCACAGGTTGAGAACCACTGCTCTAATGCAATCTCCCCATTTTATAGTTGAGGAATTTCAGTCCCAAAAAGGTCAAGTGACTTGCCCAGGGTCACCTAACTAGGGTCAGAGTCAAGAAGTGAACTCAGGTCTTCCTGAATTTCTGATTCCAAGTCTAGCACTCTATCCATTATGCCATGCTGTCTTGGATAAAGAAGGACAGACATAGCTTAAACACAAAGAGAAATATGAAATATAGATAGGTAGATACATACATAGAAAAATAGATAGATGTACACACATGCGCAGGAAAATTTGGACAATTTAAACTCTATATGTACAATCCCTTGGAAAAGGAGGTACTTGGATGGGACGAATTCAGAAAGGTTGCCTGAAAAATGTTCTGAGCAGCACTGGAAATGGGTAGGGGCGGAGCTGAGGGTAGTTAACAGTCATGTTTCTTAGTTTCCCCGTAGGGCAGGGAAAGAGATTAAAAGCCCTCTCTAGGCAGTAATACCGCTTAGAGGATGGATCCATTGAGATGGAAAGCTGTGGTTCTCTGGGAGAAGAACCAAGCAACTCCTCCCTCACAGTTATAGCCTGCAGAGAGCAAAGACCTGGCTCTGGAGGAGAAAGTGAAGCTGGTGACCTTACACAGCCCTCTCTCACTCAAATCAAAGTCAACTGCAAAGACCTGGGGAATAAAAAAGAATCAGAGAATTTCAGAGTAAGAACAAAACATTCACAAATTTCATTCTAGGGCCTCTGTCAGTTCTGTACTTTTAAAATCTAGGACCCCCTTCTGCAAACTTGGACTCTTAACTCTGGCCAGGGGAGGTTTTAAACAGTTTTCTGTACAATAATCCTTGCCTTCATTGCTGAATTTAGTCAGTGGTTGAGGCCATAGGAGCCATACCCATTGCTCTCCTGGGTATGTCTAACATTCAGAATTAAGGTACAAAGGAGATGTACCCATATGATTAGATTGGGACGTGGGGTGGAAGAGGGTCAAATGGATGCTAGAGGCCAGAGACAAAGGCCTCTGAACCAGATTTCTTTGGCTTTTGCAGAACTCTGCCCCTGACTTCTAACCAGGGAGTTAAAGCCAAAGTGCCTACACTTCTCTTTGCTTGCAGAGATTTTCCAAGGATAGCAAGCTGACAAGTCCCTTGAGAAGCTGAATGACAACCAATTGACAGAATTTTCTCTGAGGGAGTGAGTAGGGGACAAAGAAAACTTGAAAGGAGAGGATTCGAGATAAAGAGTGAACATGCTTCTAGAATATGGGAGGGCCTTTGCTCACTTTTCCAGTTGGGGAAAGGATAATAGATGCTGAACTGGGGGGTCCAAACCTCTGTACCATGGAGATTTGACTGGTTCAGCTGGTTTGAGGAAGTTTTCCCAACTCTTTTTCTTCCTCCATCTTTCTGGTATCCAGATCCTTTGCCTAAAGAACCATCAAGAGTGGCAGCACTTACCCCTGGGATGCTAACTGCCTTCCACAGGCAGTACCTCCTCACTAAGCATGATTGGCAGGCATTAAGAGAGAGAAAATGTCCCTTATAGGGGGTTCAGGGTCTCTTCTGGGCAGGGTAGAGCTAAATTCAAATGAGCTGGACAGTAGAGACCTGCAGAGGAGAAAGCTGGAATAGTGTCCTAGAGTACTACACAGTACTACACATGGGCCACCACACGTGGTCCCTACACCATATCATATTTATGCCAATAGCATCAGGCAAAAGTGAACACTGAGAAGCAGTGTGACTAGTGCAAAATGACAACTGTGCTGAGTTCTCTCTTTAAATTAAGGTGGGAGAGGGGGAGAGGGAAGGCAGGGTCAAGATGTTTGAGTAGAGGTAGCAACCCAACTGAGCTCTGCCAACATTCCTCTCCAAACAATTTTAAAATCATGTATCAATTTGAAATTTGGAGCAACAGAGCCAACAAAAAGTTGGGGTGAACCTAAGAAAACTTAGTTCAGAGAGGTTCGTAACACCAAGATGCAAGGCAACCTGAACATGGCAGGAATATGATTGGTGGGCCTTGGAGGCAGCTGGGACAGCAGCTGCAGTAGCTTTGGGAGCTCTCAGTCCAGAGACAGTAAGGGGGTTGGACAACTGGTCAGAAAGAGATTATAGAGGAGTCTGTGCTAATACTAGGAACCAGACTAGATCCTGTTGGGTAATTCCATTGGCCATATGCAGATCTGAGTCACAATTCCATGGTAGAAAGGATCACTTGCAATCACAAGGGAGCAGGGGTCCTGGTCATAGTTCCAGGGCCTAGTGCTTGTGACTACAGGGAAACAGGGGCCCTTCCTGGGGAAAGACTAGAATGCAGGCCAGGAGAACAGTAACCCCACATGTCCTAGGATCATATCACTGAAAACTTACTGACTCCTAGAACTAGTTGTAAAAACATCAGTAAGAAAAAGTCTGGACCTTAGGACAGTGTCCCCACACCCCAGGTAAGCAGAGCTCAATTTTAATAGAAATTTCAAAGTCAAAAAATAGACTAGGAAAATAAATAAACAGTAACAAAAAAGAACATAACCATAAAAAGCTACTATAATGACAGGAAAGATCAAGATACAAACTCAGAAGACAATGTGAAAAAAGCTACAAACAAAACCTCAAAGAAAAATGCAAATTGAACATAAGCCTAAAAAGAATTCCTGGAAGAACTAAAGAAAGAGATAAGTATGGTAGAGGACAAATTAGAAAATAAATGAGATTAATGCAAGAAAATTATGAAAAAAATAATCAGCAACTTGGCAAAAGAGGCACAAAAAAAACAAATCACTGAAGAAAATAACACCTTAAAAAGCAGAATTGCCCAAATGGTAAAAGAAGTACAAAAACTCACTAAAGAAAATAATTCCTTAAAATTTAGAATTGAGCAAGTGGGAGCTAATGACTCCATGAGATGTCAAGAAACAATTAAAGTCAAAAGAATGACAAAATAGAAGAAAATATGAAAAGTTTCATTGGAAAAACAACTGACCTGGAAAATAGATTGAGAAGAGATAATTTAAGAATTATTGGACTACCTAAAAGTCATAATCAACAAAAGAGCCTGGACATCATATTTCAAGAAATTATAAAGTAAAACTGTGCTAATATCTTAGATCCATGGGGTAAAATAGAAATGGAAAGCATCCTTTCTTGAAAAAGATCCAAAAATGAAAACTCTCAGGAACATTGCAGCCAAATTTCAGAGCTCCTAGGTCAAGGAGAAAATATTGCAAGCAACCAGAAAGAAACAATTCAAATATTGTGGAGTGTAATGGCAAGCAAAGAAGTACTTGGCGCCTTGTTTCAGCTATTTAGTTATTTAGCACCTTGCTGTAGTTCAAGTTTCTTTTAAGCCTTGCCCTGATTATATCAAGTCTTTGTTAGGAAACAGAACTTGTGAACCCCACAACTTGTGAACTCCTGTAGCTGATACAACAGGAAGGGGAGGAGCTAATGACCATATATGAGGAGAAGCCCAAGCTGGGAGAGAGCAGAGTTGAGAAGGAGAAAACTTGTGGTTTCCCAGCACCCTATGTTTGTCTGTTGTGTCTTTGTTGATTTGTGTTTGTGATACTCTGTACAGAAGCCCTGGGACCTTGCTGGAAGCCCTGAAAGAGGATTTTCTGGTTGTCTGTTTACAGAAGTCCTGGAGGAGGGTTTCGGAGGTCCTGGGACTTTACTGATGATTTGTGCTGACCTCTCAGACCTTGTGTGTGTTTTTGTTGATTTGCTGATTTGTTGATTTCTATGCTGAAGATTTATGTTGATTTCTCGGGCCTTGTTTGTGGGTCTCTGTTGATTTCACAGGCAGATGGTGAATTGATAATGGTGCCAGCAATGTTCATGAATGTTGTTGGGGCTCTGTTAAGTTTTGTCTTCCCAGAAATAGAAACTGTGAAGGACTTGAGGTGGACTATGAGCTTCAATATGGAACTGGACAAGTACCTGGACAAAGAGCTGGACAAGTGGCTGGACAAGTTGCTGAGAGTTGTCTACCTTTGACTCCAGGTGACAGTTGGGTAGATTCAGGTAGGAGCTGGGACCATGGAAGAGGAAGCATGGAATCTGAGAGCCAACCTCGAGTGAAGATGAAAAGACCTCTTCTTGGGTGCTTGATGCTGACTGAGATCATGATTAAGACAATGTGACCTAGGGATGAAGAACTTTTACCTTTGAGAAGACTTTTTGACTAAGAGATTAAGACAATGTGACCTAGGGGTGGAGAACTTTGACCTTTGTATTTTGTGTCCCTTAAGAAGGCTTGCTCCTTAAGGATGACTGAGTTAAGGACTTACTGAATGATATCTTTTGTTTAAAACTATGTGGTCACTTTGGTGATAACTCGTGTGTTATAACATTGTGAATGCTGCACTTTGGTTTCTGTGAATGTTTTGCTTTAATTTACTGCAGAATAAATAGAGAGTTTACTATACTATGTAATCAGAACCTTAAAGCTGTTCACAGCAGCAGTTCTCTGGAGAGCTGCTCATGCTTGGCTTTACTTGGAGCCAGTCAGAATCACACAGGATCTAGCAGCTTTGATGTTAAAGGAGCAGAGGCATTAGATTACGAAATATTGAAATTTATCATATTATTCTTAGAAAATGACCCTCCAAATTATTCTTGAAATATGCCAGAAGGCAAAGGAGCTAAGATTACAACCAAGAACAACCTACACAGCAAAACTGGGTACAATCCTTCCAGTGGAAAAAAAAAATATTTAATGAAATAGGGAACTTTCCAGCATTCCTGATGAAAAGATCAGAGTTGAATAGGAAATTTGACACTCAAACACAAGACTCAAGAAAAGCATAAAAATGTAAATATGGAGAAATCCAAGAGATTTAATAAAATTAAATTGTTTATATTCCTATATAGGAAGATGATACATGTATCTACGAAGAATTTTGTCATTATTAGGGCAGTTAGAAGGAGTCTACTCCTTCTAGGTCAAGGAGCAAATTTTCTAAGCAGCCAGAAAGAAAGGGGGCACAGGTATGAATCAATCATGTTGGGATGATTAAAAAAAAATGGAGAGGTGAAAAAGAGGGATGGACTGGGAGAAGGGAGAAGGAAGAGAAAGAATGGGTAAAATTATCTCACATACAAGAAGCTTACAAGGAAGAGCTTTTACAGTGGAAGGGAAAATGCGAAAAAAAGATGGCAGGCAACACTTAAACCTCACTCTCATCAGAACTGGTTCAAAGAGAGAAATTCATGCACATACACACATACAATCAGTTGAGTATGGAAATCTATCTTGCCCTACAGGTAAGTAGGAGCAGAAAATGTAAGAGAAGAGGAGGGGATCAAAGGAAGGGCAGATACAGGGAGGGAGTGTTCAGAAGGAGGGAGATGAAGGGAATGAAGCAAGGCTTAGGTTTGTTCAAAGAGCAATGATGAGGATAAGGGGACAAAGGACTCAAGAGCAGAGTACAGTAGAGAGTATGGGCTTGAGAAAGTACTAAAGGGTGGATGAAATACAGATATAGTTCACTCAAACTTGGTAAGAAGAATTTTTGAATTTGCAAAACTGATCATTTGAGAGCTAATCTGTTTTGCAATATCAGAAATCATGAACTTTTGAAAATTGTGAGACTCATTTTATATAAGATAGTGACTCTACTGACAAGATAAAATTTTGCAGCACAGCTCTGTAAGATAAACATTTGAGTGTTTGTGTGTATATATTAGAAAGAACAGTGAATTTAGAACTAAATCTTAGCTCTAGCACAATAATAAAAGAGGTCTTTTCATCTTCACTCGAGGTTGGCTCTCAGATTCCATGCTTCCTCTTCCATGGTCCCAGCTCCTACCTGAATCTACCCAACTGTCACCTGGAGTCAAAGGTAGACTCAAAGTCAAAGGTGTGTAAGCTGTATAACCATGGAAAAGTTAATTAATCTCCTTGAGACTTAGTCTCATCCATAAAATAAAGATAACATAGAAAAATAGCTTTATAAATAAATTTTACTTTCATAAACCTGTAAAAACTCCATGGAATAAATCTACATGGCCTGGAGAATCCATTGGTACACTGGAGATCCTAGACCAGGGGTGGGGAACCTGCAGCCTTGAGGCCACATGTGTTCCCCTAGGTACTCAACTGTGGCCCTTTGATTGAATCCAAACTTCACAGAACAAATCCCCTTAATAAAAGGATTTGTTCTGTAAAACTTGGACTCAGTCAAAAGGTCTCACCCAAGGACCTAGAAAGCCACACATAGCCTCAAGGCCACAGGTTCCCCATGCGGTCCTAGAGTTTTGGTTAAAAGGGAAAGAAGTCAAAGAATTAAAGACCAGAGTTCTAGTCTAAACTCCAACAGTAATTAGCTCCTGACTGTGAACTAAACTTTCTTAGATTTTCTTATAAATGGAAGGGGATTATATCAAATTGTCTGTAGGTCCTTCCATCTCTGAAATATTATGGGTGTATTATTTTCCAAATATGCTTATATTTCTTTTTTTTCCCATTCCAGACTTGTGATTTTATCACAGTAGGACGAAGGTGTCAAACTCACAACCGCATGTGGCCAGCAAATGTCCCAAGTGCAGCCCAAGCCAGAATAAAATGTAAATTGACGGGGATCTGTTTCACTTGAGTTTGACACCACTAATGTAGGAAATATTAAAAAACCAATCAATCAACAAACGTGCATTAAGCAGCTGCTTAGCAATAGGCATGGGAATAAAAACAAAAAGAACGAAAAAATCCTGCTCTCATGGCACTTACACTCTAATGGGGGAGACAAGCCCATAGAGAAAAATTAGCAAAATGAATAGAAAGAGAACAGAACATCCTGAGAAATGAACTGGTCTGGGAGGAAAGACATCAGCAGTTGGAGAGGATCAGGAAAGGATTTTATGTAAGTGGTGACCGAGAGAAGAGATGACAAGAGAGAGTCTGTGATGGCGAGGTGGGGAGAGAGAGCATTCCAGGCGTGGAGATGAAAGGAATGGAGGTGAAAACGGCAGGGGTGGGACGAGGGAGAGAGGGTCAGATTGGGTGGTAAGATGGAGGGGGTAGGAGAGGAACAATGTTCAAGCAAAGATAAAAGGACAGTTGGAGCCAGGTTACAGGAGCTTTAAAAGCTAAACAGAGGAGTTCTTATTTGATCTTAGAGGTAATAGAGGACTGAGTAGGGAGTGACATGGTTAAATCTGGACTCGAAGGAAAATCACTGGCAGCAGTGTGAAGGATGCACTGGAGCAGGGAAGAAACTTAAAGCAAGAAAACCAATTAAGAAGCTGATACAATCAACCTTCAGACAAGAAGGGATAAGGGCTTGAACTAAGGTAGTAACTGTGTGAATAGAAAGAAGGCATTGGATATTTGAGATGCTGTGGAGGTAGAAATGGAAATACTTGACAACTCATTGGAAATGTGAAGTGAGGAGTCCAGGATACCACCAAAGTTAAAAACCCGGGAAACTGAATGATTGGGGATGCCTTTAACAGAAATGAAGAATTTTGTAAGAAAGATAAAGTTTTGGGGAAAAGATAATGAGTTTTGTTTTGGACATGGTGAGTTTGAGATGGAGACTGACACCACTAATGTAGGAAATATTTTTTAAAAAAACAATCAATCAATAAGCATGAATTAAGCAGCAACTTAGCAATAGAGATGGGAATAAAAATACAAAGAATGAAAAAATTCTGCTTTCCAGGGCTAGGCAGAATAGCCAATCTGAAATGTCCAAAAGATGATGTGACTGAGGGAACTGTGGGAATTGAATGAAACCACACCGACACCCTCCTATGATTCACTTCTGAATCTATCTCAGTTTCATTTCTTTTTTAATTATGGATCTAATCCAACTTCTGTCTTGTGAGAAAACTTTATTCACTTACAGGAATTGTGAAAAAACTTTATTGCATTGTTTGAACCCAGCCCTGTATTGATGGGAAGCTAGACTACTTCTACCTGTTACTTAGAAAGCCTTAACTAAGGAGCTAGGTTATGCTGACCAGAAACCCAGTCAGATCCATAGATTGATGCAAGGAGAAAGACACCTCTTTTTCTGATTTCAGGAAATTGCATCTATTTGCTTTCTCCCTCTTAACTGGGAAAGCCCCTAATCCATGGGTGGGAAACCTGCCCTAATCTTTCCTCCAATTGGAAACTTGGTTTACCAGGGTGGCTAGGTGGTACACTGAGTAGAACGCCAGCCCTGGAGTTAGAAGGATCTGAGTTCAAATATGACCTCAGGCACTTAAAACTTACTAGCCATGTGACCTTGGGCAAGTCACTTAACCCAAATGGCCTCTCAAAAAAAAAAGGCAAAAAAAAGGAAACTTGTTTGTTTCCTAGTTTATAACCTGTTTTCTTTTCTTCTTCTTTTTATTGTTTTCTTTTGATACATAAAAATCTGTTTCCTCCTTATATTCAGGATCCAGTGTTAAGCTAAATAAGGCCTGGTCTCAGTTTGTTTTGCAGTTGTCATGGATTACTTAATAAATCAATATGCTCTGAAGCCCAAACCTTTGTTTCTTCAGTCCTTTCAAATTCCACCCACCGCACAACTAAAGTTTATGGGAAATACAAAAACACAACTGTCATTTGGCCCTTCAATTTTCACTCTTTTTCTTCTGAACCTGGGATTTATCATTTCTACTCTATTACTCCCCATTCATTCCTTACTTAATATTTAGAATCTTAAGTTCTGCCACTACCACTTTGGTAATATTGGCACGTCTAGCAGGGGAAAGAGCCTTGTACTTGGAACCAACAGTCCTAGGTTTAAATTTCAGATCTGCCATTATTTATATGATGTTGGTAATGTCACTTAACCTTTCTGTGGGCCTTGGTTTCTTCATCTGTTAAATGAAGAAATTGGAATAGATGACTTTTAAGGTCTTATTAGCTCTAAATCTATGGTCCACTGATAGAAAGTAAATTTCCTGAGGCTTTCAGTTTTATCTGAACTATTGCCTAGAGCATTACCTGGATTGTAGGAAATGTTTAATAAAATCTTAATGATTAATCCTATTGCTTGTTCTCAACTTCTCTGAAAAATGACACTGCTACCCAGAAAGCCTCCTTAAAATTCTCACTTGTTGTGAGATCACAAATGTAGCAATGGAAGGGACTTTGAAGGTCTTCTGGTCAAATCCTCTCATTCTCCATAATATTACACTCTCCTGATTTTCCTTCCTACTTCTGTGACAGCAGTTTTCTCCGTGGGATCCTCTTTTTGTTCACATCTAGAACTGTAAGAATTTTCCAAGGTCTGTCCTTAGCCCTATTTTTTCTGTATTCTTTCTGCCTGATTAATTTACTTACTCCTGGCTTCACATATCAATGCTTTGGGAAGGATTTCCACATGTAAAGATTCCCGGGTTTCTCTGCCAAACTCTAGATCTACCAGCTGTGTGAACCCCGGCAAGTCTCTTAATCTTTCTCAGTCTTAGTTTCCTCAACTGTAAAGTGGAAATAATAGTTTCCTTCTTACAGGATTGTTGTGAGGATCAAATGAGATTATAGATCTAGATGTAGATATAGAAATAGGTACATCTTTGCAAACTTTTTTGGTCTTTTTTAAACTATTTTATTTTTCCCCATTTACATGTAAAAACAACTTAAAACATTTTGTTTAAACAACCTCCTCAACTCTCACCCACCCCCACGCCCCCACCTATTAGGAAGGCAAGCAATTCTATATAAGTTAAACATATGTAGTCATGAAAAACATTTCCACGATGATCATGTTGAGAAAGAAAACATAGAAAAATAAAGCAAAAAAAAAAAAATTATGCTTCAATGTGCATTCCAACACCACAAATTCTTTCTCTGGAGATGGATAGCTTTGTTTATCCTAAGTCTTTCAGTCATCTTGGATCACTCTATTGCTGAGAATAGCTAAGTCATTCATAATTGATCATCTTACAATATTGCTGTTACTATGTACACAGTACATTTCACTTTGCTCATGTGTCTTTTCAAACTTTAAGAGTTTATATAATATAAATATAATAGAAATGATAGTTTTACTAAAAATTATATATTCAATGCCACACAATTAAATTACCAAAAAAATATTTTATTGAATTAGGAAAAATAATAACAAAATTCATTTGGAAGAACAAAAAGTCAAGAACACCAAAGGAAGTAATGAGAAAAAATGTAGAGGAAAGAGAATTAGCAGTACAAGATCTTAAACTGTATTATAAGGCAGTAATAATCAAAATATCTATTACTGGCTAAGAAATAGAAAGGTAGATCAATGGAATAGAGTACACAAACAAATTACAGCAGCAGATAAACATAATAACCTTGCATTTGACAAGTATGAAGACTTAATATTTGGGGATAAAAATTCGTTATTTGGTAAAAATTGTTGGGAAAACTAGAAAGCAGTGTGGTAGAAACTGGGCATAGACCAGTATCTTACACCATTTATCAAGATAAGATAAGATTAAAATGGATACACAATCTAGATATAAAAAGAGATACTACAAGAAAATTGGAACATGAAACATATTACTTATCAGACTTATAGACAGATGAACAATTTATAATGAACAAGATATAGAAAGTAAAGTTAGGGCAAAATGAATAATTTCAATTACATTAAATTTAAAAGATTTTATGCAAATACAACTAATGTAGCCAAGAACAGAAGGAAAGCAGAAAACTGGAGGAGCAGGGGGAATTTTATAGACAGTTTATCAGGTAAAGGTCTCATATCTAAAAATATAAAGAATTTTGTCAAATCCATAAGAATAAGAGTCATTCCCCAATTGATAAATGGTCAAAGGATATGAAGAGACAGTTTTCCAATGAAGAAATCAAAATGATTTATAGTCATATGAAAAAAATGTTCTAAATCATTATTGATTAGAAAAATGCAAATTAGAACAACCTTGAGATATCGTTTACACCTACCAGAATGGCTAAAATGATTGAAGGGGGAAGAGAAAGATGTTGGAGGGGTTGTGGAAAAATTAAGACACATGCATTGTTGGTGGAATTATGAACTGATCTAACTATTTCAGAGAAGAATCTGGAATTATACCCAAAGAGTTATTAAACTACCTATACTCTTTGACCCAGCAATACAACTACTAGGTCTATTTCCAAAGATGATTAGGGAAAAAGGAAAAGAACTCACATGTTCTAGAATGTTTATAGCAGCTCCCTTTGTGGTGGCAAAGAACTAGACATTGCCCATCCATTGGGGAATGGCTGGATGTGTGGTATATGATTGTGATGGAATACTACTAAGCTATAAGAAATTATGAGTCCCATGATCTTAGAAAAACATTGAAAGACTTGTATGAAGTAATAAAGAGCAAAATGAGTAGAACCAAGAGCACATTGTATACAGTAACAGCAATATTGTCTTAAGAACCACTTTGAGTGAGTTATTTTGACTATTATAAATACCAAAATTCACTATAAAGGATATATGAAGAAAGACACTATCTGCACGCAGAGGAAGAACTGATAAATAGATGTATAAAATAATTTTACATATATATGCATATATACCTATCTATTGTGCCTAATGGTAGCCATCTCTAGGTTGGGGTGGGGTAGGGTAGAAAAAAAAGGAGAAAAAAAGAAATCTATATGATAATTTTGTTGTATATTTTGAAAGGAATAGCAAGTTACACATAGTAGATCTGTAGTTTCATGTACAATCATCTTTTTATTGTACTATTTTTTGGAAATGTTTGTTTTATTTCATAAAAATGTATTAATGTAATAAAAAGAAAAAAGAGAGACTATATAAAAATGTTATTGTTCAGTCATTTCATTCTTGTCTGACTCTTCATGACCCTTTTTGGGGTTTTCTTGGCATAGATACTGGAGTGGGTTGCCATGTCCTTCTTCAGCTCATTTTACAAATGAGGAACTGAGACAAACAGGATCACATAACTAATAAGTATCTGAGGCTGAACTTGAACTCAGGAAGATGAGCCTTCCTAATTCCATGCCTGGTATTCTATCTACTTTGCCATCTAGCTGCCCCACATAAATATTATCTATTATTATAATTCTCTTTCATAAATTCTGAGGTGGTATGTTCACTTTCCTCTGTTGTTCTTTTTTCTTTAACCTTGGAAAGTAGTTCATCCTTGTTGGTCATTGTTAGCTGCAGAGGTGCGGTTCCCATCTTTCGCCTTTTGAAGGATAATATTATCATTAAGACAATCTTAGAAATGCTTAGCTTCTCTTCTTTTGGGAGGAAGAGAACTCCAACCAATTGGAAACTCCCTCCCCCCACAACCTTCATCCCTGTCCCAATGCTATTATATCACAGCTCTTTGTTAGACTTTTGATTTGTTTCCCAAATGCTACATTCATTTCCTCCTTCTCTCCTTCTTACTTTAAAACAAACCTTTGTAAAAACTCAATCCAGGGGCGGCTAGGTGGAGCAGTGAATAGAGTACCAGCCCCTGGAGTCAGGAGGACCCTTTGTTCAATTCTGGCCTCAGACATTTAACACTTACTAGCTGTGTGACTTTGGGCATGTCACTTAACCCCAATTCCCCTGCCTTCCCCCCTCCAAAAAGGAAAAAAAACTCCCTGGAAGGGAGCATTCACTGATAAATAAATGTGACATTTGTTCTTCTTATATTATAATATGATAATATATGACAGAAGAGATGTGGTAGAACATTCTATCCTTACTACAGGTCAGTAGGGATGTGTTTTGTTAAGTGTTTGAGTAGCTCTTACATGGAAAAAGTCTTATTCTTCTTTAAAGCTAAGAGCACTGATTGACAATCATAGATAGAGTTGGGCTAGATGTAAAACAAGATTTCCCCTAATAACTGGAGCTATGCCAAACCTGGAAAGGGGAGGTTTCCTCTCTTTAAAGCTTACCAAGTGAAGGCTGGCTTCCTCCTATGTTTCCAGTCTTCTTACACTTACTATCCTCCATACTTTCTATGACCCAGCTGCACTGACCCATATGCCATCCTATATTCTAGACGCTTTGCCTTTATGCTAACTGTCCCCTACGCTTGTAATGCTCTCCTCCTTGCCCCTGCCTCTTCATCTCTCTGGCTTGAGTCAGGTCTCCACCTCCATCCTTTCTTCTTCAGACCTTTCCTGGACTCCAGAGCTGCTCCTGGCTTCCCATCTCTGGTTACCTTTTATCTAATCTATATAAATCTTATATCTAGTTGTTTGCATTTTGTTTTTTCCATTAGAATGTGATGTCCTTGAAGGTAGAAATTATCTTTGCCAGCGCTTACTACCAGGTACATAGTAAGGACTTATTAATGCTTGTTGATCATAAGTTTTTATCTGACAACATGGTCTTTGATATCCCTTCTGATTCAGATTCTGTATGAATACACCAGATGGCGCCAAATTTGCACAAAACGTCTATACCTGTGCCCTCTGGTTAGTTTTCAGTTTGAATTTTTAGGCTTTGTTTCTTTGTATTTCTCATGCCAACTAGAAGCAGCAAGGTACCCTTCACCATCTTGACCAACACCCTCTCTCAAAGACAGTTTGACAAAACTGGGGACAATGAGGCCTAGAGCCTCGGGAACAGTTGCAAACCCTCAGACTGCTGGCCTTCCATCCAACCTTGTCCCTGCAGCCATCTTTGAGGAGAACAGTTACTGTAGAGAAGTACTCTACCTTCCTTGCCGCAGGCAAAATCTATTGGCAAATAAGTCTAGGAAATGTGAAAATAATTTGGGGGATTCTATTAGAAACTTCCTCCTAAATTGGTATCAAATCATTAATGACTATTCTTTGAGTCAAATAAGTCCAAATCTTTCTAAACACATGGAGTCCTCATCTTTCCATCTTATCTATGTGAATAGCATGAAAGGCTGTCAAACAATGTACTGAAATCTAAGTAATCTATATCTACAACATTCTCATGATCTAGTCATGCTATCAAAAAAAAGGAAACGAGATTTGTCAGGCATGACTTGCTCTTCCTGAAGTCATGCTGACTCTTGGCAATCACCATCTCCACTTCAAGATGTTAACTAATATTTCTCTTCTAATTAAAAATTTTAAAATTCTTCCTGGAATTCAGACAAATTAAGCTCAGTGGCCTATAGTTTATAGAGCTGTTTTTCTTCCCTCTTCTGGAAAAAAAAAAAAAGCATAAGATTTGCTTTTCTCCAGCCCTGATGTACTCTCCTCTCCATAATTTCTTTGAAAAAAAATTATTATTGAACTTGAAAAAATGTAACCATTTCCATATGCAAAAGAAACCAAAAGAGTGCCCGTCTGGTATATGAAATTATGTATCTCTAGTATGAATAGCTTGCTTTTTAAAAGTATATATGAAACAGCATTAACTAGATTGTCCTGCTGGTCCACATCCTCTTCTAAACTTCCTTCTGCTCTCTTCTGCTTATATATTTTTTAAAAAATGTTTCATTGACATTTTTTCTTTTCCTTTTTTTTACATCACTACCTCTATTTCATCATCATAACAAGCATTTATTAAATACCTACTATGTGCCAAATCTCGTGCTAAACCTTAGAGATACTAAGAAAGGCAAAAGATAGTCCCAGCTCTCAAGGAGTAACAATGTAATGAGGGGACAACATGCAAAAAAAAAAAATGTACACACAACATATGTACCAGATAAGTGTGAAGTAATCAACAGAAGGAAGGCACTAGATTTAAGGACTGGTCATTTGTCAATTTACATTTATAGGAACTTGTGCAGACTGAAGTAAGCAGAACCAGGAGAACAATTTACATGGTAACAGCAATATTGGAAACATAATTAACTATGAAAGACTTAGTAACTTTAATCTACACAGTGACCAATGACAATTCAATAGGACTCATGATGAAACATCCAGAAGGAGAACTGGACTCAAGGTACAAACTGAAGAATATTTTCTACTATTTCTTTTCACTGGGTTGTTGGTTGTTTTTTTTTTTTTGGGGGGGGGGGGGTTGTAGAACAGTGGCAAAGGGGTTCAATTTGGAAATTTCTTTTGCCTGCCTTTATGTAATTGGGTTTTGGTTTTGTTTTGGGGTTTGGGGTTGGTTTGTTTTTTTTACTTTTTTGTTTGTTTGCTTGTTTTTTGCCTTCTCAATGGGTAGGAGAGGAAGAGAATTTGGAATTGAAAATAAAATAGAAGCGAATTTAAGTTTTTTAAAAAGAGGTATTAGGAGAGATTTTTTTAAAAGCACTTGGGCTTTTCCACCGGCTGAGCCATATTCCAGTGAGTTGTCAAAATGACAAACACAAAAGGAAAAAGGAGAGGGACACGATATATGTTTTCTAAGCTCTTTTGAAAACATGGTGTCGTCCCTTTGGCTACATACATGCGAATATATAAGAAAGGTGATATGGTAGATGTCAAGGGCATGGGCACAGTTCAGCAAGGAATGCCCCACGAATGTTACCACGGCAAGACTGGACGGGTCTATAACGTTACTCAGGATGCTGTAGGCATCTTTGTAAACAAACAGGTTAAGGGCGAGATTCTAACCAAGAGAACTAATGTGCATATAGAGCACATTAAGCATTCCAAGAGCAGAGATAGCTTCCTGAAGCAGGTAAAGGAAAATGATCAGAAGAAGGAAGCCAAAGAGAAAGGCACTTGGGTTCAGCTGAAACGCCAGCCTGCTCCACCCAGAGAAGCACACTTTGTGAGAACCGATGGCAAGGAACCTGAGCTGCTGGAACCAATCCCCTATGAATTCATGACATAAGTAACTGTAAAAAAAGAACAATAAAAAAAAATCTTAGATTATGGAAAAAAATAATAATAAAATAAAATAAAAGCACCTGGAATCTGGAGATGGAATGTCTTGTTACAGCAAGGAGGCCAGTGTCACTGGATTGAAAAATGTATTGTGTAGGGGTATCAGGGTATCAGTGCAGAGTGTAAGGTATGAGAAAATTGGAAAGGTAAGAGGCACTAGATTGGGCTTTGAATACTAAATAGAAGCTTTCATATTTGGTCCAATTTGATAAGGAGAGACATTGTAGTTTATTAACTGAATGGGGGTGGTGGGTATTGCTAAAATGGCTGGACCTATGCTTTAGGAAGGGGTGGGTAGGTGGCACAATGAATAGAGTGCTGGGCCTGCAGTCAGGAAGACTAATCTTCCTGACTTCATATCTAACCTCACACATTTACTAGTTGTGTGAATCTGTTTGCCTCAGTTTCCTCATCTGTGAAATGAACTGAAGAAGGAAATGGCAAATCACTCCAGTATCTTTGCCAAGAAAACCCCAAATGGGCTCATGAAGAGTTGGACATAACTGAAAATCACTTTGAGGACTGAATAGACTGGAGTAGGGAGAGACTTGTGACAAGGACACCAACCAGCAGCACATTGCAATAGTCTATGTGTGAGGAGATGCACCAGAATAGTAGTAGTATCAGAGGTGAGAAATATTAGGAAGGTGAAATCAACAAGCTTTCGCAACAGATTGGATATGGGGGAGTGAGTAGTAGTGAAGTGACACCTAGATTGTGAGCCTGAAGAAGTGCCAGGATGGTGGTACGCTTAATGGTTATGGGAAATTTTGCAAGTGAAGGTTTTGGGAGAAAGATGACTTCAGCTTGGGGTGTATTGTGGTTAATTGGACATAAAGTAGAAGATGACTGATTAGTACTTGGAGAAAGGAGACTTGAGATCAGCAAAGATAGTAGCCAGATAAGTAGATTTGTGAATCATCAGATGCAAAGAGGTGATAATTTAATCTATGGACGTGAATGAGATCACCCATTGAAATAGAATAGGAGAAAAGGAAAGAAGATGCACCTATAGTCAGATGACAATCTGGATGAGAAGCTTCACCTAGATGAAGATCTAGTAAAGGAGACTGAGGAGGGGTCAAATATTATGTTAGGAGGAGAACCGTGAGAATGTCCCAACAACCTAGAGAACAGAGAAAACCAAGAAGAGGGGGATCAAATAGTATCAAAAATTACAGAGAGGTCAAGAAGAATGAGAAAAGGTTATTAGATATGACAATCAAGAAATCATTGGTAATTTTGGAGAGAGCAATTTTAGTTCAAAAATGAGACTAGAAGCCAAGTTGTAGTGAGTTAAGAAGAAAGGGGGAGGAAAGGAAGTGGAGGCTCCTACTGTAGATAAACTTCTCACGGAGTTTAGCCACAAAAAGGATAGGGGACAATAGTTAGTGCACATAGACGGACCAAGTAAGAATGGTCCTTTTTGTTTTAAAATGAATATGTTTGTAGGACAACAGCCAGCAGACATTATAGATTATAGATAAGTGAGAAGGTGGGACATTAGAGAGAGCCTTGTGCAAGTAGAGGGGTTTGTTTTGACAAGGAGAAGAATCACTTCTTCATGTGAGACATAGGTGACGGAGAATATAGTAGTGGAAAGGGAAAGGAAAAGATTTAAGATGAAAACACAGGCAGTCCAGAAAGCTAAGTGGAAGGTGTTGGTAGTGTTTGGTGGCAACTTTGGATTGGATGAATTGAAGGGTTTAGAAATATGAAATCAAGAAAAGAGATTTTAGATTTAGAGAGATTTTCAAATTCAACAATATCAAAAGTCAATAAATTCACAATTATGATATAAGGGTAGAGTCCTTGTAGAGTTCTTTCAGAGCTTGCCAAGTACCAATGAGGGGGTAAGAACTTCAACCAGGAATGGTAATAATATTCTCCTTCCCTAAGTCAAGAGACCAACCTGGAGACTTGATGAATGTCTTTGTTTCCCCCACACCTCAGCAACAGGAGACTGCTAAGATGGCATAATGCTTCTCCTCTTCCTGCAGGAAGCTGAAGATTAGGCAAAAGAAATGTAAGTAAGTCATTCACTTCTCTGCTTCACATTCCCAGCAGAGACCGGAGCTCAGGCAGGAGATGGGAGCAGCACCTGGAAGGAATGGAGCCATAAAAAGGCCCCTCCTGCCTCTGCTTTTTACAATCCTGCCAGAGTCCAGAGATCAGATGGGAAATGGGTTCTGGAAGACGGAAGAGAGAACTATGGGTTTCTCTTTGGTCTGAGTTTCCTGCCCTTGTTATTCCAATTGAGGTCTTCACCTTAGGCTGGGGTCTAGAACGGAGACCCTACTCAGCTCCTGGAATCAGAGTCATTTAGCTAATTTGTTTCTGAACAAGTTCCTTACTCATTACACAGCCTATGGGCAATTACCACTCCTCACCCTGGAATGTTGCCCTTAGGTCCAGGTCCCCTACTCTGTCTGAACTCAATCTGTGACCCAGAATTGGGTAATGAACTACAGAGCTGATATCTAGCACCTGTTTCTACAACTTTTCCAAAGTTGAGGTCTCCCTAGATAGCTCTTGGACTTTTTGCCATGGTGTACAGCCTTGGTTTTCTTTTAGTTAGAATACCACTGTCTACAGATCTTCCTAACTGTTTCCCTATGCTAACCTGGGCTGAAAATATAGCTCACTGTGGTTTTTTTTCCTTTGAATTTGCCAGTCAGGATTCAGTTTCATGTCTCTGTGGAATTGTGAGGTTGAACTAGGCTATATTTCCTTTTACTCTGCCATCTTGACTCTGACTCCTTAGCATAGCTTTTAACCAAAGAGAAGACTGGAAGGCTGATTACGACTCTAGCCATTAAGAGGCTCCATCCAGATTTGTGGTCTGGATGAGGGAACATACACTCAGGGGCCATGGAGAAGGGCATACACTCTGGGCACATTAGGCAAAGATAATAATAACTATAATAACAAATGCTGGCACTTCAAGTACTTTAAGATTTTACAAAGTTCTTGATATACATTATCCCACTGAACCTCTCAATAACCAAGGTCGGTGATAAATAAATCAGTAAGTATTCTGTCAGGCAGATATAAAGATGAAAATAGTCCATGCTCTCAAACACTTTTTTACATTTTATTGAGGTAGGCAATGTGTGCATGTAAATATTTGCAAAATAAATAGAAGCAAAGTTTGAGGAACAGGAGTGGGAACCACTAGTAGCTGGTGGGATCAGTAAGATCAGGAGGTGAGGAAGGGGTGCTCTGGGCATGGGGAATGACCAAGGAAAATACCAAAGGCAGGAGATGGAGTAACACATCTAAGGAACAAACAGCATGAAGTGCAGAGTAGATGGTCTGCAGTGTACCTGAAGAGGATTAATATATAATAAGAAGAAGGCGTTTAATATGAGATTCCCATTGTACAGCAGAGGAAACTGAGGCAGAGAAGTTGAGTGGTTTAGTCATATAGCTAGTAAATATAAAAAAGGAGAGACTTGAGTATAATTGAAATCCAAGTCTCAGCGAATGCAAGTTCAACACTCTATTCATTATCCCAGAGTGCCCCAAACCAGAAGGTCATGGGTTCCTCCCAACCCTCCCGAATTCCATTTCTATCTTTGAATCTCCCTTGAATCTTTAAAGAAGAGTGGGTGTGGGCCTTACTTCTTTGAAGTCATTTGATATCTTTTGTTCTCAAAAGGTTAATGCCTAGGAGGCTTTAGCCAAGAGAGTATATGCCATAAACATGAATGACTGGCCATATGGAAACTTTCCAGGGTTTCACTTCGACCTTTCTTTCCTAAGAGTACAATTCTTAATGTTCTGACAGAGTTTGTTCCATGAACATACAAATTGTAACCAAGAAGAATTAGAAAATTCCCTCCACCTTGGCCAACTCTGCTCTGCTGATTTTACCTGAAACCCACTCTCTTTTTTGGTCATTTTGATCTTAATCTCATCCCAACACATATGAGGTATGACTCAGTATGATAAATGAGCAGAACTGGGGTCTGTAAAATGAAATATGCTTCATACATATGTGAATTGTTATTTTTAAAATATAAAGTACATTTAGGTATTGTGATTAACAAAATATATGAGCATTTTGAAGGCTTATAATAAAGGCATGGTACAAGAACTGATGGGTAAAGTGGATAGAGCACTGGGCATGTGAGTTCAAATCTGGCCTCAAACATTTACTAGCTGTGTGACCCTGGGCAAGTCATTTAACCCTGTTTGCCTCAGTTTCCTCATCTATGAAATGAGCTGGAGAAGGAAATGACAAACCACTCCAGTATCTTTATCAAGAAAACCCCAGATGGGGTCACAGAGTCAGACAGGACTGAAAGGACTGAATAACAAAAACCACAAGGACTTGTGATAAAACCTGCTATCCACTTGCAGATAGAGAATTGATGGACTGCAGTCTGAAGTCCATTTTCTTTCTTTTCTTTAATTTTTTTTGGACATAGTTATTGCAAGGAATTTATTTTGCTAGACTTTCCATACTTCTAAAAGATTTTGGTTTTCTTGGCTGCTTCAGTGGGTAAGAGAGAGGAAAGTAGGAGGAAGAAATTCAAGGAAGAGAATTCAGAACTGAAAATAAAATAAAATGCTCTCCCTCTCTGCTCAGACTGCTGATTTCCCTGGTTTCCTTTCAAGTCCCAAACAAAATCCCACCTTCTACAGGAAGCCTTCCCCAACCCCTCTTCATTCTAGTGCCTTAACTCTTTTAATTATTTTCCTGTTTATCCTGTAGGTAATTTGCTTTGTATATATTTGCTAACATGATGTCTCCCTGTTAGATTGTAAGCTCTGTGAGGGCAAAGGAGTTATCTTTTGTTGGTTTTGGGGGCTTTTTTGTTTCCTCAGCTCTTAGCATAGTGTCTGGCACATAGAATGCATTAAATAAATATTGATTAATTATTTGACTTCCGAAACTGACTTGCGCTTCTTGATCTAGGAACATATGTGGGAATTATAAAGGCTTAGTTTCTATGCCGTGTGATTGTGGGCTCACTTCTCTTTGCCTTGGTTTTCTTAGGACCTGAGTTTGAATCTTAGGATCTGTTCCTTAATACCTTTGTACCTTTGGATCACTCACTTAACCCCTTTGGGTTTCAATTTTCTCATCTGTAAAATAATAGAGTAGGACTGAGTGACTTCTTAAGTTCCTTTACAGCTGGAGATCTATCATTTCTAATTCTCCACTCCCATGAAAATAGAAATAGAGAACATGTGCCTCTCCATAGATCTACTAGTGATACTCAAAAGAAACTGAATTTCCAAAAAATACACAAGACCACCTCCTTCTAGATGGAAATTATGTTACTTTTTTTCTGTGATTTCATAGTTTTGAGGAATTTCCTGCATAAGGAATTCCCATCACTATTCATCAGAATATTGGATGAGTATATATGAGAATAAGGGCGATTAACTGTGAAAGACTTAGCTACTCTGGTTAAGACAATGACCCAAGACAATTCCAAAAGAACCATAATAAAAAATACTATCCAAATTCCAGAGAAAAAACTGATGACTCCTGAATAAAGCCTGTTTATTGAAGCGCATTTATTAAACTCTTGGGTTTTGGCTTTTTGTTTGTTTGTTTTCTTCTACAACATGGCTGGGGGGCGGAGCCAAGATGGCAGTGTAGCAGCAGCAACATATCACAGCTCTCACATAGCCACCCCAAAATACCCATAAAACAGGACTCTAAACCAATTCTAGAACTCCAAAACACACACAAAGATACTTCCCACTAAAGTCAGCTCGGCTACAAGGAACCATATCAGCACTGCGAACCGAAACCACCCTGCCCTGAAGCTGCGGCTGTGCCCCGGGGGTGGCTGGGCGGGAGGAGTGGAGGAGCCCCTCTGGTGAGTGGATTAGCGGCAGCTGTGAGTGGGGATTGCCAAAGGGGGAGATAAGCAGTCCGGCTGAAAGGCCTCCAGAGCGGAAAAGCGAAAGGCAGAGGTTTTGCACCCGCCTGCGTTGTAGCTTCCTGCCCACGGCCTGCAGACAGCAGGGGGAATGAGCGATTGTTCTCAGGCCAGTGCTCTCCCGTTGAGCGGCCTGGATCCGGATCGCCGTCTTGGGCCTTAGTCTTGGAGTCTTCATTATCCAGTCAACCAGAAGTAATTAGGAAGAGTCCCAGCATCTTAGGAGGACCCCAGCGATTTGGGACAGAGCTTTCCCTTCTGGAAGCAGAGCCCCACAGAGATTTTTTTAAAAAATCACGCTCTGAACAACCATGAGTAAGAATAAGCATAAGA
>CM053588.1:146597531-146618245 GCA_028646515.1 Pseudochirops corinnae
AGACCGGAAGATTCCTGAAACTGTGAATAGTGCCATCTTTCCCACTTTCCACTCATTTACTGCATCCTCTAGTCTCATTATATTTCCTTTAGCGAGTGGCCCCCTCCTTGAGTGGGGAAGATTTAGTTAAACTGCCACGTGTAAAAGTAACATTTTAATCTTAGGGTTAAAGGATCTTGGAGAACACTATAACTATCCTTTACTGAATTACTAGAACCTTGGATTAGTTAGGCTGTATCCTATAATGTTTCTTGGATCTCTTAAACCTGACTGGGACACTGAACATTGGGCAGATTATTTAGGTGGCAGCTTTACCTGTGATCCTTGATCATTGTCCCCAGCTCAGGGACAAGGAACCTGAGAGACAGGCTGTGCACATTTTTGGAGGGTAAGGTAAATGGAATGGTTTGAAAAGAACATTGATTTTATTATCAATCTTTTGACAAGTTAAGAAAATCTCTTTAGGGAATAGAAAAACCAGAAGGAGAAAATATGGTCCCAAAAGTTTATGGCATCTGATACTTTATTTACTTGATTTCCTAGTTCCTCAGAAACCTACTTACAATATCAGTGCCCAAGTCAATGAACAAGATGGCAATGGTACCAATGGGCAGAGGGACCCCAGCAAGAATGAAGATAAGGAAAGGGATAAGCTCCGCGATGTTTTTGGTCAGGGTGAATGCGATGATTTTCTTCAGATTGTCAAAGATTAGGCGACCTATGAGGAGAATGTTCATGTCAGAGGAGTAACCCTCCAACCACAAGGTTGAATCAACCCTTTGTAAGGGCACATCTGAGATATCCTTTGTATGGAAAGGACGTTACTTACCTTCCTCTATACCTGTCACTATAGAGGCAAAGTTATCATCTAGTAAAACCATGTCTGCTGCATTTTTTGCTGCATCAGAACCTGCAATTCCCATGGCAATCCCAATATCGGCCTTCTTCAGGGCTGGGGAATCATTAACACCATCTCCTGTCACTGCAACAACAGCATCCTAGAAGAACAAAGAGGGATTCAAACTTCAATGTAGAAACTTCAAAGAGTAGCCACATTTCGAGCATTGATAAAAATAATAACCTACATCTGTTCTGGAAGTTAGGAAGAGTCTGTGTTGTGCAAGAGTCCATTTGGCAGGGGGAGGGGGAGGAGGAGGGGAAGAGAAAGGGTTATATTGCTTGCTGATATAAAGAACAAGAATATTAAGTCTCCAAGGAAGAACTTTTTAAATGAATGTAGATGAATGATAAATGGCAGAGGATAGAAATTAGTATCTCTAGGTCTCCTGATAAAATATTGACCATAAGATCACATTCTTTCCTTAGGTATCTCCACAGTTAGGGCCCGCTAATCTAAGTCACTCAACAGAGAAGTCATAATTAGAGAATTACAAATAGAGGGGCTGCCATCTTCTTCAAAATATAACAGATGAAAGCTCATATACCAAGCCTGGGCTATGTTATATGAAGGTAATGGAATGTTTATGTGTATGTGTGTGTATGTGTGTGTGTGACATATACACACACATACTCATGTGCTGTAAGAAATAATGAAAGGGATCATTTCAGAGAATCCTGGAAATATTTTTATGAGCTAACACAAAGTGAAGAAAGCAGAACCAGAATACTGTATATAATCATAACATTATAAAAACAAACAACACTGGAGGATGTCATTAACAGAAGGATCACCCACTATTTCAGTGGATTGATGATGAAGCATGCTATCCATCTCCTGGCAGAGAGGTGATGTGAAGTCAAGAGCCAGAAGAGACATTTCTTGGACCTGGCCAGTGAGGCACTCGGTGAGAGATGATACATACCCATAAAGGTGTATGTCTGAAGGTATCTGACTCAGACTCACCGGGCACCTGTCAGTCAGTTAGTCAATAAACATTTATTAAGCATCTTCTGTATGCCAGACACTGTCCTAAGCTCTATCTCTGCAATCACTCACCTGTCTCTGACAGCCCTCCACAATTATCAGCTTCTGCTGGGGAGATGTTCTTGCAAAGACAATTTCAGTGTGGTAGGTCAGGAGCTCATCTAGCTGCTCTGGGCTCATCTCCTTTAGCTCCATTCCACTGACCACAGCAGCCTTTGCCTCCCTAGAAGGGCCAAAGCAAAATTCAGTAAGGAAAACAGGCAGCTTTAATGCTGATGGACCCTCCTTGTTTAAGAGAGCCCAGTAGGCAATAACACTCTGAAGGGGACTAGCCCCTCACTTTCACTAATGCTCCCAACACTGTTGCAGAACAGAGAAGCCTAACTCAGGAATAGGCTTTGCCATCCCTATTCAAGATAGGAAAGCAGAGGCTAGCAGGGGAGCAATTGGAATGAATAATACCAAGTCCCCTCCGCTTACAGAGGGGACCCTTAAAGAGCTGGTGGTGAGAAGCAATTACTTCACCCTTCTTTACCCTTGTTTTGTCATTGACCTCTTTGGCAGTCTGGTAAAAGCTATGAATCTCTTCTCAGAATAATGATTTTAAGTGAATAAGAACAAAAATACAGAAGATCACAAATGAAACCATTATTTTTAGATTTAGCTATAAATTTTTTTAAAAATATTCATGGGCCTCAGGTTAAGAATCCCTGGACTAGATGATCTTTCTCTCACATCTCTTCTAGTTCTAACTTTTTCAAGAGAAGTGAAAATCAAAGGGATGTCCATCAACTGAGGAATGGCTAAACAATCTATGATACATGATAGTAATGGACATTGTTGTGAATATTATTTTTACATATTGTGAATATTATTGTGCTATAGGAAATGACAAGCCCAATGATGTCAGAAAAACCTGGAAAGGCTTACACAAACTGATGAAAAGTGAAGGAAGCAGAACCAGGAGAACTTTATACACAGTAACAGCAATATTGTATGGAGAATTATGAATAAACTAGCTATTCTCAGTAATACAATGATCCAAGACAATCCCAAAAAACTCATGATGAAGCATACTATCCACCTCTAGAGAAACAACTGATATTGTTTGAAAAACTGACTGAAGCATGCTATTTTTCCACTTTCTTTTTTTTCTTTCTTTTATTTTTATTTAAGTCTTCTTGTACAAAATTACTATTACGGAAATTTTTATGTAATTACACATGTATAACCTCTATCTGATTGCTTACCATCTCAGGGAGGGGGAAGGAGAAGGAAGATGGGATGAATTTGCAATGCAAATTTTTTTAATGTGAAAAAATCATTTTAATACACACACACCTACATATATATAAAATATGTATTTTAAGAATACCATTTTAGTGTCTTCCTTGAATTCTTTAGTGGAAAGGCAATTGTGTGGGTATGTGTATGCATGTGTATGCATATGTGGATATGGATGGATATGTATATGTACTTAAAGAAATGATACCGCAGCAACAGCCTAAGAAGCTGTGGTTCAAAGAGTATGAGCCTCTAACACTACAGAAACAAAGAAGTGGCTAACAATTGCATTACCGCTGCTCTTACCTCTTGTTAACCTGCTCTATGGGAACATTAAGACGTTTTGCTATGTCTTCCACAGTCTCATTGTTGGCTGAAATGATGCCCACACTTCTGGCAATAGCCTTGGCTGTGATGGGATGGTCACCTGTCACCATGATAACCTAAAATGAGGAGAAACAGACATAATCAATGAGAAGCAGGTCTAGCAAAAGCAGAGGGACAAGTGGGCATGACTGCCCTTGGCTGAGGGAAGAGCTAGTAGGGGATAATCAGTGTTGATGACAGAATTGCTCTTTGGGGGACCTTTGGTTGTGATGGGTATCTTTCCTCTCCCTGGAAAAGTCCAGCACCAGTACATTTTCCATATATCTGCTTTCCAATGTTTCTTGATTCTGAAGGAAGGGGTCTTTATTTTTTGGTATAGTTCTTACCTGACATTCTGGGGAAAAAAAGGATTTGTGAGACAGTCTCAGATTTTCTTTAAAAAATTGTATATAAAGTGGAATTACATAATCTACTTTAAAGGATCACAAAGATAAAAAGAGTTAGAAAAATGCATAAAGATACAGCCTTATCTTTATACAGTTTATCATAGCTTAAAAGGCCATCGGTTCTATACAACAATAAGAGTAGTTTACATTTATATAGCACTTCAAAGTTTGAAAAGTATTACTAAACAGTAAATGAACTGAGAAGCCTCTCTACAGAATTCTAATCAACCAATATTCCAATAATCAATAAAAACCGAATAGAAATGTAAAAGGAATAGGGGTTGAGGCTGGACCAGTGATTTCATGGATGAGGAAATGCCCTCTATCATGGCACCTTTGCAGCAACTTAGAGTCTCAGGGAGCTGTGTAGAACACTGGGAGGTTATCAGTGTCCTCTTCAGCGTCACTTAGCTAGCATGTGTCAGGGGAAGACTTGAAATGTGTAAGGCACTAGAACCCAGGGCTTCCTGGCTTTGAGGACAGCTCTCTATTCATTCAGTTATGATGCCTCTCAAATAGAAAAGGAAAAAGTAAAACACATATGATTGGTTTTACTGCAAAATGACACTTACTCAAAGGATCTTTCTCACTATGAAGAACTCCAAGAAGCAGACAAAAAGAACTCTACCTTGATGCCAGCACCTCGGCATTTCATGACTGCATCAGGGACAGTGGAACGAGGGGGATCAATCAATGATATCAGCCCCACAAAGCAGAGGTCAGAGGTGGGAAAGTTCATGGTCTCTATATCAAAGGAATAGGTTTCTGGAAACTCATCTTCTGGCAGGTAGAGATGACAGAAACCTGGAATAGATATTCACGGGGAATATGTAGGGAAGACATCAATAAGAACAGGAAGATAAGAAATAAGAGATGCTGCTTCCATAACACAATCAAAGGGAGTATCACAAGATACTCCCTAATCACAAGAAGTATCTATCTAGCTCTAGGATATTGTAAAAGTCAATCAGGCAAAAAAAATATTTCAAAGAATTACAGATTTTTAAGCTGAAAGACACAGTACAGGTCAATTAGTCTAACCTCCTCAGTTTTACACATAAGGCAACAAAGGCCTGTACTTGAAAGTTGAGGTAGAAAAAATTCCTAAAAGCCATCCTAGTTGGGTTATACAGATATGTTATTTAAAATAAGTTCCATGATAAGGAAATTTTGCTAGGCAAAAAAGCTTCTATATTGGAAATCCGCCCACTAATAAAAATCAGTTCTCAACCATTAAAAAAAAAAAAAAGCATAGAACTTTCAGTCAAGGATCAATAGATGGCTTCTGCATTAAATAATGGAGAACCATTAATAAAATCGTGAATCCTTGAAGCATTTTTATGAGTATGTTTCAGCACCAAATATGCATTTCTTTCCCCTACACAAATTCCAGTGCTGTTCAGAAACACACACTCCCATCAATTCATTTCCTTCCCTTGGTATCACCTTCTACTGTTTTTTAATAAACTTATCTACTTTCTCAACGTAAATCTTTTATTTAGTAGTAACCAGTGGCCCCTTCTCTGTCACCTTCCCAGGCCAACTCACCGAGCACTCTCTCCCCTAAGCCTCCCAGCTCCATGTATGCAGTTTGGAAGGCCTCTGCAGTGCTTTCATCAAGAGGTTGCTCCTGGCCATTGACCATGATGGTGCTGCATTTTTCCAGGATCTTCTCAGGGGCTCCTTTCATCACCAAGAGGAATCGTTTGTCACTGGGGTCATCTGTTTCATGGATGGAGAGCTGGAAGGAAAGAATTAAGTGAATATGTTAAATGGGATATGTCACTGTTACTGTCACTTCTAAGAGACCTGAAGAACTCCTCCACAACTAGCCACATGCCAGGAGAAGGAAAAACTTCTTACTCTTAGTACACTCAACTTTCTTGCAGTGGAAATAGGAAGCATATTGATGTCTTTTGTGTGCATTCAAGTCTCTTCTATTGATGAGACTGGATAGAACTGGAAAGGTCCTTAGAGACCTGATGGTCCAGGCTCCTCATTTTATAAATAAATGAAAGACCTGAAGCCCAGTGAGGTTACATGGCTTGTCTCACTTGGGCTACACAGGGAGTAAATGGCAGAGGTAAGGTTTGAATCCAAGACTTCTCCCTCCCTCTGTTGTGATGTGCTATTCAAAACCAGGACTACCTCTAAGATGCCTTGGCACATTCTCTTAGAAAAGGAGACTCAAACTTGGCCCCAACCTAAAGCTGCAGCCTGGGCTTTCATATGAAAAATCAACAAACCCAAACTGAAGCAGTGCCTCTCTTTAAAGAGGAAGAGATGTCCTTTTAGGTGGTGGCACAAATTCCACAGAATGTCATATCCAGGGCAGGATTATCTATTGCAGGTTTCCTAGCAGCAGGAATCATCCACTTCTGTGATCTCTTCCCCTTTTCCAGGTTTAGTCTATTATTACATTTCATGGCTAGAGAGAGACTGGGCAGTAGGCCCCTAGTCTCAACATCAGGGCTGGACAGCGTTTCTTGGTGGCACTGGAAACAGATCAATAAATTTTCCTTCTACTTCTTCCCATCCATGAAATGACTTGTATATGGATATATTTGCACTTGTCTCACTATATTTCACCAAGGCCTCTTGAACATTAACCAAATTACAGGTCCTGTCAAGAGAGGTGACATTAAAAAAAATTTCAGGAACCCAAAGACTTAAATTTCATTAGCTTTCAGCATAGTTGCATTGACCCAAAATTCTTTCTTTCATGTCAGTCCACCATTCCACATGAAAAGAGAAGTTAAGTCATCTCTTACTCTTTATATATTCGACTTCTTTGCAGTGGAAACAGGAAGCATATTGATATATTTTCTTTCTTACAAGAACAGGGAAAATTGTACCACCATAGTAACATCACACCTCATTTAATTATGTATGTATTAGGAGGCAGAAGAGGATGTGTATGTTTGTGTGAGGGGATAGTTGGGGGGGGAGGGTGAGGCAGAGTGGTGGGAAAGAAGTTTTACTTTATGGTAAATCCACTTTACTCCAGACTGAACAAGATGACGAGCAAAGAAATTTATACCACAAAATAGACTTTTCTCTCATACTACCAGCTCCCCCAATGTTTTAGACTCCAACGAGTAATTTTCATTCCCATTCCAATTCATTCCTATGTCCATGAAGGAAATAGAAGCAGTTGGCCCTTGGACATTCCTGTGTTCCTGAAGACAAAGCACCAATTGCTGCTAGGCTGATTTTCTGAGATATTGGCAAAAAGATCCCATAGGACCCCAGAACCTCAACTGCATGGGATAGAATGGAATGTAGAATCTTCTTGGCTTGTCCATCTATTGTCAGAAAGGACATTTATTTGTCTCCAACTAATGTGATGGAAGCTTCCCTACTTTACTGATTTTTGGAATGAGGCAGCCCCTTGCACGACTTTGGGAGTGAACTGTCCATCACCAATTATCTTGACTTTAGGATTTCACTGGATTTTGAATTTATTGGATTTCACTCAGGAAGAGTGAGGCTCATGACTTTGTGCAACTCTGCCTCATTTAAATCCAATTCATGCACAAGTCAAGACATTACCTGTGATGTCATTGGTTCTCTTCAAAAATGAAGGATAACTTCTGGTGCCAAGACAGTGGATTGAGGAAGAAACCCTCTAAAGCCCTCCAAAATTCCCCTCCACACAACTAGAAAACTATCTCAGAATTGATGTAGGAACAGAGAAGTCACTTACCAATACAGCAGGAAAGTTCTATCTCACTACTGTGGGAGGGAAGTGAGGTTCAAGAGCAGCAGCAGCAACCAACTTAGTAGCAGGGGACCTGCAGCCATGTTCCAAGCCTGGGGCAATCAATCCACCAGCAAGGCCCCACCCTCCTGCAAGCCAGCAGCCCCCTAGCCAAGTGAGCAGTCTATCCAGTGTAGCAAGGCCCTGCCTAAGCAACCTCACACCCAGCACAAGCCACCAGCCAGGCTTTGACCCCACTGCTGACTAGTAGGGAAGCCCTGACCCTGGAACCTACCAGCAGAGAGACCCTGTTTTCATAGCAACCCAGCAGCAGGACTCCACCCCTTGGTTAGACCATCAAATAAACCTCACACCCTAGAGAGTCCTACAGGGAGGCCCTACCCCCCAACAAGGCAGAAGGCAAGTCTACCCTCCAGGGAAAGCAAGCAGCTGACCCTGGAAGCCCAATTAAGACATGCAGTAAGACCCAGAGCTCAAGCACAAAAACCTTGGGACAATGTAGGACCAGAACCCAATTCTCCCATAAAAAGACTAAGTCATAAAAAAAGGCAGAAAAAAAATGAGCAAAAAACCAAAAAGAGTTGATTATATAAAGTTACTACAGTGCTAGGAAAGCTCAAGGCATAAATTTAGGAGAGAACAGTGTCAAAATGGTTACTTGTGAAGCTTAAAAGACAAACGTAATTTGGTCTCAGGCCCAATAAGAATTCCTGGAAGAACTTAAAATGATTTTACAAAGCAAATTACAGAAGCAGAAGAAAAATTGGGAAAAGAAATGAGAGTAATGCAAAAGAATCATGAAAAAAGGGTCAATTACATAGGAAAAGTTATACAAAGTTATAGATAATAAAATTATACTAGCAGGGGACCTCAGCTTTCCCCTCTCAAAACTAGATAAATCTAACCAAAAAATAAACAAAGAAGTTGAGGAGTTAAGAATAAAATTTTTTTTAATTTTTTTAATTGATTTGATGTGTTTATTTTTAGTTTACAAGATTCAGTTCTACAATCCCTTGAGTTTCAAATTTTAAGAATAAAATTCTTGAAAAGTTAAATATGATGATAGATCTCTGGAGAAAATTGAATTGGAATAGAAAGAAATACACCTTTTCCTAAGCAGTACATGGTACCTACACAAAAACTGACCATCTATTATGGCATAAAAATTTCACAATCAAATAAAGAAAAGCAGAAATAAGCAAATGCATGCTTTTCAGGTCATAATGCAATAAAAATTACATTCAATAATGGACAACAGAAAGAGAGGTTAAAAATTAAGTGGAAATTAAATAATCTAATCATAAAAAACAAGTGGGTCAAAAAAACAAATAATAGAAGCAATAATTTCATTAAAGAAAATGACAACAAAATTTGTGAGATGCATCCAAAGGAGTATTTAGGGCAAATTTTATGTCTCTAATTGCTTATATCAATAACATAGAGAAGAATAAGGTCATGCAACTAAAAAGATCAGATTAAATACAAAATTGGAAATCTGAAAATCAAAGAAGAGATTAATAAAATTGAAAGAAGAAAACCATTGAGCTAATAAATAAAACTAGAAGTTGGATTTCTGAGGGGAAAAAACAATAAAACTGATAAACCATTGGTTAATTTCATTTTTAAAAAGAAAAGAAAACCAAATTACTGGTATCAAAAATGAAAGGGGTGAATTCACTATCATTGAAGAAATAAATTAAAGCAATTGTTAGGAGCTATTTTGTCCAATTGTATGCCAATAAATTTGACAATCTAAATGAAATGGATGAATACCTACAAAAATATAAATTACTCAGATTAACAGAAGAAGAAATAAAATAGTTAACCCAGTCTTAGAAAAAGAAATTGAACAAGCCATCAGTGAACTTCCTAAGAAAAATTCCCAGGACCAGATAGATTCACAAGTGAATTCTACCAAACATTTAAATAACAATTAATTCCACTACTCTATAAGCTATTTGGAAAAAGGAGACCTAACTTAAAATTCCTTTTATGGCACAAAATATGGTGCTGATACCCAAACCAGGAAAAGTCAAAACTGAGAAAGAAAATTATAGACCAATTTTCCTAATGAATATTGATGCAAAATATTTAAATACTAGCAAAGAGATTAATATATCATAAAGATCATACACCAAGTGGGATTTATACCAGGAACACAAGGCTAGTTCAATATTAGGAAAACTATCAGTGTAATTGGTCATATCAATAAACAAAACCAACAGAATGTGATTCTCTCAAATTAACACAGCATCCATTCCTAATAAAAACAGTAGAGAGCATGGAAATAAATGGTGCTTGTCTCAAAATGTTAAGTAATATTTACCTAAAACCATCAGCAAGCGGATAAGCTAGTAGCCTTCCCAATGCAATCAGGGGTGAAGCAAGGATACCCTTTATCACTTCTATTATTTAATATTGTACTAGAAATATTAGCTACAGCAATAAGAGAAGATAAAGAAATTAAAGGAATTAGAAAAGACAAAGAGGAAACAAAACTATCACTCTTTGCAGATGATATGATATTATACTTAGAAAATTCTAGAGAATCAACTAAAAAAACTTTTTGAAATTATTAACAACTTCAGCAAAGTTACAGGATGCAAAATAAACCCATATAAATCATCAACATTTCTATATATTACCAACAAAGTCTAGCAGCAAAAGATAGGAAGAGAAATTCCATTTAAAATAATAACTGCAGAAATATAAAATACTTGGGAGTCTACCTACCAAGAAAACCCCAGGAACTATGTAAACACAACTATAAAACACTTTTCATACAAAGTCAAATCTAAACAATAGAAAAATATTAATTGCTCATGAATAGGCCAAGCCAATATAATAAAAATGACAATTCTACCTAAATTAATCTATTTATTCAGTGTCATACCAATCAAACCATCAAAAAATTATTTACTAGAGCTAGAAAAAGAATAACAAAATTCATCTGGAAGAACAAAAGCTCAAGGATATCAAGGGAATCAATGGGGGAAAAATACCAAAGAAGGTAGTGTAGTCAAATCAGATCTCAAACTAAATATAGTTGGTATTTGATAATGGTAATTATTAAAACAATCTGGTACTGGCTAAGAAAGAGAGTGGTGGATCAGTGGAATAGATTATGTACAAGTTACCACTACAATAAATGACCACAGTAATCTAGTATATAGTATTTCCAAAGATCCAAGTTTTTCTAACAAAAATTTGTTATTTGGCAAAAACTGCTGGGCAAACTAGAAAACAGCATGGCAGAAACTATGTATAGACCAACATCCCACACTATCTACCAAGATAAGATCAAAATGGATACATGAGTTTCCCACTGCTAGGTCTATATCCCAAAGACATCAAAAAAGGGGGGGAGGGGGACATATGTTTAGCAGCTCTTTTTATGGTGGCTGAGAATTGGAAATCAAAGGAATGCCCATCAATTGGAAAATGGCTAAACCAGTCGTGGGATACAATTATAATGGAATATTACTGTGCTGTTAGAAATGACAGAAGATTTCAAAAAACACATAAAGACATTCATGAACTGATGCATAATGAAGTGAACAGAACCAGGGGAATGTTGTACACAGCACAGCAATATTGAATGATTAAGATCTGTGAATGACTTAGCTATTCTCAAAGTAATCCAAGTATACTATCCACTTCCAGAGAAAGAACTAATCTTAATTGAATACAGACTGAAGCATGCTTATTTTTCACTTTCTTTTTTGTTCTTGAGTCTTCTTGTACAAAATGACTAATATGAAAATGTTTTACATAATTGCACATGTATCTGTTCTTTCCATATCTGATTGTTTACCATGTCAGGGAGGAATGAAGGAAGAGGAGGAAGGGAGGAAGGGAAGGATGGAATTTAGAACTCAAATTTTAAAATAAAAATGTTAAAAATTGGGGGGGAAATGAAAAATAAACAATTCCCTTAGTGTCTCCGAAAGTAAGTAGGCGACAAAAACCTAGAACCCCAATCCTTCAGCACAAGACACTAAGACAGTAGATATGAATGGATTTTTGCAGGGAGACCCACATCCTAGCTTCTCTAAATGTATCCTCCTTTCCCTACTATTCTTCTGGGGAAAAAAACCAGCCCAGACTCTAGAACTGTGGACACTTTTCATAATTGCAGGAATATCACTGGGCTAAGAAATAAGGTCCCTGATCACGAGGAAAAACCCACCTGGAATTTGTTGAAAGAGTTAAAAGGGATTTCAGCCACTTTTCTGTTTCTTTTCCTTCTTTCTATCACATCACCCATGATGACTTCTGAGAACTTCAGGAGGGCAGCTTCTGAGGCATCTCCCATCACCATTTTCTGGAAAATTTTTTTCAAATAAAGAATAAAACAAATCAAATTTAACATAGCCTGGCTCTTTCATAACTTTTAAAATTAACCTCTATTTTTTAATAGCTGCTATGTGCTTAAGTGCTATAGGTAATAGGAGAGAGAGGGAGAAAGAAGCTTACCCTCAAAAAGTTTATAATCTAATTGAAGACAGAAGACAAATGAATAAGAAAAAACAGTAGGATTAAGTTTTGAAACTGCATTGTCTAAACAATAAATAACTTTTAAAAAAAAAGATGAGATTACTAAGAGCCAGAGCAGTTGGAGTAGGGAGTTTTTCTTTCAGGAATCATTTAAGCCAGGCCTAGAAACATCAGAAGATAAATGGAGAAATTTTTTTTTTTTAAAGGCAAAAAGAAAAAAAAAAACCAAGGATGGCATTTGCCAATCAAGAAAGTAGTGAAACAGTCCTGATTAAAGAAGGGAAACTATGGAGAAATAAATTTGCCTAGGGTAGGGTGGGGCCAAGTTAAATGGGGCTTGATTTTTAATAATGCAATTTTAATATTGTAATAGACTAATCAGCCACTGAAGAGTGAACAGAAGAGGAGAATGAGGGGATGCTGGGGGTGCAGTGAAGAGAGCACCGGCCTTGCAGTCAGGAGGACCTGAGTTCAAATCCAGCCTCAGACACTTAACACTTACTATCCATGTGACCTTGGGCAAGTCACTTAGCCAAATGCCCTGCCTTCCCCCTCCAAAAAGCAAAAAAGAAAAAGAAAAAAGAGAATGAAAAAATAAGGCATGTAAGCCTTGCAGTGGGATGTAGAAAGGCTTAGAACAGCATGAAACTAAGATCCAGCAGCCCAGTCAGGTGATTGCCCTACTGGTCTAGGAAAAGGGTGATAAGGGCAGAACCCAAGAAGTTATAAGTGGGTGACACTTTAAAGGGGGGGGAAGGGAAGCATTTACAATCACCCTGCGGATATAGGAAATGAAGGAGTCAAAGGAAATTCCAAACTTTGACCTTGAACAACAGGAAGAGTGTGGCATTGATAGAAAGGGAAACTGGGAGAGAACACTGACTTGGGGAGCTTGGGGAGAGCAAAATCGCTTAGCAATAATCATAGTAACTAGAATTTATATAGTGCTTTAAGGTTTGCCAAGTGTTTTACAAATACAGAAAGGGCACTAAACTAGGCATCAGCAAACCTGAGTTTTTTCTCTCCTGCTAGTGAATAGTTCTGCTTCTCTGGACAAGTTTTAACCTTCTGAGCTCAATTTTCACTTTCATTACATGAGCAGATTGAACTAAGTGATCCCTAAGGTTCTTAAAACTCTGAGACAATGAAGAAATTTACTTCAGTTTTAGACAAGTTGTTTTCAAGGTAGGTGCCAATGAGTAGCCAGGTGGCAATGTCTAGTAACCATTTATTTGGATGACAGAGGTAGGACTGGAGCTTGGGTCAGATAAGACAGAATTTCGGGATTTGGATGGTACCAGCATAGAGTTGAGAGTTGTAGCTAAACCAATGGATGAAATTAGTGAGGGAAAAAGAGGCACAAAGGCCCAATGAATAAGCTTCTGTAAAACAGGGGCAGAAAAGAGATGTATGATAGAAGAAAACAGAGCAGAGTGGGAAAGGAATAGGAGAAACTAAGGCAGGTTCAATGTAGCAAGAAGTAAAACAGAAAATGAAATACACTGAAGCACCTAAGTGTTCACATCTCCAACAACTCTATCTTGGATGAGAGGATTAGCACTGCAATTGATCTGATAAGTTGATATCTTTATTTTATATCTTGACCTGTGGATTATACTGGTGAAGGCAACTCCATCTACTAATGCAGAGTAGTACCTGCACTCCAATTGACACAGCCATAGTAGAGTTAGCTGTGGCATTCCATTGAATTAATTCTCTCAAATATTTCTAAATGATATAACAAAGAAATATTTCCCTTATTATAGGTGTTTAAGACTCAATTCAGCAAATTCAGTTCAATAAAAATTTATTAAGTGTATACCATGTGTCAGGCATTGTGCTAAGTGCTGGGGATACAAAAAGAGGCAAAAGACAGTTCCTGTCCTCAAGGAGCTTCTGAGCTAGTAGAGGAAACAACCTGCAAACAAAGCCTGCTATGTACAAGATAAATAGGAAACAACTTTAAGAGGAAAAAAAGTGGAAATAAGAGGGGTATGGAAGGCTTCCTGTAGAAGGTGGAATTTTAGTTGAGATTTAAAGGAAATCAGGGAGATTAGTGGTTGGAGCACAGGAGGGAGAGGGTTCCAAGCATGGGGGAGAGCCAGAGAAAATACCCGGGGCTGAGAAATGGATTGTCTTTTAAGTGAAATATTCATAATGCCAGTATCACTGGATCAAAATGTATGCAGTGGGGAATAAGGTGTTGCAACAGTCCTTCATGCTCAAGGGTAACCGAAATGATTTCACTACATTGAGGTAAAGGTAGTGTGCCGACTGTGACAAGGTAGAGTGTAAGATCATTGGAAAAGTAGGAGGGGCTAGCTTATGAAGGGCTTTGAATGCCAAACAGAGCATTTTATATTGGCTCCTTGAGGCAATAGGGAACCACTGGAGTTTACTGATTAAGGGGTTATAACAGGATCACACCTGTGTTTTAGAAAAATCACTTTAGTGACTGAATGGAGAATGGACTGGAGGGGAGAGATACTTGAGGAAGGCAGGATATCGCAGTTATCCAGGAGTAAGGTGATAGGGTGATGGGGGCCTGCACTAAGAGAAGGGAGTATATTCAAGAGATGTTGCAAAGGTGAAATCGATAGTCTTTGGCAACAGATTAGATATGATAGGTGAGGGACAGTGAGGAGTCCAGGATGACCTCTGGGTTGGGAGACTGAGGGTCTAGGAGGATAGTGTTGCCTTCTACAGTAATAGTGAAGGTAGCAATTGGGGAACACTTAAAGGGAAACATAACAAGTTCTGTTTTAGACATATTGAGCTTAAGATATCTACTGCACATCCAATTCAAGATGTCTGAAAGGAAACTGGACGTGGGAGATTGGAGATCAGTGGAGAGATTGGGGAAGGAAAGATAGAACTGAGAGTCATCAGCATAAAGATGGTAATTAAATCCATGATGAGATTACCAGTGAAATAGTATAGTATAGAGGGAGAAGACAGACTCAGGATAGAACCCTGAGGGACACCTATAGTTGGAGGGCATGATTTGGAAGAGGGCCCAAAGGACACAGAGAAGAAGTGGTCAGATAGGTAGAAGGAAAACCAGAAGAGGTCCTGAAAATCCAAATAGAAAAGAGTATCAAGGAGGAGAGAGTGATCAACAGTGTCAAAGGCTACAAATCAGATCCTTGAGAATGAGGACTGAGAAAAGGCTATTTGATTTGGAAACCAAGAGACCATTAGTAACTTTGTAGAGAGCAATTTTGGTGGAAGGATAAATTATCATTGTACCTTGTTGGCGCGGGGGGGGGGAGGAATTAGTCCAAAAATTGGTTTATAACTTTTCATTGAATTTAAAGGTAAACAGAGCACCAATGTATTCACAAGTGGCATGTGGATATGCATTCATCTCTTTCACATTGTGAACCATGAGCCTAGAATTCTCGGCAGTAACTGTGCAATGTCAGTATATTTCAGAAATCCTGGGAAAGCCAACTTGAGTGGTTTGTTTAGAGCATTGCAGTACTAATGGTATTGTCACTCAACCCAGTGAAGAGCTGTAGGCAAAAGGGGAGCCAGCAGGCAGGCAAAATTGCCATGAGTAAGTCACATAATAAGGTAAGACTTGCATCTGTCTTCCCTATTTTAAGGTATATTCATGAGTATTCTGTGCATCCTAATCTTGCACCAAACAGTTTAGTAACAAATTATTTTTTTAAGTAATACTGGCACAATTTTTTTAAAAGCTTCATATAATGGTTAGACCCCAGTTTTTGGCCAAAAAAAAAAAATTTGGAATAAAATCTGTGATGATTATGCAGTGAAATACAGTAGACTGTAAGGAGTTAAGGAGAAGAGAGGACAGGAGAGGAGAGGACACTTTAGTACCTATCATAGACCTTTTCAAGGAATTTATCTACAAAGGCAGAAGAAAAATTAGATAAGAGTTAGCAGGGATGGAAGGATGAAGTGGAGGGATTTTTTTCAGGATGGGAGAGACATGAATCTGTTTGTAGGCAATGGGAAAGGAAACGGGGAAGATTGAAAATAAGTGAAAGAATGGTGATAACAAAGGGAGCAATCTATTGGAAGGAAGAAATGGGATGGAATGGGATCACTTGGACAGGTAAAGAGGTTAGGTAAGGATTAAGACTACTTCATCAGGTGAAATGAGTGAAGAAGGAAAAATAATGGAAGGCATCTGAATCATGGGAGATGGAACAGAAGGTAGAAGAGGGAATTCACAGTGAATGGCCTCAATTCTTTGTAAAATATGAAGTCAGTTTCTCATCTGAGAGAGAGGGGAGAGAGGGAAGGAGGACCCATGGGGGATGTGAGGAGGGATTAAAGGTTTGGAAGAGCCACTTTGGAGAGTCATATAGTGAATTGATTAGGGAGGTATAGTAAGATTACTAAGCAGTAGTGAGGGACGAGTTAAGGCTATGTAACAAAATTTTAATGGACCCAAACAGCATGACTGGGTGAATTTTCTTCACCTTCATTCTGCTGTACATGTCTCATTTGGCAGTATGTATGTAGATAGAAAGGTGACAAATGGTGACAAAGGTCTAAGGCTCAGGTTTAGTTGGGCATAATAGGTGATATGACAAGGTGACTAGGGATTCAAGAGAAGACAGCATAGAAATAAATTTTTTCACCAAGGGGTCAAGATAGGTGGGAGAGAGAGGGTTGCTAGTTGAGGGGAGATGGTCAAGTAGAGAACTGAGGGGTCAAGGGACTGGTGGCCCCATTGAGGATGGAGAATAGGGTTGTGTGAGGCAGAGGGAAGGTGAAAAGCCAATAGATTATGGTGGGATAAGGGGATTTCAGAATTCTTGAACATGGATGGAGATGGTACATTTATGAGTAAAGACAAGATCTAGGGAATGACCTTCTTTGTGTGGCTGAGGTGTGGTGGAGAAGTAGCTCTTGGGAGGAGAGTAGGACCTGAGTGGTTATAGGGTATGTGAGGGAGGACCAATACATTTGTTGAAGTCCCCTGCTATGAGGGCAAGAGTTGGAGAAGAAAGAAAAATTGTAAGACAGGTATCAAACTCCTTGAGGAATTAAGGGGAGTGACCTGAGGGTCTATAGAAAAGTTACTAGGATTTTGATTTGGTAGTAGATATGAATAGTACAGACTTCAAAGGAAGAGAGGTTACTGAGTGAAAGAGGAAGGAAGAGAACCTGGAAGTGGCAATGGGGAGCAAGGAATATTGCAACTCCCTGATCTCAGAGAGCCAAAGAGAATACCTGAAGTGCAGTCAGTACTGAAGATGTGGCCAGGGAGTCTGTGTCATCAGGGGGAAAGCCAGGTTACAGTAAGAGCTAATAGATGGAAGGAATGAGAGAGGAATAGATTCAAGATAAAGGTAAGTTTGTTACCTATTGAACAGACATTCCAGAGGGTACCTTGGAAAAGAGGGAGTTAGGAAGGAACTTTGAGGAGAGGAGGGGAAGAAGGACTGGGGTGGTAGGGAGCGTTGAGTGGAGTTTAGATAATGACCTACAGGAGTTCAGAGATAAGCAGAAAGGATTTAAGAGGTAAGTTTAAGAGGTGAACAGAAGGCAAAAAAAGGAAATATGTTATATAAAGCCACATTTACTTGTGTCCCTGCTCTAGAAGCTTCATTAACTCCCTGTTGCATTCTAGGATCAAATAAAAATTCTCCTATTTGGCATTTGAAGCCCTTCATAATCTGGCTCTGTAACCTACCTATCCTTTCTAATTACACATTGCTACCCTTAGGGCAGCCAAACTAGAGTGCTTCCTGCTCCCTCCAAGCAGCATTCTATCTCCCATGTCCTTGCCTTTGCACAGGCCATTTGCCTTGCATGTTGAGACACACTTTCTCCTCAACTCTGCCTTTTGTTACTCTTTGCTCCCTGCAATTCTCACCCCAAGTGCAGCTCATAACAAGACAACTTTCCCTCTTCCCACAGTTGCTAGTGTTTCACACTCATACTTTGTGCATGCAGTTTTTCAACAGTAGAATGTGAGCTCTGCAAAGGCAGGGATTATATATGCCTGGTTTCCCTAGTGCCTAGAACATAGTAAGTGCTTAATGGATGCTGAATCCAATGGTTTAGATGATCTGGGTCTTGGAGGAACAAACAGGACTAATTTACAAAGTTTCAGCATAAGAGAAAGATCATAAAATTTCCATCAACATGGTGTTGGATTCAGCAGGAACCACAATGAACTGCAGCTTTGTTGAAACTACTGCAACACACTTTCTGAAGTCAGTATTTTAAGATCTCTTCCACTTTTTCCTATGACTTTACAAAACAAAGTAGAATAAAGCCAAGGTACTATTTTGTTACTTGGCTACATAACACATTGGCAATTCAAACTTGCTCTAATGTATGCTAACTTTTCCTATCTCATTAAGTGGCAGGACAGCAGAAGGGGATGGAAGATGACCTGGAGATTGGCTTTGATGTCATACCCAGATGAGAAGACCTACCTTCATGATGGGGACACTTTCTTGTCCTGGTTTGAACTCAGCTCTGTTGCATAGAGTTACAATCTTGGATAAGGAGGTCCAGGTTGTAGAACTTTGGTCAAAGAGCTGGGCTGGAAAGCAAGAGATAGAGTGATGTAGCACATGGAAGACTGTTGAGGGAGAGGAGAGTGAATCTATATATCCACAGGATCCAAAGAGATCTCAGAAAGAGCCTGTTCACCTTATCATGGTTAGCATTAATGTCCCGTGCTCAGTCCCACATCCTTGAGATTGCTTCCAAAGCCTCACCTTTCTGATCTTCACTTGTATCAGCCTGATAGATCTGGTTGTCAAACCATAGATGGGCCACAGTCATTCTGTTTTGTGTTAAGGTCCCAGTCTTGTCAGAACAGATGATGGAGGTGGAGCCCAGAGTCTCAACTGCTTCCAAGTTCTTCACCAGACAATTCTTCTTGGCCATTCGTTTCGCTGTCAGGGACAGACTCACCTAAAAATGAAAGAAGAAATACACTCTAGGGTCCAATATCTTCTACACCTCAGTTTACAGGTCCGGTTTAGGTGAGAGATCAACATAGAGACTGCTTTATAAATTTCAGTTCACTATTTGGATCTCTCACTTTGTTTCCAGGCAAGATTAGAGCAGACAAACATAAGTAAGGTTGCTTACAGAGCTCCCAAAAAGGAAGGTTTATACCTTATGATCTTGGGTTCTAATGCTGAAACTATACTAAGTGACCCTATTTTTTCCTGTAATACCCAACCTATTTAAGACACTCAAATATTGCTTCCCAGTGGGGAAAGTATTCTACTCTAAAACATTGAAATAACTTGTAATATACCAGCTCATGTGGGGGCTTAAATGTTCTGTGCTGTGAGAATAAGGATCAAGTCAAAGAGCATAGATCACATCACAAACTTACTGTGACAGCAGCCACCAGACCCTCTGGTACATTGGCCAAAATGATGCCAATGAGGAAGATGACAGCATCTAGGACCCGGTATTTCATGCATATTGAAATGATGAAGAACACAATACCAATAGAAACAGCTACCCCTGCTACAATATGGACAAAATGCTCAATTTCAATGGCAATTGGTGTCTTCTCATGCCCAACAGATGAAGCCAAGGAGGCAATTCTTCCAATGATGGTGCGGTCACCTGTGTTGATGACCATTCCAGTTGCTGTTCCTGGAAGGAAAGAATATGGATGATATTCCAGGATGTCTTGCCTATAAGGGGTACAGACTGCTTGGGCTTCTGTCTTCATCTTCTGGCCTTCCATGACCACCAGTTAGGCATTGCCCTAATCTAAAGAACTGCATAATATTAGATCAAGTATTGGCATATTGGGTACAGTTTTGTCTTTTTAGTTTTCCTTAGGAAAAAAAAATCTTATATCAAGAGGTGGGAAGGAGACCAAGAAGTAGAGACTGAGTACAAGAACTTTTAATTTTTGTTGAATGTCTGTTCCATATATTCCCCCAGACTTACCTTCCAAGCAGGTTGTAGAATAAAAGCTAATGTTCTTTGTCTCCAAGGGATTTTCATGGGTAGGATCACAAGAACGAGACTGAGGCTCTGATTCCCCAGTAAGAGATGAATTATCTACCTGTAAATCAATTCAGTTCAACTTAACAAATATTTATTCAAGATACAGTACAAAGTACCAGAGTTCTTTTTTAAAAAAAATTAAATCTCTAGCCTGAACAACTTTCCTTTCTACTAGGTAGGTGTGAAAGGAGGACAGTACAAGAAACAATATATACATTTAAAGTAAGCACAAAATTTAGACACAATATTACAAAGTAATTTCTTTAAGGCAGATTTGAGAAAGGTCTAGAATTAGGCAGTTTGGCTGTCTTGCCCATTTGGCTTAATTAAGGACTATTGGGTGGGACTGTAGGTTACAGAGATTGGGACCAGATTCAGTCATCTTAGAGGGAACACTACAGTGATGCTTACTTACCTTACATCCCTGTGAGGCCAGGATCCTGATATCAGCAGGAATCTGGTCTCCACCTTTAATCTCTACAATATCTCCTACTACCAGCTGCTCTGCAGGGATCTCCCTCTTTTCTCCATCTCTGATGACAAAAGCGTTCTGGGAAATGAAAGTGAAAAAGGAATT
>CM053588.1:146618745-146649456 GCA_028646515.1 Pseudochirops corinnae
GGAGGCCTTAAGAGGATGAGATTACAGCCCAAGGAGGCTGCATATTGATACAGGACCTTTGTTCTTTAGGACCCCGTGATGCTTTCCTGTTTCATCTGTGGCACAGAAACAGCAGCCCTCAGTACATCTCCACCCATACCTCCTATCTATAGATGCAGCAACTGCAGCCTGGAGAATCATAGCAGCATGACCCCACTCAAGAGTGATTCCATGGCAGAATCAGGATTGGATTCCCTCTTTCCCTGACTGACAGTCTAGGACTCTGGCTATGAGGGCCCTTAGACTCTGGTATTCTTTCTACGACAGAAACCAATGACAAAAACCATTGCAGGAAGTCTTTAAGTACTTACATTATCCATAGAAGTGGATTTGTCCTTTGAAAATTCAATCAGATATGCAATGAAACACAGGATAGCTCCTGCCCACAAAAGGCTGGAGAATCCACCCACCATTTGTTTGAGGAATTTGATGATTTCTGGAGTTTCTTTGGGTGGAGTAAGGACATTAGGGCCATCCTGAGCCAAGAGTTCTGCAACTCTCGTGCTAGTGAGGCCCTGCAAAGACAAAACCAGGAAAAATAAGTGTTAAAAATGACTGGACTTTCTTAGCCTTGTGGATATAGAACTCTAGGACTGAGGTGGGGTTTTTTTGGGGGGAGGGGTTCATTTTTTGGAGGGGGTTGGAGGGATTATTGTATTTAGAGTGAAAGTAAGTCCTGCCTTTGTGAAGCTCCTAGCTATCTTATAACTTGTACCTCTGAATGTTTTTTTCATAGAAAGGAAAAGACCAATTTAGACTTCTCAAAGATCTATCCTGCGTGCTTATATAAAGAGGAGGAAATATCTTTTTTTGGGTGAAGAATAAGGATTTGTAGAGAAGAGATCAAAACAAGATTGCTCTAGCCCTGGAGTCAGAGGACCTGGATTCAGATCTTGCCCCCGATACCATCTGGTGACCTTGGGCAAGTTACAATCTCCTCACTCTTGTCTTCCGTAAAATTAGCAGGTTGGGCTAGAAAGCCTCTAAGGCTTTTTTCTAATGCTAGATCTATGATCTTTCCTTGATAACCAGGGTTAAAATCAAAATAGTTCTTACTTAGAAAAAAAAATCTTTCTATGCAAACTCTGAACACTAGATGTTGTTAAACCAGTCCTTTTCTCTATATCTACTCAAGATAGCTATGAAAACCTCTCTATCTTTCAAGACCTCACTCACATTTCACCTACTCCATGAAGCATTGCCTTGTCACCCTAGCTTAATATGAACTCTAGGAAATGTGTTTCTGTCATAGTCTATCCAGACAATTTTAATTGTACCACAGTTATACTCAATACATCTGCCTTGTTTTATATTTATTTGTATACATCGTAGCCATCTCCTCTCCCTTGCTATGATATAAATACTCTAAGGAGGAATTATATTTTATTCACCTTTAAATCTCCTTCTATTCCTCACACAAATGTTTCATAAGTATCTGTTGAGTAAGCAACCAACTCAATATTTTCTAACTGGAATGCTTGCTCAGGAGCAAGAATACACGTTGCTAAAAATGAAATAGATGCCTCATGGCAAGACATTTCATATTATGATGTTCTATTTTAATTGAAATCCACGATAGAAAGCAGTATCAGTTTTTTGTGAAAGAAAAACTTGGAAGGGGGTTTGTTTGTGCACCAATATGAACATGATTGTTTTCATCTTTTAGTTATACATGGCTTAACCACTTTCAGATCGTAAAGTTCATGAGGCAAGAAACTTGCTTGGTCCAGAACTCAGGGACCAATCCACTGAAAGAGTTCCAAGCCTGCTGTTCCATATATATACTATACTTACTGATGGTGCTACTCTTCCAATCATGCAGGGAGAACTCACAATCTTCTTTCCTCTCACAAACCCCCAGAAACACAAGGACAAAAATAACCCTTGTTTAAATAACTAAGATAAAGCTTAGTCCTTAACTAAAGACATTACATCCTTTTCATCATTCTAGGGATCCCTTCAAAAGTTACCGATGACTAAGTCTATGTCCCAGTCAAAGGACATCAGGGAGAACCAGGTAACCTTTCTTATCCAGCAACTAAACAAACTCACCTGGGACACTAACTTTACTTTAAGGTGCAACATTGAATTACTGACACTAAAGGTGTTTCCCACCTTTCCTCAGCCCCTAAGAGACAGAGGATCAAGCCCCTGATGTTGGTCCTTCATCCTCTCAGTGACTTACTCGGATAATGCTTGTTCCATACTTCTCTTCTAATTCCTTAGTGCTGAGTTTATGGTCATCCTAAGATTCAAAGGGAAAAAAAAGAGAAAGAACCACATCAATGAGAAGCAGCTTAAATTAAGTGACTGTTTCTCACCAGCCATTGGAACAATGAGACAAAGTTTGATTCAGGCCATAGAATCTCAGAACAGGAAGGGGCTTTGGAGGTCACAGGTAACCTGGGTTCAAGTCCTGCTTCAGACACCCGTTGGCTGTGTAATTAGATCACAGGCAAATCACTTACCCTCTCATTGCACCAGGTAGCTAAAACTTTATCAATAGATCTCATCTATAAAAAGTAGACGTATTTCCATACTGGGAATTCTCTACCAAGATTTCAGTTTACCCTTCCCCATCAGGAAAAGACATAGCTTTCCTCACTTTACCCTCTGTGATTCTTCCCATTTTAAAGCAAGGTAAACAAAAACTCAGGGTTTCTGTATTAATTTCTTGCTCAATTAGGACCACTGTAAGAGCTAAAAATCATTCATTTTCTTCCCTCTTTAAGTTGAAATGACTTGCAAATGATCTTTCTGATTCCAACAACTGTATCTTTGAGCTCCACATGACAGGGTCTTCTTGAGGAATACAGGAACTATCTAGTAAAGAGAGCCTCCAGTAAAGATTCTATCAGCCCATTTAACATGGAACAAGTTATTAATAGCTAACATTTATATAGTCCTTGTTGTGCGCCATACACTGTGCTAAATACTTTACAGTTTTTATTTCATTTGATCCCCACAACTCTAAAGACTGGTGCTATTTTCCTCATTTTGTTGATTAGGAAACTGAGGCAAATACCAAGTTAAATCACTTGTTCAGCAGGATTACAGAGCTCATGAGTATATGAAGGAGGACAGATGTGAACTCAGGTCTTACTGCCTCCAGGGCTGGCACTGCCCTATCTAGATGCCCAAATACATTTAAATTTTTTAATTTTAAAAATTTCTCAGGTCCATTAAAAAAACTCTCAGACATTGGGTTTTTCTTTTGCTGGTACCTAAAAAATGCTGCCTCAAGGACTTTGGGTCCTACAGACAACATGACATAATAGGGACTTGAATCCTAACTCTACTAATTACTACTTGTGTCACAGTCTCTGTCTCAGTTTCCTCATCTACAAAATGATGGTATTGGACTAGATAATTATTAGGCAATTTCAGCTCTAAGCCATCTGTTCCCTTGGCAGAGCAAAAGTGCCATGAAAAAAAAAAGAGGAATTTAGCTAAGGTGCTCCCACTCAGCTTAGGATAACTGACCAGATCAAGGTCTTTCTTGAGTTCTTTCTGGCGGTCCTTCTTATGGTGTCTCTTCCTCTTTTCTTTGCCATCACTCTTGTCTGATCTTTCAATGTCTATTGTTTCAATGTCCTCTGTTCCATTGACCTCAATAGAGTAAATTTCTGGTTTTTCCTGAAATAGAAGCAAAGATTGAGTGTCAGTTGAAAATTGTGGAACTGGGCTCTTTGAGATCAAAGTCTTCAAAAGCAGGGAGATGGGGGGGAAAGGGAGGGAAGGAAGGAATGTATCAGAACAAGTCTGTAAAAGTATCTTCTGACTCATCTACAAACCTTAAGAAGAGGGACAGATAAGATAAGAGGAGAATGGAAGGTATCTGGAATATGGATGGAAAAGTAATCTTCCCTCTCTTAGCCCCAAGCGCCACTTCCCTTTTTTCCCTCTTCTTAGAAAATGACCTTAGAATTTCTTTGCTACTTCTTAAGCAAAACACTGAACCAACTTACATACACTCACAGATAGGCTAAGGAAAACTTCTTTTAAATGGATGATTGAGCAATTTCCCAAAAGTTTTGGCAAGGTGATCCAATCTTAGCATATATCAGAAGAAATATTGTTCCTTAACTCCACACTAGACCTTCCAATGAAGGGGGAAAAGCAAGATTTTATTAATGCTATGTGTCAGGCACTCTGCAAAAGCCCTTTACAAATATCATCTCATTTGATGAAGGAGCCCCAGATCCTTCAGATACTTTCCTTTGACCAAACAAAACCCTTTGACTAAAAAAAAAAAAAATTTCAGTCTAGAAGCCAAGACTTCACTATGAAACCCAAGGGAGTATGTTCCTTTTCTGGAGAAAAGGAACCTAGGTCTCAATAACACGAGCTGCAGAAATTAAAACAGAAGGAAGCTCCCCAGGACCATGATTCTACTCTTCCCCACAGCCAAATTTCCCAAGCTAAATTTATTCTTTTCCTCTCTCCTCACAAAAGATCTAGGTTCAGATATTCATACTGAGCCTGGAGATTTTTAGAAATTTTTTGTAGACAATTAGGTTGGGAAAACTGAAATGGAGATACTCCTTCACACCTCTGAAGAAACTAATAAAACTGGAGGACACAAATTTTCTGATGAACAGATTTGAATCCCTCATCTCTTGCTTTCTCCACTTCGTGGAATCCCTCCATACTTCATTTTCCTTTGCCTTTCTCAGGCCCTGGGGCCTGTTTGTTCTTTCCAGGTAAAGACAAAATATCCCTAAATTAGTATAGGCAGCTATGTGGACACCAACTTGTCTCATCAGCCTAACCCTTTTCTCCCTGGACCACCCCAAGAGTGTGGAGTAGGGGTTTAAGGTAGGCTGCAACACAACACACACCTTGCCCATGAATGCTGATGGCGTAGGTCCGAGGCTTGGTTGAGGCGATGGGGTCCTGGGCTGAGGAAGCAGTGGAGAATTTAGGGAATTGAGCCGCAAGTCAAAGAACTCGGGAGTCCGGCGTTCAGGAGCTCGAAGGTTTGAGAGGGAAAGTGGTTGGTCCCGGCGGCAACCCCAGCAGCAATCCCAGGGTCAGTTACCGGACGACATCCTGACAGGTTCAGTGATCTGATCCCTGCAGAGAAAAGTGCCCGTGCTCTCTTCCTTTTAATTAACACCAGGGCCCCTCCCACTCTCATCTCTGTGGGCTGCTCCAATCTGGTCTCTGCCTTCTCCAAGGGGGCGTGGAATAATACCACCGGCTGGTGGATCCCTTGGAGGTGGAGCGGGGGTGCAGAATCTGGGGGTGCAGGCCTTCTTGGGGGATGACAGGGAGAGAGAGGAAGGAAAAAGCTCTCTCTCCTTCAAACTGATCTTTAATTTTCACCACCTCATATAAACAAATAAAAATAAGAAATACAGCACACTGTTCTCCAGTCTTCATATAAAACTATCTATAGAACAACTGAGAAGGGCAATGATATTGGGAGGTTGGTGTCTGTGAGATGCTCAGTCTTGTACTTCATTCACTTGCAGATTTAAGGGTCCTTGGAGAAATAGGCAGTTGTAATGTACAACATTCTTTTACTTATACTTTAATAAACTCTCTCTTTTCCCCCTCCTCTGCTGTTATCTGCCATAGGAGTAAGCCTTTCTAGGTACAAAGAAAGGTGCCACTTTCATTGTATTAAGCTGCATTAAAGTCTTTTCTGGCATACACATTCAAGCTTTCTTGTCTTGGTATCTTCACCAAGAAAATGTTTTCCTTTTAAAGTGATGTTTTATCAAGTGAAGAAACCTCTGCTATTTCCCCTAAATCAGAAGACAAGCAATTGCCGTGAGCACAAAACTGACGTTCCAGGGAACAGCTAGGTGGCGCATCAGCCCTCGAGTCAGGAGGACCTGAGTTCAAATCCACCTCAGACACTTAACACTTACTAGCCACGTGATCTTGGGCAAGTCCCTTAACGCCAATTACACTGCCTTCCCCCTTGCAAAAAAAAAAAAAAAAAAAAACTGACATTCTGGTGATTGTTGGAAGAAAGCACAGACTTTACAATCAGTGACAAGTGCAGAGGCTCCTGCTTACAATCCACTACTACACTCATTACAACGATCTTCATTAACTACTAAGGAACAGAGGAGCTGATGCCACTGAACTTGTCTAGATGTGGTCATCAAGAAAAGTAAAAACCCAAACTGCTGATTTCCTTTTGGCAGTGGAAAGGGGCAGGAGGAAGGAAAACAAAAAGATAACAGAGAGATTTATGAGACAATGTGACTAGTCATTCCCTTTTTCATTAATTTTGGGAAAGGATTTCTGCCTAACTGGACAAAGAGTTTTTCATGGTATCTTATAGCTTCCTTCAGCTACCACAGGTCCCCTTGGGTGATCTTTGCCCTGAGTTTGTCCGGGCACCGAAATTCATCATTGTGATGACTGCCATCTTCTGGATGCCTTATTCTCAGGTATCCCAGAGGGGTATATGTATTGATGTCCCAGGGAAAACAAATGGCACTTTTCTCCCATATTCATTTCTCTGTTGCCACAAGTCCTTCTATATTACCTTCTGGGTATTCCACAGTACCTAGCCATACAAGAGAGATAATGCACTCTCTAAATTTCCCTAGAAACACCAGGTGTTTGTAATGCTATGACTCAAGCAATATAATAAGTACCCAGTATGGTCTCTACCTTATAAAAATTGTGGAATTAATTTCCTTTTGGAAACCATGGGCAGGAGAGGGGAGTTTGAGGCAATGGCTCTGGAGCTGTGATGGTTATCCCAAGAAGGGATGGGAATAAGCGTTTATTAAGCACCTATTATGTGATAACCACTTTACAAATACTATCTCCTTTGATCTTTACACCAATCCTATGTGGCAGTCACTATTACTATTGTCACTTTATAGCTGAAGAAAATGAGGCTAACAAAGGTTAGGTTATTTGCCCAAGGTCACACAGCCAGTAAGCATCTGGGGCAGACTTTGAATTGTGGTCTTCTTCACTCCAAAGCCAGTGCTCTCTCCACAGCGTCACATAGCACAACGAATACATTCACTTTGCCTCAGTCCCCTAACTGTAACTCCCTAGTGGTTCCATATTTAAGTCTTTAAACAGAAGCCTACTGGAGGAAGGATTCATTCCAAGGCTCACTTCAAGGACTGTCCTGGGGCCATATTCAGGAATAGATAGCAGTGAAGTACTTAAACACAGGATTGTGGGTTTACTACTAGAAGGACCGTAGAGAAATTTTAATCTAAGTTCTTCATTTTAGAGTTGAAGAAATAGGTCCTGGAGAGGCTGTGCAATTTTCCATGGTTGTATAGTGATAGACAGTGATAGGGTCAGGCTTTGAACAGGTCCTTGGGTCTCTAAATCCATCATTTTTTTTTTCATTGTGCTATATTAATCAGCATGCAATACTTGGTATAGATCAAGAGAGAGTAAGCTGTTCTTGGAAGGATTTCAGTCAATCAACCAAGTATTCTGGCATACCTTCCTTTCACCTAGGGCTATTCTCAATGCTGGGTGGTTATAGAAGTATCAGGCATGATCCTTGCTTCCATCAGTTTGCAATCTAATTGGAGAGATAAGACTTACACCCACAATACAACAAGGAGCAGTACAAAATGTGTAGAACAACCTCTAAATAATCTGTCTAAATACTTTGAGGGCTTAAAGGAGAAGTAGATCAGAAGAGGAACAATAAGATTTCATTTTTTTTTCCTCCCTTAGGATTGTCATTGCTTATTTTTTTTCCTTTGTTTTTGGTTTTGGTTTTGGTTTTGGTTTTTTTGCCACCTCTCAGGATCTCCATCTCAAAAAGGGAGTGCAAAGGGAAAAGAGATCCCTGCTTTGATAATGTCTTCCTGGAAACCACAGATTGCAGAACACTCATTTAGAACAAGGGGACAGCAGGCAGTTTAATACATTGTGCATTCCAAAGTACACACTAAACTAGAGGAACTGGGGACTAGACACTAGGAGAGAGAGTAACTGGGCTAAAAATGGAGAAATATTTTACATTCCGCTCCACATCTGGGTCAATTTATAATTCGTCTGCCCTTCAGAGTCCAACTAAGCATATTGATGCCTCATTGACCTGCCTTTGATAATTCTTCCCAATACCTGTGCCTCATTTACCTCCTCAGGTAATGGCTAGATTGGTTCTACGTTCCCACTGAGGAGTTCTTGTTCTCATGGGGCCATTTAATTCATTCAGCATCTCTGTGCTTTATCTTGGACTAGGGTGGCAAAATTCAAGTCTTATGTGAACTTCAACAAAAGAATGAATCAAGCAACACAGGACAACAATTACACAAACGTAACAGGGCACAACAGTGTGACTGAGGTCCACAAGCAGGGGGGTAGGTAGCTGGGGAGAGGGACAGAGGGGAGTTTCCTTCTGAAGAATCTCTTCAGTGTCTTTGGACACTACAGTTGCTTTGGGTACTTCCAGTTTCTATCTTTGAGAGAGAAGATGGATGATGCTGACACCAACTGCTGCTCCTACTCTCTTTTTTGTCTCTCTTGGGAACCAATGGTATAAAACTTTCTCTCTGGGTCTTCCTTACCTCCATTCGCTCCAGCTATGGTCCTGTCTGCATCTTGGCAGCATTCACAACACATACACATGTTTAGATGAACCCAGGACTGGACCTAGGGTTCCTTGCTATCACTTATGCTCAGATTTTTTTCCAGAAGCATAATTGAATGAATTTCAATTCTGAGATGAATTTTTTTCAAGCTTTGAGGTTTTCTTGCAGAGATACTGGAGTGGTTTACCATTTCCTTCACCAGCTCATTTTACAGATGAGGAAACTGAGGAGAATAGAGTTAAAAGCAACTTGCTCATGGGTCTAAGAGGTTAGGAACTCCTCGGTCCTTCAGTTAGAACTGACTGTAGCTAAAGATGGTTTCCTTAATTCCACCTTTCTCAGGCATGGTGAACATGAAGAGGCAATGAATGAGAGAAGAGACGGTGAACTCAAGTACTGCATTTGCTGGCCAGAAGACACAGTTAATTGTTTGGATTGTAAAGGGGAGAAGAAAAAATGAAATGCCAATTCAACAGCTCCACTAAGTGCTCTATATTTTAATGTTTTAAGTATCAAGTTCCTAGAAGGTTATTATAGAAGTTATAGGTTACCATATGAGCCTCTTAGTGTTTTAAGCTTTTCTTTTGTTTGAAGGAAATAAATAGCAGCCCTATACCTAGTCTACATTATACATTGCTTACCTTTCTACTCCATTTTAGTGAAACCTTAAACATGAGTCAAACCTTAAACTTTAAGTGTGATTTTCCCCAATGATTGAGGGTGTGAGTTTTAAAAAGTCTAAGGGTATGAGGAATAAAGAGATTGATCTCTCTTTAGAGGCCAAGCTCCCCCTGGGGTTGAACCTGGATGGTCTGTTCCTAAGCCCAGAACTGTAGTTCCTTAGTGGGAGAAATTGTCCCATTGGGTCAGCACTGATCTGGCAGTGATTGCAGGGGGGGAAAAAACTGGATGGAGAAGTAGGAGATGCTTATCCTAATCTTAGCTCTTGTAATGGTTAGCTGTATGACCTTGGGCAAGTAAATCTCAATCTCAGTTTCCTCATTTAGATTTCAGAATACAGTAAGCCTTTAAATCACACATTTAAATGAAAATTATCATTTTCTGATAAAACATTACTACTCAGAATAAATCACAAGGTACAAATGCTGTGCAGATATTTAAAACAGGCTGGAAGAAACTTCATCCCTTGGATGCTAGAGCCATAGGAACAGAAGATGGAGAAAGCATTTCCTTAGCAGCAGAGTAGAGAAAGTATTGAACTAGAATTCAGAAAGCCTAAACTGAAATCTTGACTCTACTTAAGTTTTGTGCCCTTCACAGGGTACAGTGTATAGAGTGCTGGGCCTGGAGTCAGGAAGACTCATCTTCTGCACTGCCTTTCTAGCATCTTACTGAATTTACTCTGGATTCATGTTTATGTATAAATACACTTTGTACTTATATTTGCCTGTGCTAAAGGACCCATCCCTCAGCACAGTGTCTAGCACATAGCAGGCCCTTTAAAATGGCTGTCATTATAACTGATGCTTTTATTGGCAGCTGGGTGGCACAGTTGAGAGAGAGTATTTGGACCTGAAGTCAGGAAGACCTGAGTTCAAATTCAGTCTCAGATACTTCGAGGCCATTTAATACAAGCCTTGACTTTTACAGGTGAGAAATCTGAGACTCAAAGAGGGGCCATAGGCATAAGCACAAAAAATACCTAAGGGGGCATATCTGTGACTGAGGATACATGTATGGTTTCTTTTTCTTTAGCATAATTTTTCCATAGGTAAAAGAGAATGGAGAATTTTACATGTCTAAAAATACATTTATTGCCACCTTTCTGATCCCTTTAGAAGAGGTACCCCCTACCTTCTTCTAGGACCTTCCCAGAATAGGTGGGACCAGTGTGGTGCATTGGAAAGAGGGAGGGATTAGGAGCCAGAAGACTTGGGTTTGAGTTCTATCCCCTCTGTTACAAGGACAATGAGATCTTGGTCAATTCACATGCACTCACCCGTCCTCAATTTCCATGTACTTTTCATAAATAAGGAGGTTGAACAAGAGGTCTTCTCAGTGACCTTCAAACTTTAACATCCTATGATTCCTTGAGGATCACAGAATTATAGCATCTCAGACTGAGAAGAGACTGAGCTTATTTATTTAACTTATATCTGAAATGGGAGGAAGCTAGGTGGCACAGTAAATACAGCTCTGGGCCTGGAGTCAGAATAGACCCAGTTCAGAGAAGCAGAGTTCAAATCCAGCCTCAGACATTTACAAGCTGTGTGACACGGGGAAAGTCACTTAACCCTGTTTACCTCAGTTTCCTCATCTATAAAATGAGCTGGAGAAGGAAATGGCAAACCACTCCAGTACCTTTGCTAAGAAAATCCCAAATGGGCTCATGAATAGTCAGACATGACTAAAAAAGACTGACCAGTAACAACAAATACCTAAACTGGTAGTCATCCATCTTTTGGTGAAGCTTGTCAGTGATAGAGAACATAATTCCTGAGGCAGGTCCAATTGTTAGGAAGTCTTTCTTATAGTGAACTGAAATCTTTATTGGCAGCTTCCATCTATTAATTTTAATTCTTCCTTCTATGAGGCCAAAAAACACCAAGCATCATCTCTTCCATGTAATAGCCAGACCTTGAAGGTCATTGAACTTAAGCCCCTCATCCTACAGATGAGAAAACTGAGGCTTTGGGGTACAGAGTGGCACAGTGGCTACAGTACTGGGTCTAAAATCAAGAGGGCCTGACTTCAAATGTGGCCTCAGACATTAAATAGCTGTGTGATTCTGGGAAAGTCACTTAACCACTGTTTGCCCCAGTTTCCCCATCTGTAAAATGGGGGTAATAACAGCACCTATCTCTCAGGGTTGTTGTGAAGATCAAATGAGATAATAATTGTAAAGCACTTAATACAATGCCTGGCACAAAACCAATGCAATATCTGTATTAACTATTATTATTGCTATTTCAAATGACTGACTCAAAATTCCACACAGGTAGTATCTGACAAAGAAAAAATTTGAAGACTGGTCTTCTCTTTTCCTAACACACAGTACTCTATGTCTTTACACCGGTCATCTCCCATATCTAGAAAGCACTCATTGCTCATCCCAATCTCAAAGAATCCCTCTCTTCCTTCTACATGCAGCCTTTCTTGATCCCCTCTGACTGCTAGTAGCCTCCCTTCCTAATTACTCTTCATTCCATTACTTTGCATTTAATACATCATATATATACATATTCTGCACATGTTTTTCCATATATGCTTATAGATATACATCTCTCTACTAGTAGAATGAAAGAGATTGTTATAAATTTTTTTGTATTTATATAGCCCCAGTGCCTAGCACAATGCTTGGCATAAAATAGATATTTAATAAATGCTTGTTGATTGACTGATTGTTCATCAAACCCAGAATCTCTTATTCTACATCCAGCATTCTTTCCTTGTACCACAAGGTCTCCCAAATTTTTCTATCTTGACTTTTTTTAAAAATCCCTTATCCATCTCAGATTTACATAATTTGATAATTTTTTTCCATGTTATGCATCCTGATTTAAGTCATTGGTAAAATGCTAAACATTATAGAGCCAAGAACAGATCCCTAGAACACTCTACTAAAGACTTCCCTCCAAATTTGCATTGACCCATTGATTGTGGACTTTTTGGTGTTATCATAGGACCAGTTTAGAATCATCCTAACTGTATTATCACTTAGCTATCAATTCTTCATCCTACCCCGAAGCATAGCACATGTATTCTTCAAACCCCAATACCACTGGCAAATTGGATCCCTATATAAAGTCTGCTGCTTCATTTCCCTTCAGGGTTCTAAAGATACCCATGAGGGGCTTTAGGGTTCTAATGCTTTTGATCTCAAGCCCAATCCAGTGTGTTCCTCTCTAATATCAATCACCAGTCATTATCTTCCTAATACCAATTTTATTTGCTTTCCCCTCAGTATTAATAAATTACATCAATTAGCTTTTCCAGAGAAATATTTACTGAGAAGACAGAGCAAGAAATAAAGTACAGAAACCTCCCAAACCAGGAGTTCATTCTCTTCTACCACCACCTCATTCTCCGGAGAGAATGAATTCAAACTTAAATGGTTGCTACAAAACATTTCTCCTACCAAGTCCACTCAAGCATGTGGCATAGTCAATGGACAAGTCAATCCCTTAGATACAGTACATCAGCTGCCAGGTCAACCCACTGCTGAGTTGGATAAAGCAGATTGCCCCTCAGGACTGGCTCCTCACATGGCTTACCTGCCAGCATACTCTACGGTGCCTCTGGTGGCTGGCTCCTTCAACCTATCAAGTCTCATATGGTCATGATCTCTTTAGATCCATCTCCAACATCCATTCAATTAAGATCAGGAAAGAAGAAAAATGATAGAGAAAGAAGAAACCAAGATTCCATATGTTTGGGGCCACATGGCAACCTGAAAACTTGGAGCATTTCTTCCTCTTCACTTAAAAATCACCTTGGTCAGTCTCTCTATTTCACAAGAAAAGCTAGACTGACTTTGTCATAAGCTTTGCTAAAATTGATATGTACTATGTCTATAACATTCCCCTTAACTACTAGTCAAGTAATCCTGTTGAAAAGGGTCTACTCTTGAAGCCCTACTGACTTTAGAAGATCAAGTTAATAAGGCTTCAAGATCATGCCAGACTCACTTCTTCCTTTTCTATGTGTCCACTATTCCTTAATTAATATATATTCTGGAATATTGTCAGGAATTAAAATTAAGCTCATTGACTTCTAACTAAGATTCCATTTTCTTCCTTTTTTTAGAGAAGTGGAACAAAAATTGCTTTTCTACGATCCAGAATTACCTTTCCCATTCATTATGATTTTTCAGTAATCACTGACAGTATCTTGCAAATCAGATCCACCATTCTTTCAGTTTGTTAGGATGTAGTATTTTTTTTTAAGGGGAAAGAGTCCTTGGCAAATTGAGTTTATTGAATTCCCCCATATGTTGTCCTACTTTCTCTTCCATTTGTTTCTACTCCTAATCATTTTTATCCTGTCCTCCAGTTCATGAAGTATGATTCAGTAGTTCTCCAGCATGAATAAACCACAGAGCCAACAGAAACGGACCAGAAAAGATCCTACTTCTCTCTAACTTTCCCTCCTGTCCCTATCAGTCATGCAACCCTCTCTATAGGACATATCCACGTGAAAGAATTCTGGATTAGACCTTGGGCTGCGAGAAAGCAGAATGAGGAGACAAGACAGATCAGCAAGAGTAAATCAATGTCACTCTAGAATAAGAGAAACATGTAAGCAAGTGACTAGGAAGGGTGGGTTTAATCCAAGAAGACTCCCCTATAAAAGGTGGATCTGGAGACAAATTTTGAAGAGAAGACTATAGATCTCTCCAAAGCATCTCTCCAAAGGCAGTATAATAGCACATCCAAAGACAAAAGAAGTAGAAACAAGCAATTTTTTGATATCTTGATGGTGGTGAATAGATGAATTTATAAGCCCTGGGCTTTCCTCTCCCTCTGGCAATGGCAAATGAAAGTTTCAAATCCTTAACAATAGGTGTATACATTCTGGGAAGTCAGTATCAGTACAGGGATGTCAGGTCTCCCTAGGTAAGTGCAGAATAGAAGCTGTCCCTAGCAGACCCAGGACTACATCCTGTCTGTGTCATTGAGTACATTTAATAACTTTTCTTTGATTTTCTCTCTTCTAGTCCTTTGACCTTCTCTTTTTTCAGACATATTGCTGGTGAGGCTTAGGACCAAGTGTTGCTTATCATGACATTTGTGCTAAAGCCCTCACTCTCTGCAGTTTGCCCCATGCAGCACTGGAAGCCATGTTGGAGGAGGCTTGGTGAGCCCCACATCCTTCCCTGGTATGTGCTCATCAGAAACAGGTGAGCCCTCCCTTCTTCGACCTTCTTCCAACTTGTCTGGGGCAAACAAGGAGGGATTTCTATGGTGAGGACTGCCCACTTCACCTCCTGGCCATGCTATGCTTTATAACTAGTGAGTACTTAATAAATATTTGCTGTATTGAATTGGAGTGACCCATTCTTAATTAGGCTTGACCTTGATGACGGCTATAAAACGATGATGATGATGATGATGATGATGATGATGATGATGATGATGATGATGCACAGTGAACCATACTACATGGGTGCTGTAAGGGATACAAAGATAAGTCAGAATATACCATTGATAGGAAACCCAGTGGTTCTTAGGGATGACTGAGGAATATCAGGGGTGGGGATCTGGTGACTTCAAGGCCACATGTGGTCCATTAGGTCCTCAAGTGCAGCCCTTTGACTGAACCAAATTTCACAAAACAAATCCCCTTAAAAAAAGAATTTCTTCTATGCAACTTGAGCTCAGTCAAAAGGTCTTACTCAAGGACCTAGCAGGCCACAATGTGGCCTCAAGGCCATAGATTCCCCACCCCTGCTTCTGACTTTATTTGGTAGTTATAGAAGTATATTGAGCAGGAATTGACAGTACTGGAGGTTGTTTTCAGACTCTGTCTACTTCTGGTCTTGTTATAACCTTAAATGAAAACCACCAGCTGTCCTTCATGTGATCAAGAGCTGGTGACACAAAAGAATCTGTTTATGTTCCCCAATACATCCTTATGTCTATTTAGTGCCAAAGGCATTCCATTGACTGCTAAGCCCTCTCTCTCTGTCTTTTTCCAGTCTCCCATTCTACAGCGCTTTCAGCACTTGAGGCTTTAGGGAAGAGCCACCTGCCAGGGAGAACATTTTCCTAGCATCAGCTACCATACTAGGCATGCAACATAACAACCTTTTCCTTTAAGCTCCCAACTGTCCCTCACCCCCACTCATACCTCACAGATAAACAGACATCAGTGCCCATAAGTTAGTATTTATTAAGCACCTACCATAGTAGTAGTATCAGTACTGGGGATGCAAAAAAAGCAAAACAGACAGTTCTTGCTCTCAAGGAGCTTAAACTCTAATGGGAAAGACATGAAAAAACTATGTACAAATAAGATATATAGATGATAAATTAGAAATAATCAACAAAGAGAAGGCAATAGCATTGGAACAAAGCTTGGAGATCATCTAGGCTAGTGCTTCTTAATCTGTGGGTCATGACCCCATATGGGGTTGTGTAACTGAATGTGGGAGTTGCAAAAAAATTGGCAACAGTAAAAGGTTTCTGAACACACAACAACCAAAAATGAATTCAGAATCAAATGTGCAATGAATCCAAGGTGTTTCTAGCAGCACTAGCCCATGTTTCCCTGCAGAACTTCACTGTAGCCTTGGTTCTACACACATAACATGAACACATTGCACTGCACATGTCATCACGCCATGCAATGCCAACAAAGGCTGCCAGAAACACCTCAGCTCAGATTTGAGACTATCGTATGTTATGAATTGCAGTGTTTTTACTGTACATACAAAATCTTTAAATGAATTTTGGCTTGGGATTAGGACAGAATTTCCAACAATTTCTGAAATGGCCCTAAACATACTTCTACCATTTTGTACTGTATATTTATGCAAAGCAACATTCTCAGCATTGACAATTATAAAATTAAAACATTCATCAGCTCTGAAAAAAGATGAAGATACTCTACATCCAGCAATATCAAATATTCCATCAAGATATTTTATGTAAATTTTATGTAAAAATAAACAAGCACATCCATGTCATTAGTATGCAAATTTGCTAACAAATGGTAAAATTATATGTATACCAAAGAATTGTTTCAAATAAGCTTCTTTATTATTTATTATCAGTAAATATCTGATTTGTATACCTAGTTTACATACATATATACCCAGAGGTACATAAAAATTTTGGGGATGAAAAGGTGTCACAAGTGGAAAAAGTTTAAGAAGCCCTGATCTAGGTCAAAGAATTTTAGTCCAGGATTTCATGGAGTCCATTATCTTGGGTGGGGAAAAGTAATTTCATCTTTATTGTGGTATAATTGGTTTGCCTTGTAATCCTCGTACCCTTTTTAATTTATGTTCTTAAAAATATGATTCTGAGGAGTCCATAGTAGTCCTTCACCAGACTGCCTAAGAAATCCAAGACACACAAAAGTTAAGCCTCCTGCGCTATTCCACCTGTATCTGATTAAGAATCTCTTCTACAGCACACCTGACATATGGTTATCCAGCTCCTGCCTAATGACCTCATCTGAGAGAGAGAGCTCATTACTGCACAAGACATACCTCCCCCATCTTGTACTTGTATCTCTATACATATATATGTGGGTCTACCTATATATGTTTATTTTGTGCTTGTATATTTTTACGTATATATGTATCTATTAGCCCATATATACTCTTATCTTTTTTCTCCTTATTTCTCTCTTCCTCTTCCCCTTGTCTCTCTTGCTCACTCCTCCCTTTGTCCCTCTGTCTCTGTCTCTGTCTTTCTCAGTCTCTATCTCTCTCTATCTGTCTCTGTCTCTATCTCTGCCTTTCTCTGTCTCGATCTCTCTCTGTCTATCTGTCTGTGTCTCTGTCTATCTGTCTCTGTCTCTGTCTCTGTCTCTTTCACTCTTTCCTACGCACACCTCTTGGGAGAGCACATTCAGCTTAGTCTGAGATACAGAGTGTAAATTTTCCACTGATGCAAGTGGATAACTTCTTCATAATTAATCATTTTAGAGAGTTGTCTGGGGTATTGAGAAGTCAAGTGGTTTGACCATGGTCACAGCCAGTGTGTTGACACATTTGTAAGGATTTTAATCCAGGTTCTTCTGACTCCAAGACTACATCCTTCCTTATCCACTATGCCACGTTACCTCTCTGCTGATTCTAAAGGATGACAAATTGTATCCTCTTTTGCATACATTGTAACTCCCATGAAGTTTTCATTTAAGGCTAAGACATATACAGTGTTTGCTAGACCTGAATCCATTCTCCCTCCACGTCTGTTTTGTCAGATGGAACTGGCCCAGTGAGGAAGAAGTATGGATTGGGTAGTCACCAGTTAACCTGAAGTGATGGATGGATCCCCTAACTTTTATCCACTCTAGAGTCAAGTCTTATACTCTGTCTGTGCCAGACATCTTACCACACTATCTCCTCCTTCACCCTATCTCATATGAAGAGGTAAATCTGTTTTTCCCCTCTATGTACAACCCTTGATCCCATCTCCTCTAGTGTTCTCAGCAGATTTGTACCATTATTACCCCCATTCTCTCAAGTTTCAGTTTCTCCCTATTTCTTGGCTCTTACCCTCCTGGCTACAAACCAGCCCACATAAAAATCCCTTACTTGGGCTAGTTATAACCATATATCTCTTCTCCCACTCAAGGCTAAATTGTTTGAGAAAACAGTAGACTTCTAATATTTCCACTTCTTTCCTCTCACTCTTTCTAAACTCTCTGCAGTTCAACTCCTAAACTCATCATTCAGTTGAATTACTCTTTCCAAAGTTACCAATGATCTCTTACTTGCCAAACATATTTTGCAAACATTTGACACTGTTGGTCACCTTCTTCTTGATATTATCTCCTCTATAGGTTTTTACACTGCTCTCACTCACTCTCTCTCTCCTGGTTTTCTTACAGCTTTGTAAGACCATTTCTCAATTTCCTTTGTTGGCTCTTCACATCATAGGTATGCCTGGATGAGGCATGAAGGTGGATGAGGTGAGAGGTGGTGCTTCTGTGAGCTATACCACTCTACCTGCTATTAGAAACTAGATAGTAAAAACTGGGGCGATAAGGTGCCCTTTTGTATTAAAAACAAAACAAAGCACCTTTAGACTATAACAGAATATACCAATTTCATAGATGTATGTGAGAGGAAAGGGAAAGAGAAAAGCTAGAGAGGAAGGCTGTACGGAATTGGAAGTGCCCAGCCCTCTTTCCTGAGGTGAGATCCTAAATGGGGAAATCTTCCCCCATAATTGGATAAAGCGTAATGTTAATGCTATCCTGGGTGATCAGGACAGCACTCAAAGTGAAACAGAAAAAACAGAACATCTTCTTCCCATCTTCCCATCTTCTCTTTCAAAAAGGAAAGCACTTTGACTATAAGAACCTAGTTTGTCCCCACAGAACAGAGGAGGAAACACTGCTCCATCTAGTAGAAAGGTAAGGGATTATGGATTCAAAATGTCACATAAATTGTCAGATTCAGTAGCTGAAGGTTTGTCTTAACTGCTTTTTCTATGGTACAAGGAAGGATCAATGATTTAATCATCCCTGAGAATTTATTAAGTACTTACGATTAACCAAGAAATGTGTTTAGCAGTGAAAGTAGAAAGAATAAACAAAATAATGCTTGTCTTCAAGGAATTTACACTCTAATAGTGAGACATGTACATAAAAGCACAAGATAAATATATAGCAGATAGAAGGTTATCTTAGAGCAGAAAGGTACTAAAGGCTAGAGATGTTCGTGGGGGCTAGAGTATTTTCAGGGAAAAATAAAAAGCATAAAACAAAAAAAATGAAATGACTCAGACTTCATATTATCAACTAGACTCTAGTTTTCTCACCCAATGCTCCCTCTTTTCTACAGAACAGGGATAGGGTTTATTAATTGTTCACAGTCATAATAATAATGCTAATAATTATCATTGTAATGATAATGGATAACATTTGTATAGCACTTTAAGGATTTTAAATATATTATCTCATTTGATCTTTCACTCTCTTCTGCAGTTGTCTTACTGTACCCAAGGAGAGGGGGAGGGGGGGAAAGAGATATGAATTGGTAGGAGTACAATCATTCATCTCATTTCAGTGCTATTTTTTTAACTTATTTTTTTTTTTTTTTACTAATTTCTAGTACTTGGGTACTGAAAAATGTATTCAGAATCCAGATTTCCATTTTGCAAATATCACTTGATCTAACCTAACAGCTACTGGTCTCACAAGATGGTTAGACAAATTCCAGATAGACCCAGACAGAAGCAGCTTTCTCTCTCCAAAGACAACACCAATTTTAGGCTAGCAGGGAGAGGGCAGTTCTCTGTTTATGAAGGAACTCATTATCAATCATAGTGGCTGATAATTAAAGCCTGAAGCAGTCATTCCACTCTGGAGAGTACTTAGATAACTTGACAGATATTGAGCAGAGTGGGTCTAGGTTAAAATCTTCTTTTCAGCCACACCCACAGATGAGAAGTTCTTTCTGCAGCATTCATATGAGAAGACTGAGCTCATCTTGGTCTTGATCCAACCAGTCACATCAGCTTTCCTCCCTCAGGACTATTTAGCATTTCCCTTTGTTCCCTGATAACCTGGGTGGAAGATTCTTCTCCACCTGAATTATGGGATACTTTTTGACTATCAGATGGAACCTTCCAAAAACATTCTAGACCTTCCACATTCATCCTTAGCTTCCTTTCCATTCTCTCTGAGCTTGCTCAGCTCTGTACAAAGCCCTTTTCTGTTTGAGCATGTGAAATTTTGTAGCCCTGCTCCTGAAGTAAAAATGTTGCTGTTTAGCAAGTTCTATAGACTCTTCCTTAAACTTCCAATACTCTCAGCTCTCTAAGTCCCCCACAGATAGAACTCTGGAGGACTTTGTTTCATTCTTCTAAGGAGACCACCTATGATGAAGATCCTGGAACTTTACTGTCTACACCTTATATGATAAGACCACAACCTGACCTGGCCTCATAGCTGAGCAAGCATAAGAGTGATGCTCTTGTCTTTTTACAAAAGGATTGACCAACAGATCCAAGGGCTAGGGCTGGCCCCAAGAGACTCCTGATACATAGTACCAAAAGAGGGAATGGAGTCATCCCTTATTTTCCCTCTTAACCCTGACTCTTCATTCTCCTACCCATAGTCCCTCAGGTAGTATGTCCCCTGTTGCCTTGATTGGAAAAGGACATGCATTATAGTGAAGGGAGCCTTTGTAATAAAAGGCTAACATCATTGTTTCCTTTCTCTAGGAATTTCTGCAAGAACTGAACCATATGGAACTTCAAGGGCTGGAGAGGAGTGGAAAACCCAAGAGCAAAAGCAAAGTCAGTGTAAAGAAAGGCACTGACCATGGTGAAGCAACATTAGAGACTCCCCAGAGGAGAGCTGGCAGCATTATTTAAGGGACAAATTGGAGGAAAGGAAAGTGAGGGCTCTGACTAAAAGGCTTGGGGGGTAGGGGTTGGGGAGACAGGGTGTCAGGAAAAACAAGTATTGCCCTATCCTTTACCATTGAACGTTTAATTCTGGTACTCTATACTGCTGCATAGACCAAGTGAAATGTATAGCTCCTCCAGCATTGAAGAAATGCTATAAAACATGGCTCAGTATTGTCAATAATAATTTATGCTAATGTAACATAAAAGATCAAGAAATTAATTGAGTATACATACATATATTCATGATGAAGACTGGATATTGAATAATGAATGAATAAATTTTTATTTTATTTTATTTTTTGCTTTTTGGAGGGGGGAAGGCAGGACAATTGGGGTTAAGTGACTTGCTCAAGGTCACACAGCTAATAAGTGTTAAGTGTCTGAGGCCAGATTTGAACTCAGGTCCTCCTGACTCCAGGGCCAGTGCCCTATTCACTGCACCACCTAGCCACCCCAAATGAATGAATAAATGAGTGGATAAAAAAGTTTTAAGTACTTGTTATGTGCCAAGCACTTATTATGTTCCAGACCAGTGATGTAAATACAAAAACCAAAGATATTGCCTGATCTCAAGCAGTTTACATTCCAATAGGGGTCAACAGAAAGGGAGATTTTGATTTTGAAAGTTATAGGAATAATGAATGGGGTGGTAGGGGAGTGTATTAAAGTACCCTTTCCAAGAGTAACGACAAAGTTGATTTGATTATACTTTTAGACCTGGAAAGGGGACAGAGTAGGAAGAGGGGAACAAGCTACTCTTGAAACAGCATGGTGGCTGGTGAAGAGAAATCTAGGGAGTAAAATAAGTAATAAAAGTGTAGCTAGAGCCTACACCTAAATGGGGGTGGGGAGAGAGGACAAGAGACCTGAGGCAACCACCCATCAGGACAGCAGGTCCCAGTGTGGGAATTCCAGGCATGAAAGGGCTCAGTTTTTCAGGGCTTGGTTTCTGGTCCAGGGAGCTGGTGAGAAGTCCAGGAATTTACATGATGATGAATAATTAGCAAATCATAAATCCATTCAAACAAATGATTATTGAACATTAGATTTTATATGTTAGAATGTTTATTAATATCCTCCTTTTTTGGATAGATATCCATGATCCCCTTGATGAGATATAAGCTCTGGGAGGCCCCTAGAGCTCTCCTTGAATCTTCGAGGTACAGGATCTAGGAAACCCCTTAAAGTCTGATTAAATCTTCCCACTTGATGAGGCATTTGCAGAGGCCATAAATTTTTCATTGTGGCTGGGCCCAAATCTCTGTTACCAGCCTAGCCCTCCATTGTCCATCTACTTCCCACCCTTGAGCCTATCAAAATGTCAATCCACCCTTGCATTGACCTTATTAACTCCTCCTGAAGACCCTCTCCAAATTCCTCCTCTAGACCACCTCTAGAGTCCTCTGTACATAAAACCCCATCTTCCCTCCTTGTGATGTGAGAGTGCCACAGAATGCCCTAGCACAGACTTATTCTGTGCCAGACTTACTCTGGCCTGCTTGCCCAATGCAAGCATCACAGATACCTAGGCTCCTTAAGAGTCTACCCAATATGGTGAACTTTTAATGAACTTTCAATAAACTTGACTTTTCTTTGGCTGAGAGAAGGTTTGAGTTGAATTCATTCAGCAGGACCCTGTGTGTTGGTATTTTGGAGTCTTGAGCACCCCTAACCCTTTTTGTGGGTAACCTCTTCACCCTTGTGAGGCTGAAGGAGCAGAAAGAGGCAGACCATATTACCAACACCAATAGACTTTTAGGAATATGCTTAGAGAAAACATCTGGCAAAATGCATGAGGCAGAGTCAATGAGAAAGGAAAACACAGTGACAAGCTGGTGTTTAGAAAGGGTGACTGAGGACCTGAGAAGGCAGAGGGGCCAAAGGCTTATAAGAAATATATGCTTTTGACAGAGAAAAGAACAATATCCTTTTTCCTTTTGTCAGATACTGTCCTCTGCATTCTGAGCCCCAAGACATTTGGTTTTTAAACCATAACTATCCATTCTGTTACCTTAGGCAAAATATATAAAACAGTTGGGGAAAACAGAAGGAAAGGTCATCTCAAATCAACTTTTTAAGACAGATTTAGATGGGAGACTTAAAGTTGAGATGTCGGTATCTCAGAACATAAAGCCCTTTGGTGCCCAGGAAGGGGTGGGGCTGGAAGGAGGAGACACAGACGCAGATAAGTAATCCAAACTCTATTTTCTTGATAGTAAGAGGATCAAAATCAAGAATTGTCCTCCTGAGGACATAAAAGAGCCTAAAAGACTAGAAAAGTAGCATCTAAAGGGGGTAGACTCAAGAAGGAAAAGGAGAAGGTACTTGGCAAGACAAAGCAAAGTTAGGTAAGAAAAGGCAAGTGGAAGGAAAGCAATATTGCAACAATGATCAACTGTGAAAGACTTCTGTACTCTGATTAATGCAATGATCCATGACAATTCCAATTCCACTCATGATGAAAAATGTTATCCAGAGAGAGAGAGAGAGAGCACAGATTGTGCATATTGCAAAAAGTTTCGGAGAGTGTTTTGAGAGCAGATTGAAGTATATTTTTTTACTTTCATTATTTTTCTTGGTTTTGGTTTAGTTATTTATGTTTGGGTTTTTTGTAGCAAGGACAGTTTGGAAATTTGTTTTGCATGATTTCACATGCATAATGGGTATTATATTGCTAGCCATCTCAATGGGTGGGGGAGTGGCTGGAGGGAAAGGGAATTTGGACCCTCGGACTTGACCATCTATTCCAATCTATACCTAAACAAGAATTCACCCGACAACATACTGATAAGTGGACATTCAGTCTTTGGTTAATGACATTCAGTGAAGTAGACATGACAATTCCTGGGGCAACCCATTCCACTTTTCAACAGCTCCAATTATGAGGGTCAGCTAGATGGTGAAGTGGATTGCTGCTGTTAGCTGTTATTTGTCCTTCCTTCTTGAAGAAGACCATGACATCAGGGAGGCGATGCCAAGATGTGCAAGTGAATTAGATTTAAGTGAGGGAGGGTTGTGCAAAGTCACCAGCCTCACTGTCTCCTCCAGAGCCATCTGGGTCCAGTAGCCAGATATATATATCAGGACAACCGGAGATTGCCCTGATGCAGTGGGGACCTTGACCTTTTCAAGCCAAGGACTTCAACATGGTCTCAGTTAGACAGGCAAAGTGTAGATAGAGCAGCCCTGGAGGGAAGTACCAGGGAACTAAGAAGGGGAGAAGTCAGTTGCAAGATTTCTTTCTTTTGTTATTCCAATAAGACTACTCAAAGTTAAATTTGCTCTGCCTAACTCCAGAAGGCTGAACTAAGACAAAGGAAGTTACAAAGACACAGATATCTGCTCAAAGTAAGGAAAACTTCCCTCACAATTGTTGTTCAGTTGTTTTCAACCTTGTCCCATTCTTCTTGACCCCTCATTTGGAGTTTTCTTGGCAAAAAGGTCACATTTGAACTCAAGTCCTCCTGACTCCAGGGCCAGCACTCTATGCACTGGGCCACCTAGCTGCCCTCCGTAAGTGAGCTTTCAAAAAAAAAATGTAATAGAGCAGCTAGGCGGCCTAGTGCATAGAGTACTGGGACTGGAGGATCTGAGTTCAAATGTGTCCTCAGACGCTAACTAGCTGTGTGACCCTGGGCAAATCACTTAACACTATTTGCCTCAGTTTCCTCATCTGTAAAATAAGCAAACTACTCCAGTATTTTTGCCAAGAAAACCCCAAATGGGGTCAAGAAGAATGGGACAAGACTGAAAACAACTGAACAATACTTGTTAGGGAAGTTTTCCTTACTTTGAGGAGATAATCTGTGTCCTTGTAACTCCCGCCTATTCTTGCTAGCTCTGCCCTCTGGGATTAGGCTAAGCAAATCTAACTTTGAGTAGTTTTATTGGAATAACAAAAGAAAGAAATCTTACAACTGTTCTCTCCTCTTCTTAGTTCCCTGGTACTTCTGGGGGCTGCACGTAGGTAGGGAAATCTCCCCTGAAGGCCTTAGGTCCTGAAGGGCTCAATTACCTGTGTGAGTTTGTGGATTTGGCTTTGGGCATTTGCCTTTCTCTTCTGTAACCTGGGGATTATGTTCCTTCCAATACTGTTAACCTTTCATGGATCAGTAGGCTTTGAGACAGAGGCTTGGGAACAACATCCGAAGCCAGTGCCTGGACAATGTTTTCCAAGTTATGATCTGAGGAACCTTAGAGATTTAGCAAGTGGCAGGGGTGTGAGGCTTTCTTTGATTTCTCCATCCCTAATTCTTCCTCTCTGGATACTCATTTGTCTTCAATACAATTTTTTTTTTTTCTGGTTTAGGAGATCATGCTGGATTTGGAATGAGAGATTTAGGACGTAAAACCTCATTTTAACCACTCAAAGCTGCAAGGACTTGGGCAACTCAATCACGTTGGGCCTCCGTTTCTTCATCTAAAAAGTTAAGAGATTGAACTAGATGGTTTTTAAGGTCCCCCCAGTTGGAAATCTACGCTTTTATGAACAGATAAAAAAAAAGTTCTTATTAATTGACTTATTTGTTGTTCAGTCATTTCTGTCCTGTGTGGCTCATTGTACTCCCATTTGGGTCTTTGTAGGCAAAAATACTGGCGTAGTTTGCCATTTCCTTTTCCAGCTCATTTTACAGATAAGGAAACTGAGACAAATTGGGTTAAGTGACTTGCCCAGGGTCACACAGCTAGTAAGTATCTGAGGTCAGATTTTAATTCAGGAAGAGGAGCCTTCCTGACTGCAAGTCTGGTACTCTATCCACTGCACCACCTAGCTATAGAGTGGTTATGTGCAATATTTTGGAGAGAAAGTGGAATCAGCTGCTAGATGGGTTCTTGAGGTCTTTCAGGCCCAAGTCTATAAATCAATCAGATTGTTGAGTCTTTCTACACCACAGGGACCAGGTCTTTCCCTTGATAGCCCTACAATTTGTAGCACTGAGCTAGACGGGGAATAGGCCCTTAACACTGAATGAATAAATTAATTGAGTGAACCACACTGACTCCATTTCATGACCCAATTCTAAATCTAGCAAAGTTCCCTTTCTATCCAGTTATGGGTCTATCTGTCCTGCGAGAAAATTTTATTCAATTATGGGAATTGTAAGAAAACTTGATTGCATTGTTTGAACCTCACCCTGTGTGATTGGGAAGCTAGACCACCTTTACCTGTTGCTTTAAGACTCTTAACTAAGGACCTAGGTTTTGCTGACCAGAAACCCAGGCAGATCCAAAGATGATGCAAGGAGGTTTCTCACAATTATACAGCTCAAGCAACCTATTTGGTTTACCTAACCCGTACAGGTCAATCAGTGACTGTTTCTTTGTTCCTTTGATTGAATATAGCCACTTGGAGGAAGTGGTTCACCTCTTTTTCTGATTTCAGGGAATCGTACCTGTTTATTCTCCACCTCCCAATTTGGAAAGCCTTTATTCATTACTTCACTTAGAAATCAGATTACCTAATCATACATCCTATCTTGTATGCTGCTTATTGGCATCTTTTAATGCATAAAAATCGGTTTCCCTCTAATTTGGGGTCCAGTGTCAGCCTAAAAATGCCTGGGCCCAATTTGTTACACAATTGGCATTTGCTGCCTAATAAATCAATATGCTCAAAAGCTCAAAACTTTATTTCCTCAGCTATTTCAGAATTCACCCTTCCCACAAATGAATGTCTCTATTGTTTCCCTTTCCCAGAATACCCCTTCTGCCTCTCCCCTTGACTTTGAGATGGAACGTGACAGAGCTATTGCAGAGCTTGTACATGCCCTTTGCCTCTCATCCTAGACATTAGATAAGACCAAGGAGAAAGTAAGAGAGCAAAGCATTTTAAAGGGCAAGTGAGTTCAACAGATTATGTATACAGGTTGATCCATTTATGACCATTTTGACTTAACCACTGACTTGCAAATCACATATACACATAAATACATGTGTTCTATGCCATGCAGAGGGAGTTCACTGTTTGCTTTCTAGTGAAGTGAATACAACCTCCTTACTTGGGAACACACAGTTCAGAGCCCCTTGCATAGTTCAGTTCTAGCCACTAACACCGTCTGGTAGCCTAGAATGGTCTCTTCTGGTTTCTTTGAAAATTTTCTATCAAGTTAAGGCATTTAAGATTCAGCCAATTTAGACAGTCAGTCAGCTCCTTCAACTCCAGAGTCAGAATCCTTTTGTTGGGCACAGAGGAAGAAGATAATGTTCTTTACCTTCAAACAACTCTCAACCTTATAGAGGAGATAGATTACATTCAAGATCAATTTATCATGGAGGAGTCACAATAAGAGAATCACATAAAGGAATAATGGGTAACAACCATATAAAACTAGTGGTTTCTTGATTACAGGGAGCACAGCTGAATAGTTTGTTTGGGTCCTGTGTCATAATGAATTAATTCCTATTAGACCTCTCTTTTGTGTCAAGATAGGAGAATATGTTTCCCAGGAAACTGAGACCAATTACAGGCCCAAGTCTTTACCAACAAGAAGCCAGATTCCCACTCAGAAACCTGGAGCTCCCCCCTCTGGCAGTTCCCTTTGCTGTCCCTCCTCTTCTCACACTATGTTACTACGAAGTCTCTGGAGCAGGATTTCTTAACCTTGTTTGTGTCATGGACTTCTTTGGAAGTCTGGTGAAGCCTATACTCCCTTTTTATAATAATTTTTCTAAATTAATAAAATGCACAGGATTATAAAAGAAACAATTATACTGAAATTTAGTTAACAAAATATTTTTTAGAAGCAAGTTTACAGACCCCAAGTTAAGAAACTATCCTGCTTTGGAGGAAGAATGTTCTAGGGCAGTCTCCTCTTTCCAGGGTTCTGAGCAAGGTGGTGACTCACCCTTCTCAGCCAGTCATCAGGACCCCAGACAGGTAGCTAAGGAGCTGCTTGGGGATGGAATGCCCAGAAGCAAGGTATGGAAATTCTGATCCACTCTGGCTCCTGCCTGACTCTACATGTATTCTCTGGAGAGACTTATTAATATTTGACATCAAGGTTTTAAAATATTTTTAAAGTTTACCTATTGAGTAGAGCTAATTCTAAATCCTAACCAATTCCAGGTTTAAGTATTTAAGAAGTCATGTCCCATAATGAAAAGCATGCAGGTGATCTGAGCTCTGACTAACAACGGCAATAATACCTGACATTTATATGGCACCCTCTATGTGCCAGGCACTACGTTTAGTACTTTGCAAATATTATCTCGTTTAATCCTCACAACCCTGGAAAGTTGATGCTATTATTATTCTCATTTTACAGTGTTGACTTGGTTTTAAAGAGCTCTAATCACACAATTACCATCTTAGTTTGGGCCCTCGTCACCTTTCACCTGGTTTTTACAACAGCCTCCCATTGATCTCCCTGCCTCAAATCTGTCACCACTCCAGGCCATCCTACACACTACTACCAAAGTACTTTCCTTTGGCTGAACAAGTTGTGGTATATGAATGTAATGGAATACTATTGTGCTATAAGAAATGACAAGCAGGTGGATTTCAGAATAACCTGGAAAGACTTACATGAACTGATAAAATGAGCAGAACCAGGAAAACATTGTACGTAGTAACAGCAACATTATGCTATGATCAACTATGGATAACTTAGCTCTTCTCAGCAATACAATGATCCAAACAATTCCAAAGGACTCATGATGGAAAATACTATCCACATCCAGAGAAAGAACTGATGTATTCTAAATGCAGATTAAAGCATACTATTTTAACTTTCTTTTTGTGGGTTTTTTTCATTTTGGTCTGTTTTTTCTCTCACTATATGATGAATATGGAAATATGTTTTACATGATTTAAATAATATATGAACAATATAAAATTGCTTACCATTTTAGGGAGAGAGCAGGGGGAAAAATAAAGGGGAAGGGAAAGAAGGAGGAAATTTGGAACTCAAAAAACTTTTTAAAATGAATGTTAAAAATTGTCTTTATGTGTAATTGGAAAAAATTAAATCCTATTTTTAAAAAAACCTAAGTATTTTCCTTAAGTCCATATCTCACTATGTAATTCCTATGCTCAACCAATTGCAGTGGCTCCTTCTTCCTGGAGGATAACATATAAATTACTTTGATGAGCTTTTAGAGCCCTTCAACCTGGTCCCTAACTATCTTTCCAGACTCATTGAATATTACTCCCCCTCCCACACTCTTTGATCTAGTCTAACTGACTCTCTATTTCTCAAACATGGCATTCCATCTCCCATCACTGTACTTTTGCCTTGGCTGCCAACTATTTCTGGAATGCACTCCCTCCTTACCTCTGCCTCCTAGCATCCTGCTCTTTCCTCAAGATGCAGCTTAAGCACCACCTTCTATATGATGCCAGTCCTGATTCCCCTTGCTCCAAATGCTAATGCCCTCCTTTTCAAAATACTTTGTATGGAACAACTTTTTATTTATTCTCTTTATTATTCATTCAGCATATACTTATATACAAAAGGAACATGATCTAGTGGGTAGAGTGCTGGCCTCCAAATCAGTGAGACCTGACTTAGTCCCACCTCCAATACATAAAGGCTATGTGACCATTTAATCTCTGAGTGCTCTAAGCACCTCACTACAAAAAGAAGTTGTAGATTACCTTCATTGGTAGAACAAGTTCCTCATCTGGGAGTTCTGTTATGTGGTTCAGTTCCTTAAGTAGTACTACTTCAATTCATTGTTTTTTGGACAAAAAGCTCACACTTGGGGCATCAACAGTTAAATTTAACATTTATAAATGGTTCAAAAATTGTATAATTCTTAGGGTCCTTTAATTTCTTTGTCACCACTCCACCATGTATCACTATAGAAGCCAAAAGGAGCCACACCAAACTGATGATTATTAACTATTTGTATTTCTTTCACAGCTTCCTACGGCCAAAGAATTTATTGCCATATGATCAGCCTACTAGAGATGAACCTCTCTTTCCTAATCTAGGCTGGTCCCAGAGAGGAGGCAATCTGTTACCAGAACCATACTTAAAGACTTTCCAGGTTGGTAGAAACTTTCTAAGCTTCCTCTTGACTGGCATAACTTTTAAGAACCCAGAGTGAGGACTTCTGGCCAAGATGGGTACCTAAACAGATGGCAGACTATATAACTCTTATGTATGTACTCCAGAAAAGCCCTAAAGTTCACACCAGACTAAATAGTGATCAAGGTATCCAATTAACAACTGTAGGAAGTAACTTGTACCATTTCAGAACTGCCCAAAAAAACCTAACACAGCATAGCATGACCAGGTAGACATCTCATTATAAGATCCCATAAAACCATTACGAGATAAAGGAGAAAGACATGCAAATCCAGTCTTTTGGTGCTCTGAATCTTTAAGATTCAGGAAGGGGGGCAGGAGGGGTGTCAAACCTTGGAGATGGAAGTCAGAGCAGGAACCTATGGAACTGAAGGCAAGTAAGATTGATCACTCCACCTAAACATGCAGGAAAGGGCACAGTCTAGCCCTGACACAAAGCCCCACTTCAGAAACTAAAGCTAAAAATAATGAATAAGCCACAGAAAACACCAATCAGCATCAACCATTATTGTGAATCTGGAAGTCCCCCAAAAGAATGAAAGAGTAACTTCATAACAACATCAAGCAGAGACTGGAAAGAATAATAGATTTTCTACAAAAACTACATTAATACTTAGAAGAAAAGAGATAAGAAAAATAAAAATCCTGAAAGAATGGATTGGAAAAATGAGTAGCTTTGAAGAAAAAGTATAAGCCTTACCCAATCCTTGAAAACTAGAATAGACCAAATGGAAATCATTAACTCCAAGAGAGAGCAAGAGATATAAAACAAAATGAAGATTGAAAAAAATAGAGAAAAAAGGCAAAATATTTTATATCAGATACAACTGACCTGGAAAATTTGTCAAGAAGACATCATTTAAGAGTTGCTAAATTACCTTAAAACCATGTTCTTTGTTGGGGGCCAGTAGACAACACCTGGTCAATGTTTTACAATATCTTATCAGAACATTTTATGGCTGGTCAACTTCCTTGCATACCATTCTCTGGAATGCTTTATCTCCCTGAAGCATCCTGTGGCTTATTTACCTACTTCCATAT
>CM053588.1:146649956-146668436 GCA_028646515.1 Pseudochirops corinnae
GGGGCGGTGGGTAGGGGGAAGAGGGGGAGAAAATATGTAACTCAAAATCTTGTGGAAATGAATGATGCAAACTATAATAAAATTTAAAAAAAAAAAACAATGCAGGATTATCTCAATACCTCCACTGTAACAGTATATTATTTGTGGCTGACCATTCTGCATGGAAAAGAGAGATGTTTAGAGGCTAGTTAGAGATCTTGTGGTTTGTAATCTTTCCAGACTGAGAAGAGACTAGATCGTGAGAATAACCATGCTTACTCTGAGAGCACTAAGCCAACATGCCTAGGCATTACATTTGGTTTCAGTAGAGAGAAGGACAGTGTTCTAGAGATAACAATCGCAAAAGTGACTGTGGCAGTTGTGACCACATGATGGAGGACTAGACACTTTATCTGATCCTCACAACCTCCCCAAATACACCTAAATAAGATTTATGCACAAGAAATCAGGCAATTTCAACTGTCTGCATGGTATAAAACACCAAGAACCATAATGAGATAACAATCCTACAGACTAATAATAGCAGAGAAGGCTAATCCCTAACATGCTTGCTCTGCACCCCTTCTCCTACAAGGCAACACAATCTGGCAGTTATACATAAACCTACCCACAGGCTTGCAAAAGAACTCAACTCTCCCTCCCAGCTCCTTGGTTTTCTCTGTGCTATGGAAAACCACAAAGCAGAAGCTTGCTTTGCTGGCACTGCAGTAGCACTCTGCAATAGCAGTATTCAGCCAGAGAGCTGAGAAACTGAGGAAACTAGGGAAAGATGCCAGTGTATGTATGTGGACCCACCAGATCTGAAACAGAGGGGACTGTAATCCAACTAGAACAAATCTGTTCCCCAAGAAGTCATTTGGGGCAGAGACCAAAGCAAAGTAAAACATGAATTACTCAGCAAGGGAAGAGGCATAGAGAGCTTTGAGATTCAATTCCCAGGGAAACCATCATAGAAGAAGTATTCAGAAAGTGAGTTAGGAGAATATAAGGTAAAAAGACTAAACTTACCAAAGATTTCAAGAAGGAGAAAACTCAGCTAAAGACCTTGAAAATAAGCAAACAAACAAACAGGGAAAATGTTATTAAGAGAAAGGAAAATGGCCTACAAGTCATCTAAATAATCCAGAGATCTATGAATAAATATTGCAAAAGAAAAGAAATCAATGTATGATGAAGCAGAGAAGCCCATGAATTCTCAAGAGATTGTGGAAGTATAGCGAGACATTCCTAAGGAGTCTGAGAGAGAAATAAGAATTGTAGAGCAAAGTGTATGGCCTGCACAGCAGACATCATGTGTAGAACAGAAAAAATTGAAAACAAGGTGACCAGCTTCACCACAGAAACAAAAAAGAGAACGGATCGGGAATGTGAATATACAGAGATGAAGGGCAATTCAGAAGAAGAGAAACAAAAAAGTATGACATTAAAAGAAAGTATAACCTCCTACACATACAGCACATAAATAGAGAGAATTCATCTCTCAGAAGAACACAAGGCAAAAAACCTTAATACCATCACGAAAGAAATAATACAAGAAAACTACCTAGAATTTCTGAACACAGAAAATAAGAGTTCCAATCAAAATAACACACAGGTTGTCTCCAGAAAAAAATTCTACGCTGCCGACTCCAAAGCACATAGTAGTTAAGTTTAATAATTCCAACGACAAACAACAAATGTGCAAGTGATCAAGAGAAAGACTTTCTGATATAAAGGAAAGAAAACTTGAATAACACAAGACTATTCTGTACCCACAGGAAACTGTAGGAGGAAACATAATAATGTCTTCTGAAGAAAAAAGGAGCTCAACATGCCATTCAAGCTGGTATACCCTACAAACCTGAGCCTAATAACTAATAGGGAAAAAAAAGATAGATATTCAATAAAAAGAGGTGTTTGATGCTTTCCTACAATGAAAATTAGATTGGGATAAATTATTTGCTTCACAAACACTCCCAACAATAGAAATATTTAAAATGTAAACAAATACAGCAAAAAAGCAGGACATTGGTAATAAAATAAAATGCCCCCAAAAGAAAAAATTAGTTGCTAATTAGGGGAAAATAATCATGGAGAGGGCAAAGGGTAGTAAACAATTGTACAATCAGGTACTCAGGAAAATTCCTAACATGGGGCAATACTTTTATTCTCTCTGTCACTTGCAGGAATTAGTTTTTCCAATAGTGGGGGGGAAATAGAAAAAGAAGATTGGGGCTGTGAGGGATAATTTATAGTGAAGTTTCCCCATTCTGAAAAATCAAATCTAGAATGGCTTCAGTATTCACTAGGCCTGTTTAGAAGTCACCTGACCTTCAAGCAATCTGGGGCTTAGAGCAATGGAGACCCTCCCCCAGAGCCAACTCAGCAGAAGATACGCCAAATAAGGTTAAGACTGCTTTCATTGGACACCCACATGTTTCCGGGTCCTTTGTCTCAGAGAAATTCCTGCAATTAGGTTGTGGGATAGCCCCCCTACCAACAAGAGTAAAGGCCAGTTGGGGGGGGTTGGGTTTCTGCATTGGAAGATTATATAACTATGGACTGTCTTCTACCTGTCACCCTCTCCCTGCAGATGCTATGTTGGGCGGTGGGGGCAGAGTCCTTTCTCATGACAAAGAAGAAAGACCTTTTCTGACCTTAGATTCAGACTCTGAACTTTCATCTCACATAGGGCAATAACATAGAAACTCTTTTGAAAAGGGAACTCCAAATGAATATTTTAGAAGCTTTAACTAAATGAAGAATGCCAAGACTAAAGAAGAAATAAGTAAGTATAAAAGACATGGTTCAAAGAATAAAAGTCTAGAATAGACAGAAAGGGAAGAAAATAATGAAGAGAATGGGAAAAAGAAATCTTTTTTTATAAAAAGGCATAGAAAGTAACATAAAAAATTAACAAAAACAAGTTGAAGAGGAGAGGAAGAGGGATCTTAATTGACTGCTTAGAGAAAAAAGGGGAAGAATTCAAAAACTAGATGAAGAGGAGGTATAAAAAAGAATTAAAAAGTAAAGCAAAGCTCCAAAAGTAGGGAAAGGAGTTCCAAGTGAGAGAGGGAATGGAATGTGAAGAGAAAGAGCTGATGGGAATAGGGTTGCCTTAAAGTAAATTAAACTAAAATAATTGAAGGGACAATGTATTGTCTTCATAGAGAAAGAGGGAAAGCATGCTAATTGAGAAGAAAAAAAACCCAATATTAGAGACAAATGGAGGAAAATATAAACCTAACTCATAATTTTACATGTAAATGGGTTAAACAATCCAATAAAACAAAAAGGAATAATAGATTGGAAAACAAAACAACATCTACCATTTTATTGCTTACAAGAAACACACTTAAAAATAAAGGTACGTACAGAATAAAAATGAGAGACTAGCAGCTAGAACAAAATGTACTATGCATCAGGTGAATAAAACAAAACAACAGGAGTTGCAATCATGCTATAAGACAAAGCAAAGCAGAAAGTCTCAACATAAAAAGAAATAAAGAAACCATAAACCTATATCAATATTAAACTTAAATGCTCCAAATGCCTTAACATTTAAATTTAAAAAGGAAAAATAACTGAATTATAAGAAGACATATCAATACAACAGCAGAAGGAGTTTTTAATGTTCCACTTTTAGTTTTGGACAAACCTAACAGAACCATAAACAAAAAGGAAAAAAAAATAGAATTAAACAAATTGTTGGAGAAATTAGATTTAAAAGACCTATGATGACTTCTAAACGGGATTGCTAAAGAATACTAATATTTCTTAGTACCACATAGAACCTTGACAAACAGTGACCATATATTAGTACACAGAGATGTAGCAAGTGAATATTAAAAGACAGCAATTGCAAACACATAATTCACAGATCCTAATGAAATAAAACATAATAATTAGTTCAGGGAATACAAAAAAATGGTAAAGACCCAAAAAGAATCTTAACAATGGAATCCTATATAGTGAGTAGTTTAAAGAACAATCATAGAAAAAATTAGTAATTGTGAGAAACGAAATGATAATGATGAAACAACATAATTTCTAGAATGCAATTAAAATAGTCCTCAGAGTAAAAAAAAAATCACATATGATATATATCCCTAAAAACCTGCATTAAAAAATAGAAAAGGAAGGGATTGACAAACTGAATATGAAGTTTTATGATTAGAAAGTCAGTGGATAAAGAAACCTAGTAAAAGCACAAAAGAGGAAATATTAAAAAATAGAGGAGAAATAAGCTGGAAACCAAAAAAATCCCTAGATGAATAATAAATATAACTAAAAGCTAGCTCTTTGAAAACACAGTAAAATGATAAAGCAATCTAATTAAAAAGAAGAGGGCAGAAAATTAAATCAAAATAGCAAATGAACAAGGTAAAAACACAACAAAACCAGAACAAATAAAAAGAATTATCAGAACACACTATGTAGAGTTAAAGGATAACAAAATGCAAAAGAAAAAAGAGGAACCCCTTTAAAAATATAAACTGCTCAAACTAATAGAAGACCAAATAGAGATCTTAAATAACCAAAATAGAAGGAACTACCAAAAAGAGAAACAAATATTTAAGTGCCTACTATGTGCCAGGTACTGCTCTAAGTGCTTTACAAATACTATTTTATTTGATTCTCTTAAACTTTTAAAAGAACAATTAAAACTCATTTCATAAGTTATTTGCAAGAATTAAAGAAAAACAGAATGGAGATAGCTTTGTTAGCATTCTTGTGGTTGTACAACTGAACATCCTAACTGGTAAACAAGTAGTGAATATTACATTAAAGTTTGAGGCCCGTTACAAAGGCCTACAACAAGAAGTAATCTAATTATCCCTGTTGGATTTATGTAAAATATCAGAAAGAGTAATACTGATTGGAATAGCATAGGAGTCCAAAACCACTTCTCACAGTTTTACTTCGTGAATAAGACATATGATAACCCCATGGAGCACGTGTAAAGCAAGATAGCGTGTTGACTTCTGACCTTTCTGAGAGCAACCTCAGAACTGACTTTTTTTTCTGTTTTGAGACTAGACCTTCCTTTTATATCCAGACTAGAAGTGCAGTGGCCGTTCATAGGCCTTAGCCCAGTGCTGATCAGCACAGAAGTTTTGACCTCTTCTATTTCTGACCTGGGCCTGTTTGCTCCTCTTTAGGCATCCTGGTGAGCCTGCCTGACTCTCAAGGGCTCTTTCTATTGGGGCTAGATAGGGTAGACACCAAATTGGCTTAGCTCACTGCAACTCAGAATTCCTGAGATGAAGAAACCCACTGCCTCAATCTACCTCAATAGCTGGGATTACAGATGAACAGTGCCACATCCATCTATTCATTCTGCTTTTTGCAGAGATAAAGGATCACTCTGAATCTTAGAATCCTATATTGATTCTTAATGTCTTTTCCATCTTTATAAGTCCCTAAGAGTACAAGTGAAAAATAGACCTGAATCACTTTAATGGGACAATGTAGACAAAGCCCCTCATGAAGAAAATGTACACTCTCCATAAAATCACCTCTGCCTGCAATAAATTGGCTGATGACATGCTAGCATGACCATGGCCACAAATAGATACCTTTCCTCTGGGTTTGTCAGCATGACTTTCTGCCATGCAGTTCTTTCCTACCCCTTCCTCTCTCATTTTTGTCATTTCTCTCCCCTTTGCTCTTGGACAGCTGAAATGGGTCAGAAGAAGAGTCAAAAGGTTGAGACATAGAGCATCCCCTAGGTCTCTGACCAGTCCCATGTGTTCCGTACTTTTCATAACTCATTTTTCTGGTTCTTCTAGTCCTAAATCCTATGAGCCTATGATTTACAGAAAGGCATTCATAAAAACTACAGTGGGGATAAGGAGACAGAGATATGTTGCAATTAATAATGGTGAAGGGGGACAAAGCCAAGATGGTGGCATAGAAGCAGAAAAACTCCATGGCTCCCCCCATAACCACCTCAAATACCTATAAAATATGACTGTAAACAAATTTTAGAGCTACAGAACCCACAAAGCGACAGAGAGAAAGAAATTTCCCACTGAAGACAGCCCAGCAGGCAGCCAGGAAGGGTTAATTGCAGCACACTGGGAGTTGACCCTAGCCCCCAGTGTAGTCTCCAGTTTAAGCCCCAGCGCAATTCTGACTAGTGGCTGTAGCAGACTTCTGGAGAGTGGATTACCAGCAGCAGTGGTGGTTTCCACAATTATCAACCCATAAATGCCAAAGAAAAAGTGAGAGGTCAGTGTAGAACTCTGTTGGTACTGGGGAGGATGGAGGAATGGGTCCAGCCCCTGTCCCCAGAGCTAGAAGTGGTGAAAGTGCGGTAGCCCTGCAGCCGCCTCCATGTGGCTGCTTGAGAGCTCCCGGCTTGCAGATCTTAGAGGGCCAAGCAAACATTCAGAGGGTAATCACTCTTGCTTTAACCTGCCTCAATCTGGATCACGGTCTTGGGTGGTGGTCCTGAGGTGTGTGACCAGTGAGCCAGAGTTTGTGGAGGCTACAGAGTTTGTGGAGGCTACCCTCCTAATACCCTCCTACCCTCCTAATACCCTCCTAAAACCCTCCCTCTGGCAGCTGCAAAAACCCCAGAGATTTGGGACAAAGCTCTCCCCTCTGGAAGCAGAGTTCCACTGTGGTAAAGAGCTCAAAAGTCAAGTAATTGAGTGGTAACGAGCAAGCAAAGGAAGCAAAGCAAGCACAACAATCCAACTTTAGATTCCATTTTTGGGGACAAAAAGGACCAAAGCAAGGAACGAGAGGAAGACAACACAGTCAGAACTCCTGCACCAAAAGCTTCCAAGAAAAATATTAATTTGTTACGGTCCATGGAGAAGCTCAAGAAGGATTTTGAAAATCAAATAAGGGAAGTGGAAGAAAAATGAGAATGATGCAAGAAAATCATGAAAAGAAAGTCAACAACCTGACTGAAGAAAACAACACCTTAAAAAACAGATTAACTCAAATGGCAAAAGAGATCCAAAAAGCCAATGAGGAGAAGAATGCCTTAAAAAGTCTAATTTGCCAGATGGAAAAAGAATTTCAAAAGCTCACTGAAGAGAATAATTCCTTCAGAATTAGATTGGAGCAAATGGAATGATGGGTTACTATTTGATCATTTATATATAAGTCAATGTGAGCTTATTAATCTTTTAGGGTTTTTTGCATTGTATGCGTGTTAGAGGAAATAAACAGCTGTCCTATACCTGATCTACTATGTTTACATGATTTTAGAAGCCATCTAGCATCACTATAAACAAGATCCATAATCATTCACAAGACTGACCCAGTTATCCACTCAGAAAAAGCTAAGTGGATAGAGAACATCTATTGTCCATACTGTGTTATGAAGGTGGGTAGACAATCCATATTGGATAAACATTGCAAATAGACTGTGACTGGGCCCAAAATTAAACAGGAGGAAGTTGTTGTCTTTAGGAAATTATACAGTGCTTTTAATCACCCAAACTTCTCCCTGAAACAAAAGCCCATTGAAGGTATAATTAAAGAATATCTAAGAAGGAAACAAGCATACTTTAAAAATATTTTTTTTCAATAAATACAAATATATTTTCTCTCCCACCTCCTTTCCTCTGCTGAAAATCAAAAGAAAAACTAAACCCTTTTAATAAATATGCACGGTCATGCTAAGCAGACTTCTGCAGTAAATTTCCGCTCAGTATCCATCACTTCTCTGTCAGTAGGTGAATGGAATGTTTCATCATGGGTCCTCTGAAGTTGTGGCTGTTTATTATGTCAATCAGGAGTTTAGTTTTTCAAATCAGTTTTAGGACTGGTTCAATAGCCTTTCCTAGGTGTTCACTAAGGATACCTTTGGTTGTTATTAAGATATATTCTTGAATTTTTCCAGGAACCAAAGTCAAGGTGACTTTGCAGACTTTACTTCCTTCCCTATTTTGAAATTTAGAGAAGCATTTGCCCTTCCTTAGTCCAGTGGCCTCTCCCATTCTCCATGGTCATTTAAAAATCATTGAAAGTAGTTCAGCAATAATATCAACCAGTTCTTTCAGAGTCCTTTGAGAGTTCTGGGTTGGAAGATGCACTAGGTTATCTGGGCCTAGGGACTTGATCTCCTTAAAGACAGTTGTTATCTCCCTATTTACCTACTACATCAACTCTCTATTAGTAATTCTTATTATCTCCTTTCTAATACAATGATCTTTCTCCTAGGCAGAAAAAACAGGAGAAAATTTCCTATATGGATTTTAAAAAAACACAACACTGAACTTTAGATTTGGAAGGACCTCCAGGACCAACACAAACCTCCAAAAGAACCCAACTATAACACACCTGTCTGGGGAGAATGAAAACTTCTCAGGCAGTTTTGGATTAATTACCCCCTCCAATACGGCTGTCAATCAGCAGAAGCCCCTTCTGATTTCCCACCTTTGTGGGCCCCTCCTCCTGGCCAGTGGGAGTCAGGGACAGCCCAAGCTCACTCCTCCTCCCTTGCTTTGGGACCCTTCCCCCCTTTCCCTTGCTGTCAGTCAACATCCTTGTTCTTTGTAAGCCTGTTTCCCAGCCACTGAGAGATAGTGGTGGGCTTCCCTGTGACTTGCCATTGTAAAGATTTTCACTCTGGGACTTGAGTCTGCCTCAGCCAATGGGAGAGGAGACAGTTGAGGAAAGAGGCTTGACTGCATTAGGGTTTAAAACCCTGCTCCCTCCATATTGCCTTGCTTCTACCTCATGATCAGTCGTGGGGAAGACTGCCCTCTTCTCCCAGGGAAGAGAATAAATTCCTGTTTTTATCCTAAGGGATCTCCAAATTTTTAATTAAATTTCTGGATGGGATTTTTCATTCCAAACACACCCAACAAGTTGTCATCCAGTTTGAGAAACTGCAAAATGAGAGACCACTCATTATCTCCTGAGGAAACCCATCTCACTTATATTATTGTTGTTCAGTCATGTGTGACTCCCCCAGATCCAATTTGGTGATTTCTTGACAAAGATACTAGGGTGAGTTGCTATATCCCTCTCCAGATTATTTTACAGATGAGGAAACTGAGGTAAATAAGGGTTAAGTGACTGCCCAATGTCACACAGCTAGTAAGTATCTGAGGTCATATTTGATTTCAAATCTTCCTGACTCCAGGCTTTGTGCTCTATCCACTGCCCCACCTGGCAGGTGGTAAGTGCTTAATAAATGTTGATTGACTGAGTGAATGCTCTGAAGTCTTGGAATATACTGTCCCCAAATCTAGGGGTCACATGAGACTAAGCCCAGATCTCCTCTCTTCTATCACAAATTTTAAGATGGAAGGGGTACTTCCTCAATTTTCCATCATTTTCACCCTAGCCACCAGTAACCTGATCAGAAATAATTGGTCCAGAAGAGTGATTTCTTTAACTGGTTCCTGAAAGAAGAAGTACTTACCTTTCCCTCTGTCAAGAAAGCCTTCTCATCCTCAGCAAAAGCTTCTTCAGGTAAAACAACAGGCAAATAAGGTTCTGAAAAAAAGATTTTAGAGAAAAAGATGCCAGTGTGGATTGTTGAAGAAATCTCTTTTATTGGAATTGAAGCATCAATGAGCAGACCACCTCCTACATCTGGACTTGCAGATTGCCAGCAACTCCCTTTCACACAAACTCAGTAGTCAAACTGAGTATCCTTTCTTTGTTGTCAGTTATGTGACTGGAAAAGTCTTTAATTTGATTTCTGTTCTAAATGGCAATAGTAGTCTTGGTGGTTTCTTGGACTCTCTCTGCCTCAAAAGACTTGCTTGGAATCCTAGAGTCACGTAGAGGTGCAAGTCAGAATCTAGAATGGTTTGAACTGAATCCAGGTGTTTTAGGTCATGTTTTTTTTCACATTTCTTCATTGGATAATGTGGAACTGGCGTTGTAGAGAAGAGATAGCTCTTTATTCAAAGTAAATTACTTCTCCATGAAGAGCTACAAGACTCCAGAAGGATGGCATAGAACCTTGTTGCTCCAGTTTCAATCAATCCCAAGCTGGTGGTAGCAGGTGAACAAGATTGCTTTCCTGCTTGTAAAAAGGGGAAAGAGATGCCTCTCCTCTTGGAATTTGCACATGGTTCTCATAAGGGCTACCTAAGAATGTCATAATTAGTGAGTACTTTTACATAGATTTTAGAAATGTATGATCTGTTCCTGATAAGCCTTATGTAGATGGATTTATTTAAAGTAGAAAAAAAAGTTTGATAATTATGGTTTGGGGAATGAGAGAAATGGGGAGCAGTTACACAGACTAGAAAAATCAGGGCATCATATTCATATAGACGACTCAGAGGAGAGTATGCTGGACCTGGAGGCAGGACTATTTGAGTTTGAATCCTGCCTTAGGCAATTACTAGCTATGTAATCCTAGGCTAATTTCCCTAATTTCTCTCAACCTGGGCTTCCTCCTGGTAAAATGTGGAGATAAAAATGACCCGAAACTCACAAACAAGATAAAGCAGAGATAATCAAAGGAGGGGAAGCTCCAGCATTAAAGGATTAGGAAGGCTCTTGAATTTAGAGGGATTAGGAAAAGATTCTTTTAAAAACTGGGATTTTAGCTGGGATTTAAAAGAAGCCCAGGAAAAAACAGGCTTAGAGACTAGCCAGGGAAAATGTCCAGAAATGAGGAGAATCTTCTGCAAGGAATAGTAAGGGGACAGTTTCCTTATAATGCAAGGTTAAGACTGGGAATGGGAGAGTGAAATATAAGAAAATCTGAAAGGCAGGAATGGATCACATTGTGGAGGGCTTTGAATGTCAAACAGCACATTTTATGTTTGATCCTATAGGTGATAGGGAGCCACTGGAGTTCACTGAGTAGAAGGTAGAAGTGGTAACATGCACATCTGTGCTTTAGGAAGATTAATTTGTGAAGATTAACAAGAGTGGGGAGAAATCTGAGGCAGGATTAGAGGATTTTTCTGGCAGTTTTGATCAAATCTCCTTAGTCCCCCATTCAGAGCCTTCCTAGATTGTGGGGGGTGGGGGGGAGGCATGGAAATTTTGCATGAAAATACATTCCTAAAAATTGATGGAAGTTAGCTCAGCTCCACCAAGGCCGTATGCAGTACAGAGAAAAGATGACTGGATTTGAAGGCAGAAGAACTGTATTCAAATGCTGACAATACCTCTAAGTAGTGCCAGTATTGGCTTGAGTAGAGTCATTTAAACTTTCTGGTCTCACTTTCATTTGTAAAATGAGGGAGTTAGACTAGAAGATGAGTTTTAAATTTACCAGCCTTTGATCCTAGGGCTCTGCCATAATCTCTGCTTCAGAATGGGTTTATTTCAGTACCTCCTGCTATATACTGTGTACATTACGCTAGGTGCTGGGAGATACAAAGACCAAAAAAAAATTGGAATAGTGTCTTCCCCACCCCTTCACTACCATTGCCTTCCCTCTTGAGATTCCCTCCTATTTACCCTTGTATATTTTGTATAACCTTGGTTGTTTGCACCTTTTCTATCTTGGAATTTGAGCTCATGGGAGACAGGGATCCTGTTTTTGAGTTTCTTTGTAATCTCGAACATAGTCCAGTACCTGGTATGTTTGTTATTGTTCAGTTGTTTCAGGTACATCTGACTCTTTGTGACCCTTTTGGGATTTTCTTGGTAAAAATACTAGAGTGGTTTGCCTTTTCCTTCTATGGCTCATTCCACAGATGAGGAAAGTGAGGTAAACAGGATTAAATGACTTGCCCAGGGTCACACAGCTAGCAAGTATCTGAGGCAGGATTATAAATTTCGGTTTTCTTGACTCCAGGCCTGGTGCTTTATCCATTGTACCTACACCTAGCTGCCTAGTATATAGTATGGTCTTAATAAAGAATTGTTCACTGACTGACTGACTTCTCTCAAGGAACTTACAAGTCTCTTGGAATATCACCAGAAGGTTGGGCCGTGGTGACAAAAACTGCTGGGAAAATTGGAAAACAATATGGCACAAACTAGGTATAGACTAGCATCTTACACCGTATACCGAGATAAGGTCAAAATTGGGTACATGATACAGATATAAAGGGTGATACCATAAGCAAATTAGAACACGAAGGAATAGTCTACCTTTCAGGTCTATGGAGAAGGGAAGAATTTATGACCAAATGAGATAGAGAGAACTTTTACTTTTGCAGCATCTCTCAAATACTCCCCCTTCTCTCCTCTGATGCTGCCACCACTCTAGTGGATTATTGCAATAGCCCGTTTCAGGTTCTGCCTGCCTCAAGTCTCACCTCAATCCGTTCCATCCTCCATTCAGCCACTAAAATGATTCTCCTGAAATGCAGGTTCAATTATGTCATGCCACTGCACCTCCCCCCCTCAGTAAACTCCATGGGCAGATACAAAATGATCTGCTTAGAATTCAAAGCCCTTCATAAACTAGCCCTTTCTTGTTTTCTTACACCTTACTCCCAAAGTACTCTTTGATCCAGTGACACTGACCTCCTAGCTGATCCAGGATTAAGACATTCTACCTCTAGGCTCTGGGTATTTTCTCTGGTTGTCCCCTGGGCACTGGATTTGGAGGCAAAAGATGGATTAAAATACCAGTTATACTATTAATTATCTGTGTGAACTTGGGTAAAAATATTTCAACTCCCTAGGACTTGGTGTCTTTATATTTAAAATAAAAGATTGGTTTTTTTTTTTCCTTTTAAATTGGGGGAGGAGTGGGAAGGAGAGGAAATAAATGTACTTAATAGTTGCTTATTGACTTGACTGAAAAAAGAAGGGAAAGGCAGAGAAAAACGGAGGGGAGGTGTTATACTAGACACCCTCTAGCTCTATTTCTATGGTGCTCAGTGCTCATATATCACCAGCAAAGTGGGCCAGTCACGAAGCGGAAATGAACACTTAGTTTATAGACAGGTCAAGCGCTTCCTTAGCAGCTATGAAGTATTGGAAGAACCAGATAGTGTTTGAGGTTTACGTAACTTTACACACGCTATCTCTTTTGGCCTCCCAAGAATCCTGGGAGGCCGGTGCTATTATTATCCCCATTTTATAGATGAGAAAATTGAGTTAAAGGGTAAGTACTTGCCCAGACTCACACAGCATGCGTCTCAGGGCTTCCTTACTCTGAGTCTGGAGCTCTGTCTACTGGGCCACTTATGTTGTTCAGCTATATCCAGTTCTTTGTGACCTTATTTGAGGTTTTCTTGACAAAGACACTGGAGTGGTTTGCCATTTCCTTCTCTAGATCTTTTTATAGATGAGGAAACTGAGGCAAACAGGGTTAAATTACTTGTCCAGGACCACACAGCTGGTAAGTGTCTGAGGTTGGATTTGATCTCAGGAAGATGAGTCTTTCTGACTTCCAGGCGAGGCACTCTATCCACTGTGCCACCTAGCTACCCTTGCCCAACAATAATTAACATTTATCTTGCTATTTAAAGTTTACATAGCACTTGGTTTACTTTCCTCAGTACTCAAAACAGCCCATTTCCATTTGAGGAAACTGAGGCTAAAAGAGGGCCTGTGATAGTGACATTTATTAAGCACCAACTATATACCACACCTTCTCTTAAATGCTAGGTATACAAACGGGTAATATATAATCCCTGCTCTCAATGATCTCACAGATTAATGAAGGGGAAAGCACAGAAATAGCTACTCCAAAACAAGCCATGTGCAGGATAAACTCAAAATAATCAATAGAGGAAAGGCGCTAGAATTAAGAGGGACAGGAAAAGCCTTCTTGTACAAGGTGAGATTTTTAGTTGGGACTTCAAAGAGCCCAGAGAAGCCGAGAAGTCAAGATGAGGAGGGAGAGCATCCCTGGCTTGGGGTACAGCCAGTTAAAAAGCCGGGAGTCTAGAGACAGGGTACTCTGTGCAAGGAGCAACAGAGAGACCAGTGTCTGAATCCAAGGGCACATAGAGGTGTGTAAGGTAGAGGAAGACTGGAAAGATGGAGGAGGAATACTAGGTTGTAAAGAGTTTGAAAGACAGATTTTGGGTTTGATCCTGGAGGTGAAACCTCTATACTTTATTGACTTTATTGAGAGATAACATGGTCAAATTTGATCTTTAGGAAGATCACTTTGACAGCTGAGTGGAGGATGGACTCTAATGGGGAGAGCCATGTGGCAAAGAGAACAACCAGCTGCTTATTATAGTAGTCCAGGTGTGAGGTGATAAGGGAATGACAGGGTAGTGGCAGGGTCAGGGGAGAGAAGATGGCACATTGAGAGATATTGCAAAGGTAAATCAAAAGGTGATGTTCATAGGGAAATTTAGAGAGTTCATTATCTCCCTTGTGCTGCAGGGCACTGTGGAATACCCAGAAGGGGAGGTAGGAGGATTTTTAACAACAGAGGAATGAGCCTGGGAGAAAGGTACCATTTGTTCTTCCTGGGATGTCTACACACACACACACATACACACACACACACACACACACACACACACACACCCCTGTGGGACACCTGAGAATTGGGCATCTGGAAGATGACACATAGTCACTACAGTGGTGACTGAACTTGGATCCCTAGAAAATGGGCAAATGCCACCCTAAGAGACCTGTGGTTCCGGAAGGAGGACCTGACGGTAAAGATCTTTATGTCCAGTTAGGCAGAAACTCTTTTCTAAAATGAATGAAAAAGGGAATGTCACATTCTCCTTTGGTCACCTTTTAAAGGTATTAAAGTCTATGAACTCTCTTTCCCTTTCATCTATTCTGCTCCCCTCCCTACTATTTTTTTTTTTTTAAATAAATTTGGATCAGTCTCCTAGATATTTGAGAAATGAGACCTTTAACAACTCTTAGATTCCAAGTGAAGATACCAACCAAAGGATGAATGTGTATGCCAGTAGAGATTTTAATTCCACCTTATTCAAAGGGGAAGGGTACCTTTCTTTATGCCTAGATTTGCCATCTAGGGGCTTATTCTTGTAACAGATACAGGCAGCAGAGAAAGAAGAATTTATTAAAATACCAATAATGGAAAGATGTCCATTAGAGCTGCCTATTTCTCCAGGGACTTATTGGTCATTGAATGAACAAGAAATTGTGGCTCATGTCTGAGTAGCTCATAGACACCAGCCCCTACCCCAGCACCATTCCCCTTCTCAGTTACTCTATAAATATTGTTTAAATTAATGCTGGAGAATGGTGTGCTTTTTTTCTTTCTTTCTTTCTTTTTTTTGGCTATTATTTATTTATATGAAGAGGTGAAAATTAAAGATCAATTTGAAGGAGAGCTCCTTACTTCCTCCCTGTCCTTCTTCACCCCAGGCCCTTAGAAACCCTTGAGTCTGGGCTCCAGATTCTGTATCCCAAGCCCAAGGGATCCACCTACTTGAGGTATTATTCTCCCACCTCTCTAAAGAAGGCAGAGATCAGTTTGGACCAACCCTTAGAAGTAAGAGTGGGAGGGTCCCAGGTGTTGATTTAAAAGGAGGGCAGGGGCTTGTTTCCCTACAGGGAGCAGTACACTGAACCTGTCAGGATGTCTGTAGATGGAAAAACCCACAACTGAGCATTAGAATCTGGTAACTGCCCTGCTGGAACCTGTGAGCTCCTTTAACCTGATCATGGAACTCCTGAGTTCTTTGACTTGTGGTTCAATTCCTTGAATTCTCCAATGCTCTCTCTGCCCAGGACTCCACTTCACCTCAGAACCTCCCTGCAGCCTTTGCACTAATGGTCAAGGTGTGTGCTGTGATCTACCCATCCTTAAACCCCTAACCCGTCAGTCTTGGGTTGGGAGAGGTGAGAGACAGACTAATATGGCAAACCAGTGTCCATATAGATAGATCCCTACATCACCTTAAGGATGCCTGCCTTTGCTTCAAAAGACTTGATGGGTCCCAGAGGCTGGAAAAAGAAGGGAAAAAATGGGTTTGGAGGGATTCTACAGAATAGAGAAAGCAAGGAATAAAGGACTGAAATCTGTTAATTAGAATCCCTCCATCCCCAGGTTTTTATTAGTTTCTTCAGAGCCAAAGAGGCCTATCTTCACAGCAATTTACCAATTCAACTGTCTACAAAAAATTTATAAGAATTCCAGGCTGCATGTGAATATAGATCTGTTGTGGGAAGGAGAGAGGAAAAGAACTTGGACAATGGGGAAGAACTGAAGGAGAAAGGTGGAATCATGGTCTTGGGGAACTCTTTCTGTTTTAGCTTCTTCAGCTCATGTCATTCAAATCTAGGTCCCTTTTCTCAAGAGAGGGGACTTACTCCTTGCATTTGGGAGTGGAGAGCACATGAAGTCTTGGCTTCTAGGCTGGGATTGTTTTTTAGCCAAAGGAAAGTAACTTGAGGGATCTGAGGCTTCTTGATCAAAGGAGATCAAATAAGAGAAATATTTGTAAAGCAATTTTGTAGAGTATGTGACACATAGTAGGTGCTTATAAGATGCCTATTCCCTTTCCCTTCATTGGAATGTCTCTTCCTTTTGGCTACTCTGAGACTGAATCGTCCTGCCAAAACTTCTGGGAACTCAATCATCCATTTACCTTTTACTTAGACTGCCTGTTTCTGTGTGTTGGTCCAGTGCTTTTCTTAAGAAGTAGCAGAGAAATCCCAAACTTTTTTTCCCTAAGAAGGGGGAAGAAAAGAAAAGTGGTCTTTGGGGTTAAGGGAAGGGGAAGATTACTTTTTCATCTATATTCCAGATATCATTCCTATCCCAATTAATCTTTCTCTCTCTTTAAGGTTGTGGAAATGAGAGAGAGGGGAGTAAGAAGAGATTTTTGCAGACCTGTCACCTTGACCACAAAGACCTAAGCTCCACAAAAGACCAATTTTTAACAGACACTCGATCCTTCTTCTCATTTCAGGAAAAACCAGAAATTTACTCTGAGGTCAATGGAACAGAAGACATTGAAAAGACAAATATTAATATATCAGACAAGGGTGATGGCAAAGGAAAGTGCAAGGAGAACTTGAGAAACCACAAGGATCAGCAGTCAGTTGTCCTAAGTTGACTGGAAGCACTTTGGCCAGGTTTCTCCTACTTTTTTCCTGCCACTTTTGCTCTGCCAAGGGAACAGAGGAAACTGAGGGACAGAGACTATCACACAAGTATTAATCAGTAGAATCAACAAATTAGTAAAATCAGCAAATACCTATCCAGTGCTTTCCCAATTAATTATGCTGTGTTGTCCATAGGACCCAAGGCCGGCTATGATATGCTCTTTTAGATACTTCTTGCAAAAGAAAAATCCATTGCCTGAGGTTTTTAAAAACCTCTGCACTTCCCCAGGCTCAGAAGAGCAACAGCCCTAAAAGCAGGAAGACCTGAGCTCAAATGTAACCTCAAAACTCTGGCTGTGTAACCCTGGGCAAGTCACATAATCCCCATTGCCTTCCTTCACCCCCACAAAAAATGCATCTCGATAACTTTAAAAATTAATTTATCTTTTTAAAAATGCACTCAAGTAGCTAAATGAGGCAGTGGGATATACAGTGCTGGGCCTGGAATGGGGAAGATGAGTTCAAATGTGGGCATAGAAACCCACTAGCTCTGGGACTCTGGTGAGCAAGTTATTTAACCTGTGTTTGCCTCAGGAGGACAATAACTCCCCAACTTCCAGGGTTGTTGTGAGGATTAAATGAGATAATTGTATAGCATTTAACACAGTTATTACTGTATTCAATATAATAACATAAGAAGCACATAATACAGACCGTATAAATGGTTGGTTAGTATTTGTTTCATGTTAAAATTAGACTAATAATCTTTATCTGGAGGCTATCTTTATGAAATGGGAATGGGAATTTGAAGATCTTCCCTGCCCCTTAATAGACCTAGGGGGGAGTTTGAAGATCTCCTCTGCTTTGAAAGTAAACTCTGCCCCCTGATAGGCTTATAGTCTCTAAACAAATTTTAGAGCTACAGAACCCACAAAGTGACAGAGAGAAACAAATCTTCCACTGAAGGCAACCTGGTAGGTCAATAAGAAGGGTCTATCGCACCAGGCTGAGAGCACAGAGCAATCCTGCATGAGCCACACAGTTCTGGCCCCAGAGCAGCCCTGACCAGTGGCAGCCAGAGCAGACTTCAGGAGAGTGAATCACCAGCAGCTGTGGTGGTTTCCAGACTTCTCAACCCATAAACACCAAAGAGAAAGTCAAAGGTCAGTGGGGAACTCTGTTGGAACAGGGGGACAGAAAGGTGGGGTCTGGCCCTTGCCCCCAGGACAAGAAATAGCAGAGGTACAGCAGCTGCAGCTGCTGCCACATGTCTGGTTCCAGACTTCCTGCCCTGAAAATTGTAGGGGGGACCAAGCAACCATTCAGAGGGTAATTGCTCTTGCTTTAACCTGTCTGGATCAGGATTGTGGTCTTGGGTGGTCGTCCTGGGGTGTGTGGTCAGTGTGCCAGAGCTTGTAGGGGCTGTAAAGAGGGTGTTCTCCTAATAGTTCCAGCAGCTGTGAAAATCCCAGCAATTTGGTACAAAGCTCTCTCCATTCTGGAAACAGAGTTCTACCATGGCAAAGAGCTCAAAAGCCAAGTAATTGGCTGGCAAGGTGAGCAAGTAGAGGAAACATAATCAGACCATAGATTCCTTTTTTG
>CM053588.1:146668936-146695730 GCA_028646515.1 Pseudochirops corinnae
GAAGCAGGGAAAGAATCAAGGGACAATGGAGCGAGAAAATATTTGGAAAATGTACTGGTATTGGTCTTTTCCAGGGGCAGGAAAGATATACTTCACAACTAAAGCTCCCCCAAAGGGCAATTCTGCTATCAACACTGCTTATAGCCTACTAGTATACCTACTAGCTCTTGCCTCAGCCAGGAGCAATCACACTCACTTACCGCTCTGCTTTTGCTTGGCCTGCTTCTCATTGGTTATATTTCTTTTTTCCCACTTCGGGTTATCATGGTGACAGATGATCATCCAATCATAGCCAAAGCTATTGCCAGAAGTGTGGGCACCATTTCAGCTAATAGTGAGACTGTGGATGACATAGCAAAATGTCTTAACATTACTGTGGAGTAGGTTAACAAAAGGTAAGAGAAGTAGCCTGATTTTGAGGGTGGAGTTGCCAGCTTTGCTTCCAAAGAGCTGCAATGTTTGGGTCTCATAAGTATTTGGCCCACAGCCTCATAGACAGCTGCTGTTGGATCATTTATTTATATACACAAGCACAACTGGCTTTCCTCTAAAGAGCTTAGGAAAGCCACCAAAAAAACCCAAAGGTATCCTTGATCCAATATTAGGTCTATATTAGAATTGAAAAGATTAGGGTTAGAAGATACCTTAGTGACAGATCATCTAGTTTAGGGGTTTTTAACCTGAGAAGATCATGACTTTTTAAAAATATTTTTATAGCTAAAATTCAGTATACTTGGTTTCCTTTGGGCCCCTTTGTATTTTGTTTTATACATTTAAAACCATTATTCTGAGAAAAAAATCATAACACTCTGCCTGTTTGCCAAAGAGGTCAATGGCAAAAAAGGTTAAGAATCCCTTGTGTAATCCATACCACCATCACCCCATTTCACTGATAAGGAAACTAACCTAAAGTCTAGAAGGGGAGAAATGAACCCAACTTCCCACAGGCAGGAATTAACAGAGCGAGAATTCAAGTGCAGTTCCTCTGGCTCAGGCTCAGCAGTACTTCACACTGTGTCCATCCTGCCTGATGCTTGAAGGGAACACCTTGGAAAACTAAAGCAGAGGGAGTTTAAATGAGATCCTTCTAATCTATTCCCACATGAATTTGTGGTATCCTTCATAATATTAAAAATCTATCTCATATTTGTCAAATATTTGTTAAATCAGTGGTTAGTTGTGTGCAGCCCCCAAATCAGTTTCAAAGCCTTCGGCCCCTTTTTTTGGCCACAAAATGGAAATCTCTCCAAACATTTGCCAAATGAATCTCCTTAAGAAACAGGAATGACCCATGTCAATGGCTACTTAAAACCCCTCAGTGGCCTCTAGGATAAAATATTACTCCTCCCCTGGCATTTAAGGTCCTATCCAGTCTATCTCCCACTTGTCTTCCTTATTCCAGTCAGACTAGCCTGTCAGCTGCTCCTGAACTCATCTCTGGGCCTCTATAGAGTTTGTCTCCCATACCTAAAATGTCTTCCCTTCTCACCTGTGCTTCTTAGAAGTCCTACCTTCCTTCAAGATTCAGCTCAGTTGCCTCTTGGGAATCCTTTTCTTGTCCCCCCAGTTGCTTGTGCTCTCTCACATCCCCTTGTAATGACTATATTTATCATGTGCATCTTCATTGCCTCCTCCCGTAGAATCTAAACTCTTTGAAGTCAGGCTCTATTTTGCCTTTGTATCCTGAGTGCCAGTGCAATAGGCACTGAATAAACATTTATTTGTTGAATTGAACACAAAATAATACACATAAGGGAGAAGAAAACAAAGTGCTAGGTAGTTCAAAAATGTAAATAGTTGTTACCAACTGGGAGAAGCAGGGAAGGCTTCATTGAAGAGGCAAAATGTTGAGTTGGGTTTTAAAGGACAAACAGGAATTCAACAGTCAGAAGATGGTGCTAAGGGAGGGTATTCCAGACTGAGGGAACAGCCAGCCATTGCTTCTCATTGCCAGCTCTTTATGGGTTCCCATAAGGGGGCGGGGACTTGGTATTATTCATTCCAGTTGCTCCCCAGCTAGCTTCTGCTTCCCCATCTTGAATGGGGATGGCAAAACCTATTCCTGAGTTACGCTTCTCTATTTTTCTTTTTTTTCTTTTTTTTTTTTTTTTTTTTTACCTTTATGGAGGGGAGAAGGCAGGGCAATTGGGGTTAAGTAACTTGCCCAAGGTCACACAGCTACAAAGTGTTAAGTGTCTAAGGCTGGATTTGAACTCAGGTCCTCCTGACTCCAGGGCTGGTGCTCTATTCACTGCACCACCTAGCTGCCCCTGGCTTCTCTATTTTTCAACAGTGTTGGGAGTATTAGTAAAGAGTGAGGGCCTAGTCCCCTTCAGAGTGTTGTTACCTACTGGGCTCCCTTGAACAAGGAGGGTCCCACAGCATGAGAGCTGTCCTTTTTCCTTACTGGGTTTTGCTTTGGCCCTTCTAGGGAGGCAAAGGCAGCTGTGGTCAGTGGAATGGAGCTGAAGGATGAGGTCTTGATCAATCACACCGAAATTGTCTTTGCAAGGACCCCTTCCCAGCAGAAGCTGATGGTTGTGGAGGGCTGTCAGAGGCGGGTGAGAAACTGCGGAGACAGAGCTTAGGACAGTGCCTGGCACGTGGTATTTTCGTAATAAATGTTTATTGAATGATTGACAAGTACCCAGGTGAGATCTCTTTAGACTGCCACTGAGCCTGAGGGAAGTTTTATGATAACAGAAAGTTCTTTCCCAAAATATAGCTGCAGTTCCTTCACAAGGCTGAAGAAAAGAAACAGCTAGTTCTTTCAAGGAAATTCGATTTCACAAGCATTTATGAAACATTAATTTTGTTCTAGGCGCTGTGCTCAGTATTAGAAATACAATGGCAAAACAACCCCTTAAGGAGCTTATATTCTGCTTATATTTAAGTATTCTTGACTAACAAAAAAATCCTTTTCTCTCCCCCACCCCTATAACAGGGGGAAAAAGACAAAAGGCAAAAATAAAATCTTTATAAATATGTATCATCAAACAAAGCAGATTCTCTCACTGGCCACACCTAAAAACTGTCTCTTCTTATCCTTGACTTCATCACCTCTCTGTCAGGAGATAGCATGCTGTTATCATCAATCCACTGGAATAGAGGTTGATCATTGTGTTAATGACATTGTCCAATGTTGCTTGTCTTTACAATCTTTTTATTGTATAAATCATTCAGATTTTGCATTCTTCACTTTGTATCATCTCATAAAAATCTTTCCAGGATTCTCTGAAATGGTCCATTTCATTATTTTCTTAGAGCACAATAGTATATGGCCTTACCTTCATAAACCATGGCCTTGGTTTGAATGAGAAGATAGAGGCCCATCTAATTATCATTTTATTGTGACTTCTAATCTGTGACTTCTCTATTGAGTGAATTAATTTAGCTGGACTTAGCTGTAGAGACAACTGAGGAAAGAATGTGATCCTGCCATCAATATTTTGCCAGTTGGAGAGGCCCTTCCCTGTCCTGTCATTCATCTCCATTTGTTTAAAAAGGTCTTGTTTGAGAACTTAATACTCTCATTCTTTATAGCACAAGGCAATACAACACTTTTCCCCAAAAAGGGACTCTGGCAGAACATGGAGTCTTTCCTAACTTCCAGAGCAGAAGGAGATTATTATTTTTCTCAATACTCCAAACTTGACTCAGTCCTTGAAGTTTCTAGATATAAAGTTTTGAATCCCATGTTGTTCTCCTAGGATGCTGTTGTTGCAGTGACAGGGGATGGTGTTAATGATTCCCCAGCTCCAAAGAAGGCCTATATTGGAATTGCTATGAGTTGTGCAGGCTCTGATGCAGCAAAAAATACAGCAGACCTGGTCTTACTAGATGACAACTTTGCCTCTATAGTGACAGGTATATAGTGACAGGTATAGTAAGGTCCCTTCCAATGGTCTTACTAAACGTGAATTGGGAGTTATTTTTCTGTCTAGACAACTCTTCTCATAGGTTGCCTAATCTTTGACAATTTGAAGAAAATCATTGCATTCACCTTTACCAAAAATATTGCAGAGGTTGTCCCTTTCTTAAGCTTCATTATTACTGGGGTCCCTCTGCCCACTGGTACTATTGCCATCTTATTCATCAACTTGGGAACTAACGTTGTAAGTAGGTTTCTGTGGTACCAAGGAATAAAATAAATATAGCATCAGGTGCCATAAACTTTTTGCATCATTTTCCCGCCTTCTGGGTTTTATTTCTTATGAGATTTATGTAATTTGTCTAATTATTTAGACAAAGAGATTTATATAATTTATCTAATTCTAATAAGAGTTAGAGATGGTATTTGGACCAACCCAGGCCCTCCAAACCCACAACATACAATTCACAACTATAGAATAACTGGAGAATAACCAACGTTGTTGAGGACAAATTATCCATGTGGTTTTGGAAAGCATGAATAAAGGTTAAGTGGATAACAAAAAAGCAAAACTTATGACAAAGGAAGTGAAATAACCCTTGCCAGTCTTCCTCCCTTTCTTCTCTTTAGGTAGTAATATATTGGGTTGTTCACATATTGTGATGTGGTTGGAGATCTGTATTTTGTGAAACTAATAGCAAATGGTTCTTGTTGCTTGAAGGCTTGAAAATGTTCTGGCCAGGCTGCTTCTAAAGTTTTCAGATTAATTTAATCTGTGTTCTTGTTAGCTAAATATTAACTAGCTGTGATCTTCATACAGAGCAGTGGTAAGTAACAGAATTTCATCATCTTTCACTTCCACAGATTCTTTCCATTGCCTTAGCCTATGAGAAAGCTGAGTGACATCATGAACCGGAAGAAGCTGAGCCACAAGAAGAACAGATTGGTGAATAGTCACCTGGCATTGTACTCCTACCTCCAAATTGGAACGATGAAATCTAACTCTTTGATAGGAAAGGTGTTTCCTAAGGCTTTGTTTCCTAAAGCATTCAGAAACTGCCTTTTTTTTTTTTTTTGTATCGGTAGGGGAAAATTGGAAAGAGACTATCCTGACTTCATCTGTTTCTGAATTCCTAAAATCTGTTCCTAAATGCTGTAGGAATCTTACAGTCTGTGGGAGGTTTCTTTGCCTATTTCACTGTCTATGCAGTCCAGGGATTCAGATCTGACTTACTTTTACTTTCAGCCATTATAGGAAAATGATGATCTGAACGACCTTGAAGACAGCTATGGACAAGAATGGATAAGGAAGATCAAAGTGTTAGCCCCATTTATTCTCTTTTCTATTACCCATTTGGCCTGATTGATGCTGAAATGCTATTCTCTAGACTGCACTAGTGATACCATTTATTAGAATCAATGAGTGAATGAAAACATCAACAAGCATTTGTTCAGTGATTACTATGCACCAGTCAGTGTACCTAGTGCTTGGCATACAAATGTGATGACTGAAAAAGCATTTATTAGAGACATACTAGAGTCTGCCCCTACCCTTAAGGATCTTACATTCTTTTTTAAAAAAATTTTTAAAATTTATTTAGTATTTTATTTTTCCCCAGTTACATGTAAAAACAATTTTTGAGTTCTAAATTCTCTCCTTTCCTCCCTCCCCTTCCCAGTCCTATTGAGAAGGCAAATAAATTGATTTAGGTAGTGTAGTCATGCAAAACATTTCGATAACAATCATGTTGTAAAAGAAAACATACCAAAAAAAGTCTCAAGAAAAATAAAATTTTAAAAAGTATGCTTCACTTTGTATTCAGATATTTGCATTCAGAACTGTATTCAGTTCTTTCCCTGAGGATGCATAGCATATTTCATTATAAGGATCTTACATTCTAATAGTAGGAGACAATACTCTAAGGAACTGATTCCTGGAAGTACTCTTTGGTTCCTTCTTTCTCCTGGGTATAAGGTTATAAGAGTAAATTGACACACATATCCAGGAACAATAGTAAAGTTGACCTGATCATGATTCTAGAGCTAGAGGCAGCTTTTAGCTAAGAAAAAATGGTGCAGCCATGGAAGCAAGTGTTGGAGATGGCTACCTCCAAGGCATGGTTTCTAAAGATGAAATAGGTTTCTAGCTTCTCAGTTGAAGTGATGAATAATTGGAGAATGCCAAATGGACAGTGTAGTGATTTTCTCTATTTAGATGTTTTTCTTTACAATGGTGGGCTAAGGGAACAGGACAGTTATTGGGAAGTGACTATACAGGGGGAAAATTTTTTTTTCAAAGAAAATAATAAATTAATACAAAATGAAGAAAACAGAATGAAAATATCCACATTTACCCTGAGCTATGTAAACAAAGACTACAATAAATAGCACCAGATCTCAGGTTAAATATTATGAACAATGTTGGTTATTTCCTCATTAACTATTTCTGGAGTTTGTGTGGTCCAGTGGTTAGAGCTCTGAGGCTAGGAGTTAGGAAGATCAGAAACACTTGCTAGCTAGGTTACCATGGACAGATTACTATTTCTGTGAATCCTTGGTTTCCTCGTTCATAAAATGGGCATAATAATAGTACCTATTGACAGGATTGTTGTGAGGACCAAATGACATAACATTTAAACTGCTATGTAAGTGCTAGTTGTCACTGTTAAAATGAATATACATGTATATGTATATTTGTCTGTTGTTAAAACAATTTATTAGTTAAAAATAAAAAAATACCCACAGAAAAGAGATGAGAGTGTCATGGAGGGAATTTTTCATTTTTAGTGGGCTATGATCTCTGGGTGTGTAATTCCTCACAAGAAAGAGATGAAGTCTGGCCTTTATTAATACTTTGCTAGAGCTGACTGACACGCATCAGCTTTGTAACCGACACAAAAGAACAGGTAGGCTGCAAGGTACAGCATGTGAACATAAGTAGAATAAATTATATATCCCTTCCTGCCTGCTCAACTGTTACCTTTTCTGGAAAACTGAATAACTATCTGTTTCCACATGTATCGCTCTCTCTGATCATTTGCAGACAAAATATCAGTGGAAGAATTTGGAATGGACTGGATACACTGCTTACTTTGTTGCAGTCATGGTCCAGCAAATTGCGGATGTGATCATCAGAAAAACAAGGATAAATTCAATTTTCCAACAAGATTTCTTCAGTATCAAGTATACTTGTCATAGGCTTATCATGCAAAAAGGGTGGAATTTTGTTGCCTCCTCAAAGGGACTAATGTTAGGACACAATTGTAAAAGATCTGTTTGCTGTGACTTTGGCTCATATTAGCCTTATGGGCTCCAGTCAGTCAATAAAAATGTATTAAGTGGCCTTCTATGTGCTGTCACCACTAAGCATTGGGCTACCAAAAAAAGACAAAAATACAGGAACTCACACTTTAATGGGGGAGACAATATACAAACGATGATCTATAACTAGGGTGTTAGCAGCCTCATATATGAGATGTCACGAGGATGAAATCAACAAGCCTTGGCAGCAGATTGGATGGGGGAGGGAGGGAATCCAGGATGACTTGTTGGGAGCCTGAGGAACTAGGAATTTGGTGGTAAAATTCCCTATAATAACAGAAAAGCTATGGAGAGGGGAGGAATAATCAAGCGAATTCAAAATCTGATCATGTTTGTATTTCACACAGAAATAAAGTCATCTGGGTAGGAATTGCATCTCAAATTGTCATAGCAGCAATCCTCTCCTGTTTCTGGAAGTGTTCCAGTCCTGAGTTTTACTACACTTTGGTGAGTCATGTGCCCTACTGTGGGAAGCAAAATCACTGGTCTCCATTCTGAGGAGAATCTTAAGTTAGGGGACCAGGCTGGGCAAGGTTGAGGATGTCTGGGTTAGAAGGGAGGTACAAAGGATTAGAGACTAAAAACCCCTTATGAAAAAAAGGTTAGGCCTGGTCAAGCCACTGAGGGAAATGGGAACAAATTCAAATTTACAAATTTACAATTCCCATTGGAAAGATTCAAAGGAGAAGAGACACTTTATGTCCCCATATGTGAGTGTATTCCTTGTTTTGTAGTGTGCCTTCAAAAAAAAAAAAGGCTGATTTTGGTCAGTTTAGAAAAAGCCTTTCCTGCTTTTTATCTGTCTAAATTCATTTTAGTTGCCAGGAAGACAGTAAAATTAATAGCCCCAACACCATTTACCTGAGAAGCTGGTTTTTATCTTCTCATACACTTTGGCTCTTGAAAATTTGGTTCCATTTCATTTCCAGGGTTCAGCATTGGTTTGTGGCAGTACCACATGCCATTGTCATCTGGCTCTATGATGAGTTCTGAAAATTCCTGGTCAGGCGCTATCCAGGAAGTAAGTAACATCAAAGAAAAGGGATTTGGGTCTAGATTTGGAAGACTGCTGGGGTTTATTGAACATTTGCCATTTTACATCTTCCACAGACTCCATAGTTCTTATTGACTCTTTCTCCCCCTATAGGTTGGTGGGATAAGAACATGTATTACTGAAATTGCTTTTGGTTCCCAAGACTTCTTGATTTTTCCCTGATGGTGTTCACCGCTCTCCAATCACCTCTGCTGGGAAGTCTCCTGTGCGATATGAGCACCATCAAAATCCACACACTAGAAGAAAAGATCCTCAGTTAATGTAGTGTAAAAATGAGATTTGGTGTTTTGTATAGGCTGTTTTTCTTCTGCACCTTGGCCTCTGTCCCTCTTATTTGTTTAAAATGTATGAACTTCAAATGAGGTAGAGAAAAAGAACCCATTACATAAGTTTCCACAATGTGTAATATAATTGTAAAAAGGCATTTGCATTGAGTTTGAAACTGTTGAATCGTATGAACACAACCTGGGCATGTTCATGTGCAACACAAACCCTAGTGGACTGGTCTAGAGAGGCCACATTTTAAAGTAAAGTATATTTTTTAAAATAAGGCTATGACTGTGTTATTCTTAGATTCCCTGAGAAGGTCTTTATTTCAACTAGGAATATATTTGAAAGCTACTAATTAAATTTCTTTGTGCCCTAGGAGTAATGGAAGGAATAAATAAATTGTGTTTGGGTAACTCATCATTTCATTCTCTCTCTCTCTTCCCCCCAACCACTACTTAACTTAATACAGTATGTGGTGGGAGTGGGATTACAGAGCCAGGAAAGCTGAATGGGCTGATTTATGTTAGTTGAAATGGAAAAACTCAAACGTGAGACATGATTGGGTTAAAAAATATATATAAGCAGAACAATTCAACTGCTTCCAAACTGGACCAGAAAATTCTAAGAATAGAATTTTTAGGGCTCTATTCTAGGGATGAGAAATAGACTACGGAAAGCATTTCCTATAATCCCTTCTGTGATTTCCAGTTATTGTATAATGAATCTAACCCAAATATAATATAACCTAGAGAATTTCTGTTCAAATTTTTACATAAAGTGACTTGCCCTGTTAGTTTTCTCCCATCATCATTTGGACCATTTTGGAGCTTTTTGGATTGATTGCTCAGGGAATCTGGGTCAGGGAATTTGTGATAGAACAGCATGATGTAGTTATAGTACAATCCAGGGATTTAGGTGTAGGATAACACAGAAATGCTTAGATTATGCAAGCATTAGCCCTATAGTTAATTCATTTGAATAAAAGGGAGAGCAAACCATTGTCCAATGAAGTGATTTGGCCTCAAATGCCAGTAGGCTGGTGTTGTGGTACCCCTACTATAAGGAAATGACTAAAAATGTTATAAAGACCTCAGGGCCTGGAGTCAGGTAGACTCATCACCAATCAGAGAGACAGATTGCATTGCAGTTTATTATACTCAGAATGCAGCACACACCACCAGCAGAAATGTGTGTCAGTAGTATTTAAGCTTTATGTGATGCAAAAAGGGGAAAAAAAGATGGTTACTCATATGACAGCTGGTGCTACAAGGAAAACCATGCATGCTTGTTGAGGAGAAGGTATTGTATATCACTAGCTACAGGAGATAGAAAAGGGATGTATCCTTAGTATAGCTAGTTTCGCTAAAACAAAGGGAACGAATTTATCAGACTAGACAAGGGAAGGGAGCATTCCAAAGACTGTTGAAGCTTAATTCACTTCAAAACTAAATTCGCACCTATGATAAGAAATCCCTGAAGCAACTTGAATAAGAAAGTCATAAAACAGGTAATGAAATAGGTAGTCCACAGAAGAAGTTGGAGGAACCTCAAGGATTATTTTTTTTAATTTGAAATGTTGAAACAATCTTTCCTAAATTCCAGAGCTGTCAATTACATTCCATTTGAACCATAATAAAAATAATAAAATAAATCCCAAATAAGTCACTATTTTAAAAATAATAATATTTTCCCAATTACATATAGAAACATTTTTTAACATTCATTTTAAAAAGTTTTGAATTCCAAATTTTCTCCATCACCACCCCCTCCAGAAGATGGTAAGCAATTTGATACAGGTTATGTATGTGCAATCATGTAAGACATTTCTGTATTAATCTTGTAAAAGAAGAAACAGGCTGAAAGAAAAGAACCATGAAAAAATAAAGTGAAAGTAATATGCTTTGATCTGCATTCGAACTCCATCAATTCTTTCTCTGGATGTGGATAACATTTCCATCATGAGTCCTTTGGAGTTTTCTTGGATCATTGCATCACTGAGAAGAGCTAAGTCATTCATAGTCATCGCACAATGTTATTGATATTGTGTCCAGTGTTCTCCCGATTCTACTCCCTCTACTTACACGAGCCTTTCCAGGTTTTTCTGAGAGCATCCTCCTCATCCTTTCTTAGAGTACAATAGTATTCCATTATATTTATATACCACAACTTGTTCAGCCATTCCCCAATTTAGGGGCATCCCCCCAATTTCCAAATGGAAAAAGTATAAGAATGTAAAAAAGTTGCTATGAATATTTTTGTACATGTAGTTTCTTTCCCTTTTTTATTTCTTTGGGATAAGACCTAGTAGTAGTATGCTGGATCAAAGGGTATGCACAACTAACTATTCTAAACTATTCTTAAATTGCAACAGCGTTCTTACCTATTAGGCAATGTAATTCATTAGAAAGAGCCCAAGGCTAAGAATTAGGAATTAGGAAACCCAGCCAGGTGCTTTGCCAGGTGCCTGGGATGTTTGGCTTCAAGATCACTGAAGATAGTGACTGCAGCCATGAAATTGAAAGACACTTGTTCCTTGGAAGGAAAGCTAAGGCAAATCTGGACAACACAATAAAAAGCAAAACATCTCCTTGCCAACAAAGGTCCATATAGTCAAAGCTATCATTTTTTCCAGTAGTAATGTATGGCTGTGAGAGTTGGATTATAAGGAAAGCTGAATATACTGCAGAATTAATGCTTTTGAATTGTGGTGCTGGAGAAGACTTGAGAGTCCCTTGGACAGCAAAGAGGTCAAATCAGTCAATATTTAAAGACATTAATTTAGACTATTTACTGGAAGGTCAAATAGTGAAGCTGAAGTTTAAATGCTTTGGCCACATAATGAGAAGACAGGACTCATTGGAAAAGACTGATGTTGGGAAAGATTGAAGGCAAAAAAGAGGACAGCAAAGGACGAGATGGATAGATAGTGTCATGGAAACAAGAACATGAGTTTGGACAGACCTTCAGAGAAAGCAGAGCATTGAAGGGACTGGTATGCTTTGGTCCCCTGGAGTCACAGAGAGTCAGACATGACTGAATGACTGAACAACAGCAAGACACTCAGGATCTTAGACAATCACTTAGCCACTCTGAACTTCAACTTTAAAATTGGGGGTGAGAGAGGGGGAGGACTGAAGAGATGATGGTCCCCAAGGTCTTTTCACATTTTATAACTATTCAATTCAATAAATAGCAAGTGCCTAATAAGTACAAAGAATTGTTAAGCTGTTTGGTTTGTTTTTTTTTTTTTAGTCATGTCCAACTCTCTGTGACCCCATTTAGAGATTTCTTGGCAAAGATATTGAACTGGTTTGCCATTTCCTTCTCCAGTTCGTTTTATAGATGAGGAAACTGAGAAGTGTCTGAGGCCAGATTTGAATTCAGGAAGATGAGTCTTCCTGACTCCAGGCCCAGCACTCTATAAGGAGCGGCCCCACAAAGAATTGTTCTAGGAACTAAAATGATGTAGTCTGCTATCTAGTTAAAGTTTGTACAAAAATAATTGCAATACATGTTGTAAGGAAATTAAATGATTAGGATAGAAGCAAAATATAAGGACAGACTAGAAAAGACTGAACATTTCTATGGGATATGTAGAGAGAGGAGAGGATCAGCAGACTGAGAAACTATGATGATGTTAATCACTGTTACTATTATTCAATAATTTTGCCCTTTCTAACCCATGGGGTTGATGTGAGGAGAAAATAAATAGAAAAGCTCCTCCAATAGTTGAAAGCATTATAAAATTATGGTTGTTTCTTTTCTCTACTTTTCATTTTCCTTTATGGTCCTCCCATTGCTCCAATTTGGTTCTCGGTGCCCAATACTACCCACCACCATGTTGTCACATCATTTTTTATGAAGCCATTTTTATCATTTATTATGGGGATTCTGACAATTTTTGATCTTCATTAACACCTGAAAAATCACTCCTCAGAAGGAGCTCTCTCTTAGCTCTCCCTAATCTTTCCTCCTGACTCTCCATGAATCAATCATACACACTATTCTAACAAACTATATTCAGATTAGTAAATCAGATCTCCAATAGAAGATGGGAATAAAAATTGATTGTCTTCAAAATGGATGATCCAGGCCCTCCCAGACACAATTCTAGTTTGGTTCTTTTTAAAAGTCATTCATCAGGGCAGCTAGGTGGCACAGTGGATAGAGAACTAGCCTTGGCATCAGGAGGACCTGAGTTCCAATGTGGACTCAGATACTTACTAGCTGTGTGACCCTGGGCAAGTCAACCCAATTGCCTTCCCACAAAGCAAAGTCACTACTCATCCATGTTTATAGAAGATTACCTCCTAGACATTAACCTCTTCAGGAACCAAGGATGTCAAATAGCATCCAAGAAGTATGGACTTCACCCAACCACCCTTTAAAGATGCAGAGGAGACCTAAAGAGAAAATAGAATGCCAGAGGGTTAGGAGGAGCCCATGAGTTTCTGATGGGGGGCATGCCAGGAAAATGAATAGAGTACTGGATCTGGAGTCACAAAGACCTGGATTTGAATTCCACACTCCTTCCCCTCCTCCACTCCCTTACATTTACTAGCTATATGACAAATCCATTTAACTTCTCTGCCTCAGTTTCCTCATCTGTACAATGGGGTTAATCATACATTAAATGCGTAACTCTTGTTATACATTAATCCCCCTTATGTACTCTGCAGACCAGCTACTCTGGTCTTCATGCTGTTTGCTCTTCATATATGTCACTCCATCTCCTGCCTTTGGATTTTCCTTCCTCATTTTACTAATCCCATCAGCTGCTAGTGCTTCTCAACCCTGTCCCACCCCCAAATTAGTTTGTATTTATTTTGCATATACTTATATGTGTACATGTTACCTCCCTCAATAGAATGTAAAAAATCTTTTGAGGATAAGGTCTGTTTTTATCTTTGTATATGCCTTTGTATCCAAGCAGGATGAAGAAGAATATGTTATAAGGCTGAAAAGGTAGCTCGTCACCAGATTACAACCTTTATAAAGGCCAAATAAAGGAACTTGTAATATTTTATCTTAGAGGTAACAGGGAGCCACTGGAGTTTATTGAGGAGGGAAGTGACCTAGTCACACATGTGCTTTATGAAAATCACTGGCAATTATGTCAAGAATGGATCCGAGTCAGGAGAGACTTGAGGCAGAGAGGTCAATAGGTAGGCTATTGCAATAATTTAGGTAAGTGTTGGTAATGGACTGAACTAGAACAATGGTTGTGTGAAGGAAGAGAGAAGGACATACACGCGAGATGTTGTGGAATTAGAAAAACAATTTAAAACAGATTGAACATATGGGATGAGTGAGTGTGAAGAGTGGAAGATGATGCCACGGTTAGGAACCTGCAAGGATGGGAGTGCTCTTAACAGGAAGAGGGACGAGTTGTATTTCCTGTATGTTAGCCTCATTTCCCAAACTAGTTTGAGGGACTTACTGTGACCTGACTTTAGCCCTCATGCACAGTGGTTGGGGTTTCTCTAACTCCCCCTGTGGCAGGGCCTGGTTCCTGGGGAGGAGTTGGTTATGCCTCTGGGAGATCCTTCAGTAGTAAGCTAGCCTAGGTTGAATCAGTGACCAGGTCCAGTGACCAGTAACATCTTGCCTCCAAAATCAATGAAGGGAATTTCTATTGTAAGAGTTCCCTCTGCTGCACAGGAGAATTTATGGGAGGCACAAAGCTCCTGGAGCCCCAGAAAATGGTGAGTACTAAAGGAAGAGGCAACCAAGTAGCTTAGAAGATAGAGCACATGGAGTTCTCTTCTTAGTTCTGCCCTTATCTCTTTATAAATTGGACCAATCTTTCACCTTCCCTATGCCTCAGTTTCCCCATATATAAAGTAAACACAATTTCTGATCCCATATCTCTGGCCTGTGCAGGGAATGAAGTAGATGAAGAAGATCCTTTATTCCCTGAATGTGGAACCCAAGTAAAAGTTGAGAGCAGAAGGGGGAGGGGGGTGATGAATACTTCCTTTGTGCACATGATAAGGCTACACTCTACTAGGGAAATAGCCAAACTAGGACAGTCCCTGAGGATTACCAGAGGTTTCACTAAAAGGGAGGAAGTAGAAACCCAGGGTTGTGTCAGCTGTCCCCAATGTCATAAAAATAGCAGCTAAGGCTCTGCTGTTTTGACAGAGCCATGCCAAAGCTGTAGCTGCTGTGGTTACTTTATACGGCAAGATAGGTGAGAAGAAATGGGTCTAATTTGAGAACTTGGTTGGGGACCTTGTAAAGTTAATACAAGAAAGCAGAACCAAGAAAACAATACACGCAATGGCTATGACAATGTACATTAGAATAGCCCTAAAAGACAGCACAATTCAGATTAATCTTGGTCCCAGAGAGTAAATGGTAAAAAACCAAACTCCTGTCAGTTAGGGGAAGGACGGTGGACTATGGAAGCAGAACATTGAGTTTATTGTCAGACAAGAAGATTTTGTCAGTCAGTTTTGTTGGACTCTTTCTTTGTTATAAAGGAGGAGTTCTCCCAAGTGAACTCTTGCAAAGAGGGCTTGGCAGAGTGGAAGGGGAAGAACCGTTTTTCAAATCCTCTCATATTGCAAAGGAGATCAATCAGTTATTCAACAAGTGTTTGTTAAGCAATTACTCTGTGCCAGGCCCTGCGTGGGATGCCAGGGATACATGGACCACGGATAAAACAATCCCGATTCTAATCATGTAGGTAGAGAATTTTGCTAAACATAAGGCACTATGTAAATGTGAATGATGCCGATTATTGTCATAATTATTAATGTTGCCAGCATCCTCCAGTCTAGGTAACACCATAGGCTCAGCACCTGTGAAGTCCATCCTTAAGCCACCCTAAATTAGCAAACACTCCTTCAGAGGGAATTGCCAAGTGTCATTTCCCATTCCCCAGAACCATCATTCTAATCATTCTAATTATGCATTTGCTGTTGTTGTCGTTGTTCAGTCATTTTTCAGTTGTGTCCAGCTCTCTGGGACTCCCTCTGGGGTTTTCTTGGCAAAGATATTGAAGTGGTTTGCCCCTTCCTTCTCCAGCTCATTTTAGGGACGAGCCTTCCTGAGTCCAGGCCCATCACCGTATCCACCGCGCCACCTAGTGGCCCAAGTATACATTACCAGTGTATCGTGTTCCTTCCTATTACTCCCACCTAGACCAGTGGAGGTAGATAAAGGGCATATACCGCAAGAGTGGCAGAAGGGAAGTGGTCAATATAGAATGGCACAGGCCAAGATTCCAGTATAGTGCATGAGGATTCTGCATGAGTATCGATTAATCAACAAGCATTTATTTATCACTTACAATGCTTCAGGCATGTCCTCAGCGCTAGGGATAAAAAAGGTAAAAAACAGTCCCCATATTCGAGGAGATGACATCCTAACGGAGAAGACAATGTGTTCACGAGTTGGTACATTTGAGAGCACTGGTTTGAGTGGTGTTAATTAGTGACTGCAGGACCAACACAGGATAGTAGATAGAAAATTACCTTGGAGTCAGGGAGACCTGGGTTAAGTCCTGCCTCTAACACACACATCCAGGAAACTATAAAGATTATAAACTGCAACTGAATAGCTAGTCCTTATTGATATAATCACAGATTTAGACCCCCCCCCCCCCAAATTGTGACAGTGGAGTGAAAATCAGAGGTTTAGGGGGAACAGGAATGGAGTTCTGCCACACCCACAAGCATGCCTACTCTATCTGGAGAAGGACTCAAGAAGCAAAGCTCAGCCAGGGCGTGAATCCCTTTGTGGGCCATGAGCTTTTCTCCTCCATAAGTTTACTCATGCGTTCCTGGGCCCCGGGACGTGTTCCAGGACAATGGACTACCTGAAAGCATTCTTGTTGTGTTTGTGTGGCCTGTGACCCTGGTACACCCCCCATACAGCCCTCTTCCCCACATCAGCTGGCCAGACGTGGGATCCTTAAACATCAGCCACTGGACTTAGCTCCTCACTGGGCAACAATTACAGGTATGTAAACCCTCCCCCGCTTTTTTTGGAAGGGAGAAGGCAGGGCAGTTGGGGTTAAGTGACTTGCCCAAGGTCACACGGCTAACAAATGTCAGATGTCTGAGGCCATGTTTGAACTCCGGTCCTCCTGACTTCAGGACGGTGCTCTACTCACTGCACCGCCTAGCGGCCCCCAAAACCGCTACATTGTTGGTTTCCGTTTGGGGGCGTGGTGTTTTTTGGTAGATATGTACCCTTGAAGAAGATGGGTCAAACAGACCACAGTCAAGTTTCTGGGATTTTTGAGACTGGGTTTTCCTATCACCTTCAAATTAGAAGTACAGAGAACATACTTCTTGAGGCAGACCCAATGGTTAGGAAGTATTTTCTTTTATTGAACTGAAATCTGTGTCTGCAGTTTCCACATATTATTTTTAACTCTTCCCTCTAAATTCTTCTGAAAAGAATTAAATTGTTCCCCAAACACACCACAAGAATCATCTCTTCCATGTAGTAGCCTGACCTTGAAGATCACTGAATTTAAACCCCTCACTCTACAGATGAGAAAAGTGAGGCTTAGAGGTACTAGGTGGTACACTGAATACAGTACTGGGCCTAGAGTCAAGAAGACCTGACTTCAAATCTGGCCTCAAGCACTTAATAGCTGTGTGATTCTGGCCATGTCATTTAATCACTGTTTATTTCAACTTCCCCATCTACAAAACAGAAATAATAATAGCATCTACCTTACAAGGTTATTGTGAGGATCAAATAAGTTAATAATTTTAAAGGTCTTTGCACAGTGCCTAGCAAGCATCATATCAATATTAGATTTTTTTTTTAAGAGACCTACCCAAGGTTCTGTGTATTTGGCAGAGAAGAAGTTTGAAGACTGGTCTTCTCTTTTCCTAGCACACAGTACTTTATGTCTTTACACTGGTCATCTCCCACATCTAGAAGGCACTCATTCCTCATCCCGATCTCAAAGAATCCCTCTCTTCCTTCAAGATGCTGCTCTACCTTCTACATGCAATCTTTCTTGATCCCCTCTGACTGCTAGTACCCTCCCTTCCTAATTAGTCTATATTCCATGACTTTGTGTTTAATGTATGTATATTACACATACATATATTCTGCATATATTTTTTCATATATTCTTATACATGTATTTGATTGGTTGTTCATCAAACCTATACTCTCTTATTCCAAATCCAGCATTCTATTCTTGTACCACAAGGTCCCCCCAATTTTTCTATTCTGTCTTTTTAAAAATCTGATATTCATCTCAGATTTATATAATTTGATGAATGTTATCTGTGTCCTCATTTAAGTCATTGATAAAATGCTAAATGTTATAGAGCCAGTGACAGATCCCTAGAACACTCCACTAAGACTTCCCTCCAAATTTACACTGACCCATTGATTGTAGACTTTTTGGTCTTATCATGGAACCAGTTTAGAATCAACCTAACTAAATTATCATTTAACGATTTATCATTTAACTATTAAGTCTCCATCCTACCTAGAAGTGTAGCACATATAGGCTCTGAGTTCATTCTCTCAACCCTAATGCCACTGGCAGATTGTATCCCTACATAGCTACTGTTCAATTTTCCTTCAGGGGTCTAGAGGTATGTATAAGGGGTTCTTTTACTGTTTTTAATCTCAAGTCCAATCTAATGTGCTTCTCTCTAATATTAATCACCAGTTATTATCTTCCTAATATCAGTTTGATTATTTATTTTCCCCTCAGTATGAATAAATTATATCAATAAACTTTTCCAGAGAGATATTTACTTGGAAGACAGAGCAGAATGAGGAGATGAGTCCATTCTTCTAGCCAGAGAATATCACCCTTAAAAAACAAAAAATAGATCAGCAAACAAACACGTAAGTGATCAGAAAGGATGGGATTAATCCAGAATATAGAAATATAGAATATAGAAAGTTCAGAGTGCTTCCTAAGGCAAAATAATAGCACATGCAAGGGCAAAAAAGGTCGAAACAAGCAATTTCTGGATAGCTTGACGATGTTGTATAGATGAACTTATAAAACATGGATTTTCCCCTCCTCCTGGTAAAGGCAAATAAGACAGTTCCAAATCCTTAACAATATGTATATAAGTTCTGGGAAAATCAGCATCAACCCAGGGATGCCAGATCTCTCTAGGTAAGTGCAGAATGGAAGCTGTCCTTAGTGGACCCAGGACTACATCCTTTCTTTCATTTTCTCTCTTCCCTTCATTTGACCTTCTCTTCTTTAATGGGTATTGCTGGTGATTGGGTTAGGAACAGCAGTGTTGCTTGTCCTGGCATTTGTGCTAAAGCCCTCACTCTTTGTGGCTTGCCCCATGAAGCACCGGAAATCACAATGGAGGAGTCTTGGGCAGTCCCACATCCCTCCCTTCCTCCCTTCTTCCACCTTTTTGCAACCTCTATAGGGGAAATGACCTGGGATTACTATGGTGAGGACTGCCCACATCTCCTACTGACCATGCTATATCATTGATTCCTATCAAATATTCATTGTGCATTATACACAGAGAACTAATACTATATAGATGCTGTAGGGGATATAAAGATGAGTAAGAATATACCATTAGCAGAAGGGATCATGAAATTAGAGCTGCAAGGTACTTCAGTATTTTCTAATCCCCCTGTATTTTACAGAGGAATAAACTGAGACCAAGAAGAACTCAAAGGCTTACCCAAAGTCACATAGGTAGTAAGTCACATAACCGGGATTCACACTCAGGTTCTTTGACCTCCAAATTCATCATTTTTTCCATGGCACTACAAAATGTCTCCCCTCCAGTGGCTCATAGTCTAGTAGGATAGGAAGATCGGTTTGGGTAGGACCACATACATGCATAATTATAGCGTAAGACTGAATGTGCTAAGTGCCAAAAAGACGCACAAATGAAATAATAAGTAATGGTTCAGGGGAATCAAGCTTACATGTGGCTGGGGGTGTAAGAGAGATCAAGGCAGAAATCAGAAAAGGCTTCATGAAACAATTGGCATTTGTCCTGGATCTCAGAGGTTCTGTCCAACAGGAATTCAAGGTGGGGGGGGGGGGGGGAAGCATGTAGGTGAAGGATAAAGCATGAGCAAAGCTACAGAGACAAAAGTGCAGAGTTTGTTAAGGAAATAGTTAATCTGGAGCCTAGAAATACACAGGAATTAAGGCTAGAAAGATAGTCTAGGTCACAGCGGTTCTCAACCTGTGGGTTATGTTCAATTTGTAACAATGAAAATACATCCTGCATATCAGATATTTACATTATGATTCGTAACAGTAGCAAAATTACAGTTATGAAGTAGCAATGAAAATAATTTTATGGTTCGGGTCACCACAACATGAGGAGCTGTGTTAAAGGGTCGCAGCATTAGGAAGGTTGAGAACCACTAGGATGATATTATGGGAAGCTATGAATAAATGAATGAAGTAAATAAATTTAAAAATTCCTCAAGTTTGGTCTCTGCCCAGCATTGTTCCAAGCACTGGGGGTACAAAGAGAAAATAGAGATCATGCTTAATCTCAAGGTGCTTACATTCTAATGGGGGAAAGGTGACACATAGAACAGCCTGGATGGGAAGGACTGGGGGTACTTGAGGAGTATTGGCATGGCAGATGGCAAAGCTGGTGGTTCTCGGGGATGATTGAGGAGCTCAGGCTTTATTTGAGAGCTACAGAAAGGTACTGAGCAGGGAACTGATAATACTGGAGGTGGTTTTCAGACTCTATCTCCTTCTGGTCTTGTTAGAGCCTTAAATGAGACCCAATTGCCATCCATCATGTGGTCAAGAGCTGAGGACATACAAGAATCTGTATATGTTCTCAAATACTCATGTCTATTTAGTGCCAAAGGTGTTCCACTTACTACTAAGACCCCTCTCTCTTTCTTTCTCTGGTCGCTCTCCCATTCTATAATGCTTTCAGCACTTGGGGCTCTGGGAGAGGCAGGGAGAAGGACATTTTCCTAGGATCAGCTACTATGCAGTATAAAAGCCTTTTCCTTTGAGCTCCCAACTGTCCCTAACCCCCACTCATACCTCACAGATGAACAGACATCAGTGTCAATCAGTTAGTACTCACTATATGTCAGCACTGGAGACACAAAGAAAGCAAAAGAGATAGTTCCTGCTCTTAAGGAGTTTAAACTCTAATGGGAAGACAACATGGAAAAACTATGTACAAATAAAATACATAAAAGATAAATGGGAAATAATAAGCAAAGAGAAGTCACGAGCCTTGGAAATCATCTAGATCAAAGATTTTTAGCCTGAAATCTGAGATTTCATGGTGCCCATTATCTTAGGTGAGGAAAAGTAATTACATCTTTATTTAAGTATAATTGGTTTCTCTTGCAATTTAAACATGATTCTGAGAAGGGACCCATAGGGGTTCTTCACCAGACTGCTCAAGGGGTCCATGACATACAAAAAGTTAAGACCCCTACCCTATCCCAGTCCTGACTTGATTAAGAATCCCTTCTACAGCACACCTGGTACATGGTTATCCAGCCCCTGCTTAATGACTTCAGCTGAGGGAGAGCTCATTACTACACAAGATGTCCATTATACTTTCAGGTAACTCTAGCTCTTAGGAAGTTTTTTCTTACCTGGAGTCAAAATTTGCCTCCCTTACAACATTGACTCTTTGCTCCTACTTCTGTCCACCTTGGGCCAGGCAAAATAAAACCAATTTCTCTTGGCCGTGGCAGGATGTGCTAGAGTTGTAGAGAGCAGACCCATCTCCCCTATGGTTTCTTGTCTTCAGGCTAAACATTCACATTTCTTCCAGATGATCTCAAGGTCTTTTATTGTCTTGGTCTCTCACTTTCTTCAGCTTGTCAATAACTTTCTGAAAATGTGGTCCTCCATACTGTGTACTGAGCACCAGATGTGGTCTGGCCAGGACGGAGGTCAAGGCAACTGTCATTACCCTCATCCTGGACACTGTGTGCCTCTCTTAATGTGGCCTAAAATGGCATTAGCTTTTTAAAACTACCATAGTACTTTATTGACTAATGCTGAATATGCAGTCCACTAAAACCCCCAGACCTTTCTCACATGGACTGTTGTCTAGACACACCTCCCCCCTCTTGTACTTGTACCTCTATACATATGTGTATGTATGTCTACATACATGTGTATATATTTATGTTTCTATATATTTATGTATATATTTTAGTATCTATTTGACCCTAAATTCTCTGTCTCCTCTCTCTGTCTCTCTATCTCTGTTTCTGTCTCTCTCTCACACACACATACACACACACACACACACACACACACACACACACACACACACACACAAACCTTGGGAGAGTACACTGAGCTTAGCCTGAGATAAGGCGTATGTAAACTTTCCACTGATGCAAATGGATAACTTCTCCATAATTAAGAGTTTTAGAGAGTTGTCTGGGGTATTGAGAAGTCAAGTGACTTGGCCATGATCACAGGCAGTATACTGACACATTTGCAAAGATTTGAATCCAAGACCACATCCTTGTCCACAGAGCCATGTTACCTCTCTGTAGATTCTAAAGGATGACAATTTGTATCTTCTTTTGCAAATATTGTCATTCCCATGAAGTTTTCATTTAATGCTAAGATGTATGCAGTGTTTGCTAGTCCTGAATCTATTCTCCCTCCACACCTATTTTGTCAGATAGAACTGGTCCAGTGAGGAAAGTTACCCATTGAGTGGTCCCAAGCTCCCCTGAAGTACTGGGTGGATCCCTCAACTTTAATCTTCTCTGGTTGGTTATTGTCCTTTGTTCTCAAAGAGGCCCAAAATGGCATCACTATATTAGAGTCAAGTTATAATGTGCCTGACTGTCGCTAATCAAACCAATACAAACTCAGAATGCTCTACCACAGGTCAGGTAGAAATAGTCTGTGTGAACATTTAGGGTGGAATCTCTAAATCTGTACATCTCATGTTTCTTTTGAGCTACTTCAATTCAGCTTTGCTCATAGAGCACAGAACCTTCTCTGATGAGGGCTCACCCAGTCCTGTTCCAGTGTCTCCCATGTTACACAACCAATTCCAAAGTTCTTAAGAGAAACCTTGAGAGTATACTTGTATTGCTTTTTCTGACTACCATGTGAGTGCTCGCCATGTATAAGTTTTCCACAAAATAGTCTTTTTTTTCCTTTTAAATTTATTTACTTGTACTTACAACATTCAGTTCCACAAGTTTTTGAATTCCAAAATTTTTCTCCCTCCCTCTCCTCTCCCTTCTCCCCTCATAGTGGCATGCAATCCAATATAGGTTCTTCATATACCTTCACATTAAACAGTAATCATGTTGTAAAGAAGAATCATAACTAATGGAATGAACAACAAGAAAGAAGAAACAAAACAAAACAAAACAAAACAAAAAAGAGCAAGAGCAAGTAGTTTGTTTCAATCTACATTCAGACTCCATAATTCTTCCTCTGGATGTGGATGGTCTTTTCCCTCATGAGTCTTGTGGAGTTGTCTTAGAACCTTGCATTGCTGAGAAGAACCCAGTATATCAAAGATAGTCATCACAGATGCAATGTGTCTATAATTGTGAACAATGTTCCAAAACATTTTTTTGGCAAGCACATATTTTATATTCAAACAACATGGCCAGCCCATTGGAGTTGCACTCTACAGTAGAGTTTGAATGTTTGGCAGTTTAGTTTGGGAAAGGATCTCAGTGTCTGGTATTTATCTGCCAGGTAAGTTTCAGAATCTTCCTATGACAATTCAAATGGAAGTGATTTAGTTTCCTGGCACAGAACTGATATATTGTCCAGATTTCACAGGCATACAACAAGGTAAGTACAACAACTCTGTAGATTTTCAGCCTGGTTGTCAGCCTAATACCTCTTCTCTTCCATGTTTCCTTCAGAGCCTCCCAAACACTGAGCTAGCTCTGGCAATGCATGTGTCAACCTCATTATCAATGTGTACATCCCTGGAAAGTATGCTGCCAAGGTAAGTGAACTTATCCACAGCATTCAAAACTTCTCCATTTGCTATAACTGATGGTTCCACATATGGATGGTATGGAGATGGCCGATGGAGTACCTGTGTTTTCTTGGTGTTAATTGTTATACCAAAATTAGCACAAGCAGCAAAGTATTGATCCATACTATGTTGCATCTCTGCTTCAGAGGCTGCATTAAGTGCACAATCATTGGCAAGAGAGTTTGTTTAAAAAAAAAAATTGAACTTAATAGAAGATTTGACATATAAGAACTAAGTGAAATTTAAGGTACATACCAAAGACTAATTACAAGGGACTCAACAAGGACAGACTGTTTACCTTTTATGTATGTAAAATGTAAAACATATGTCTAAGACTGTTGTTAGTAATTGTGTAGTTCATACAAAAGATTGGGATAGAACTAAGTATGATATGACTTTAAAAAGTAAAACTGTTTAAGAATAGCTAAAAAGAGTAGTTATCTTATGCAAATGAGGTGCAAGAAGAAGAATGGACACAGAGATGAAAGAGGAGGACTGTTAGTTCTGAAAACCTACTTTCTTTTTTTTTTGGAGGGGGGAAGGCAGGTCAGTTGGGGTTATTTGCCCAAGGTCACATGGTTAGTAAGTGTGTCAAGTGTCTGAGGCAGGATTTGAACTTAGGTCCTCATGACTCCAGGGCTGGGGCTCTATTCACTGTGCCACCTAGCCACCCCAGGAAACCTACTTTCATTGGGAAATTGGTTCAAGAGGGAACAATACATACATATCTAGAAAAGTACAAAAATATTCTAAATTCAGAAAGAAATAGAAGCCAAGGGGAGAGGAAATGAGGAGAGGATAAGGGAGGGATCTCTAGAGAGGAGGTTAAAGGGGGATTATAAAAGGGTGTTTAGAGTAATGACAATGGGAGGATAAGGGAGGGATCCTTGGAAGGATAAGGGAGGAATCTTTAGAGGGGAGGGTGAGGGAATAGGTCAAAGGGAAGTATAAAAGAGTGTTTAGATTTATGGGAATGGGAGGATAAGTGAGGGATCCATGGTGGGGTGGTGGGGTATGTTAAGTAATAGGAGGACGAGGTAGCAGGCAGAAGTAAAGTAAAGGAGTTAGGAGGGATAGGAAATAAGAAATGTACTCAAATATAAAAACAAAGATCAGAAGTAGAATTTGTTAGGGAAAGTATATTTCTATATATGTATGTATGCATATGTGCATGTATATATCTATATATAAATATATCTATGTTTTATTGTAGCCTTTAGGGAGGATGGGGGGGGGGGGGAGAACAAAGTAAAAAGTGCGCAGTAGAGAACAAAAGAAAACTTACAAGAAAGCCAAGAAAAGATGGACAGCTCTCAACAAAACATGTAGTATTTAGGCTAGTATCAAGGCTCTTTTGAAATAGAAATTTTTTTCTATACATTTTTGAATTCCCCTCTTACATTCTGCTGTGTACATGACATCCTTTTTTCCCTTTTCTTAGCTTGTATTTGTTTCAATATTTAAGTTTATAATTTAAAAAAAGAATCAATCAAACAAAATCAAAAGAAAGAAAAAATAGAAGAAAATGTGAAATATCTCATTGGAAAAACAACTGAACTGGATTTAGGAGAAATCATTTAAGAATCATTGGACTACCTGAAAGCCATGACAAAAAAAAATAACCTAGACATCATCTTTCAAGGAAATCGACAAAAATTGCCTTGATATTCTAGAACCAGAGGGTAAAATAGAAATGGAAAGAATCTACTGATTACCTCCTGAAAGAGATCCCAAAATGAAAACTCACAGAAATATTATAGCCAAATTCTGGAGCTCTCAGCTTAAAGAGGAAATATTTCAAGCAGACAGAAAGAAACAATTCAAGTATCATGGAGCCACAGTCAGGAAAACACAAGAGTTAACAGTTTCTACATTAAAGGACCAGAGGGCAAAAGAGTTAGACAGGGGTGGAAAACTTGCCTAGAAGGCCACATGTGGCCCGGAGGCCGCAGGTTCCCCACCCCTGATCTGGGATTACAACCAAGAATCACCTAATCACAAAACTGAGTGTAATGCTTTGGGGAGGGCGGGGAAAGGGAGTGAAAAACGGATATTCAATGAAATAGAGGACTTCTGGGCGTTTCTGATGAAAAGACCACAGCTGAATAGAAAATTTGGCTTTCAGATATAAGACTCAAAAGATGCATAAAAAAGGTAAACAGGAAAGAGAAATCCTAAGGGATTCAATAAGGTCAACTTGTTTACATTTCTACATGGGAAAATGACATTTGTAACTCCTAAAAACATTCTCATTATTAGAGTAGTTAGAAGGGGTGTAGGTAGATAGAAAGCATAGGTATGAGTTGAATATGATGGAATAATTATCTTTAAAAAATTAAATTAAGGAGTAAGAAAGAAGAATGCACTGAGAGAAAGGGAAAGGGAGAGATAGAACGGCATAAATTATCTGACATAAAAGAGGCCCAAAAGAGATTTTACAGTGGAGGGGGAAATGGGGGAAGTGGGGAGGGGAGCACATGAACCTTCCTCTCATTGAAATTGACTCAAAAAGGGACTATCACACACACTCAGTTGTAGAAATCTATCTTGCCATAAAGGAAAGTAGGAAGGAAAGGGGATGGGGGAAGGGGTGGCTGATAAAAGGGATGGCAATTTAGGGGAGGTAAAAATCAGAAGCAAAACATTTTTGAGAACAGATAGGATGAAAGGAGAGAGAGAGTAGGATAATCAGGGGAAAAACAGGATGGAGGGAAATACATATTTGGACATCATTACTGTGAAAAAAAAGTTACAGCAAGTTTCTCTGATAAAGACCTCATCTCTTAAATATATAGAAAACTGAATCAAATTTCTAGAAATAAGAGCCCTTACCCAATTGATAAATGGTCAAGGGATATAAACAGGCAGTTTTTAGACAAAGTAATTAAGGCTATCTATAGTCATATGAAAAAATGTTCTAAATCACTCTTGATCAGAGAAATGAAAATTAAAAGAACTCAGCTCTACCATCACATACATATCAGATTGGCTAATATGACAGAAAAGGAAAATGGCAAATGCTGGAGGGGATGCAGAAAAATTAAAACGCTAATGCACTGTGGGTAAAGTTGTATATTGATTTAAATCTTCTGGAAATTAATTTGGAGCTATGCCCAAAGAGCTATAAAACCATGCATACCTTTTGGTTTAGAAATACCACCACGAGTTCTTTATCTCAAAGAAATAAAAAACAAAAAGGAAAAGGACCTATATGTACAAAAATATTTATAGCAGCTCTTTCAGTGGTGGCAAAGAATTGGAAGTTGAGGGGATGTACATCAACTGGGGAATAACTGAACCAATTGTTGTGCATGATTG
>CM053588.1:146696230-146720848 GCA_028646515.1 Pseudochirops corinnae
TTTCTGCATTGGAAGATTATATAACCATAGGCTGGCTTCTACCTGTTGCTCTCTCCCTGGCAGATGCCATGTTGGGTGGTGGGGGAGAGTCCTTTCTTATGAGAAAGAATAAAGACCTTTTCTGACCTTAGATTCAGACTCTGAACTCTTTCATTTCACACATCACCAACTCTGAGAGAAAGACACTGAGAGGTGGCATGTTCCAGGCAAGTTAAACCACCACCACCACCACCACCTTCCATCAAACATGGATGGAAACAGCCTAGGACCCTGAGCCCACAAGCCCTGGGAACAATTGCAACCACTCAGACCACTGGCCTTATATCTAGCCTGGGTTCCTGCTGCCATGTTTAAGGAGAGCTGTCAGTGTGGGAAAGGAGTCCACCTTCCTTGTGACCACCAACACCTACTGACAGATAAACTCATGAGCCCTGAGAATTTAGGGAATTCTACAAGAAACTTCCTCCTAAGTTGATATAAAATCATTAATGATTATCTTTGGTTCAAACAAGTCTAAATCTTTCTAACCACATGATGCAGAGTCTACACTCCTCCATCTTGTCCATAAGACTTAGCATAATAAACTGTCAAATGATTTGCTAAGATCTGGGTAAACTATGTCTATAACATTTCCACCATCTAGTAACGCTCCCAAAAAAGGAAATGAGGATTGTCTGGCATGACTTGCTCTTCTTGAAGCCATGCTGACTCTTGGGGATCACCACCCCCATTTCTAGATGTTAACTAATATTTCTCTTTTGATGAAAGGTGTTCAAATTCTGCCTGGAATTGAGGTTAATTAAATTTAGTGATCTGTAGTTTGCAGAGATGCTTTTCCTCATATAGCACAGTCTTTGGTAATTGTAATCTTCTAATTGACATGGGATGCTAAAGTCAGATATTGGAAACAGATGAACTCTAAAGTGAGATATGATCCTCATGACATCAGGATTTCATAACCCAAATGTATCATGTTGTAAATTTGTGGTACTTCCAATATGTACCTTGTTTTCTCCTTTAATAAACCACCTCTAGTATGTTTATATTTTTTTCCAGAAAATACAGCTTTATTAAATTTTATTTCCTTCTCTTAAAAAATTTTAAAAAACAAAACAAAAAAAAAACCCTTAATAACACATATATTGTGACTGGGTTGTCTTGAAAATATTCCTCATAGGCTTAGTGTGGCAGCACTTACCTCTAATTCCTGTTACTGGAAACTTGGTCTCCTGGCCTCCAGTCTCTCTCCACATAGCACAGATCTGACCATCTCACTCCCCTGCTCAGCAAATTTCAGTGGCTCTCTATTGATTCAAGGATAACAATCTCCATTTGCTATTTAAAGTCCTGCCCCATCAGGCTCCAACTTAAATCTCTGAACTCATTTTCTGTTATTCCCCATCATGCATTCTGTGTACTTGGCCTATTTGCTAGTCCCCATACATCACAATCCATTTATAATCTCCATGCCTTTGCATGGCCTTTTTGAATAGGAAGAAGTGATAAGAACCTGAAGTAGAGTGGTAGTCATGTAAATGAAGAGAGGATGATGGATATGAGAGATGAAACCAGGAAACAAGGAAAGAAGTTTATCTACTTTGGAGAATGATTCACAGGTCCACCTTGGGGAAGCGAATAAAGAACATGGTAGAGTTGGTTACTAGTATATACCAAGGCAAAAAGAAACATCGTCCCACAGGATACTTGATCATCATATACTGTAAACAATTACAAAAAAGACCACCTTGAAGTCCATTTTACCTATGTGTATCTCTTGCCCAAGATGAGGAAATATTCTCCAAATAATTTGTTAAAACTCTCCAAATTAAATCTCTATAGATATAGATATACTTTAATATTTGGAGATTTCAGTACAAACATGGGCATAGGAGAAGATGATGAAAACTATGTAGGAAAACTTGGTTTATTTATAAAAAGTGAAAGAAATCAGTCAGTCAAAAAGCACTCAGTAATGGCTATGTGTCAAATATGGTATGTTTATATATCATGAATATTTTCTTTAAGAAGAGTTAGATTTAATTGTGTTGTGAGTACCAACATGAGAGTAATTTCTGAACTTACTGTATATAGTCAGACAATTGACTTTTTAGTGTGAGATAAAAATCAGTACCAAATCAGGAGAAAAAAATAAAAATGAAGAGATCACAGATTTATAGCTACAGTATACATTAAAGGGCTTTGATTCTAGCAACGTTAGAGATCATTTAGGCTGACAATCTCTTTTTACAGATGAGGAAGCCGAAACCAAGAAAAATTAAGTGAATTGCCTAAGGTCACACATATAGTGGCTAAAGCAGTATTGACCCCAGGTCTTTGTGATTCCAAATCTACCATTCTACCCCACGTCCTACCATTTAGTGTCATCTGCCAGTTAAATGAAGGTATATTGTTTGCTACCGCCTAAACTTTGAGTTCTTTCTCCTTACCTTAATCCATACTTCCTCAAGGCCAAGACACAGGCCCTGTCCTTGGTTCTGGTCCATTAACCGTCCCTGTGATATTACACAAATCACTTTCTTCTCTCTAGAGTCTAGACTATAGTTTTCTCATCAGCAAAATAAGGGCAATGGATTCAGGGGTAGGGAACCTTCTAGGTTGTTCTTTCTGTGTGGCCTTCTAGGACCTTGGATACAACCTTTTGACTGAATCTAAGTTTTATAGAACAAATCTTTTTATTAAGGGGATTTGGAGTAATTCAAAAGGATGTACTTGAGGACCTAGAGGGCCACATGGGGCCTTGAGTCTGCAGGTTCCCCACCCCTGGATTAAATGGTTTCAAAGACCCCTTACAACTCTGATACTCTATATTCTAAGTTTTAAGATTCTTTCTAGTTCTTATGTATAATACTCTAAGCCAGTCTATTTAAATAAGCTGTTAACACCAAAAAAATGGGGGGAGGGGGAATGGATGAAAGAACGGACATGGATTATCATCATTGTTAAAGGATGTTTAATCAATATAACACTAGTTATAGAAATCAGCTGTCAATAAGCAGTTGATCTCTGCTAAATTGAGAGATATAGCAGTTAAGAGGAACACTAATTGAGGATTCTAAGTTCGCTTGTAAAAATCTTACAGAGAAGCTCACAGCATGATTGGAGGAGACAACATGCAAACCACTATGTACCAACAAAATGTATATAGCATATATATGGGAGGTAATTTCAGGGGAAATGCAGTAAGATTAAAGAGGATTAGGAAAGGATTCTTGAAGAAGCTTTGCTGAGAGTTGTAAAAAACCAGGACAGCCTGGAGGCAGAGATGGGAGGGGAGAGAATTCCAGGTATGTCGAATAGCCAGTAAAAATGCCTGGAGTCAGGAGATCTTAATATAGTGTGCAAAGAATAGCAAGAAGCCAGTGTTACTGGATTATAGAGTTCCTGCAATGGAATAAGGTATAAGAAGACAGGAAAGGTAGGAAGAGACAAGGGTTATGACGGGTTTTAAAGGCCAAATAGTCTTTTAACCTTGCTCCTGAGGGTGATGGGAACCTACTGGAATTTGTTAAATAGAGGAGGTGACATGGTTGGCTCTGTGCCAGAGCTGAGTGGAGGATGGACTGGAATAGGGAGAGACTTGAGGCAGGGAGAACAACCAGCAAGCTATTGTAATAGGCATGAGGTGATGAGAACCTGCACCAGGGTAATGGCAGTGTTAGAAGAGACAAGGGGCAATATATAAGGGTAGAAGCATCAACACTTGGCAACTGATTGGATATGAGAAGTGAGTGAGAGTAAGAAGTCATGCCTTAGCCCGAGGTTGTGAAACTGGGTGACTGGGAGATGTATAGCACCCTTAACAGTAATGGGAAATTACAAAGAGAGGAGAGTTTGGGGGGGAAATATGAGTTCAAGTTTATGAATGAGTTTAAGTTGTCTATAAGATATCCAGTTTGAGATGTCTGATAGTGTGAGAGGTAGCAGAGGGTTAAGTTTCCACAGGACTGCAAAAACTGCTAAAGTAAAGATTACTCATTATAAATTGTGAGAAACAGTAGAAGTCAGGTTTCCATAGAATTGCTGGACAACACTAATGTAAAATAACAGAAGTTAGCAGACAGCAAGTGGATCTAACTAATCAGAAAGCAGATAGTGGCCTTGGGATTCTCAGGCCAAGTTAAGGACAGATCTGGGCTAGCCAGTGAGAGGTCAAAGACTAGGTATTTCAGGGTTACTACTGTGCTTGCTTAATGAAACTCATGTATCATGTATAATATCGCCATGCCCAGCATAGAATTAGATTCTCATTAGCAATAATGTATGATAATTGGAGGGACATACCCAGAAGAGAATGAACCAATCCATCCTCTGAAGGGAGTGTTTACATGACACTGAAGCATAAAACTTGCTTTGCTTTTGTATGCCTCACTCCTCTTTCCAAAAGAAGGGCTGAGTCCGCTTTTGATCAGAGGTGTTCAATTCCTTTGGATTTCTTCTCAGTAAACTTCTTTTGATACTCAGATTTTGATATCAATTTGTGTTTGCATTTCCAACAACTGGTAGTTGGAAATGTATGAATGTAAGTATGCAGAGAGGTTACTATTAGACAAATAGATATGAGAACTATCTGCATAGATATGATCATTGGATTAATGGTGGTTGATTAGATAATCAAGCAAAATAGAGGGAGAAAAGAAGAGAGTCTGAGAAAGCTTTTGTAGGATATTCATCATTAGTGGGCACAGTCTGGATAAAGCTTCATTCAAAGAAACTGAGAAAGATCAGTGAGATAGATAGGAAGAAAATCAGGAGCAGTATCACAAAATTTTAGGGAGAAGAGCATAGTGAGAAGTGAAGAAGGATGTGGATTAAGAAAAGGTAATTAGATGTGGCAATGAAGACATCACTGATAACTTTACAGAGAACAGTTTCAGTTGGATGATGAGGTCAGAAGCCAGGATGCAGAGAATTAAGAAGAGAGTAAAAGGAAAGGAATGGGGTCTACCAATTATAGATGGTCTCAAGGAACTTAATAATAAAAGGGAAGAGAGATACAGGACAATGGCAAGATCAGATCAAGCGAAGGTTTTTTTGAGGATAGAGAGACGCGGACATGTTTATAGGCAGCAGGAAATAAGCCAATAGAAAGGGGGAGATTCAGGATGAATGAGAAAGCTGGGATGTTAAAGGGGCAATCTGCTGTACAGATGGGATGGAACTGGAATACTCATGAATATAGATGGGAAGAACCACCTCATTGTGTGAGACAGCAATGAAAAAAGGGATAGTAGTGGAAGGCATCTAAGTGATGTACAGTGAGGAGTAAGGGGAAAGAGGGAGCTTTCTTGGAGTGGCCTCAATGTTTTTAGTGAAATATGAGGCAAGCATCTTAGCTGAGAAGATGAGGGAGGGGAAGAAGGAAGGCATGAGGAAGTTTGGAAGAATCCCTGGGTATAAATAGTAAATCAGTGAGGGAGGTGTAAAAGGATTGCCTTTCTACAGTGAGGTCCCAGATTGAGATTACACAAAATATACTTTGTGGTGGACCCTGTCAGTACAGTTTTGTGATTTTCTCCAGCTGCGTTCATCACCATATGAGTCAGAGTGAAGGCAGCAGTTGGTAGGAGTAATCTAAGGCTGAGGTTTGACAAAGCAATATCAGTGATAGGATGATGGCAGTGGTGGGGAACCCTGCAGCCTGGAGGCCACATGTGACCCTCTAGGTCCTCAAGTCAGTGAAAGGGCTGCACTTGAGGACCTAGAGGTCCACATGTGGTCTCCAGACTGCAGATTCCCCACCCCTGGATTAGGGGGTAAGGAGCTAGAAAGGAGAGTACAGGGTACAGTTGAGCTGGTACACTAATAGGTCAAGATAGAGAAGAGAGGAGAATGAATCTAGTATAGGGGTGATGATCTGAGAAAGACCTGAGGGGCAGAACTGGATGTCATGGTGAGGACAAGGAGAAATGTTTGAAGTTACATAGCAGAAGGAGAGGTAGAATGATAACAGATTACAGGTTAGATAAATGAATTTCAGAATTCATGAATGTGGAAGTGAACCACTTGTGAGTAATGTCAAGATCAAGGGTATAACCATCTCTGTGTAGCTGAGGTGAAGTGATCATGGGAAATGAGTAATTTGAAGAATTGGGAGGTTAGGGTGTTTGAGGGAGCATTAATATGTGTATTGAAGGCCCCTAGGATAAGGGCTAGAGTTAGGGAGAAAAGAAAGACTGTAAATCAGGGATTAAAGACTTTGAGGAAGGAAAAATATCTAGACAATCCTCAGAATCTTGATTGGGTGATAGATATAGATTAAATGAACCTCAAAGAAGCACAGGCATGGCAGTAGAGGAAGGCCCTGGAAATGGAAGTGGGAAGCAAAGAATAGTCCAACCACCTACCATGACCAGGGAGTGGGGCAGGGGGAGGGGGGAGAGGTAAGAGTAAAAATACAACCCGTGCTAGAAAGGATGGCCAGGGAATCTATGTCATCAAGAGGGAGCCAGATCTCAGTGAGTGCAAGGAGAGAGAGAGAAAGGGGGAAAAAATTATAATGGAAGCAGGCATTTCAGAGAGCACAGTGGAAGGGGTAGAGAGCTTTAGAGTGGCACGTTAATAGGGTTGGATTGAGGAGGGTGGGAATAAGGGAGCAGTCACTGAGGGACATAAGATGGGGTTTGAACAGTGGCAATGGGTGATCCCCTGGGATGGGGAAAGTCATGACAGGGTGGATATTCATCACTGAGGAAGGAGTTCAGGTAGGTTATCACTGGGGGTTTGGCCTCATGCTGGAGTTGTCTCAGAATGTTAGACAGCACTGACTGTCTCATTCCCATGTTGACCAAGGAGACTAGCTGTAAGTGATGTGAGGATGCAGCTTGATGAAGTGGGACCCTACCATTTCACACATTTACTAGCCCTGTGATCCTGAGCCTTGGTTTGCTCATCTACAAAATGAAGAGTTTGCCTCAAGGGCTTCTAAGGTCCTTCCAGCTTTAGATCTAGGATTCTATATAGGCAAAAAATCCTCTGACTCTAGCTTGAATGCTGTGTAGAATGCATAAGGACACCTGGTTTTGAATGACAAATTTATGTCAGATCAAGTCACCTCAGCTCACTCAACCAAAATTGTATCTTTAAAATGATGGGGCTAGCCTACGACAAATGGAAGCCTCTTTCAGTGATACATCCCAGGATGATTTTTCTCTCAAACACTGTTTCTATTCTTTCTCTCAGTGTTCCAAGGAGAAACCTTCCAAGTGCCCACTAGGGAGTTACTACCTTGCATAAATAAAGACAAAATAAGAAAGCATGTAACTGCTCCAAATGAACATGGTCCTGATGATCTACATCCTCGGTTATGGGGTCACTATCAGTAATATTTGAAAGATCCTGCAGAACAGGTTAGGAGGGACTTACCACAAGACTGGAGAAAAGCAAAAATGGTCCTGATTTAAAAAAGAAAAAAGGAAAGAGAAATTAATTTGCAAACTATAGGTCAGCAGAAGACTTCAGTTCCTGGCAAAGTTCAACAACATATGACAGAGATCATTCATATATGAAAGCCCAACAAAGGAAGCAAGCAGTGATCACAAAGAGGCAGCATGACCTAATCAAGTATTGATTTTCCAGACACACTTACTTTCACTTATAAGAGGGGTGCCCCAGTGACACTTCTGGCAAAAACTGAAGGTTTGTGGAGACTAAAAGAAAGAGACCTGGAAAAGTAAAGGAGAAAGACTTCAGATGTAAAACAGGCATTCCCCATTCTACAAAGTTGGGAGACTTGAATATCTTAATTGCATATGAAAAAGGTTAGCAAGACAATGAACCAGTCTACTGTGTGTAGAGTGTGGTCATACCATTGTCTCTAACCACTCCTCTGTTTAGTATTGGCAAAGGAGTATGGGAAGTGATCATTCAGGTGAGGTTTAATGGCTTATCCAGGAAATTGAATTTTGCATGAGGAAGAATTTGTCCATAGGAGTCAAAGTTTCTCCTATTTCCTGCCTCTGAGGTTAGGGTCTTTGGCAGTCAAGGGCTTTGACTTGGGGAGTCAAGTCAGTTTCTGTTGATTCTTAGTGGAGGGTGGTTAGCCCAGCTGAACAATCTCTATTGGACTCCAACTTGGTAACACTGGAGTTGAATGGAGTTCAAAATCGCCCAGTCAGTCTAGCTGCTGAAGGTAAAATGAGAAGCACAGCTGCCTGTGGAAGTGAGCCCAGGACATTAGCCAACAGAGCCCCGCAGTAGAGCCTGTGTGACCTGAGAGGGCCCAATGATTGAGCAGCCTTTACATTTCCATGTAGCAGCAGGCACAGAGCAACATGAAGACAAACTGATCTTGTCTCTGCCCCTAGATTCTATGCATATTGATAGGAGAATGTATTGGGGAAAATGATTTTGTATTACTGTTTTTGCCATTTGAATAAAAGCCTTTGCTAAACTGCTGAGTCTGCTGAGTGGTTGATAAGGGGAAAGCACTCTTGGTGAGAGCTGGTGAGATAGTGTTTAGAACAGTGGTTCTCAACCCTCCTAATGCCACGACCCTTTAATACTCATATGTGGGTGTATCTGCATGTGGGTGGACTCATCTGGAGACAGATAGAAGGAGCTGTGTCTCGGTTCCTAAGACCATCGGAAATATGTGTTTTCCGATGGTCTTAGGCGACCCCTGTGAAAGGGTCGTTCGACCCCCAAAGGGGTCGTGGCCCACAGGTTGAGAACCACTGGTTTAGAAGCATTGACACAGCCTTATCCCTAGAACTCAAGAGCAATAACAGTGTTTCAGGAATCTGTGATTGGCCCTGTGCCGTTTAACATATTTTTTCAGAGATTTGGATGAAAGTAGACAGTATGTTTATCAAATGTATAGATATCATACAGCTCAGAGGGATTGCTCATTGGCAGCAAGACAGATTTTTTGTGGTCTAGGGGTGCTGGGAACCCTGAAATTCAAGGGAAAAAGGTGAGGGTGTGCCTTGAAAGTATTTGTTTCAAGCCCTCTTTCAGTCAGAGACAAGGTTTATGAAAACACCACTTGGGATGGGTGAGATTTTAAGAATCTGTGCTAGTGGCTAGATTTTAAGTATTTGAACCTGTGTGGTGCTTACTGACAAGCCAGCCAGATTCTTAAGGAACCTGTGCAATTTAATGGGAGTGGGGAGTGGGGCAAAATGAACCTTTTATACAGAAAGACCATGGGAAGATCTAGATGTGATCTAGGAGTGACTAATAGCCTAGGATGATCTGGAGGTAATAGACAGTGAAGGTTGAGCTGGGTCATGGTTAACAGAGAATGATGGGCTGGGCATGGGGCCACAATGAAAGGACATTTGAAAGGATTACTGGGATGGGCAATGCTTCAAGTGAATGCTAAGGACTGGACCATGTGGGAAAGTTGAGGGTTATTTAGGGGTTCAAAACCTATCCCCATCAGATTTAGGATCCAAAAAGATCTTGATAGACTTTGACCATAGAATATATGGTCAAATCTTCTTCAGTAGTGTGTGTGTGTGTGTGTGTGTGTGTGTATGTGTGTGTATGTGTGATTTATCAAACTGTTAATTCTCTTTTCACATTTTTTTTGCATCACACGCATTTCTTTTCCCAATGTTTCCTCTATCCCTCTTATCACTTTCTTTAACTCTTCGTGGAATTCTTGTTTGACTTTGGTCCAATTAGCATTTTTCTTTGTGGCTTTGTTTGTGGCTGTTTCACAGTGTTGTTTTCTTCTGAATTTAGGTCTTGGTCTTCCCTTCCATCAAAATAGCCTTTTATGGTTAATTTTGTTGTTGTTGTTTGCTCATTTTTCCAGCCTATTTCTTGACTTTGAACTTAAAGTTAAAGTTCATTTGGGGATGAGGAGGCATAGTCCCAAGCTTCAGGCTTTTTCATGCTGCTATTTTCAGAGCTAGTTTTAGGAAGTCTGAAAGTTTTTGTGCTTCCAGGGTTGTGCGATTCTGAGAAGGGTGTAGTCACTACTGTCTTGCTCTGTGGTCTGGTCTTTACCCAGGAAGGGCCCCTGAGTCATTGTAGCTACATGTCCTGGCATTCCTTTCTATTTTGGTACTGTGAAGAGGATCCTTGCCCCTTGTGACCCACCCCTAGAGCAGGATTTCCACCATGGAACTGAGACTAAGAGCTGCATATGGGCAAGAGTGTTGCCAATCAGTGCTGACCATATCCAGTACCAACAAAGAGTCCTGCTTAATCTCTTCCTGATCAATTGTCCAACTCCCTTACTGTCTTGAGTCATTTCTTGCATATGCTTTAGTGAGGGTGCCTTTTAGTCAGTCAATAAATGTTTACTAAGTGCCTATTCTGTGACAGGCATTGTACTAAATGCTGGGATACAAAGAAAGGCAAAAGACAGTCCCTGCTCTCAATGAGCTCACAGTGTAATAGAGGAGACAACATGTAAACAACTATGAATAAGCAAAATACATACAGGACAAATTAGAGATAATCAACAGAGGGAATATGGGTTGGACTAGATGGCTACAAAGGTCCCTTACAACTTTCAAAATCTGAGATTTTGTGAGACAACATTTGTCCAAAAGAGAGTTATAGTCATTTACAAACTCAAAGAATCACTAGAGTGATATAGCAACCAAAAAACTCTCATGAAATCTTGTACTATATAAAAAGCTACAGCTTTCAGGAATAGGGAGGTGATAAGTGAGAGAATGGAAAAGTAGAGAGGGCAATCTGCTGGAGAAGATGAGATGGGGTGCAATCCTTTATGCAAATAGAAGGTTTTGCTTTGACAAGGAGAAGGGCCACTTCTTCATATGAGTCAGGGGTGAAGGAGAATAGTAGTAGAAAGGGATACAGCAGGAAAAGGAAAAGATTTAAGATGAAAACAAGTTTGTTGTCCATAGATCAGGCAGTCCAGAAAGCTCAGTGGAAGGGGTTGGGAGTATTTGGCAGGAACTTTGGATTGGGTGAAGTGAAGGGGATGGAAATATGAAGTCAAATAGGGAGACTTGACATTTAGATTTTCTTTTCTTTTGTTTTAGTAAATTAATTTGTTTTTAATTTTAACATTTAGTTCCATAAGTTTTAATTTTTTTCCACTTTCCTTCTTTCCCCCCTTCCCAAGACAGTGTGCAATATGATATTGGCTTTACATATATGTATATATATATATATATATATATATATAGATAGATAGATAGATAGATAGATAGATATTCTTATTAAACATATTTTCACATTAGTCATGTTATAAAGAAGTAAAATCCATGAGAAAGAAAACAAAACAAAACAAAAAAAGAGCAAATATTATCCTTCAATTTGCATTCAAACTCCATATTTCTCTGGATGTGGATAGCATTTTCCATCATGAGCCTTTTGGAGTTGTTTTAGGTCCTTGCATTGCTGAGAAGAGCCAAGTTTCTCAAAGTCAATCATCTCACAATGTGGTTGTTACTGTGTACAGTGTTCTGGTTCTGCTCACTTCACTCAGCACAAATTCATATAAGTGTTTCCAGGTTTTTCTTAAGTTCACCTGCTTATCATTTGTTATAGCACAATAATATTCCATTATGTTCATATACCACAACTTGTTCAGCCATTCCCCACTTGATGGGTATCATCTCAATTTCCAGTTCTTGGCCACCACAAAAAGAACTGCTGTAAATATTTTTGTACATGTGAGTCCTTCTCCCATTTTTATGATCTCTTTGGGATACAGCCCTAGAAATGGTATTACTGGGTCAAAGGTTATGCACATTTTTATAGCCCTTTGAGCATAGTTCCAAATTACTCTCCAGAATGCTTGGATAGGTTTACAACTTCACCAACAAGTGCGTTATAGTGTCCCAATTTTCCCACATCTCCAGCATTTTTAATTTTCTTGTTTTGTCATGTTAACCAATCTGATAGGTGTTATGTGATACCTAAAAGTTGTTTTGATTTGCATTTCTCTAATCAATAGTGATTTAGAGCATTTTTGCATATGACTATAGGTAGCTGTTGTTTTTTTCCTCTGAAAACTGCCTGTTCATATCCTTTGACCATATATTAATTGGAGAATGACTTGTATTCTTTTATGAACTTGAATCAGTTCTCTCTATATTTTAGAAATGAGACTTTTATCAGACACTGTTCTTAAAAATTCTTTCCCAATTTTCTGCTTCCCTCCTAATCTTGGTTGTATTGGCTTTGTATGTGTGAAAACTTTTCAATTTAATGTAATCAAAATTATCCATTTTGCATTTCATGATGTTCTCTATCTATTGTTTGGTCATAAATTTCTCCGTTCTCCATAAATCTGAGAGATAAACTAGTCCTTGCTCTCCCAATTTGTTTATAGTATCAGCCTTTATATCTAAATTGTGTAACCATTTGGACTTTATTTTAGTATATGGTGTAAGACATTGGTCTATGCCCAGTTTCTGCCATACTATTTTCCAGTTTTCCCAGCAGTTTTTGTTAAATAATGAATTCCTATCCCAGAAGCTGTGGTCTTTGGCTTTATCAAACAGTAGATTACTAAAGTCATTGACTATTATGTCTTGTGTACCTAACCTATTCCACTGATCCATCACTCTATTTCTCAGCCAGTGTAAAGCTAAGCACAAGCAGCTTTCCAGAAGAATGCTACTGTGAACAACTTTTAAGGTTCTGATTACTTAGTATAGTGAACATTCTATTTATTCAATAACAAATCTGAGCAAAACATTCACAGTAAATCAAGGCGCAGCATTCACAATGTTACAGCTTATCACAGATAAAATACAGCATTTACAACAACTTATTACAGAAAATGGTCACATAGTTTTCACCACAGTGGTCACACAGCTTTGAACAAAGTATAATAATTTAGTCAATCAATCACTTAGTAACTCATTCAATCAACTCAATCATTCAATCATCCTTAAGGATGATTATGTGAAAAGTGTTTTGTAATTGTATTCATATAGTTCCTAGGTTTGTTTTGGCAGGTAGACCCCCAAATATTTTATGATATCTACAGTAACTTTAAATGGAAGTTCTCTTGCTGTTGGGTTTTGTTTGTAATATATAGAAATGCCAGTGATTTATGTGGGTTTATTTTATATCCTGCAACTTTGCTAAAGTTGTTTATTATTTCAAGTAGTTTTTTACTTTATTCTCTAGGATTCTCTAAGCGTATTATCATATCATCTGCAAATAATAATATCTTAGTTTCTTTTTTGCTTATTCTAATTCATTTAATTTCTTTTTCTTCTCTTATTACTAAGCCTAACGTTTCTAATACCATATTGACTAACACTGGTGATACTGGACATCCTTGTTTCACCCCTAATCTTATTGGAAGTGCTTCTAGCTTATCCCCATTACATATAATGCTTGTTGATGAAATGTTACTTTTCATTTTAAGGAAAGCTCCATTTATTCCTATGCTCTCTAAGTGTTTTTAATAGGAATGGATGTTATATTTTGTCAAAAGCTTTTTCTGCATCTATTGAGATAATCAAATGGTTTCTATTAGTTTAGATTTAGATTTTCAAAGTCGATAACATCAAAACTCAAAGTCAGTACATTCAAAACTATGACCTAAGGGTAGAGTTTTTGTGGAGCTCTTTCAGAGCCCTGAGAAATTGAAATGACAGAGCAAGAACTTGGAGCAGGAATGATAATACTCTCCTTCCTTAAGACCTTCTTGGAGACTTGATGGATGGCACTATCTCCCTGTTGCAGTTTGAGGTGCTAAGATCCCCAAAATATAAGGGTAAAGGGGGTTCTGCCTCGAAAGAATTTGATCACTTAAGCCTTCTTTGAGTCAAAGTAGCAAGGTTTTATGGTAACACCATCATGGTGAGCAGATTCCTAGTAAACCTGCTATTGTCATGGCCATAGGAGAGACAGAATTCCTGGTAATTCTGCAAATTTAAAGGGGATGAGATTGATACTTAGATTAAAAAAAAAAAGACTGTGAGAAGGTCTGGATGGGACTAAGGGGTGGTAAATTCCCTGGGTGGTTAGGTGCAACAGTGAAAAGATCTAGATGGGATTAGGGAGTACAAAGTAAGCTAATTAAGTAATCAAGGTGGGTTGGAGTGGGTTGCTATGCCTTGGGCAGAAGCACCAGTGATCTGGACTACTCAAATCTATGAGAAAATTTAGGGTCCAGGTCCCATCACCTCATCATCCCCACCACAGTAACAGGAAACTGCTAAGATGGAATGATGCTTCTTCTCTTCCTATAGGAAGCTGGAGATCAGGGAAAAGAAATGTAGGTATGATGGTAAGTCACTCACCTCTCTACTTCATATTCCTAGCAGAGGCTGGAGATCAGGCAAGAGATGGGAGCAGGACATGGAAGGAATGGAGCCATAAAATGGCCCCTCTTGCCTCTCCTTTTTATAATCCTTCCAGAGTCTAGAGATGAGACAGGAAATGAGTTGTGGAAGATGGAACTATAGGTTTCCCTTTGGTCTGAGTTTCCTGCCCTAGTTATTCCAACTCTGCAGTCTTCAACTTAAGCTGGGGTCTAGAAGGGAGACCCTGCTCAGCTCCTGGAATCACAGTCACTTAGCTAATTTGTTTTTGAACTAGTTCCTTACTCATTATGCAGCCTATGGCCAATTACCATTCATCACCCTGGAATGTTGCCCTTAGGTCCACGTCTGTTCCTTTTTCTGGACTGATTCTGTGACCTGGAACTGGGTTATGAACTACAGAGCTAATATCTGGCATGGCCCTTGGACTTCTTGCCCTGCGCACAGCCCTGGTTTTCTTTTAGCTAGAATGCTCTGCAGTGTCCTGGCCAGATCCCACCTCCAATGTCCACAGATCTTTCTGCCTGTTTCCCTAAGCTGACCTGGCCTGGAAAGAGAGCCCATTGTAAATCTTTTTTCTTGGGTTTCCTAGTCAGGACTTGGTCTGATGTTTTCCCTAGATCTTTGTGGATGAGTTATAAAGTAGAACTAGGCTGTATTTCTTGCTATTCCGCCATCTTGGCTCTGACTCCTTAGCATAAATCTTAACCAAAAGGAGAATGGAGACTGATTATGACTAGCCAGTAGAGGTTCCACCCAGATTTATGGCCTGGGTGAGGCTGGAAAGGGGCATGCACATTGTACTCTCTCACTAAAAGGCAATGGGCACATTAGGCAAAGATAATAATATAACAATAATAACAACTTCTGGCACTTCAAGTGCTTTAAGATTTTATAATGCTCTTGATAGATATTATCCTATTGAGCCTCACAGTAACCAAGCTTGGTGATGAATAAATCAGTAAGTATTTTGTCAGGCAGATACAAAGACAAAAATGGCCCATGCTCTAAAAGCCTTTTTACATTCTATTGAGGGAGACTATATGTACACATATAAATATATACAAAATAAATAAAAGTTAATTTTTGAGGGACAGGATTGTGAGGTATTAGCAGCTGGTGGAATCAGTAAGATCAGGAGGTGAGGAAGGAGTACTCTGGGAATGGGGAATGGCTAAGGAAGAAACCAAAGATCCCGAAACCAAAGATGGAGTGACATATATGAGGAACAAACAGTATGAAAACCAGAGTAGCTGCTCTGCAGAGTTAATGTCACGTCTGACTATGCCTAAAGGGCATTAATGTATAATAAGAGGTAGGCATTTAATATATGAGGAAACTGAGGCAGAGACATTAAGAGATTTGTTCATATAGATAGTAAACATGAGGAGGGGACAGAGAAGTGTGTAATTCAAAATCCAGGTCTTTGTGAATCCAGGTCACTATTCATTATCCCAGAGTTCACCACACAAGAAGCTCATGAGTTTCTCCCAACTCTCTGGAATTCCATTTCTATCTTTGTCTCTTCTGAATCTTTAAAGGAGAATGGGTATGGCCCTTACTTCTTTGATGCTATTTGATATCTCTTGTTCTTGGAAAGGTTAATGCCTAGGAGACTTTAGCTAAGAGAATATTTGGCATAAACATGTCTAGCTGGCCATATGGAAAATTTGCAGTTTCACTTTGGCTTTCCTTTTCTTAGTAAAATTCTTACTGAGTTTGTTCCGTTATCATACAAATTGTAACCAAGAACACTTGGAAAATTCTTTCCACATTAACCAACTCTGCTTTCTTGGTTTTATCTGAAACTGACTTTTTTGGTCATTTTGATCTTTATCTTGTTCCAACACATATAAGGTATGACTCAGTATAATAAATGAACAAAACTAGAATCTGCAGAATGAATTCATGTTTTATACATGTTACTATATTTTAAGACATAAAAAAGTCATGGTACAAGGACTTGTGGGGCAGCAAAGTTGCACAGTGAATAGTGTGCTGCACCTAGAGTTAGAAAGACTTATATTCCTCAGTCAAATCTGACTTCAGATACTTAGTAGTTGTGTGTCCTCTTAACCCTCAGTTTCCTCATCTGTAAACTGAGCTGGCGCCAAGAAAACTCAAATGGGGTCACGCATAATCAGACATGACTTAAAAGGCTCAACATAAACAACAAGGACTTTTAAAAAATGCTATCCACCTCCAGAAAAAGAGCTGATAGACTCAAAGTGAAATTTGAAGGCTATTTTCTTTCTTTAATTTTTTTTTTGGACATGGCTAATGCAGGGAATTTATTTTGCTTGGCTTTATATACTTACAACAGGTTTTGTTTTTCTTGCCTTTTCAATGGGTGGGAGAGAGAAAGGTGGGAGGAAGAAAATTCAGAACTGAAAATAAAATAAAATTTAATTTTTAAAAATCAAGTCATGATAGATTTTCTGGATTTGCCCTTTGTAGCTAAACTCTTTTAAAAGGCCATATACCATAGGTGTGTCTATTTTCTCTTCTCTCATTGTCTTCTGAACTCCTAACAAATCTGGCTTAAGACCTTATCATTCCACTGAAACTGCTCTTTCCAAAGTTACTAATAATCTCTTAATCGTCAGATCCAACGGTCTTTTCTCAATTCTCATTTTCTTTGACCTTTCTGGAACCTTGAACAGCATCAGTCACTTTTTCCTCTTTGATACTGTCTTCTCTCTAGATTTTCAGAACTCCATTTTCTTCTGGTTTTCTTCCTCCCTATCTGACCACTCCTTCTCTGTGTCCTTTGCTAGAGCCTCCTCCAGATCATGGCCTCTGTTTGTAGTTGTGTTGAGGTTTGGGGTTTTAGGGATGCTCAAGACCCCAAAATACCAACATGCTGGGTCCTGTTGAATGAATTCAACTCAAGCTTTCTCTCAGTCAAAGTAAAACAAAGTTTATTAAAGATTCACTCTTTATAATAGGGTAGACTCTTAAGGAGCCTAAGTATTTGTGACTGCTTGTGTTGACAAGCAGGCTAGTTTGAATCTCCTCTAGATTGAATCTCAGCACCTTCATGGAGGCAAGATGGATCTTATATATAAGATCTAGGGATCTAGGCGTGGTCTAGAGGAGGGTTTGGGGAGGGTCTTGAGGAGGAGTCTAAGGATCTTTGATGGAACTGAGGTGAGATTTCAGGAATGGGATTAAGGGTGGGAAATAGCTGAAGGCTATTTGAAGATGACAGACAATGGAGGGCTAGGCTAGTTTAAGGATAACAGATTTGGGTAAGGACATTTTGATAGGATCAAGTGGGAAGTAGCTGGACAATGGAGGACTAGACTAGGTTAAGGGTAACAGAGATTTGGGCCTGGCTATAATGAAAGGTTTATGGCCTCAGGCAAATGCCTTATCTAGTGAGAAGATTCAATCAGAGTTTAAGGGGTTTCCCAGAGCCTGTACCCCATCAGCTCTGCACTGCTTCACTTGGTGATCTCATTGGCTCCCATGGGTTTAGTTTCCATCCTTGTGCTGATGATTCTCAAATCTATTTTTCTTGCCCCAGTTTCTCTGCTGACCTCTAATCTCCTATGTCCAACTTCTTTTCAGAAAGCTCTAATCAGATGTCCAGTAGACATTTTAAACCAAACATGTCCAAAATGGAACTCATCATCTTTCCCCCAAACCCTTCCCACCCTCCTATCTTATCTTTCATCGCAGCAGGGTAACACCATCCTTTCAATCCCTTGGGCTCACAGCCTAATTCAGTTGGTCTTGGATTTCTCACTATCTCTCCCCCCCTCACCCCCATATCTATGCTGTTCCCAAAGCCTGTCAATTTCACCTTCACAACATCTCCCGAATAAGCCCCCTTCTCTCCTCTGACACTGCCCCCACTGTAGTGCAGGCCCCCATCACCTCACACCTGGGGTCAGCCTGTCTCAAGTTTCTTCTCATTCATAGCCGCTCTCTATTCAACCACTAAAGGTATTTTCCTAAAACACAAATCTGGCCATGTCACCCCTCTACTCAATAAACTCCTGTGGCTCCATGAGCAAATATAAAATGCTCTGTTTGGCATTCCAAGTCCTTTACTACCAAGAACCCTCTTTCCAGTCTTCTTACACCTTACTACTGTTTGGGATGAAGAATATCCTTCATCCTTAATTTAGTGAAAAAAATAAACACAGAGATTCCTTAGCATAAGAACAGGAATTTATTCTCTTCCCGAGAGAAGAGGGCGGTCTTCCCCATGACTCATCATGGAGAAGAGGCTAGTTACAAAAGATAGTGCTGGAATTTATAACCTTACTTAGTCAAGACCCCTCCACGACTGTTTCCTCTCTCATTGGTGGAGAGGCATACTTCACCAAATTCTTCCCCACCTGGGACAGCAAAAAAAGAGGGGTCCCACCAAGGCAGGAAAACTTACAAAGGAAGATGTGATTGACAGAAGCAATTTGAGAAGGAGGAAGGGAAAGTTAACCACCCCAAATTGAGAAGTTTTCACTTATCCCATACACTACCCAAAAGGTATGCTTCATTCCAATGACACTGGTCTCTGACTGTTCTGTGAGCAAGACATTCCATTTCTTGGCACCAATCATTTTCTTTGGCTATCCCTGAGGTTCACAATGCTCTCCTTCCTCTGCTCAGACTGCTGACTTTCCTTTAAGTCTTAGCTAAAATCCCATTTTATACAGGAAGCCTTCCCCAGCCTCTCTTAATTCTAGTGCCTTCTCACTTTTAGTTATTTTCTTATTGAATGGGAAAAATGAAACTTCTCAGTCCATAAGTTTTGTCGGAGCAAGCCAGAGTTTCAGTTTCACCATTCCCCCTCCCCCCACTTTACGGCCACCATATCAGCATTAGGCTTCTTCTGGAGTCTCTCTTCCTTCACCTTTGTTTGCCACACTCTTATCAGCAATAGGCGCTTTAGGAGCTTTCGACCTCCAAACTTGCTGGCAACCTTTTCCCCTCTCCCTCCCTCACTTTCCCGTTTGCCAAATAAGGGCATGAACGATTCTGGTTCCCTGCCCTCCTCCCAGCCAATGGGGGATATTGGCAGGCTTCTTTGTTCCTTATCTTTGGGGAAGATTTTCGAGTTCAGATTGTAAGCCCACCTCCCAGCCAATGGGAGAAGGGACAGCAGGGGGGAGGGGGCTTGACTGCAGGGAATTTATATTCTTGTTCCAGCTTCTGTAACACACCTCCTCTCCCTGATCTGCCATAGAGAGGACAGTCCTCTTCCCTTGGAGGAAGAGAATAAAAAACTTCCTGTTCCTTCCTCGATATAGCTTTGACTTTGGGTAGGGAATTTTTGGGGTCCCGGTAACCCACACACTATCAATCTGGTATATATAGCTTGCTTAATGTATATTCATTTGCATAATGTCTCCCCACTAGATTGTAAGTTCCTTGTAGACAGGGACTGTCTCTTTTCTTTCTTTTTATAGCTAGCTCGTAGCACAGAGCCTGGTAGATAATAGGAACTTAATAAATGCTTTCTGACTTAATAATGACTTAATAAATGCAGATATCCTTTCTGTTGCTTCTTTGTTTCTGCCTCTCTTCTCCTCTCCCCCACCTCCCCCCAATTATTTAACTATAAATTTGAACTGGACGGGTCCTATTGTTTCAAGCAAACTATAAACCATCCATCTGGGAAAAAGTTAGCTGCAATTATGAGGTAATGGTATGTTGCTATACTTTGGAGAATCTAGGGACATTATAGGGGAAGGGAGGCAATGAAGATTTGCCCTGTTCAGATAAGCTTTTTAAAGGAGCCAAACTAGAATTGCCCTTGGGAGGGGCTGGGTCCTCCATTCTGACAATAATTTGCTTTTATTCTCATACTCTAACTGAGGATCTGATTTTGTTTGCTGATTTGAGTGTACTTTATTAGGACAGTTCTATTTATAGATTTTTTAAAGACAGATGTTCGGCAGTTTTCTTTTGTGAAAACCTTACGTTTTGGGGTAACTTCAACCACTGGAAAGTGTCTATTATTCAGGGATAGTGGGGAGGAGAGATTTAGCTAGGATAAGAGGGAGCTCCTTCTGAAAATATAAGTAAGTATAACAGCCAAGTCTACTTTTATATCATACTATCTTGGTGATGGGGTGATGGAATCTGGATCCTGTGTGGAATAAAAGTGAAAACTTCTCAGGTAACATCTTAGAAATCTGAAGAGTCTTAGTAAAATTCCAAAGATCTAGCAATCTGAGACTCTTGCCCTACTTCCCTGGTCATGAGTTAAGGGTTATACTGAGTTTAGCTAATATGGAGGAAGGGAAAGTACATGTTTCTCAAACTTGGCTACTGACTTAATTTCCCCTTGACCTGTACAATATGAATTTGGAAAAATTGCTGAACAGACTGGTCATCATGTTCCAAAATCCCCATGACTCATATGATATTTTCTACCATCCTGTTGCAAGGTAGAACAACATCCCCATTATTTATGAAATATTGACTGTTTCCATTGCATTGATGAAGTCGATGTTTTTCCACTGCTGACATATCTATACTTTGACTTTATTAATATAGATGACTGATGTCATATTTTGTCTGTTTCTGTATTATTCAGATCTGTACCTTATGCTTTTTGACATTAATGACCTTTTATCTACAATGCCAGCAGATTTTTAGATTGTGAGCTCAGTTCGTAATTGATGGGAATGGGGCAGCATAAAGGGGGAGGGCTGGGGGAAATTTAGGGTATATATAAACCAGTTTGTGCCTTCTATATTTCGACCTCTCCCACCAGAATGCTTCTGGTGATGATGACGTCCCCTTCTTGCTAGATTGTATAATAAATCCTTTCTGTCTTTACTTGGAGATACCTCTGCTTATTTTATTTTGGGCAAGGGTCGTCTCTTTGTCCCACACAATCCCTAAAAGGAAAAGACCATGTCTTTGAAATCAACCCAATCTCTGAATATCCCCATACATTACAGCAGCCCAGATCTTTGGCCTCTGCCCAAGGCAACTGGCCCACTCCAGCACACCCAGACCACCTAATTAGCTTACTAGATGTTCCTTTCACTGTAGCTCTAGGCCCACCCCAAACTATTTAGCACTCCCTAATCCCACCTAGATCACCAAATTAGCCTACTTGATATTTCTTTCCTGCTGCACCAGGCCTATCCCCAGACTATTTATCATTCCTTAATCCCATCCAGATTCTTTTCACCTTCCTTTTTGTACTTAAACATCAGTCTCATCCCCCATTAAGTGCAGATTCCCCAAGAATCTTGCCTGCACTATTGACATTACAATAAACCTTATCACTTGAACTGGAAGGTTTGTGTGCCTGTATTCTTTGCAGGTGGATGCTGTGTACTCTAACATTTTGGGGTTCCCAGCAACCCCAAATTGCATCATTGGTACTCTGATAAACACTTGAAGCTCTAGAATAGAGAAGAGAAATAGAAGAAAAGAGCTGTCTTTCGACGTTTGGCAATGGCTGGAATACTACTGGTCTGGCTCCTGAGGTATGAACCAGAGCTTATTGCTGGCCTGGCCCAGATTTTAGGGAGCCTTTGCCATGCCATTAGAATTTCACAGAATCTGTGAGTTGACGATGACCTCATTTAGTTCCACTGTACAGGAATCTTCTTTATAACACCTCCAACATGTGGTCCTCGTGGAGGTGTTGGATGAGTTGCAGCCTATGTTACTTTTGAGTGTATTCATTTGTTAGGACATTTCTTCCTTGGAGTGAAGTCGCCTCTTAGCAGTTTCAGACATAGCTCTGAATGTGGTCTAATCAAGGCAGAGAATAACAGGAATATCATCTCCAGCATTCTTTGCCTTGCTTAAATAAAGATAGGATCACATTAACTGTTTTGGGGGGAGTTAATGCATATTAAACTTGCAGTCCACCGTAACTTAATATTTTAGCTTCTATAAAGTCCTCAGTCTTTGGGTAGCCCTCTTCTTAGTTGTATACTTTTAGAGTCAAAGAAATGCATCAAGGGATTTAGGTGGCTATATTAAAGGTAGAATTCTAGATCTGTTTTATTTAAAAGTTTTAGGTGAGGAAAACCCTCAGACTGACAGCTGTTGTAGAATCTATATTCTTAGAAAATGGCCATGGTTTAGAGGGAGGTAAGGGTGGGTGGTCATGAGAAAGTAACTTGCTCTGGGTCATAAAACCAGTCCTGAAAACAGGTTATCATGATTGCAAGGGTTGTCAAATATCACTTTTGTTCTTTATGAACCTCAGACGCTATCTGTGTGACCCTGGGCAAGTCACTCAGTTTCCTCATCTGTAAAAGGAGCTGGAGAAGGAAACGGCAAACCGCCCCAGTATCTTTGCCAAGAAATCCCTAGATGGGCTCCTGAAGAGTTGGGCATGACTGAAAAATGACAGAATGACAACAAAAATGTATACTCATACATACATACATGTATTTTCCCCACATTGCCTGAAGTATGTACTATACATTTGACACACTTTTGTTGAGTGAAGGAACAGAATTAGTAAGAAGGCAGTTTTATACCAATTTAAGTAATTATTCATTCTCGCAAATAATATGTTTACAATTGAAATACTGAAAGCAGCTATTCTGACATGTTTCTGCCTCATAAAGACTGGAATATTTAGATGCTCCATTGAATTCGAGCCATTAAGTTCAGGGGAAATCAGGGTAAACACTCCCCAAAATTTCCCTAAAGCAACCTTGTGCAAACTGAGATTTAGTAAGCATTAATGACCAGGTGAAGATTTGGGAGTATCTCTTAGCATCTGTTCCCCAGATATTTGCTTCCCTTGGTGCCTGCCAGGTATCCTGTAATCTATCCTGGACTATCTTCACAGTGCCAGGGAGAGAAGATGAGTTAGAAGAGGGAAGAAAAGGGAAACACACAGAGCATGCAGAATCAGGTTTAATTCTGCAATTGAGTTGGATTGGTCACTGAGGTACTTAAATGAATGCAGCTGATTCACAAGTACAAGAATATGACCATTGTAATGTGTATTTTTGAATAATTGTAGCCCTTGGGAAAATTTAAAAAGACTTCAGCTTCAAAAAGATTCATCTCTGGATAATGTGAAAAACACCTGACTAGGACTGAAGTGGGGTCCATTCACCGAGAGACTAACAAAAGAAAAGGGGAGAAAAAGTCTCATTCTGGAGGGAACCAGAATTCCTGATGAGAGTTAACTTCTGACGTCCCTTTAAGGCCACCTTAGGTTTTGTCTCAATACACATTGAAGATTGATCTTGGAACCTAGGGACCCAGAAATTAAAATCCTCTAAAAAGGGGTCACAGACAGAGGTGAAGGGGTTAGGGCAGGTAAGGAGTCTGCCAGAAAACTATTTTTCAAGAAGAAGAAAGCATGAAAAGAATAAGGTTAAAAAAGGCCAGGGCTTGGGGGCCAGGAATGGAGTGTATCAAGGAATTGAAAGGTACTTGAGGCCAACTGACTCTACTGGTTTAGCTGAGACTGGATCAGAGTGGTGTAATTTAATACAGGAGCAGACTTCAACTGGGGTCAGAGTGAGAGGTGGTATTAAAGGCCCTAGCCATATGGATGGCAAATGTTTTCATTCACTGCCTCTATTTCTCAGGCTATCCTTTTGACTCATTTGAAATGAAAAACTCTTCAAAGACCAAAAAGAAAAAAGTCTCTGCCTTCAAGGAACTTACATTCTACTTGGGAGGAAAAATATATACATAAGTAATAATTTCAGGGTCAAAAAGCTAACAATTTGGGGTATAAAGAAAAGCCCAATGTAGGAGGTGGTATTGGTGTTGACACTTCTATAGAGCTAGGAATTCTAAGGGCAAGGATGAGGTGGGAAAGCAATGAATGGAGGAAAGCCTGTGAACAGACATGTAGGTACTGAGAGATGGAACAGTTTGGTTAGACTGAATTAAAAAATGCATGAGAAGGAATAATGGAAAATAAATCTGAATATATAGGTCAAATCCAGACTTCGAAGACTTTATACACCAAGAGGCATTTGTATTTTATCCTATGGGGCAACAGGGAAGCATTGAAGGTTTATTCTTCTCCAGGACATATTTCTGACTCTCCTGATTTTGTCCACCATGACACAAAAGCCTCATGTTAATTTGCTCTGGCCCTGGCCTTTTCATAATTAATGTACACTCTATACCTGTGACTCCTAACTGGTTGGTTCTTTGGAGAACCTTCATTTGAATCAAGTGCCCAGGACAGCCATGTCTTCATTCCCAGCTCCTAACTCTTCCACCTCTTCCTGAGCAAATACTTTTCCCCTGCTCCCAAGCCTGCTTTTCAGCTTCCTTTTATGTATTGACTTCCCCATCAGAATGAAAGCCTTTTGAGGGCAGAGATTTTGTTTCTTTTTTTTTTTATTTTATTTTATTATAGTTTGCATCATTCATTTCCACAAGATTTTGAATTACATATTTTCTCCCCCTCTTT
>CM053588.1:146721348-146737818 GCA_028646515.1 Pseudochirops corinnae
GAAAGTCCTCCACCTCATTGAATGACCAAATTTTCCCCTGGAATACTATACTCAATTTTGCTGGGTAGGTGTTTCTTGGTTTTAATCCAAGCTCCCTTGATCTCTGCAATATCATATTCCAGGCCCTTCGATCCCTTAATGTAGAAGCTGCTAGGTCCTAGGTTATCCTAATTGTGTTTCCACAATATTCAAATTGTTTCTCAGGATAGACAATTTAAAAATTGTTGTACTACCTGAAAGCTATGATCAAAAAAAGAACTTAGAAAGCATCCTTCAAGAAATTCTCAAGGAAAATTGCCCTGATATTTTAGAACCAGAGGGCAAAATAGAACTTGAAAGAATTCACCAATCACCTCTTGAAAAAGATCCCCAAAAGAAAACTCTTTGGAATGTTATAGCCAGGTTCCAAGAGTCCCCAGATCAAGGAGGAAATATTACAAACTGCCAAGAAGAAACAATTTGAAAACTGTGGAAACACAATTAGGATAACCCAGGCTCTAGCAGCTTTTACATTAAGGGATCGAAGGGCCTGGAATATGATATTCTGGAGATTAAGGGAGCTAGGATTAAAACCAAGAATCACCTACCCAGCAAAATTGAGTATAGTATTCCAGGGGAAAATTTGGTCATTCAATGAGGTGGAGGACTTTCAAACATTCTTGCTGAAAAAACCAGAACTGAAAAGAAAATTTGACACTCAAATACAAGAAGCATGAGAAGGTAAACATGGAAAAGAAATCATAAGGAACTCATCAAAGTTGAACTATTTAGATGCCAACATGGAAAATGATAATTGTAACTTAGGAAACTTTTCTCAGCATGAGGATAGGTGAAGGGAATACAAATGTAAATATATGTTTACATACACATATGTCTATATAGGAGGGCTTATATATGTATATGAACACATATCTGAGTATGTGTATATATGAGTACATAGAGGGCACAGGATCAATTTAATAGAAAGGGATGATATTCTAAAAGGTAAAATTCTGAGGTGAGAGGGGATTAGAATGAGAGGAGACAGGGAGAGACAGAATGAGGTTAATCATCTCATATAGAAGAGACAAGGGATAATTGTTACAAGGGGGGGAAAGAACAGGAAGGCAAAAGGGAAAGGGTCAACCTTACTGTCATTGAATTTGGCTTGGGAAGGAATGACATAAACTCTAAACTGGGTATCTTGCCACACAGGAGAATAGGGAGGGATGGGAATGAGAGTAGAGATGATGGAGGGGAGGGAAGGGTGGGGGGGTAGGTTGCTGGAAGTACACACTTCTGTAAAGGGACAGGTACAGGGACAGGGCAGAGAATACAACAAGGGGGAGGGCGGGATAGGAAGCAGGGATATATAATCAGTCCCTCACAATATGCCCGCTGTGGAGATGTTTTGCGTAATTACACATGTACAGCCTGGTTTAATTGCTTGTCCTTCCAGTGGGGGTGGGTGATGAGGGAGGAAGGGGAAGAATCTAGAATTTAAAGTTCTATAATCAAATGTTAAAAATATATGTGTGTGTGCATGTGTGTGTATGTATGTGTGTGTGTATAATTATTATTATTATTAAGTACATCCAACTGGGAATTAAGATATACAGGCACTGTGGTAGGGAGATCCATCCTGCCCTACTGGAAAGTCAGAGGGATGAGGGGGAGGACATAGGAGAGAACAGATTGGGGGAGGGGTTATACAGTGGGATCGCTGTTTTGAGGTGTTGAGTAGGGGAAAGATGGGGAGAAAATTTGCTACTCAAAATCTCGTGGAAATGAATGATGTAAACAAGAAAATAAATAAATTTTAAAAAATCAGGAGTAGCAATTATGATCTCTGACAAAGTTATTGCTAAAATAGATAGAATTAAAGGAGATAAGGTAACTGTATTTTTATAAAAGGTACCATAGACAAAGAAATAATATCAGTACTGAGCCTATATGCACCAAATATTATAGCATTGAAAATTTTAAAAGAAAAGTTAAATGAATTATAGGTGGAAATAGATAATAGTACTTTAATAGTAGGGGACTTTAAGTCTCCCTTCTCAAAACTTGATAAATCTAACCAAAAAATAAATAAGAAAGAAATTATGGAAATGAATAGAATTTTAGATAAACTAGATATGTTAGATTCCTAGAGAGAATTGAATGGAAATAGAAAGGAATATACTTTTTTTCTCAGTGGCTCATGATACCTTTACAATACAGTTGACCCTGTATTCGTACATAAAAATATTGTAGTTAAAAGCAGAAAAACAGAACTATTAAAAGTATCCTTTTTATATCATAATGCAATAAAAATTATATTTAATCAGGCACCAAGGAAACATATATTAACAACTAATTGGATATTACACAATCTAATCTTAAAGAATGAGTGGGCAAAAGAACAAAAAAAAACCCAATGAATAGTTTCATTAAAGAGAATGACAGGGCAGCTAGGTGGCGCAGTGAATAGAGCACCAGCCCTGGAGTCAGGAGAACCTGAGTTCAAATCTGACCTCAGACACTTAATGTTTAACTAGCCATGTGACCTTGGGCAAGTCATTCCCCCCTCCAAAAAGCCAAAAAAAAAAAAGAGAGAGAGAGAGAATGACAGTATTGGATGACAGTATTGGGACATCATATCAAAACCTATGGAATACAACAAAAGCAGGCATTAAAGGAAAAGACTTGCATCAATAAAATAGAGAAAGAGTAGACTAATGAATTAGGTCCACAATTAAAAAACTAGAAAAAGAATAATTTAAAAATCTTTAATTAAACACTAAATTGGAACTCCTAAAAATCAGAGGTGAGTAATAAAATTGAGAATAAAAAAGCCATTGAATTAATAAATAAAACTAAAAGTTGATTTTGTGAAAAAAAATAAAATAAACAATTATTTTGATTTTTTAGAGTGAGAAAAAAATCAAATCACTAAAAATGAAAAGGGTGACTCTATCACTAACAAAGACGAAATTAAAGCAATTACATGGAGTTATTTTGCCCAATTATATGCCAACAAATTTAACAATTTGAGTGAAATGGAAGAATATTTACAAAAATATAAATTGCCTAGGTAAGCAAAAGAGAAAATAGAATATCTAAATAGACTTATTTTAGAAAAATAAATTGAACAGGCCATAAATGAGCTTCCTAAGAGAAAATGGACCAGATGGATTTATAAGTGAATTCTATCAGCACTTAAAGATCAACTTAATTCCAATATTAAATAGATTATTTGGAATAATAGTTTAACAAGGCATTCTACCAAACTGCTTCTATGAAACAAATATGATACTGTCGGGAAAACTGGAAAACAGTATAACAGAAACTGGGCATGGACCAGTATCTCACCTCATTTACCAGGATAAGGTCAAGATGGATACATTATCTAGATAGAAAAAGAGATTTTTATAGGAAAATTAGAAGAATATAGAAAATATTACATATCAGAATTATGTATAGTGAACAATTTATGAATAAACGAGAGTTAGAGCAAAGTCAGGTGTAAAATGGATAATTTTGATTACATTAAGTTAAAAGATTTTGTATAAATAAAATGAATATAGCCAAGATCTAATTCAGGAAAGCAGAAAATTAGAGAGAAAATTTATAGCTAGTCTATCAGATAAAGGTCTCATATCTAAGATATATAAAGAATTTTGTCAAGTATGTAATACAAGTTATTCCCTAATTGACAAATGGTCAAAGGATATGAGCAACAATTTTCCTATGAAGAAATCAAAACAATTTATAGTCATATAAAAAACACAAATTAAAACAACCTTGGGATATCATTTTAATACCTACCAGATTGGCTAAAATGATAGAAGTGGAAAGTGACAAATTTTGGAGAGAATGTGGAAAAATTGGGTAATTAATTCATTGTTCGTGGAATTGTGAAATGATCCAACCATTTTGGATAGCAATCTGGAATTATCCCCAAATAGTTACTAAGCTACCTATATCCTTTAACCCAGCAATACCACTCCTATATCCTTTGACCTAGCAATACCACTACTTGGTCTATTTCTAAAGATGATTGGGTAAAAAGGAAAAGTACCTCTATGTTCTAGAATGTTTATAGTAGCTCTCTTTGTGGTAGCAAAGAACTGGAAATTGCAGGGATGCCCATTAATTGGGGAATGGCTGAACAAGTTATGGTATATAATTGTGATAGAATACTACTCTAGTATAAGAAATGATGAGTTCAGTGATTTTAGAAAAACATGGAAAGACCTGCACAAAATAAAGAATGAAATGAGCAGAACCAAGAGAACATTGTATACAATAACGGCAATATTGTTTTAAGAACAACTTTGACAGAATAAGTTATTTTGTCTACTATAAATATTTAAATCAACTATAAAGGACATATGGAGAAAAACACTATCTTCATCCAGAGAAAGACTTAATAAATAGAAGTATGTATAGAAAATTGTTTACATATATATATATATATATATATATATATACATACATGCACACATATAGTTATTTGTGTCTAATGGTAGCCCCCCTAGGGCAGGGCAGGGGCAGAGAAGAAAAAAAAAAGAAATCTACATTATAATTTTGTTATATATTTGAAAGGAATGGCAAGTTGTGCAGAGTAGATTTGCAGTTTCATGTACAATTATCTTTTTAAATCTACTATATCATGTAAATGCTTGTTTTATTCCATAAATTAAAAATGAAATTTTAAAAAAGCAAAATATAGAAGCCTAGTTCAGTAATAGGTTTTGCTATTTCTGTTCAAAATGGGGAAACAAAGCCTAAAAGGGTATTTACATTGGAGCAATTGGAATGACTTCTACCAAGTCCCTTCCCTTACAGAAGGGACACCAAAAGAGCTGGTAATGAGTTCCCTGTGTCTGGAATGCCCTCCCTTAGCATCATCCCCTGTCTACTGAATTCCTGCTTGTCCTTTAAAACCCAACTCAACATTATGCCTCCACAATGACGCATTCCCTACTTCTCCCAACTGATAACAACTATTTCCTTTTTTGGGCTACCTAGACAGGGATGGGAAACTTGCAACCTCAAAGCCACATGTGTCCTTTTGGGTCCTTGGCTGTGACCTTTTGATTGAGTCCAGGTTTTTCAGAACAAATCCTTTTATTAAGGGGATTTGTTCTGTGAAGTTTGGATTCAGTCAAAGGGCCCCACTTGAGGACCTAGAGGTCCACATGTGGCCTTGAGGCCACAAGTTCCCCACCCTTGAGTCCCAGCACTTTGCTTGCTTCTCAGTTATGTGTGTATGTATTATTTTGTATTCAATTCAACAAATAAATGTTTATTCAGTGCCTATTGCATGTAAGACTATAAGCTTGGCACTCAAGATACAAAAGCAAAATAGAGCCTGACCTCAAAGAATTTACATTCTATGGGAGGAGGCAATGAAGATACACATGATCAATATAATCATTTCAGGGGGATGTGAGAGAACACAAGCAACTAAGGAGACCAGAAAAGGATTCCCAAGAGGCACCTGAACTGAATCTTGAAGGAAGTTAGGACTTCTAAGAAGCACAGGTGAGAAGGGAAGACATAGGCATCAGTTCAGTTTCCTTATCAAAAAAATAGCAGCGTGTGGATTACACAAGGGATTCTTCACCCTTGTTTAGTTATTGACCTCTTTGGCAGTCTGGCAAAAACTATGAATCTCTTTTCAGAATAATTATTTTATTCCTATTTTCAGTGCATAAAACAAAATGAATAAGATCACAAAGGGTACAAGTATATTTAAAATTATAAAAATATTTTTAAAAAAATTTCACGGACTTCAGATTAAGGTACCCTGGAGTAGATAGTCTTTCTCTAAGGTCTTCCGGTTCTAATTTTTTCATTTACAATGTGGAACTAATATTGTATCAAGAATACCATTTTTTGGTGACTTTACTGAATTCTTTACTGGGAAGGTAATTGTGTGTGTATGTGTGTATTATGTGTATGTGCATATGAAGAAATGATACAGCAGCAACAGCTTAAGAGGCTGTGGGCCAAAAAGTATGAACCCCTAATATTGCAGCTCTTTGAAACAGAGGTGCATAAGAGTTGAATTACAGCTGCTCTTACCTCTTGTTAACCTGCTCTATGGGAACATTAAGACGTTTTGCTATATCTTCCACAGTCTCACTGTTGGCTGAAATGATGCCCATGCTTCTGGCGATAGCTTTGGCTGTGATGGGATGATCACCTGTCATCATGATAACCTAAAATGAGGAAAAATAGACATAATCAATGAGAAGCAGGCCTAGCAAAAGCAGAGGGACAAGTGGGCATGACTGGAAAGAGCTAGTAGGGGATAATCAGTGTTGATGACAGAATTGCTCTTTGGGGAACTTTGGTTGTGATGGGTATCTTTCCTCTCCCTGGAAAAGTCTAGCACCAGTACATTTTCCATATATCTGCTTGTCAATTAAAAAAATTTTTTTTCTCCTCTTTATTGGAGGGAACCTTTATTCTTTGGTGTAGTTCTTACCTGACATTCTAAGGAAAAAAGGATTTGTTGGACAACCTCAGATTTTAAAGAATAGTATATAAATTTGAATTACATATTCTACTTTAAAGGATCGCAAAGATAAATGGAGTTAGAAAAATATTTAAAAATTCTACCTTACCTTTATACAGTACATTATAGTTTAAAAAGCCATTATTTCTATTACTAAATGATAATAATAATAACAAAAACAATAGTTTACATTTGTATAGCACTTCAAGGGTTGCAAAGTACTTTATCTTCTTTGTTTAGAGGAGGAAACAGAAGATAAGGGAGGTTGAGTAATTTGCCCAAAATTACAGAGCTAGTAAATGAAAGAACTAGAGAGTTCTATGCCATACTGCCAAAAGCAACCATTGATATTTTTAAAAAACAGACTTTTTTGCATGTTCATTGCCTATAATGGTTCATGGGAAAACATAAAGGGATTAAATATGATAATATATGTAAAAAGCACTTCGTAAACCATACAAGTGCTCTATTCAGCCATTGGCTGTCAACGCTGCACCAGAATCAAGTATTAAGGTGTTAGACTAAACAGTAACTGTACTGAGAGGAAGCCTCTCTACAGAATTCTAATAAACCAATGTTCCAATAATCAATAAAAAACTAATAGAAATGTAAAAGGAATAGGGGTTGAGGCTGGACCAGTGATTTCATGGATGAGGAAATGCCCTCTATCATGGCACCTTTGCAGCAACTTAGAGTCTCAGGGAGCTGTGTAGAACACTGGGAGGTTATCAGTGTCCCATTAAAGGCCATTTGGTCAGCATGTGTCAGGGGAGGACTTGAGTCTGTCATGGCAGAGGGACTTGAACCCAGGGCTTTCAGGCTTTGAGACTAGCTCCCCATCCATTCATTTATGATGCCTCTTAAATAGGAAAAGGAAAAGTAAAATACATAGGAGTGGTAGAGAGGACTTTATTGTAAAATGAAATTTCCTCAAAGGATCTTTCTTACTTGTGAAGGACTCCAAGAGGTAGGAAAAAAGAACTCTACCTTGATGCCAGCACTGTGGCATTTGATGACTGCATCAGGGACAGTGGAGGGAGGGGGATCAATCAATGATATCAGCCCCACAAAGCAGAGGTCAGAGGTGGGAAAGTTCATGGTCTCTACATCAAAGGAAAAGGTTTCTGGAAACTCATCTTCTGGCAGGTAGAGATGACAGAAACCTGGAATAGATATTCATAGGGAACAAGTAGGGAAGACATCAGTAAGAACAGGAAGAAGATAAGAAATAAGAGAGACACTGCTTCCATACCACGTAAGCACATTGAAGCATCTAAATTATTTTTCTTGAATGGAAACTTAGATCCCTTCCCTACACTTTCCTCAGGAAAGGTGTAATAGATATTTGTGGGAAAGGAACTTCATGAGGGACAAAATACAATCTTCTGCTTATTTCAAGGAGTATCTAGCTAGCTCTAGGATAATGTAAAAGACAATAAGGTGAAAAATTATGTCATAGAATCACAGATTTTTTAGCTGAAAGAGACAGTATAGGTCAATTAGTCTAATTTCTTCAGTCTTACACATAAGGAAACTAAGGCCTATGCTTGAAAGTTCAGGTAGGAAAGCTCCTAAAAGCTATCCTAGTTGGGTTATAAACAGATCTGGTGTTTAAAAGGGGTTACATGATAAGAAAATTTTGCCAGGCAAAAAAGTTTCTATGCTGGGAATTCCACCACTAATAAAAATATGTTGTCAACCATTAAAAAAAAAGCATAGCACTTTCAGTCAAGAATCCATGATTTCATTGATGATTTCTGCACTACAGAATGGGGGAATTGTCGGCTAGGTGGGGCGGCTAGGTGGCTCAGTGAATAGATCACCTGCAGTCAGAAGGACCTGAGAATGGGGGACCATTAATAAAATCATGGATCCTTGAAGCATTTTTGTGAGTATGTTTAAGCACCAAACATGCTTTTCTTTCCCAAACACAAATTCCAATGTCCTTTAGAAACACACACTCCATCAATTCATTTCCTTCCCTTGGTATCACCTTCTACTGTTTTTTAATAAACTTATCTACTTTCTCAACGTAAATCTTTTATTTAGTAGTGACCAGTGGCCCCTTCTCTGTCACTTTCCCAGGCCAACTCACCCAGCACTCTCTCCCCTAAGCCTCCCAGCTCCGTGTATGCAGTTTGGAAGGCCTCTGAAGTGCTTTCATCAAGAGGTTGTTCCTGACCATTGATCATGATGGTGCTGCATTTCTCCAGGATCCTCTCAGGGGCTCCTTTCATCACTAGGAGGAATCGTTTGTCATTGGGATCATCTGTCTCATGGATGGACAACTGGGAGGAAGGAATTAAATGAACATGTTAAATGGGGCATACCACATGCTCAGAGGCCTGAAGAGCTCACAACTAGTCAGAACTAGTTGCAGAAGAAGGAAAATCATCTCTTACTCTTTGTACACTCAACTTCCTTGCGGTGGAAACAGGAGGCATATTGATGACCTTGGTGTTCATTGAAGCGTCCTCTATTGATGGGATCAAGGAGCTAGAACTGGAAGGGTCCTTAGAGACCATATGGTCCAGGCTCCTCCTTTTATTTTATTTATTTATTTTTAAAAATTTATTTGTTTACTTTTTGATTGATTGATTTACTTTTAGTTTACAACATTCAGTTCCACAGTCCTTTGAGTTTCAAATTTTTTCCCCCTCCCTCTCCCCCCTTCATGGCAGCATGCACTCAAATATAGGCTCTACAAATATCTTCACATTCATCATTAATCAGGTTGTAAAGAAGGATATAACTGATGGAATGATCATTGGGAAAGAGGAAACAAAACAAGGAAAAGAAACAGAGCAAATAGTTTGTTTCAATCTGCATTCAGACTCCACATCTCTTTCGATCATGAATCTTTGGGAGTTGTCCTATAACCTTGTATTGCTGAGAGGAGCCCAGTCTATTGAAGTTAGTCATCACACATATGTTATGTCTGTGATTGTGTACAGATTTCTCCTGGTTCTGCTCTTCTCGCTCCTCATCAGTTTATATAAGTCTCTCCAGGTTATTATGAAGTCTGTCTGCTCCTCATTTCTTATAGCACAATAGTATTCCATTACATTCATATACCACAACTTGTTCAGCCATTCCCCAATTGCTGGGCATCCCCTTGATGTCCAATTCTTTGCCACCATGAGAAGACAGGCTTCTCCTTTTGTAGATGAAAGACCTGAAGCCCAGTGAGGTTACATGGCTTGTCTCACTTGGGCCACACAGAGAGTAAATGGCAGAGGTAAGGTTTGAATCCAAGACTTCTCCCTCCCTCTCTGTCGTGATGTGCTATTCAAAACCAGGACTACCTCTAAGATCCCTTGGTGCCTCCTGCTAGAAAAGGGGACTCAAACTTGGCCCCAACCTAAAACTGCAGCCTGGGCTTTCACATGAGAAATCAACAGACCCAAACTGAAGCAGTGCCTCTTTCTAAAGAGGAAGAGATGTCCTTTTAGGTGGTGGCACAAATTCCACGGAACGTCATATCCAGGGCAGGATTATCTACTGCAGGTTTCCTGCTTTTGTGATCCCTTCCCCTTTTCTAGGTTACAGGTTGTTATTACAATTTGTGGCTAGAAAGAGAGAGATTGGGCAGTAGGCCCATAATCTCAGCATTAGGGCTGGACAGGGTTTCTTGGTGGCACTGGGAACTGAGATCAGCAAATTTTCTTTCTGCTTCTTCCCATCCATGAAATGGCTTGCACATGGATGTTTGCACTGGTCTTATTATATTTCACCAGAGCCTCTAAACAGTAACCAAATTACAAGGTCTTGTCAAGAGAGGTGACATTTAAAAAAATTTCTGGAACCCAGGGACTTAAGTTCCAATAGTTTTCAGCATAGTTGCATTCACCTGAAGCTCTTTCTTTCACATTGGTTCACTGTTACTGAAAAGAATCTTACATATAACCATCAAAACTCATTTAATTATGTATATTTTAGGAGGTTGAAGAGGATGTGTATGTTTGTGTGAGGGGATGGCTAGGCATGGAGGGGAGTGGTGGGAAAGGAATTTTTACTTTATGTCCCAAATCTACTTTGCTCCAGATTGACCAAGATGGCCAGCAGGGAAAGTTCTATCACCAAATAGGCTTTTCTCTCATACTACCTTCTCCCCCACTACTTTAGACACTGAAGAGTGATTTTCATTCTCACCCCAATTCATTCCTATCTCCATGAAGGAGATAGAAGCAGTAGGCCTTGTGAGATTCCTACACTTCTGGGGTGAAGGCACCAACTACTGTTAGGCTGATTTCCTGAGATATTGGCAAAAAGACCCCACAGGATCCCAGAACCTCAGCTGCATGGGATAGAATAAAATCTAAAACTTTCCTGGTTTGCCCACTTACTGTCAGAGAGGACATCTGATTTTTGGAATGAGGCAGTCCCCTTGGGAGTGAACTGTCCATCACCAGTAATTTTGACTTTTGTCTTGTTTCACTCAGAAAGAGTGAGGCTGACGACTTTGTGCAACTCTGCCTTACTTAATCCAATTCATGCACAAGTCAAGACATCACCTGTGATGTCTTTCGTCCTCTTCAAAAAATGAAGGAAAAGCAACTCCCTTAATGCCTCTGATAGTAACTAGCAACAAAAACTAGGCCCCAAATCCCTCAGTACCAGAAAATAAGACAGTGGCCTGGGATGGATCTTTGCAGGGAGACCCACATACTAGCTTCTCTAGACTCACCCTCCTTTACCTACTATGCTTTTGGGAAAACAACCACCGAAATTAGACCAGGCTCTAGACCTGTGGATACTTTTCATAACTGCAGGTAAGAATATCACTGGGCTAAGAAATATGATCCCTAGTCATAAGTAAAAACCCACCTGGAATTTGTTAGTGGAATTAAAAGGGATTTCAGCCACTTTTCTGTTTCTTTTCCTTCTTTCTATCACATCGCCAATAATGACTTCTGAGAACTTCAGAAGGGCAGCTTCTGAGGCATCTCCCATTACCACTTTCTGGAAATTTTTGTTTCAAAAAAGGAATAAAACAAATCAAATTATAACCATAGCCTGACTTCATTCCACAGCATTTAAAATTAACCTTTGTTTTTTAATACCTAGCATGTGCTTAAGTGCTATAGGTAATAGAGAGGAGAGAGGGGGAAAGATGCTTGCTGTCAAGGAGTTTATAATCTAATTGAAGACAGAAGATAAATGAATAACAAAAGAAATGGGATTAAGCTTTGAACCTGCATTGTTTACACAATGAACGCAAAAGTAGTTGCAGTAGAGGAGGGAGATGGTTCCAGTCATGGGAGAGAGCCAGAGAAAATGCCCAGAACCGAGAAATGGAGTATCTTTTTCACAAAATATCCAGAATGCCAGTGTTGCTGGACCAAAGAATATGTGTCAGAGAGTAAAGTGGTGTTGCCTTTCATATTAAAAAATGACCAAAATAACACCACTATATTGGGGTCAAGGTACAGTGTGTCCTACTTTAAGGGAGTAAGGTGTAAGATGATTGGAAAAGTAGGAGGGGCTAGCTTATGAAGGGCTTTGAATGCCAAACAGAACATTTTATATTGGCTCCTTGAGGCAACAGGAGCTACTGGAATTTATTGCATGGGAGTATAACAGGATCACACCTGTGACTTAGGAAAATCACTTTGGTGGTTGAATGGAGGATGGACTACAGTGGAGAGATACTTAAGGCAGGCAGACCCACCAGCAGGCTATTACAGTAATCCAGGAGTAAGGTGATCAGGTGATGGGGGCCTGCACTAGAGTGGTTGCAGTGTCAGAAGAGAAGGGGGTATATTTGAGAGACATTGCAAAGGTGAAATTGACAGGATTTGGCAACAGATTAAATATGGTGGGGGAGAGTAAATGAGAAGCCCAGGATGACCCCAGTAGGAGACTGAGGGAGTAGGAGGATGGTGTTGTCCTCTATAATAAAAGAGAAAGTAAGAGATAGGAAGGGCATAAGGGGAAAGATAATGAGTTCTGTTTTGCACATACTGAGTTCAAGATGTCTCTTGGAAATCTAGTTCAAGATGTCTGAAAGGAAGTTGGATATGGAGACTGGAGATCAGCAGAAAGATTGGGGCAGGAAAGATGCAACTGAGAATCCTCAGCATAAAGATGGGAGCTGATGAGATCAGTAAGTGAAATAGCATAGAAGAAGAGAAGAGGACCCAATATAGATCTCTGAGGGACACTTACAGTTAGAGGGCATGATCTGAAGGAGGATCCAAAGGACACAGAGGAGTGGTTAGATAGGTGGAAGGAAAATCAGGAAAGGTCCTGATAGAGAGAAGAGAACATCAAGGAGGAAAGAGTGATCAACAGTGTCAGAAGCTGAAAAGTGGTCAAAGAGAATGATGATTGAGAAAAGGCTGTTTGATTTGGCAGCTAAGAGATCATTAGTAACTTTGGAGAGAGCAATTTTGGTAGAATAATAAGGTTGGAGGCAAGATTGTAAGGAGTTAAGGAGAGAGAAAGAACACATAGCCACCAATTCTAGACCTCCTTTTCAAGTTTATCTAGAAAGAAAAGAAATCAGATAATAGTTAGCAGAGATGGAAGGATCAAGTGAGGATTTTTTAATGACAGTGTATATTTGTAGGCAATAGGAAAGGAACCAGTAGGTGAGGGGAGATTGAAAATAAGTAAAATGGTAGGAATAACAGAAGTGTCAATCTCTTGAAAGGAGGAAATACAAAGGAATTTTCTTCACCTTCGTTTAGAGCAGTACATGTGTCACATAACAGCAGGATGTGCGTAGGCACAAAGGTGACAAAGGGTGAGAATGATCCAAGGCTGAGGTTTGGTTGGGCATAATAGGTGGTATGTCTTCAAGAGAAGAGGGTAGTGTAGAGTTAAATTTGTTCACCAAGGAGTCAAGATAGGGGGAAGAGGAGAAAGTGACTAGTTCAGGGGAGATGGCCAGGTAGAGAATTGAGGGGTCAAGGGACTGGTGATCACAGTGAGCATGGAGAGTAGGGTTATGTGAGGGAGGGCAGAGCAAAGGTGAAAAGCCAATAGATTATGGCAGAATAAGGGATTTCAGAATTCTTGAACATGAATGGAGATGGTACCTTTGTGGGTAAAGGCAAGGTCTAGGGGATAATTATCTTCATGTGTGACTGAGGGGCAGTGGTGGAGTAGCTCATGGGAGAAGAATAAGTTGAGGACGTGAATAGTTAAGGTATTTGAGAGAAGAACAGTACATTTGCTGAAGTCCCCTAATATGAGGGGAAAAGTTGGGAAAGAAAGAAAAATTGTAAGTGAGGTATCAAACTCCTTGAGGAATGAAAGGAAGTGACTTGAGTCTCTAGAAAACAATAACCAGAATTTTGATTGGGTGGTAGAGATGAATAGTGTGAACCTCAAAAGAATAGAGGTTACTGAGTGAGGGAAGAAGGGAGAGGACCTGGAAGTGGCCATGGGGAGCAAGGAGTAGTCCAGCTCCCTGACCTCAACCAGAGGGCCAAAGAGAGTGTGTGAAGGTGCAGTCAGTACTGAAGAGGGTAGGCAGGGAGTTTGTGTCATCAGGGGAAAGCCAGGTTACAATAAGAGCTAGGAAGAAATGGGAGAGGAATAGATTTAAGATAAAGACAAGTTTGTTACCTATTGAACACAGACATTCCAGAGGGTACCTTGGAAAAGAGGGAGTTAGGAAGGAACTTTGAGGAGAGGAGGGGAAGAAGGACTGGGGTGGTAAAGAGTGTTGAGTGGGGTTTAGATAATGACCTACAGGAGTTCAGAGATAAGCAGAAAGGATTTAAGAGGTAAATTTAAGAGGTGAACAGAAGGCAAAGAAGGAAGTATGTTATATAAAGCCACATTTACTTGTGTCCCTGTTCTAGAAGCTGTCGCATTCTAGGATCAAATACAAACTCTCCTATTTGGCATTTGAAGCCCTTCATAATCTGGCTCTGTAACCTACCTATGCTTCTAATTACACATTGCTACCCTTAGGGCAGCCAAACTGGAGTGCTTCCTGCTCCCTCCAAGCAGCATTCTATCTCCCATGTCCTTGCCTTTGCACAGGCCATTTGCCTTGCATGTTGAGACACACTTTCTCCTCAACTCTGCCTTTTGTTACTCTTTGCTCCCTGCAATTCTCACCCCAAGTGCAGCTCATAACAAGACAACTTTCCCTCTTCCCACAGTTGCTAATGTTTCTGTCTCATACTTTGTGCATGCAGTTTTTCACCAGTAGAATGCGAGCTCTGCAAAGGCAGGGACTATATGTGTCTGGTTGCCCTAGTGCATAGCATATAGTAGGTGCTTAATAAATGTTTAATTCAATAGCTTAGATGAGTTGGGTCTTGGAGGAACAAATAGGATTAAGTTACAGAGTTTCAACACAATAGCAAGATTATAAAATTGCCTTCAACATGGTGTTGGATTCAGTAGGAACCACAATGAACTGCACCAACCTTGTTCAAACTACTACAGCACACTACTTAAAAGTCAGTATTTTGAAATCTTCTTTAGTTTTTCCTATGACTTTACAAAGCAAAGTAGAATGAAGCCAAGGTATGACTTTGTTACTAGGACAGATAAATGTTGGCATTTCAAACTTGCTCTTATAGTAACTTCTTAACTCATTAAGTGGAAACACAGCAGAAAGGGATGGAAGACAGCAAGATGACCTAGAGATTGGCTTTGATGGCCCACTCAAATGAGCAGAAGATCTACTTTCATGATGGGGACACTTTCCTGTCCTGGTATAAACTCAGCTCGGTTGCACAGTGTTACAATCTTGAATAAGGAGGCCCATGTTGCAGAACTTTGGTCAAAGAGCTGGTCTGGAAAGCAAGAGGAAGAGTGATGTAGCACATAGAAGACTGCTATGGCAGAGGAGAGTGAGTTTGTATATCAACAGGATCCAAACAGATCTCAGAAAGAGCCTGCTCATTCTATCAGGGTTAGCATTGACTTCCCATGCTCAGTCCCACATCCTTGAGATTGCTTCCAAAGCCTCACCTTTCTGATCTTCACTTGTATCAGCCTGATAGACTTGGTTGTCAAACCCCACAGATGGGCCACAGTCATTCTGTTTTGTGTTAAGGTCCCCATCTTGTCAGAGCAGATGATGGAGGTGGAGCCCAGAGTTTCCACTGCTTCCAGGTTCTTCACCAGACAGTTCTTCTTGGCCATCCATTTTGCTGTTAGGGACAGATTCACCTAAAAATGAAAGAAGAAAAGAAATATAAACCTCAGTAAGTCAAAATGATAGAAGACCTTTTGCTTAACTATTTCTATAGAGACCACATTTTCACCTATCTTTTATGAATAACCATGCTCAATATTTGTGTTTTGTTGAATTTGGGGGGTAAATAAACAGTCATGGTTGCTCTACAGAAAGTCTGGATATTTTATTTGTTGAATGATGCCAAGAGCCCTTTGTTTTTATTTTTATTTTTTATTTTTTTGTTTTTTTTTAAATTATTTTTATTTTTTATTTTTGGCAGGGGAGGGTAGGGCAATTGGGGTTAAGTGACTTGCCCAAGGTCACATGGCTAGTAAGTGTTAAGTGTCTGAGGCTGGATTTGAACTCAGGTCCTCCTGACTCCAGGGCCAGTGCTCTATTCACCGTGCCACCTAGCCACCCCCGAGCCCTTTGTTTGTAAAGAAACAAAATCCTGGGGGGCAGAGCCAAGATGGCGGTGTAGTAACAGCAATATATCGCAGCTCTCACATAGCCACCCCAAAATACCCATGGAATAGGACTCGGGACCAATCCTAGAACTTCAAAAGCACACAAAGATACTTCCCACTAAAGTCAGCTCGGCTACAAGGAACCATATCAGCACTGCGAACCGAAACCAGCCTGGCCTGAAGCCGTGGCTGTGCCCTGGGGCGGCCGGGTGGGAGGTGCAGAGAAAGCTCTCAGGTGAGGGATTAGCACCAGCTGCGCAAGGGGGGATTGTGAAAGAGGGAGATAAGCGTCTGGCCGAAAGGTCTCCAGAGCGGAGAAGCAAAAGGCAGAGGTTTTGCACCCGCCTCTGCATTGTAGCTTCCTG
>CM053588.1:146738318-146804209 GCA_028646515.1 Pseudochirops corinnae
TGGCTCTGGGGGAGGGTCTCCATTGCTCTAAGCCCCAGATTGCTTGAAGGTCAGGTGACCTAACCCTAGGCTTAGTGAATACTGAAGCCATTCTAGATTTGATTTTTTCAGAATGGGGAAACTTCACTATAAATTATCCCTCCCAGTGGTTTTTGTTTCCTTTTTTTTAAAAGCTTAATTTAGTTTTTGATACTTCAGGCAGGCAAGAAAGATGCAAAGAAATAAAGTCCAAACATTCAAACTAACCAGAGGGCACAGATATGGATGTTTTGTGTGAATCTGGCGCCATCTGGTGTCCACCCAAAATCTGAATCAGAAGGGATATCGAAGACCGTGTTGTCCAGCTAAAACTGCCACTCCACAAGCATTAATAAGTCCTTACTATGTGCCTGGTGTTAAGAGCTGAGGATACAAAGAAAGGCAGAAATAGTCCTTACCTTCATGGTCATCACATTCTAATGGAAAACATGCAAACAACTACGTATAAGATTTATACAGATTAGTTGGAGGGTAATCTGAGATGGAAATCCACTAGCAGTCCAGGAAAGGACTTCCAATGAAGTAAGGATATGAGTGGAGACATGAAGGAGGCCAGAGAGATAAAGAGACAGGAGTCAAGAAGGAGAGAATTCCAAGCACAGGATACAATTAGTACAAGGGCAAGAAAGCCAGGAAATAGAACATAGGTCAGTGTAGCTGGATCATAGAGGATAGTAAGTGTAAGGAGACTGAAACATAGGAAGAAGCCAGATTTCACCTGATAAGCTTTAAGGAGAGGAAATCTAATTACCTCCCCATTCCACTTTTGATATAGTTCCAGTTGTTAGGGGAATTCTTTCCTTACATCAAGCCCAACTCTATCTGTGATTGGCAATCATTGCTCTTAGCTTTAAAGAACAAGACTAATGCTTCTTCCATGTGATGGCTATTCAAACACTTACACTATGACACCATACATCCCTACTGTCTTCTAGAAGAAACACAACTCATCCATCACATACTACCATGTTGTACTATAAGAAGGGTAATTGTCATGGTGAATGCTCCTTCTCACAGTAAAAGACTGAACATCTGCAAAGAGTGCGTTTCAAAGCAGGAAGGAGAGAAGGAGAAAAATGGGTGTAGCCACTGAGAAATAAATCACAAGTTTAGCAAAGAGCTGTGATATAATAGTGACAGGGTAGGAGGCAGGGGAAGTTCCAGTTGGCTGTAGTTCTCTACCTCCCAAAAGAAGAGAAGCTAAATATTTCTTAGCTTGTCTTAATGATAACATCATCCTTCTAAAGGTGAAGGAAATAATGAGGGGAATTTGCTCCTAGGGACCTAACAATGACCAACAAGGACTCACTAGTTTCTGGAGTCAAAAAAAAAAAAAGATGGGAAACAGAAGAAAGTAGACACGCTACCTTAGAATTTGTGAAAGAAAATAATAGCTAATATTTATACACTGTCTTAAAATTTGCAAACACACATGTGTATGTATGTTTGTAATAAGCTAGGTAATGTATGTATACATCCTATATACATGTGTGTGTATAATGTATGTATGGATATAATTAGGCAGCTACATGGCTCAATAGATAGAGCACTGGGCCTGGATTCAGGAAGACCTTGAGTTCAAATGCAGCCTTAGACACTTAGTAGCTATGTAACCCTGGTCAAGTCACGTGACCTCTGCTTGCCTTAATCCACACGAAGAAGGAAATGACAAACCATTTCAGTATCTCTGCCAAGAAAAATCACATGGACAGTACTGTGACAAAGCACAGGATATGACTGAACAACAACAAGTATATAAACTCACTTAATCCTTACAATGCTACCTGTAAAATAGGATTTTTTTTTACTAGAGGAAACTAGTACTGAGAAAGATTAAGAGATCTGCCCAGGGTCACACAGCAGGTAAGTGTCTGAGGAAGGATTTGACTTGACTTCCTGACTCCAAGTCAACTCTATCCACAGCCCTATACTGCCTCCCCCAAAAAGGGGAGTGAGTTAGACATAGTCTGATGTGTGCCTTACATATAAAGAGACTAGATTTAAGAGTTCAGAGAAAGGACAGGTAGCATCCATGGGGGTCAGCAACTCTCTTTTTAAAGAATTACATTTTATTTTATTCTTAGGTTTGAATAATTGTTTTAAACCATTGAGAAAACGAGAAAAGCAAAACCCATGTTATAAACATGTAGAATCAAACAAAACAAATTCCCCCATTTTTGTTGTTGTTCAAGTCATTTCAATCGTGTCCAACTCTTTGTGACTCCATTTGAGGTTTTCTTGGCAAAGATACAGGAGTGGTTTGCCATTTTCCTTCCCCAGCTCATTTTACAGATGAAGAACTGAGGCAAACAGGATTTGTAGTAGATTAGATTTTCAGGGGTCCCCTGACCCCATTAAGGAAATGTTCTCCTCTTCTATGAGGTCACTAGGCAGATATGCAGGAGGAGTATAATCTTGTTGGATGGATGCCTGCGTTGGTCCTATAAATAACTAAAGAAAATTCAGGCTAGTTAATTATCAAGTCTTGTTTGTGACTCCCTGTTTGTTTGTGCCTCTGGACATGGTCCTAAGTGGGATAGGTAAAAGCATTCTCATAAAATGGGAAGGATTCTGTCACCAAACTTGAGCTAGGGTTTTAGAAGCTCAATAGGCCTAAGTTTCCTATTCTTGCAAAATGGTGTGTCCCTGCTCCCCCTCCCTTTTTCCTGTAGGGGCTTTTTGTAATAGCCCCCTTTCTGCTAAATAAGGATATTCATAGCATTATTTCTCTGTATTTCGTAGAAGGGGCTTTCCAGGGTCCTACGTAGATTGTGAGGTCATGCTACTCCACCAATGGGGTACTGATCCAGCATTAGGGGCTTTTTGGAGGGAGGGGTTTGGGGATTTTTGTGGGTTTTCTGGGAATATTGGGGTCTTTCATAGAATTGTTTGTACAAGGGTATATAACTGCTTGCTTGCCTCTTGTTGGGTGCCTCCCTATACCAGACCTATCTGGAATGGGTGATGCCCAACTCTCGTGAGACTTGTCTTTAGAATAAAGCATTTCTGTCTTTACCTAGAGAAACCTCTGAATTTATTTTGGGTAAGGGTCCTTGGGGTCTTTATCCCATACAGTCCTAGGATGAAGTCTTAATGAATACTTAGCCTTGGGCTGGGGTAGGGAGAGGTTGATTCCAAAGGAGGGTCTTTGCATTCTGGTTACATAAGAATTTCTGCTATAGGGAATATAAGCCTTATGATTTTCTTGTATCTTGGCTCTGTATGAAATGGTTCTGTAATAAACAGACTACTGAATACATCCCCGTCTCTCTTTTATTCAGCTGATTGCTGGGCCACACAACTGTGCTGGTTACAGTTAGGGTCACACAGCTAGTAAGCGTCTGAGGCCAGACTTGAACTCAGGAAGTAAGTTTTCCTGACCTCAGGCCCAGCACTTTATCCATTGCACCACCTCACTGCCCCAATTTGCCCATTGTCCTTTTCTAAAGAATATATGTCTCAGTCTACTCTATTCTGAGTCTATCACCTCTCTATCAGGAGGTGAATAGTATATTTCATCATGAGTCCTCTGGAGCCATGTGAGGTTTGGGCATTGTGTTGATCGAAGTTCCTAAGTCTTTCAAAGTTATTTTTCTTTACAACATTATGCTACTATATAATTGTATAATAAACTGTTTTCCTAGTTTTGCTCAGTTTACTTTGTATCAGTTCATACAGTACATCAGTTCATTCTTCTCAGCTTTCTCTGAAACCACTCACTTCATCATTTCTTACAGCACAACAGTCATATTTTGTACATCATATTCATATACCATAACTTGTTCAGCTTTTCTCCAATTGAGGGGCACTGCCTCAGTTTGCAATTCTCTGACGCCACAAAAAGAGTTGCTAAAAATATTTTTGTATATATGGGTCCCTTTCTTCTTTTTAAAAATCTCTCTGGAATATTGGTATCACTGGGTCAAAAGGTCAAAATTAAACGCACAGTTTAATAGCTTTTGGGGCATAGTTCCAAATTGCTTTCCAGAATGGCTGGACCACTACCTCACAGTGCCACTGATAATACATCAGTATATCTGTTTTCCCACGAGTCCTCTGGTATTTGTCATTTAAGGATGGGGAAGCACCTAAGAATAAATTTGGAAGACATGGCTAATATTATAAAGGAGAAAAAGTGGAAGTGATATAACAAGACTGATTTAAGATGGGCAGGGAAGGCATCAACCAACTTAAACTTTCTAAAAGACATCGCGGAACAAATGGTGGTGTAACACAATGGGTAACAAATTAAAAAGAAAAGTGTGGCACAGTCCAACCAAGACTGCTAAAGTTCACAATGGAAAGGAATGTCAAAGTCAACAGCAAAGTGGCAAGGAAGGAAGGGGGATGGAGATATGTTAAGGAAAAGATGAGACTCAAAAAAGAGATAAAAACACTGTAATTAGAGCTATCAGATGAGGAATGGATTGTCTCAGAAAGTAGTGAGCTTCCTCTCACTGAAGGGCTTCAAGTGAAGGTTTGAACGACCACCTGGAGCTGTTGTAGAGTGAATTCTCAATCAGGTTTGAATTAGATTTGAGGGCCTTTATGAAACCTTCCAGCTCTAGCATTCTCTGAAGCAGACTTATTGCAGAAAAAAAAGGGGAGAGAACAAATGAAAAATTATTTCTCTGGTCTCCTGAGGAGGCTTTAGGAAAATATTTAACTTCACCTGTGAACTAGCTCCTAAAGACTGAGCACTTGTCAATGAAGCATTTTATAAAGGGATGCTTTGGAAAGTGCTGTGCCAATGCCACATATTATTAAGGCACTTTTTTTCCCACAATACTATTGGATGGCTATCTGAGGTGCCAAGAAAATCATCATTATTAATTTTAAAGTGTTGGTATTTGTGTTTATGCTGTAAAAATGTTCTAGGCATACTCTGACCTGCAAAAAAAAGTCTGTTCCTTGGGAAGAAGGTAACCTTTGCCTTGGGATGCATGTGCCACCACAGAATCCACAAACATGGTTTAGAATTGGGACTCCTACGAAGGGCTGTGGAAAGGTATTTGGGATTGTTCTCAGAGATTTCTAGGAGAAAGTTCCAGAAAAAGAAAAGTGACAAGAATTCAGGGGTTTGGGGCACCCTTAGATCTTGGAATCATATGGGGAGACACTAGATTCCCTCATTCAGTATCGCCCCTATTTCATGGTGTGTGTAAATGTTCTCATTATTACAATAACTCACAAATACACAGAAGACAGATTTAGCTAAAAGGTGACAGTAAGATATTGTAGACAAACCCCAGACCTGAAGTTACTTGAAAAAGCAAAACCAAACAAACCTATCAAAACAAAAGCATTCTAAGACGAAAAAAGTCAAATAGTGACACACTAAAAATTTAAACTCATGAGTAAGCTAATGAGACAAGAAAGAATCTTCAGCTATCCTGAAAATTTTTGAAAATGTATTTTTAACAAATGACATGTAAGATTACTGTGCAGTAACAAAGATGAAAAATCTAGTTTCAGAGCAACCTGCGATGACTTGTATTTATAAATTTATGCAGAATGAAAGGAGCAGAACCAGGACAACTATTTATATTATAACAATAACATTGTGAAAATGAGCGATTCTGAAAGATTTTAGAAATCTGATCAATGTAAAGGTCAACCATGATTCCAAAGGAATGATTTTGAAGAATGCTACCTAGCTCCTGACCCAGAAGTGAGAAACTAAAACGCAGAATAACACACGCATTTTTGGATATGATCAATATGGGAATTTATTTATTTGTTAAAAAGTTTTATTTTTGTTTATTTTTTAGTTGTAAGGAGAGATGAGAGAGAGCAAATGTTTGATAACAAAAAAATAGTTAAAAAAGAAGAAATTGTATTTCAAACAAAGTTGAAGTGCAAACTTCAAATGTGTGATGAACCTGCATATAAAATTACATCTCGGAACCTCCAAGTTAATATTTAGGGAAGGGTCTGTTGCCCTTAGAAAATGTTTGTAGCCATGTGACCTTGGGCAAGTCACTTAACCCCAATTGCCCTGCCTCTCCCCTTCAAAAAAGAAAAAAAAAAGTTGGTTCCCAGAAAGACTTGCATGAATTGATGCTGAGTAAAATGAGCAGAACCAGAAGAACATTCTACACAGTAACAGTAATACTGTGCATTGATCAACTAGCTCTTCTTGGCAATACAATGATCCAAGACAATTCCAAAGACTCATGATGGAAAATGCTATCCACATCCAGAGAAAGAACTATGGAGTCTGAATGTAGATCAAAGCATATAATTTTCACTTTTTCTGTGGTTTTTGCCTTTTGTTCTGGTTCATCTTTCACTACAACTAATATGGAAATATTTTCCATGATTGCATATGTACAACCTATATCAGACTGCTTCCTATCTTGGGGAGGGGGAAAGGAAGAGAGGAAAAAAGAAAAATTTGGAACTCAAAATCTTTTAAAAATGAACAGTAAAAACTGTCTTTACATGTAATTGGAAAAAATAAAATGCTATTTACAAAAAATAGATAAAATAAAAAATAAGTTTATACTGTAGGCATATTTAACATTTGTCTTCCTCAGTTTCTTCAACTATACAATAAGGATAATAATACCTCACAAGTGTTGAGAGGGTGAAATGAAGTCATATTTGTAAAGTGCTCAGCACAGTGTCTGGTACATAGTAGGTTCTTAATGAATGCTTATTACATTACATTCTCCCATAACTGACTTTGATTCATTGTTGAGTGAAGGACTGTAGTTGAGTGGAGGATGAAACAGACTGGGGAGAGATTTGAAGTAAGGAGACAAGTTCGAAGGTTATTGCTGTAGACCAAGTGAAAGGTGATGAGGGACTGAATGAGGTTGTGGCTGTTTGAGTGGAGGGAAGAAGACATATATGAAGACATATATGAAAGTTGTTGTAAAGACAGAAATGACAAGATGAAAAGTGGGCAAATGAGAGTGAAGAGTAGAGGATGAGGTCAAGGTTGTAGGTCTGGGTGTTTGAAGGACAATAGTGCTCTTAATAGTAACAGGTAAATTCAGAAGGGAGGGAAATTTTAGGAAGAAGATCATGAGTCATGCACTTATCTACCTGTTTGATGCCTTGGTTGACATTAATTTAAAAAATGGTCCAGGTGGCTAGGTGGCGCAGTGAATAGAGCATTGGCCCTGGAGTCAGGAGGACCTGAGTTCAAATGCGACCTCAGACGCTTGACACACTTACTAGCCATGTGACTTTGGGCAATTCACTTAATCCCAATTGCTCTCCAAAATAAATAAATACAGTAAATGGTCACTTCTGGCCAAGATGGCTGCCTGAACAGAGATAAATAGCCCAGTTCTCACATACCTACTCTAGAAAAAAAAAAAGTACTAGGTCAAATTATGATCCAGAAATCTAATGAGAAACTTTAGTAGGTGACTTCTTCCATTCCAGAACTACACAAAAAGTCAGCCAGACTTTGGACTTGGATAATAGAAAGAAGGACCCATGAGCAAAGCTAGTACCAGTAAAATAAACCAGAAGCCTCTCAACATATCCAAAGATGGGCCAAAGGCACTAGTAATCTTTAAGGCTCTGTATCTAGAATCCCTATATAAATGCTTGCTAATAGTAATAATAGTAGTGATGGTAGTGGTAATGGTGGTGGTAAGGATGGGGGTGTCTATTACAAAGAATAAAAAATAAATGCACAGAATCTACTTGGAAATAAAAAAGATGTTTAAGACTAAGTCCTTGGCCTCTAGGAGCTTACCATTTATTTGGGAACACAAGGTATGAAATACAACAGGACAGAATCTAAATAAATATAAAAATCAGTGGTATAGAAAAATTCTTTGTAAACTTTATAGCACAATATAAATGTTTCTACTACTACTTTTACCACTACTACTACAATCACAACAAACAACAATAATACTCAGTCCTCCCCCAATCCAAACACCTATAAAAAGTAATTATTGGATTCTATCGACAATCATTTTCTGCCATCATCACTCACAGAAATAAGGTTTGCTTCAAAAATCTTGCCAAAGATATCCTATTCTTTCTTTTTCACTTTTTTCTGTGGTACCCATCCATCTCTCAAGGTGGCCTTTTCAGGGCTGTCAACAAAAGAAACGTTTTACTAGAGTGCAAGGAAATCTAAGTATCCAAACTATATGCTCATATCCTCAAATAAGTCTCTGGTTTCATTGATTCAGGAGGTCCCTCCAACCATGCCTGCCAATCCTGTATAACTCTTGTTCATATCTGCCCATAAAATCTCCATAAGGGATTTACCCACCACGATGGAAGCCTACCTACTTCCTCCTGACATAGCATCTATCCATCTTCCTCTTCCTCTTCCTTGTCCTGTGACTGTCCCATCTTCTCTTCCTATTATCATCTAATCCATCTTCTCTTCAATCCTTCATGCCTAGAATTCACTCCTTCTTCACTTCAGCTTTGCAGAATTCCTCTCTTGCTTGAATACACAGCTCAAGTTGAGATCACCTCCAAATGCTAGTGCCCTCCTTTCAATCTATCTTATATTTAAATACCTTGTACTATGTTGTAGTCTATATATAGGTATATAGGTCAGTAGTTATTTTGTTATTAGGAAGGTCCAAGATTTTTTCTCATGCCTTTGGCATCTAATTTCCTTTGTATACCTTTGTATATCCATCCTTTGGTATCCTCATATATCCTCAGCACAGATCTCCTTTATTGGTCTGATTTTCTCATCTTTATTCTTTTGGGTGCCATTTATACTCATTCCATAAGTTAATCTGGGACTGCAAGGTTTCTATCCAAGTATGGTGGTACCACTATCCTTATTGGAGAAAACATTTCATTACTACAAAAAGTCCCTGCCCTCAAGGAGTTTACACTCTAATAGGGGAGATAACAAGCAAACACACATGTACAAACAAGAAATAGGATAAAAATGAAATTACTAAAAGAGGGAAGGCAATAGAACTAATATGTGTTGGGAAAGGCTACCAATAGAAGATGAGGCATTGGTTGGGACATAAAGGAAGCCAGGGAAACCAGTAGGTAGAGATGATGAGGGAGAGCATTTCAAGCATATAGGACAGCCAGAAAAAGTGCCCAGAGCCAAGAGTGGAGTGTCTTGTTCATGAAACAGCTAGGAGCAAGACCAGTGCTGCTGGATTGAAGAACATGTGGCAAGGAGAATGGTGTAAGAAGACAGGAAAGCTTGGTTAACCTAGATTGTGAAGGGCTTTAAACTCCAGAGAATTTTGGTTTTGCTCCTGTAGACAGCAGGAGCCACTGGAGTTTATTGTGTAGTGGGGTAACATGGCTGAACTTGAGTTTTAGGACAATCATCTTAGTGGCTGAATGGACAATGGATTGGAGCAGGAAGAGACTTGAGGCTGGGTGACCCATCAGCAGGCTATTGCAATATCAAGTCATGATGTGATGAGGGCCTGTACCAGGCTTGAGGAAGTATCAGAAGAGAGAAGGGAACACATTCAAGATATTGCAAAGGTGAAATCAATAGGTCTTGACCCTAGGGCAGGAGAGGGGACTATAGTAAGGAAGTAGAGGATAACCCTAGGTTGTGAGTTTGAGGAATTGGGAGAAATGTTAGGGCAGAATAGGCAGAAGAATTGAGAGGAGTCAGCAAAGAGATGGTAATTAAGACAGTGGTTGCTGATAAGATCACCAAAGTGAAATAAAATTGAGGGAGAAGAGAAGGGGATCCAGGAAAATACCCTGTGGGATACCTACAGTTAGAGGGCACATATGACCTGAATGGGGATTCAGTAAAGGAGACTGAGAAAGAGGGATCTGATAGGTAGGAGAAGTAGGAGAGAGCAGTATCTCTAAAACCTAGAGAGAAGAGAATACCAAGGAGGAGAGGGTAATCAACTATGGCAAAAGTTACAGAGAGGTCAAGAAGAACGAGGTCTGATAAAAGGCCATTTGGATTTGGCAATCAAGAAATCACTGGGTAACTTTAGAGAGAGCAGTTTCAATAGAATGATAATGTCGGAAGTTGGATTGTTGGGAATTAAGAACACAGTGAGAGGGGAAAAAGCAGAGATACTTATGGTAGACAGCCTTCTCAAGGAGTTTAGCCACAGAGGAAATAAGATATATAGAATGATAGTTAGCAGGAATGGAAGAACAAATAGGAGTTTTTTCAGGATAGGGGAGATATGAGCATGTTTGCAGGCTGAAGGGAAGAACCAGTAGACAGAGAGACTGAAGATAAATCAGTGAGGAAGAAGAAAATGGAGTTGTTAAAAACATTTTTCTATTTTTTATTTTATTTTTCCTCAATTACATGTAAATAAAAGTTTTTAACATTCATTTTTTAAAACTGAGTTCCAAATTCTCTCCCTCCCTCTGCCCTCCTAAGAAAACAAGTGATTTGATATAGATTATATATGTGCAATCATGAAAAACACTTCCATATTCACCATGTTGCAAAAGAAAATATAGATCAAAAAACCCAAGAATAATAAAGTGAAATAAAGTATGCTTTGATCTGCATTCAGACTCTATGGCAGTAGACAGCATTTTATTCATCATAAATTCTTCAGAATTATCTTAGATCATTGTATTGCTGAGAATGGCTAAGTCAGATGACCATTATACGATACTGCTGATACTGTGTACATTATTCTCCTGTTCTGCTCACTTCACCTTGCATCAGTTCACATAAGTCTTTCCAGGTGAAAATGAAGTTTATTGACAGTATAAAAATTATGTGATTCTTAGTATTCTCTGTCCCTTTTCCCACTACAGTCACTGTCACTGTAGAAATGGAAGGGGACCACAAAGGAGTATGGACCATTTTTTTTTCTTTGTTTCACAGATTGCCATGGGGGAAAAATCATTACCAAATGACCAGCCTACTACGGATGTCCTTCTCTGTAGTTAGCTTGCTTTGTCCTCCTCTGTAGTTAGCTTGCTTTGTCCTCAGAAAACAGATGCTATCTGTCACTAGGGCCTTATTCTAAGAATTTCCTACATGGAAAAACTAGCAGAGCTTGTGCTTTCATGGTGTCAGACCTTGTGAAGAACAAACCATACACAGATCAGGTACACTGTGGATCTCAGGTTGCTCAATTAGCTTGGCACAGAGCTAAATAATTAGTTGATTCTGAGTTCTCCTGTGTCCAATCCATAGTCAGGAAGCTCCTCCTGTAACACAGTCCCTTGGTTCCCTCTTGTTCCTTGCTGGATTACCCTCATTCCCATATCTGGTATATGCCAGAGAGGCTTCCTCTATCCTTTGAAGATGCCTGAGACTCCAATCCAAGCATCACCTTCAGGTTAAGACTCAATAAGCTTCAGTCACTCCCTATTATTTCTAGGACAAACTTGACATTTAAGCTCTTCACAATCTGACTTCAAACAAATTACCAGGCTAATTACATATTGTTCCACTCCATTTCCAGACTAATTATATATTACTCCCCTTCGTTCCCTTTCCGTTCCAGTCACACTCATTTATTTGCTATTCCTTGAACACAATATAGTCTATCTTCTGTCTTAGTGATTTTACCCAGGCTGCCAGCCAGGCATGGAATGCTTGTTTCTGCCTCCTGAAGCACCAAGCTCTTATTTTCCTGAATCTCTTTAATATGGTAGTGATCCTCCATACCGAAAACTGATCTGCCTTTGTTTGGCGTGTGTATTTGAGGGTCAGCATGGCACAGTGAACAGAAATCAAATCTTGGAATCAAGACCAGTTTTCATGCTCTACCTCTGACATACACTGCCCATGTGACCACTAACCATCTCTCAGTGCTCCAGGAACTCTCTACTACTATCGTTAATTGCAGAGAAGGTGCCTTAGGAGGGAATTTCCTTGCCGAGAGTTACCTATACCAATTAAATCTCATGTAGATTCAATAATTAAAAAAAAAATTATGTACTGGTACATGCTGCTTCACCCTTGCAGAATGTAAGCTTCTTGAGAATTTTAAAAATTCACTTAAAAAAGAATTTTGCTTAACTAATTGAGATGGACTCTGTTCCCCTCTGCTTCTAAACTTTGTGTCTGAACAGCAGAGAATTTGGTCAAGCCTGAGTAGCACTGATTCTGGGAATATTTTTATTATATTCACAGCACCTATCACGGTGTCTGGCCCATTTTGTTGCTTTTTTAGTCATGTCTGACTCTTTGTGACTCCATTTTGGAGTTTTCTTGGCAAAGATATTGGAGTGTTTTGCCATTGCCTTTTCTACCTTATTTTATAGATGAGGAAACTGAGGTAAACAGGGTTAAGGGAATTGCCCAGGGTCACACAGCTAGTAAGATTGAATCTGAACTAAGGTCTTCCTGATTCCTGGCCCAGGGTCTATCCACTGCTTTCAGATTCAAATGGTGTTCCCTCAACAGAATTTGAAACAAAATCGATAGCTGTCTTATTACACTGAGCAAGAATAAAGATACCTTTTCAACACGACCTGGCAACAAGAGTCTTTAATAAACGAGAGACAAACATCTCTTTTTTATTTTTGCTTTTTTTTTTTTTTGGAGGGAGGAGGGCAGGGCAATTGGAGTTAAATGACTTGCCCAAGGTCACACAGCTAGTAAGAGTTCATTGTCAGAAGTTGAATTTGAACTCAGGTCCTCCTAACTTCAGGGCCTGTGCTCTATTCACTGCACCACTTAGGCACACCCACAAACATCTCTTACAAAGGCAACACCCCTGGTTTGCAGTTTTATCTTTTGCTACAGGTCAGATACATCTAAGAGAAGGCAGGAATCTTGCTTTAACAGAGGAACACTGTGATAATACTCATGCCAAGAAATGACCAAAAAGCCTAAATGAAAGTTGGCTGTGAGAGACAAACTTAAAATAAAAGAAGAAGGGGGAACAGGTTATTTAGAGGTGGCAAAGGTAAGAATGCAATAATTCTTTTATTATATGTTTGTCTCAGTTCCTCTAGGGAAATCTATACGTGGCTCATCTTTGCTCTTCCATAGGAGATATTAGATATTTTCCACAGCAAAATAACACCATCTCATGCAAGTATTCAACTCCCTCGCAAGCAGCTAAAATTACCAAAGCATGAAATAAAAAACAAATTAGATTTATCCACAGCAAAGAACACTAAACAAACTCAGACAATCCAGAACACTTGACCCTCTTATGTATTCTACCTCTTCTAGGAACCTATACTCATTCCATACTTCTAGTGACCCCTTTACACTGAGCTTCCTCCATCCTAAGTATTTTGTGGGGACCCCACCCCCACCCCAGGTGAGGAAAGAACTCAGGTTACTTGAGAGTCAAAGAACCTATTTATATGCTTAGTTCCACTTTCTCTATACTACCCTGTGGGATTCAACCCTTACAAATGTAGAGAGAACTAAGGGTCAGTAAGAGTCAACACCCCCGCTTTGGACCTGCAAAGGCCCTATGATTGATTCACTGCCATAGTAAAGGGTAAAGTCAAAGTTTGCTTCTCCTGAATATATCTCTGTCTCTTTGCTCTTCAGTTACAGCCCCTCCCTTAGTCTTTGGTTCTCAAGTTCCTTGTCCCAACTTTTTATCTTTTAATACATTTTTACAAACAACTCAGGAATATTCAATGTCTCCTATTAGCCTTGTATTCTTCAAAGACATCCATAATTTGGCCTCAACCTACTTCTACAATTTTATAACTCTCAATTCTCATATAAGAGCAACTGATCTGGTCACTGATCCCTAAACAAGTCAATTACATTCTCACCTTTGCCAACTCTAAATAACCTGCTCTCCCATCTTCTTTTATTATATGTTTGTCTTTTATAGAACTACTTCCTAAGCCTCAAACAGTGGCTCAAGTCCCAATTGTTCTGCAAAGCTTTCCTTGATGTCACAGCCACCAACTCACTCTTCTGAATCAAGAATTTAATTACTATATTAATTACTTATGTCATATCACATTTATTATTTCTATAATTATATAAATTCATATTTTATATCATATACTGCAATATAATTACATAATATATACTAATTATAGTTTATAAAATTTTATTATATATTTCTATGTAATGATATGTAGTATATTTCATAGACTATAGATTATAGGATAATTCATTTTATTAATACATTAATGCATTCCCCAACTCATGTGCCCTTTGGCACATCATAAGATTGTATGATTTAGAACTAGAAGGGGTTTAGACATCAACTAGTTTGCTGTACCCTATTTTACAGATGAAGAAACTGAGGTCTATAAGGTGAAATTACTTGCCAAGATTACAGTGGTAGTAAATGGCAACATTGGGTTTCAACCAAAATCCTGCTTTCTTCAATCACTGAACTAGGTAAGGAGGAGGAGAAGATACAAAATTTATTGATGACAGTACCTTGTTTCCCTGTCTGTTTTCTACTCATTTATAACAGGTGCTATCATTTTGTGGGTTTTTTTTTAATTTTATTTCAACAGGTGTTTTTCACATAGTAATAGAATGATTGCTGTGAGCACCATGCCAGGTTCTAGAGATAAATACAAAGTCAAAAGGAAACCTTCCTGCCCTATCCCTAGCTATCTGTTTAAAGCTTCGTAGTTGTCTCCCTCATCAGATTTTGATGTCAGTGAGAGGAGGAACCATCTTTTGCTTTTCTTTGTGTCTGTCCTGGGACTTAGTACAGTTCTGTGAAACATAGGAGGTACTTAAGACTAGTTGACTGACTCAAGGAGCTTCTATTCTTTTGGGGGAGACAATATGTACACATCTAAGTACGTACAAAATAAATACAAGGACATTTTAGAGGGAAGGGCACTACCTGTTGGATTGATGCGAGGAAAGAATTAACGTGATTGTAGGTGACACGAGCTGAGCTATGAAGGAAACAAGGGATTAGAAGGCTTGGAACCGAGGAGGAAGAGCACCGCAGACAGGAAGGACAACCAGTATAAAGGCTGTGGTGAACATCCCTTCACGTAAGCGCAAGTTAACATTCTCTCCAAAAGTTACCATCGACAGCCCTCACTACCAACACTTCTCTTCAGTGCTCAGGCAACTAGCTCAAGTTTAAATAGCAACATTTGCAAAGAACCTTATCTCATCCGAGCCTCAAAGCTTTAGGGTATGCTGCTGTATGATAACACAGTAATTAAAATACTGTAGATGGGGGAATCTAGGTCAAGTGACTAGCCCGTGGACACCGAACAGCTGGGGGCCCGAGGCGGGATTTGAAACTTGAGTAAACCAATGAATACAGAGACTCTTTCATACTCCAGTCCCACCATCCAATCCACGGCCCTGCAGCACCAGTTTGGGGTCAATGACCTTTTTTCTCCTAATTGTAGCCTCACCTCCTTCTGGCCGCCCGCAGAGGGCAGAAATGGCCCAAGTGAGTTTAATGATGAGAAACAGCCTAGGACAACGACTAATTTCCTTCTGCGTCCAGTGATTGGCTGAAAAGAGGACCCTCCCCCTTGCCCTGATTGGCCCTCTGGCCAGGGAGACGCAGGAAGACTACGAGGTCTGTGAGACTGCACGTGCTGCTGGGTTGGGTGGACAAGATGGCGGCGGCAATGGCACCCACGGGAGCTGCGGCCGGTGCGACGGCTGGCGTGGATTTCTCGACGGCTCGGCTTCCCGCGTCCTCCTCTTCATCTCCTCCTCACGGTATTCCCAGGCGAAAGAGCTGGCTCTGGGGCACCGTGGAGGTCCTGTGCAGCGGGTGTGGAAGGAGCTCCGTGGCCCCGGCGGGTAAGGAGTCCCTGCCCATAGGCCCTCTTCGCCCTCGTCGACTATGGCCGTGGTTTGAGGCAGGTCGAGGTGTGAGCCGAAGCTGTGGTCGCTCTCAGCCCTTCCCCCCTCCCCTCCCCTGCCCCCCACAGGTGGCAGCCCCTCTGGGTCGGGAGGGGTTGGGGTAAGGTTGGAGAGTCCATGGCCTTCTTGGCAACCGGGCGCCCTGCCCCCCTTATTGGATTTCGTCAGTTTCATTCTTCTTCCTTTCCCTCTCCTCCCCCCCCACCTTTCGTCTCTTCCCCCGTTCTCTTCCTCCCACCCTTCGTCCCCTCCTCCCCCCTCTCCTACCCTTCTCTCTTCCATCTTCTTTTCTCTCTGCTTCTCCCATCCTCCCTGCCTTCCCTTCGGTGAATTCCCTGGGTCTTCAGACCCTAGATTTAGGAGTGGAAGCAACCTTTGAGGTTTTCATTTGTTGTACAGATGGGGAAACTGAGGTCAAAAAGTGACCAAGGATGGGGCGGCTGGGTGGTGCAGTAAGTAGAGCGCCGACCCTGGAGTCAGAAGGACCTGAGTTCAAATCCGTACTCAGACACTTAACAGAAAACTAGCCATGTGACCTTGGGCAAGTCACTTAACCCCAATTGCCCTACCTTCCCCCGTCCAAAAAGCTAAAAGAAAAATCTCATAAAAAAAAAAAAAGGAAGAAAGTGATCAAGGCATTCAGGTGACAGAGTCAGGATAAGAACCGAAGTCCCGCAGTCCAGAGCCAAGGAAGAGTCTTTCTTTGGCAATCCAATCTTGTGCACATCCCCACAGTGACAAAATAGTCCTGATCTCATTTTTTTCTTTTCTTTTTCTTGAGATAGTTTCCAACGGGACACCAAGTTGTGAAAACTATTGATTTAATTAAGATTGATGGCATAGGTTTGCCTTTAAAGGAACAGTTTTGTATTCATTGTAAGAGTTTACAAAACATGTTGCCAGTTTGCAGGCACAAGCTCCCTTCCAACCACACATTTATGCAGCCGTTAAAAAGACCCCTCAGTACCTTCTGCCCGCTCCCTCTTCCCTACTCTGACGATTCATGGGTTAAGTGCCTCAGAGCCTCCCTGCAAGATAAGAACAACTGTAACAGCACCTTCCTCAAAAGGTGGTTGTGAGAATCAAATGAAATAGTGAATTAAAGTGCTTTTGCTAATCTCTTTTGCCAGATCAGTATAGCCTTACACATTGTAAGCCACGTGTATGTAGCCCAGAGTGCTGCTCTAATAAAATGTTGAAATCAAGACATAATGTGATGCCTCAGCCACTTTGGTTAGTGAAGCACAGCCTCTTTTTAATACTTAAATACTTTTAAAAAAGCATATCCTCATCACCATTTGATGTTATATCTTATATCCTACTGGCCTGAGTCAGTGTTCAACCAGATTTGCTCATATGCTTTCTTTGACTTAACTTACCTTCCTTCATTTGGTCGAGAGCTTGCCAAGCCAACAGCATGATTTCATGCCACCTCTTACTATAACTCTTTAAGAATTTGCTTTATTTTAAAAAAATTTGCTTTATATTGACTAACAAGCAGTTGCTGATAGCCAGCTCCTGCTCAGTTTTGACTGATGGTTTACTTTTTCATTAACAGTGGGATAGCCTTTCTTGTCATATGCTTTATTTCTTGCCAGAATTTGAAAATTACTTAAAAGTTGGAACAGTTGAAAATTGTGTTTACCTGTATGAAAGGCTTAGTTGTTTTTTCAGTAGAATGTTGCTTTTGTGGGACGTGTGTATTTTTTTAGTTGTTTGCCTTTTTAAAAAAGATGTGGGATGTGAGGTAGAAGAGGAGTTTAAAGAAGATATGCAAATGACCTGGGGAGGACTAATGTCCAGTTTTGCCTCTGCCTTCATCAGTAAATTATTTAGTGTGGCATTTTAAGTAAATTAGAGTTATAAAATTGTCATAGAATTGCCCACTATTCAGCACTCTCCAAGAAATTTAGTGTTACTGAGTGTTATTGATTTGGTAGATACTTACACAGTTGAAAGATTTTAATTTATTGAGGTATTTTTTTCCCCCATTGGAAATAAGACTTTAAAAATTTATACAGTTTGAAAAAAAACTTTCTTGCCAACTTAATTTTAATCTTACTGGTTAGATAATGTAGCCATTCTATTTTTTTCAACAGGATAGCCATAGCTTTCCAGGGCTACAAGTCAGAGGTAGCCGTAATTTAGATAAAGTTTTATTTTCTCTGTTAACCTACCTGAAACTCTACAAGGTATACTTATGTATTTAGCTAATAATTTTAAGTTATAAAACTGAGACGACCATGTTGTTATAATAGTTTCTCATTTTACTTCCAGTATTTAAATGTTATGTGCTTTTTTATATTGAGTTAGATTTATAACTGTATCTGAAAATAGAAGGTTTTATTAGGATTAGCGTTATAGAGTGAACTTATGAATTCATTGACAATAGGGAATTCCCTCTATCACTACAAGCCTGTAACTTAGAGTCTTAAAGAGTTACCTAGAGTACTGAGAGGTTAAGTACCTTGCTCAGGGTCACACCTAGGTCTTCCTGTCTCTGAGGTGAGCTCTGTTCACTATACTGTACTAGTACCTCTTATTTTTAAAAACTTAGTTTATTGAAAAAAAGAAATACATTCTGTTGTGAAATTTTACATTTGATAACTTGCCCAGTGTTTTACACGATAATAGGTGTTTACTTATTGATTAGAAAAACCAAAAGTTTTACAAATTTTACAAATATGATTAATTCATAGTAGAATTCATTTCATCAGCAGGTCACCATCGCGAGCTTCAATGTGGACATGCTTATTGTGAATTGTGCTTGTCAGTAACTGAAGAATATAGCACAGTTGTATGCCCTGATTGTGAGGTAAGGTGTTTTGTTTGTTTGTTGTTCTAAATACCTTAAATCTTTTACAGAGAACATATTAGTTTGTTACATTTAAGTAAAAAGTAAAAGAAAGCAAAACGACATAACTTTGCTGTGGACAGGATGAGAAAAGAAACCAAACCCATGATTTTTTTCACTGTTATAGGAAAGTTTAGGATGAGGAAACTTTAACCAATTCATGTCAGCAATACTCACCTTATTGTGTTCTTTGTCCTCTCAGAGAGCCCAACCTATCCATGTAATAACATAATTTCCCCCCAGTTATCAAGTATTTTTTCTCCCCAACCACTCATTCCCCTCCATTCCCAGGGGGAAAATACAGAAGCCTCAGCAAATAAGCTTAGTTAACCTAAATAATTCCCCACGTTGCCCACATCCAAAAATATAGGTCTTATTCTGCCTATTAGCCTAGCACTTCTTTGCCATCAGGTGGCAGCAATCTTCATCAGTCTTCTAGAATTATAATGGATCATTGTGTTGATCAGAGTTCTTAAGTTTTCAGAATTGTTCATCTCACAACATTGTTGTTGTATAAATTTGTTTTATGATATGATCTTTTATATGTAAATCATATATCAGCTGAAGCTTATCTTGGTGTATGGGGTAAACCTAATTTCTGCCAGACTGCATAGTGATGTCCATCCCTCTTTCCCTCCCTAATAGTTCCTACCCCAGTGACTGGGGTTTATCAAACTCTAGGCTAAGTACATTCTTCTGTATTTTCTATACCTAATCTGTCCCATTGATCACCCATCTACTTTTTAGCTAGTACTAAATTGTTTTTGATGGTTATAATATAGTTCAACATCTAGTATTGCTGGCTTTCTCCCCTTTTTTCCCCCATTATTTCACTTAAGATTTCTTACCTTTTATTTCTCCAGATGAATTTTGTTCTATTTCTATTTCTATAAAATAATCTTTTGGTAGTTTAGTATGGCACTGACTAAATTAATTTAGGTTGTATTGTCATTTTTATTTTTTTAGCTCAGCCTCTACTGATAAGCTATTAATATTTCTCTAATTATTTCAGATTGTATTTCTGTAAGTAGTCTTTAATACTTGTATCCATATAGTTCTTGTATGTGTCTTGATAGGTAAGATTCCCAAGTATTTTGTACATTCTGAAGGCATTTTAAATGAAATTTCTCTTTCTGTCCCTTCCTCCTGGGTTTTATTGATATCATACAGAAATGCTCATTTGGTGGGGGAGATTTTTTTATCTGTGACTTTGCTGAAGTTATTTTAATTAATTTTTAATTGACTTCTCGCTAGAGTTCTCTACATACACCATATCACATTTACACAAAAGAATAATTTTGTTTTGTCTTCACCTATGCATATTCCCTTAATTTCTTTCTCATGTTATTGCTGTAGCTTGCATTTCTAGTACTGTTTCATAAAGAAGTAGTTACAATGGACATGTTTGCTTTATTTGTGAACTTATTAGAAAGTACTTTAATTTATCCTCATTAAATGTAATACTGGCTCTTGTTTTTAAATACAGAGAATGTAGAGAAATAGAAAAACTAGATCTATCTTTTTACCATTTCTCCCAATGCAGGTTGGCATCTCTCCAGCTGTCATTTGTAGAACATTTGAATTTTAAAAATTTTAAAATCGATATCTTTTGTTTTTCCATTACCAAATTGTATCCTTTCCCTTTTCAGAGAACCAACCCGTTTAACAAAGGATTTTTTTTTTAGAAAAAAAAATCAGCAAAACTGATAAATACATTTTTTTAAAAATTGTGTATATATAAAATGTTCCACACCCATACATATATACACCCACTTACCTTTGCAAAATTGGGGGCAAGTGTCATCTTTTCTTTGGAGCCATGGCTTTTCTTTGTAATTTTGTAACATTCATTTTTAATTTTTTTGTAAAGGATATATGAATTTTTAATAAATCTTGAGTCTTCACAGAAGTGATTTATATTTAAGATTTTTTTCCCACCAATTTCACAAGTTACTTGGTAATTATAAATACAGAATACTGAAATGGAAATGATAACATTTAGTAGATTCAGGGAGTGTGTGCCTTGTCCAGAAATAACTTGGGTATAAAAAGTGGCATAAACATAATTAAAAATCTCTGTGACCAACCCATTGCCTTTTCCTTTTATCTGTAGAAAATGAGATAATAGCTGAAGTAGCAAATCAGTATATAGAGATAGTAAAAGAAGAAGGTCTCATTCATTGGGCAGGTCCTCTATGAAAGACTTAAGGTCAAAATGGATAAGAATCATATCACATAAAGAAATCTAGAGGAGTTTGCCTTTGTATCTGTGGAAAGAACACACATGGGGCGACTAGGTGGTGCAGTGAATAGAGCACCGGCCCTGCGTTCAGAAGGACCTGAGTTCAGTTCCAGCCTCAGACACTTAACACTTACTAGCCCTGGGACCTTGTGCAAGTCACTTAACCCCAACTGCCCAGCCTTCCCCCCTCCAAAAAAAAAAAAACCACACATATCAGTGAAATGACAACCAAAATACCAGCTTCACCTGTTACTCTAAATCAGTAGTTCTCAACCTTCCTAATGCCACGACCTTTTAATACAGTTCCTCATGTTGTAGTGACCCCCAACCATAAAATTATTTTCGTTGCTACTTCATAACTGTAATTTTGCTGCTGTTACAAATCGTAATGTAAATATCTGCTATGCAGGATGTATTTAAATGGAATATAACCCACAGGTTGAGAATCGCTGCTCTAAATGAAGGCAGAAGGGTATGTGTCAGAAGCTCTACCTTGCTAAAATAATGCTTAATATTTCATAACTTACAGGTGTTGATGTTTTCAAGATCTTCTTTGAGTTGTGAGCTGATCATCACGTCACTCTTCTGTACCCTTTCTTTCCTTGTTTCTTTGCTTTTTCTTTTCCTTACCCTTTTCTGTCTCTTCATACTCTTAGTCAAACAGTGCCATTCAAAGTCCTGTTGTCCTCCTCACAAACTCTTTCACACTAAAGAGTTTTTTTCTTTCCTTTCCTCGTGGTTTGTTATTGAAAATGTAGGTATCTAGACATCAAAGGATAAAAACAGTGATTAGAAAGAAAACAAAACTGAAAGAAACCAGCCAATCCTAAGGCTGAAACAAAGTCAGTGTAATAATATGGAAACATATCAACCCATAAGCATGCACAACCAGTGAGCAAAGCAGTTGATAAAGTTTGTCATGCTTTTCTTTTGGAAAATATGGAGGGAGAGCATATAGCACATCTATATGATACTCCAGTTAAAAGTATTTTAAACTAGCTGAATGGTTGGACTCAAAGTATAGCAAAGTATAGTTACTGATGGTTAGATATCAACTTGGAGCAAAGTGAGTGGCCCTGGCCCTGAACTTGATCCTGCCAGTAACTGCTTTTATCCGTGATTCAGTGATTCAAATAAATGTATATATAAGGCATGCTTATTCAATTTGCACATGATGCAAAGCTGAGGGATGCAGCTAAGACATTGAATGATAGATCCTAAAGATCTTGAGAAACTGACATTAGACTGAATTAAATAAGAAATGTAAATGTCAAGTTGAGTTTGGTGCTCGAGTTGAGATAACATTTGGTATTTATTTAGCACTTAAAGGATTTCCAAGTGCTTTATGTATAGTCATGTATAGATCATTTGATCACGTTAATAAATACAAGTTGGTGGAAGACTAGATAGCATTCACTTTGAAAAAGACCTAGGGATTTTAGTGTACTACTACAAGCTTGATGAGTCAGCATCGTTGATAAGTGGCTGCCCAGAAAGCAGATATAATCTTGGGTTGTATTTAGAAGGAATGAGATCTAGCCTAGGAATAAGGCACTGCTATGCCATAGTTCAGAGTATCAGGGGAGTGCCCGCCACATCAGAGTGCCATTCACTTCATTTCTATTATAGTATTAGAAGTAGGTCATTTATTTCAAGCTTAAACTTAAAATGATTTTCCTTGTGGATTCACAGGGTTCTCCCATTTCTCCGAGATGTTTATACTAGACTGTATGTCACCTACTAGATTTTTAAAATATTTAATCACATCTATTGTTCTGTTCTTATATGAAAGTCACTTGCTTAATTTTTAATAATCAATAATTATTAATTAAATTAAGAAATAATATAAATTAAGTAAAAATTAAATGATTATCATTTAAGAATTCTGCTTTACTTATATCTTTCTTGACTGATAACATGTGATTTTTTTCAGAATATATACTCTATCTAGAAAGGTAATTAAATGCATAAGCTGAATTGGTGGGCCTAGGATAAGTGAAGAAACCTGACACTAGAAATATGAACATAAAGGCTGTTAACCAAAAGTCATGATTTCACAAGATATGGATGGTAACTTGATTTATTACAAAAGAAAAGCACACATGCATGTGGGAACTCCTTATACCAAGAATCCCACCCTACGGACAATGCTTTGGATATTTATGGGGTACCACAAAAAAAGTTCATATGGCAGCGGCGGAGGGTAGTCCTTTCCCAAGTGTGAGTGGCATGGGAGGATGAAAGGAGCAGGAGGAGGGCTTGGGAACGTTGGACCTTGGAGAATAATGTTCTGCTTATCTAAAGGGTTTCTGGCTGCACAAAAAGTTTATCAGTCTGAGATAGGCTGGCAGGAGCCAGGATTGTAGCTGATTCATCTCCAAAGGCACTAAGAGTTTAATAGAGTTCAGTTACAAAAGATCACTGTTAAGTTCAAGGAGACAGTTACTTCCTCTTTAGAAAATAGGCCAACTCAAGAAAACAAGTTCAGGGGGTCTCTTCACAAGATCATCTCAGGTTATCATTGTAAAGCAGAACCAAGAGAAAAAGAAATGTGGCTGCTTAAGAAACAATATCCTTGAATTATGTAAGAAAACTATAAAGAAGATGCTATAGACTCATGGTATGGAAGATAAAAAAAAACTAGCCATTCAGTATATCAAGACAAACAGTATGAGTTCTGTAGATCTCTATAGATTCTGTGATGTGATATTACTTTAGAAATACTCTTTCTTTTCCTGAGAGCTAAGAATTTCCACATTCTGGAACATACAACCCATATTTACTGGAACCTTTTGTTTCCAGTTCTAGTCCTAGTATTATCTGGCCTTTTAAACTGTTGTAGCAATAATTCAACAAATATATGTTGGAGCCGGTGATACAGTGGAGAGGGACCTGAGTCTGGTGTGATCCTGGACAAGTTAACATCTGTTTGCTTAAATTTCCTCAGCTGTGAAATGGGGATAATAGCACCTACCTTGTGTTGAGAGGATTAAATGAGGTATTTGTAAAAACACTTAACTCAGTGTCTGGTATATTGTATAAATGCTTATTCCCTTTTCTTTCTCCTAAGTGCCACATGTTGAATATAAGAACACAAACCTGGCTTTCTTGGAACTTAGTCTGCTAGAGGGGAATAACATAAACATATGACGTATTCCAGGGAGTAGAGCAATAGCAACTGCGGAGATCCAAATAGGCCTCACTCATGTAGGAGGTAGCTTGTGAGTTGATCTTTGAAGGTGGTCAAGACTAAGAAGAGGAGGTAGTACATTCTAGGCCTAGAGGAGAGCCTGTGCAAAGCACAGAAATGAAAAACGTGATATTATGGATAGGGAACAACAAATAGGTCCGTTTGACTGGAATATGAAGAAGTTGATTAGTCATATGCCTGGAGAAAGGTAGGCTGGATCCAACTTGTCTACAGCTTTACATGCTAAAGAAGAGTTTACATTTGATGTGAGAGACAGTAGAAAGATGCTGGAATTTATTGATGAGTACAATATTATAGATCTTGGGATATAACTATTTGTGTTTATTTCATGCTTTTTTTGTTTTCTAGGAATTGTTAAGTAGCCAAAATGTTCTATAAAACATTTAATCCACACAGTCACTTGTAAAGAAAATTTGCTGTTACTTTGAAAATGATATAGTAAGCTATTTCTCTAGAAACATGGAAACTTTTTGTATTAATAATATCTGAATATGTCACGTTAAGCTTTGCAAAAATGCAGATATTGTCTCATTTAGTCTTCACAGTAATCTTGTAAGACACATAGTTCAGGAATCTACCATTTAAAAAAAAAAATAAATGAAACTGGACCTTAGAGAAATTTGTCCAAGGTCACACACAAAGTAAATACTGTGGACAGAAAGGACTTGGGTTGAAATCCCATCACTAAGTCCATCACTGAGTCTTTTTATTATGCCTTCTGTCTTATTTTATTTCCAAATTTCTTTGATTTCCATTTTTCTTATATTCTGTATCTTTCATATCAGCATTTGGGGTTTCAGCCTGTGTGTTAAATGACAGAGGAGCACTGTTTTGTGCTCTATTTCTAATTCTTTGAAAATTGTAGACATGTATTATATACTCCATACAGTTTTAATCTTGGATTCAGTATTGTATTTGTACTTAATGATTTATATTCTAGATGCTCATTTAGGAAGGAAAATTTATGGTGTGATACTTTTTTTATGTTAATAAAGAGGAAAGGATATTTACTGCCACTAAAAACTACATTTTTTTCTTTTTAAAAGGCAGTTACAACTATAAATAGAAGACAAGGATACTACCCTTTAGATGGGTATGTTGAAGAAGATGCTTATGAAGAAAAGTTTCAGCCTAAAAAGTATGTTTTAAAGATGTTTAAATTCTAAAATGGGCTATATGAGCACTTGAATTTAGAAAGCTAAAATTCCTTTCAAAAAATATTAGGCCAGCAAAATGTTGACCATGTACTTAAGTACATTCTTTAATGTTCTCAGTTAATTGTGGTTTTGCTTGTAGAGTGCCGTTCCTTAGGCTTGTTCTCAGCTGTTGATTGTTGTCGCTGGCGATAAGGGGAGCAAAGCTGGCCCTTCATTTGCAGAGAACACCAAAGTGTAAGGCTTTCTAGAACAACAAGGGGAAAGCTGAGAGAGTTCAATAAAACTCAGTCCTAAGAAAAGGATCAAGGAACAGGCAAGAACTTCTTGGTAAAACAACACTATCTGGTTACTTTTTTCTTTTCTGGCTCTGTAGAGTTTAGCATAGTTAGGTAGAATTGGAAACAAAAAAAGCACAGAGATGGGAGAAGACTAGGAAAGAGTAGGAAATGACCCGAATGTGTTATTATAAGCATTGTTTGCATGTGAGAGGAAGAAGAGGGACCTAGAACCCAACTAGGTTCATACCATGCTTGCTACTTTATTATCATAGTTATGCCTGTTTTCAGTTTGATCCTTTTCTAATTTCCCATAGTTTCCTGTGGTGGTAGAGAGGTGGAATTTACTTTTCTTGAAGTTTTTCCATTTTAGTACCCAAAAAGAGCAGCCTGCAAAAGTTTCTCCATCATTCTTACTTTAAGCCTACCTAATACTTCTATATAATCTTTAACTTAAAAAAATTATTATTAACTCTTTAAAAAGTTACAGAAATGAGAAACGTGAGGAGGTAAAATCCATAATGAGTCTGGAAGGATAGGTCAGAATTGGACTGGCAGGGTTGGGAGGAAAAGGCATTTTCAGAATGAGGGAACATTATCGTGACCCTAGCAGAAAATGAGTCCACATTTCAAAGCTAATATTAATTTGCATTGGTTTGCAGATTCTGCTTATTTATGTGAAGATAGGACTAAGATAACTGGCTTTAGTGCATTAGAGGTGAATTGTGCTGATGAAGATCTTTGGAGGTGCCTTTGCAGCATCCTCTGAGGGTTTTCTAAAGGCTGGTATAAACACATGAAGGAAGCCTCACCCTCTTCTCAGAGGCACAAACCATGAAACCCTAGAAGGAGGCCCTTAAAACTGGACATTTTAAACCTGTAGAAAACATGACCCCGACAGACACTTGCCAAAGCGTCTACAAATCCAAACTGGAGGGAGGGGGGAATTCATATTCCTGTGTGGCAGTTTTGACTACTAATTATGGGGGCTCTGAACTTTTAACTTTTCAAAGCTATACTGTATCTTTTGTGCTAAGGCACAAAAAAAGACCACCCTGATAAACGCAGTGACATAGAACAATTAAGGAGTAGCATAAAACCTTATAATAATAACAGCTCATTTATATTGTTCTTCAAGGTTTATAAAGTGTTTTATATTTTCAATTTCATTTGATCCTTAGAATAACCCTGGAGGTAACTATTATATCCATTTTACAAATCAGTCACCTGGGGCTCTGGTGACCCATGGCCATAGGGCTAGTTTGTTTTTAAGACATATTTCATACCTAGATCTTACTGACTCCAAATCCAGCTCTGCAGCCTCAATGCCATACTATCACTCAGTTAAATACCTAAATAAATGGTATGAAGAACGTGCTGAACAGCATCAGAATAGAGATGAATGTAAGCTAACATAGTTGGGAAGGAAATGTAACTTTAACATGGGTAGAATTTTAATGAGCAGAAATAGTGAAGAGCCAGGGAGAACAGCTTTAAGGAAGTAAGGACCATAAGTACCCTAAATGAAGTTTTAGTCTATTAGACTTTAGATAACTATTGAAATTTTTGACCAGTTAGAAAACTGACACAGTGATCTAGGAAAGTGGTTATGGGCCTGAATCTTGGTGATAGTACTGGGGATCAATGCAGTGAGTGTATATAGATGGAAGAATACTAGCAGGACTTGGTACCTGACCAGAATGGGGGAGGTGGGAAGGAGAAGGGAGTTAAAAGATGCTTCAGGTTTTAAGTATGGTACACTAGGGGATTTATGATGTCAGACTCCTAATTAGTGTTTTCTAATGGTGTCCAAAATAGGGATTGGATAAGGAAATGAGTTTAGTTCTGGATGTGTTGAGTTGGGAGATTCTAGTAGGTACCTCCAGTTAGAGGTATCCAGCTGACTGTTAGAAATGTGGATCTGGAACTTGGCAGAAAGACCAAAGGAATCTTTAGATTTGGGGATTGTTCCCTAATCAGAGAATATATAGAAAAAGATATTTTAAGGATAGACCTTGGAAAATCCTTAATTTTAAAGGAGAACTGAAAGAAAAGTAGGAAAGAAAAAAAGAATATAGAATCTAAGAGAATGGGGGGCTTGGACAAGAAGATTTTCAAGGTTCCTTCTAGCTCTAGGTGATCTTAATAGTAAGAGAGAATTTCAAGGAGTCATGGGAGCAGGTTAATTTTTCAGAGAAGTTGAGAATGAAAAATAGGATCAATCATTAAGAATTTCTTAAGGTTTTTTTGTGTTCTAGACTCTGTGCTAGGCCTTGGGAATACAAAAGCAAAATGAAAGTTGAAAGTCCCTGCCTTGGAGAAATTTATGTTGTATCAGGGGACCATAGATTTTGAACTATTAGGGAGGGACATTAAAGGTCATTCATTCCAGCCCTTTCCTTTAACACATGAAACTGAGACCCACAAAAAGGTTAAGTGACTTTACCAAGATTATAATGTAGTAAGTGGCAAAAATGAAATTTAACCCAGGGGCTGTTGACTCCAAATGTAAGGCTTTTGCCCCCTGTACTATAAGGCCAGATATGGTAGTTTTACAAGAATGGTAGTATCAGAACTCAGATTCTAAGGTATTAGGGAATGAATTGATGATAAAGTAGAGATGGTAAATCCCAGTTTCAAAAGGAAAAGTGAAAATAGGTGAAATGAGAGTTGTGTTTTTGTCTCTGTTACAAGCTTTGGTCACATATTGCCAGTTGTTTTTTTGATTATTTCAGTCTGACTATCCTGGGTACATCTCAAGCTCAGCATATCCAAAATAAATCTCATTATCTTCTCTCCCCAAATTTTACCCTGCTTGCTAACTTCCCCATTTCTGCCAAAGGCATCACCATTCTTTCAGTCTTCTAGGTTTGTAATTTTGGCATTATTCTGAGCTCCTCACTCCACATGTTCAGTCATTTGTCAAATAATTTCCATTTCTACCTCCATAGTGCCACCATTCTTATATCCAACCCTTTCTATTAACACAGTTTCTACCTTGGTTGAGGCCCTCATCACCACTCGTCTTGAGGTTGATTGTATCAGCTTCTTAATTGATTTCCCCGTTTTAAGTCTTTCTCTTCCTCCAGGGCATCCTCCACACTGCTACCAATGATTTTCCTTAAATCCCAGATTTAACCATGTTGCTCCCTACTCATTAAATTTCAGCAGTTCTCTATTGCCTCTAAGATCAAATACGAACTCCTCTGTTTAGCTTTTAAAGCTCTTACAACTTGACTTTAACTGTCTTTCCAGCTTCATTGAACATTATTCCTCCTTCAAGCACTCTACCATTCATATTAACCTTCTCTCTGTTTTCATACCATATCATCTTTCATCTTCATTCATTTGATGACTGTCCCTCATGCCTGGAATGTACTCATTCCTCCCTTCACCATGATAGATGGTCTCTCTCTGTCTCCCCTCACCTCAAGGTTCAGCTAAAGCACCACTTAGACGCTTTCCTGATCCCCTCTAACTGCTAGTGTCCTTCCCAAACCAATTTCTGTCTTGGGACACTGTTCTCTTTATATTCATTCTGCAAATATTTATGTATATACTTGTCTCATCTCCCCCATTAGAATTTAAGCTCCTTGAGAACAGGGATTTTTGCATACTTTGTGTTTGTATCCTCATGCCTATTGCATAGTAGATGCTTAGTATATCTTTTTATATGTTTAGTATATATTTTTTAATATCCCTTCTATCAGTGGTGTCCAACTCAAATAGATATGGATCCCTGCAATTTACATGCTATCGTTCTTTCCCCTGTTTGGATTTGTTCCTTTTTTCCCATTGTTCACTCCCATCGGTTACAACCCTTCTATACAACCAGGCTAATGTCCAACGAAGAAAGTATTTGCAGATCTTATCTATACTTGATTGCATGCCACCATGGTGGGGGGGAGGGGGGGAGAGGGAAGGGAAAAAATTTGAAACTGAAGGGATTCTGGAACCGAATCTTGTAAACTAAAAGTAAATAAACAAATCAATTTAAAAAACAAAAAAAGAAATGGATCCCTGCTAGCCATATTTTAATCTGACTTGACTGCATTTGGGTTTTTGCTGGCTATCTGACTTGACTGCATTTGGGTTTTTGCTGGCTCCATATAGCCAACAGATGGACACCTGCCTCACGCTGATAAAATAACAAATCTGGAATGAAAAAAAAATGATATAACCATAATATTTCAGAGGTAGAAGGACATAAAGATAATTGAAACAGTCCCATCCACCCTCTCTTTATAAGAAACTAGGGAGGTTCAGTTCAGTCAGGAACTAGTTACTGGCAGAATTGAGACTAGAACTCAGGACTTTAACTTTCGGGCTAATTCTTACCCTTTTAACCAAAACTATAGGATCTTAATGAATTCTCCAGGCTGTGGAGGTTCTCCAAGGAACTTTTTTGGCTTAACAATAAAATTTGTTTACAAAGCTACTTTTCTCAAAACATCTCTTCAAAGTAGATATATGGATATACAAAAAAAACACATTATCTTCATTTTACATATGAGGAAGCTGAATCTCTTGAAGGTTGTGACTTGCCCATGCTCACTCAGCTTACACATTTAGTAAGTGGCAGAGCCAAGATTTGGTTCTAAATCCACTGTTCTTTCTAACACATACACACACAAATGTGTATCTTAAGCAGCTAGCTATAAAAATTACTTTTGTCAGTAGATGCCACTGTCTTATATAAAATCAATCTCAGCCAAAATATTCAGAATCCTATAATTTTTAAAAAAATTTATTTATTTACTTTTGCTTTACAACATTCCGTTCCATAGTCCCTTGAGTTTCGAATTTTCTCCCCCTCCCTCCCATGGTAGCATGGAATCAAATATAGGATCTACAAATACCTTCACATTAAACATTAGTCAGGTTGTAAAGAAGGATTGCAACCAATGGAGTGAACAATGAAAAGAAGAAACAAAAGAAAATTTTAAAAAGAGAACAAGTAGTTTGCTTCAATCATCAGACTGTAGTTGCTTTTCTAGATGGGGATAGCCCTTTCCATCATGAGTCTTTTGGAGTTATCTTATAACTTTGCATTGCTGAGAGGAACCCAACCTATCAAAGTTAGTTGTCACACAAACGATATGTCTGTAATTGTGTACAAAGTTCTCCTGGTTCTGCTTTCCTCACTCAACATCAGTTTATATAAGTCTCTCCAGGTTATTATGAAGTCCTTTCCCTCTCTCACCTGAAGACCTCATGGAAGCTATTCGACAAGAGCTTCCTCTTCTCCGTTATTTTTATCTCAGGGTCCCATGTTGTCATTTCTTACTCCTTCCTCTCCCTCAGCCTTTGAAAAAGAGATGACTGCTTTGTCTGACTGAAGACTTTTTGCCACAAAAAAACTCTGCTATGTTCCCTTCCATGCGCGCGCGCGCGCACACACACACACACACACACACACACACACACACACACGCACACACTGTTCCTCCCTCCCTGCCTCTTCAAATGCTTCTCTTATTTGCCAAATGTTGCTGAACGTTTCCTTCCCTACTGCCTTCACACATGCCCAAAGTCTCTTCAATCTTTATGAAACCTTAACTAGAACCTACCACCCCCTCAAAGTATCGTCTTATATTTCTTCCTTTCTCAATTACGTTCCTTGAACAAACTACTTCTCTTTTCTCCTTTTTAACTCTTTGCAGTCTGGTATTCAACCTCATCACTCTCAACTGTAACTACTCTCTCCAAAATTACCAGTGATCTCATAACTGGCAACTCTTATGGCTTTTTCTTAGTCCTCATGCTTCTTAACACCTCTGTTCCATTGACAGTGTTGATAACATTCCTTCTGGAGATTCTCTCACTGGGTTTATAGTGCTACTTCTCCCCCGGTTCACTTATCTGTCAAACTATTACTTCTCAGTTTTCTTTGCTTGCGTGTATCATCCCTGTCACCTTCTTTAACTATGCATTTTCCCTAGACGTCTGTCCTAGGCCCTTTTTTCTTCTCCCTCTTATCATCATTCAGTCATTTCCTATTTTTGACCCTGTGGACCATAGAACAAGGTCCTTCTATCCTCCACTTTCTCTATAGGTCTGTCAAAGTTCATGATGTGGTTCTGTGATACTGTCTGTGTATCTTATCTTGTGTCATCCCATTTTTCCTTTTGCCTTCTATCTTTCCTAACATCAGGGGCTTTACCAGTGAGTCTCTTCTTCTCATTATGTGGCCAAATAGTTAAGCTTCAGTATTTTACTTTCTAGTGAATAGCCTGAATTAATTTCTTTGAGTATTTACTGATTTTACCTCCTTGCAGTCCAAGAGACTCTCAAAAGTTTTCTCCAGCACCATAATTTAAAAGTGTTGATTCTGTAGCACTCATCTTTCCATATAGTCCAACTCTCATAGCCGTGTGTTGATACTGGAAAAACCATAGCTTTGACTATACACACCTTTGTGATAGCAATGTGATGTCTCTGCTTTTTCATTTGCTCTGCAGATTCTCCATAACTTTCCTTAGAAGGAGCAGCATCTTTTAATTTTGTGATCATAGTTGCCCTCTGCATGGATCTTTGAGCTAAAGGATATATAAAATCTGGCACTGCTTCCTTTCTTCTCTGACTGCCAGGAAGTTGATGGGAGCAGTTGCCAAGATCTTAGTTTTTTTGGATGTTAAGCTTCAAGCCAGTTTTTACATTCTCCTCTTTAACCTTCATCAAGTAGTTTCTTAATTCATCTTCACTATCTGTCATCAGAGTGATATTGTCTGCATGTCTGACATTGTTGGTATTACCCCAGCAGCCTTAATTCCAGTTTTCAATTCATCCAGCCTGGCATTTTGCATGATGTACTCTGCATATAAGTTATATAAATAAGGTGACAACATACAGCCTTGTCATAATATTTTTCCAAACTTACACCAATCATTGCTTCCACATTGGGTTCTAACTGTTGCTTCTTGGCCTGCTTGTAGGTTCTTCAGGAGACAAGTAAAATGATGTGGTACTCCCATCTCGTTGAGAACTTGCCACGTTTTGTGTCATCCACACAGTCAAAGGTTTCAGTGTAGTCAGTGAAGCAGATGTTTTTCTGAAACTCCCTTGCTTTCTCCACAATTCAGTGAACGTCGGCAGTTTGTTCTCTAGTTCCTCTGCCTCTGAAAACCAGCTTGCTCTTCTGGTAATTCTTGGTGTATATATTGCTAAAGTCTACATTGCAGAATCTTAAGTACAACCTTGCTGGAGTGTAAAATGAGTGTAGTTGTTCAGTAATTCAAACGTTCTTTGGCACTGCCCTTCTTTAGGATTGAGATGTAAACTGATCTTTTCCAACCCAGTGGCCACTGTTGCATTTTCCAAATTTGCTGGCATATTGGGCACAGCACTCTAACAGCATCGTCTTTTAGGATTTACAAAAGTTCAGCTGGAATTCTGTCATCTCCACTAGCTTTATTGTTAGCAGTGCTTCCTGTGGCCCACTTGACTTCATTGTCCAGAAGTCTGGTTTACTGATCTGTAAGCATGCTATCCTGTTACTGGTGATGTTAAGATCTTTCTTATGTAATTCTTTTGTGTATTCTTGCCACTTCTTAATCTCTTCTTCTGTTTAATCCCTGCCATTTTTGTCTTTTATCATGCCCATTTTTTGCATGAAACTTTCCCTTGATAACCCTAATTTTCTCTTGAAGAAGAGATCTCTTGTCTTCCTCATTCTGTTGTTGTCTTCTGTTTCTTTGTAATGCTCATTTAAGAAAGCTTTTTCTCTCTTGACTGTTCTCTGGAATTCTGCATTCAGTTGGGTATGTCTTTGTCTTTCTTCTTTACCTTTTGCTTTCTGTATTTCCTCAGCTATTTGTAAATCCTCAACAGAGAGCCATTTTGCTTTCTTGCTCTTTTTTTGTTTTGGAATGTTTCTTGTTGCTATTGTACTCTGTCCGTAATTTTTCAAGTACTCTATCTCCTAGATCCCAGCCCTTAAATCTATTCATCACTTCTACTTCACATTCATACGGGATGTTATTTAGGTCATACCTATATAATCTGATGATTTTTCCTGTTTTCTTCAGTTTAAGTCTGAATTTTGCAATAAGAAGCTCTTGATCTAATCCAGGCAGCTCCAGGTCTAGTTTTAACTAACCGTACAGAGCTTCTCCACCTTTGGCTGCAAAGCAAATAATCTCATTTTTATATTGACTATCTAGTCATGTCCACGTGTAGTCACTTTTGGAGTGCGTTGAAAAAAGAATGTTATAATCTGTGAGTTATCTGGACACACTTTCATTACTCTCTGCCCTGATTCATTTTGTACTCAAAGGGTAAACTTGCCTATTGTTCCAGTTATCTTTTGATTTCCTACCTCAGCATTCCAGGCCCCTATGATGAATGTGACATCTTTTTTTTGGTGTTATCACTAGAAGACAATCTTGGTTTTAATAGAATTGATCAACTTTGGTGTCTTCAGTATCAGTGTTTGAAACAAAGATTTGTATTACTGTGATATTAAATGGTTTGCCCTGGATTTGAACAGATATCATTTACTCCTTTTTGAGCCTGTGCCCCAGTACTGCTTTTCTTACCCTTTTAATAACTATGAAGGTTTTTCTTTTTCTTCTGAAGGGATTCTTGCCCATAACAGTATATGTAGTAATCATCTGAATGTAATTCACTCATTCCCATCTATGTAACTTCACTGACAACCAGTTTCTCAATATTTAATCTTTCCATCTCTTGTTTGACCATATCCAGCTTACCTTGGTTCATGGATCTTACTTTCCAGGTTCCATTGCAATATTTATCTTTACAGCTTCAGACTTCACTTGCATCCCTAGATGCTTCTGCAGCTGAGCTTCCTTTTGTCTTTGGCCCATCCATTTCATTAGTACTGGAGCTACTTGTAGGTGTCCGCTGCCTTTCCCCAGTAGTGTATTGGACACCTTCCAACCTGAGGAGCTCATCTTCTGATGTCATCTCTTACATCATTTTAGTACTGTCCATGGAGCTTTCCTGACAGTGGAGTGGTTTGCTATTTCCTCCTCCACTGGATCACTTTTTGTCCCTCTTTAGCTTGGTAATGTTATCGACTTGCACCCACCTGCAAGGACATGATGTGCGTGGTGCAGTTCATAGCCCACACCGGCAACTGGGGCACACTGGCCACCGTGTCCACAGTGCTGGCAGTGTGCTGGTGGCCCTTTGCCAACATCTCCCTCAGCAGCAGGCCAGTAGGCCAGAGCACTGATGTGCCCTGCTTCTATCTCAGTCCGCTCCAGATGTCTGTGGGGAACCGTCGCAGGTGAATCCAAATGCTTATTTGATATTATCTTTGGCACAGATTGATTTTTGCAAGAAACATGGATTTGATCCTCAAAGTCTCCTTGTGGTCACATGATGCTGTCAGGAGCAATCACTAAGGCAAATGAGATAGAAATGGCATTTGCAAAAAAGTCTTTATTCAGTCATCACCCTGAAATGGAATCATGGCCTTCAGATCATAGCTGGTTCTTTCCCGAATTGACCAACATCTTGGGCCATAGATATCTTTGGTGGAGGCCAAAACAATGACACTTGAATATTATAAAACCAAACCTTAGTGAAGAGGAATATGGTCAATTCCGTAATTTCATCAAAATACTTCAGTCTTTGTGTAGAGAAGCTGCTTAAAGTTTTTCTCTGCACAGTTTTATAAAAGAAAAAAAACTTATTTTTTTATACTTATGTTTAAATAAGAGGCTTGCTGTGAGAAAGTTAGATTTAAGTATTTTTGTGACATTAAAAAATTTTTTTAAAGAAATATCATTAAGGAATCCTAGTTTCACTGAGTATTAAGGTATTTTTCCCAGAAACAAAAATCTTCAAATTTAAATTGGCCTTTGAGATTGGAAGTTATTTCAGCATGTTTTGTTTATTCCTGGAAATCTCTTTACTCACTAAACCTGCTATTTTGATTTCCTACCTCAGCATTCCAGGCCCCTATGATGAATGTGACATCTTTTTTTTGGTGTTATCGCTAGAAGACAATCTCACTAAACCTGTTATTCACTACCTACAGAGGCCTCTGATAGTCTTATCTGAACAGGATGAAAGGGGATTAATTTGCCCATGTACTAAATCTTCCCAAACAGAAAAACTGTTTGAAGATGAAACTTCAGACTGTTATGATCTTATGTATGGGGGGGATGGAGGGGGAGTTGCATGTTATACAGGAACAAAGCTAGACTCGGAAGAAATTGCTGTGACAATAATACAGGATCAAGTAGGCATGTGAAACTTGTCCTAAGTTTGATTTTACCCATTTTATTTGAATTTCTCACCTTAAAAAAATACATGTTTTATCTATTAAAGGGAAAGACAGGAAAATCGTGTGTACATGTTAAGATCCTTATTAACCAGATGAGTCCATGGTTTCAGGTGCTATATAGAGCATAATTTTACCCATTCTACAAATAGGGTCATTCAGGCTTCTTTAGTTGGTCTTTTCAAGCCCTCTTGAAGGAAACCATGAGAGGGGAAGATAATATAAAGAAAAGGAAATAGTTTTTCTTCAGAATAAAATGTAATGGAGGACATTATTGTTAATGATTATAAAAACAAGTCTGAGTACTTTTAAAAAGCATGAAGAGTGATTATCTTGAATGTTGTGAGAGATAGTGTAGTGGGAGAAGCCAAGAAGACCTGGGCTTAGGTCTCACCCTGAGATGTACATACTGATTATGTGTGTGTGTGTGTTCATTGATATAAATTTTCTTCTCTGGGAGTTCCCTACACAATTGAAATTACAGTTCCAGTTCTTGTCCCATATATAAGTTGTATAAAATTGATTATTGTTTTAAGATTATTTTTATTTTCTTTCTTTTCTAAATCTAATACCATTTTCAAACAAAATGCTTTATTTGAAGGCGTGTGTAAGCAGTAGCTATAGTGACACAGTACTTCTTGGGTTCCCTTCATAGCTCTGTTATTGACTCATTTTTAAAATGCTTTATTACTGGTTGTTTAAATCAACATCGAAGGAATGAAATAGGGATGAAATCTGTTAAATGTTATGTAACGTCCTTTAAAATTTCATTAAGTAAGATCGGGTCCTGTATATATATTTGCCTTACTCTGAATTCTGTCTTGCAGTGAATAATAGCTGTTCAACAAACATTTGTACTGTAAAAAAAATTAATGAGGGAGACAGCATGACACAGTTGTAAGAACTCTGGCCAGAGGGACGCGAGAGACCAGGATCTTTGTCCCATCTTTCTTCATATAAGCTGGAGGAACTTGAACAGATTGATGTACCAACACTTGTTACTTTCTCTGTAAAATGAGGATGTTGGAGTATTGATTTCTGAAGTCCTTCAGGCTTACATAAGGGATAGGTGTTCATAGTTTAAAAGAATGTTGGGCTTGGAACCTAGAAGATTTGGTTTGAAGGATTCATTTGACACTGGTTGTGTAACCTCTCTTTCCCCATCTGCAAAATAGGGATAAAATCATTCCTATAGTAATAATACTAAAGTTCTTTTCCACTCTAATATTCCATGAGTTACTAGTTTTTGCATACCTAAGAGTAGGTTTCCTGTCTGTTTTATTTTGTTTTATGAAGCATACCACATTAGATCACAGTGGATATCCATATGTACTTTTACTTCTCAAGAACATACCATTATTGAACATTTTGGTCCTTTCTATAGAAGGTAATTAAGTTTATAACCAAGATTCATAGAATATCTATAAGGGAGGAGACAAAACTAAAAGAAATAAGCCCATTTTTAATCAGATTTGTTATTTTGGTCCTTCTGGAAATTCCTTTATTTTTCTTAGTAATCTTATTTCAATGTTAATCTGTACCTCTGTAATCTATACAGTGAGTATCAGAGGCAAGGAGAAGTACTAATCCTTTCTTGCATTTTTTGTGTCCTTTGCAGTGTTTAATATCTATAACAATGCAAGCAGTTGGTACAGTAGATAGAGCACCGGTTTTAGAGTCAGGAAAACCTGAATTAAAATCCAGCCTCAGGCACTTAACAGCCCTGTGACCCTGGGCAAGCCACTTTACTCTCTGTTTGCCTCAACTTCTTCATCTGTAAAATGAGGATAAAAACAGCACTAACCTCTAAACATGGTTGTGAGGATAAAGTGAGATAATATTTGTGAAAAGCACTTAGCTCAATGCCCAACATATAATAGGAGCTATGTAAATGCTTTTCCCCTTCCTTTTCCTTTTCCATATCTTATCCATGGTACACACTCAGTGTTTTTTGAGTTAAACAGTTATCCCATTTTGAATTATTTCCAATTCTGATGAAAATGTGATTTAATTTAACTATTAAAATGAAATCCTTATATGGAGAGAGAACTTAGTTTGTCTCATGTTCTTATCTTCAATTAGCACAATTGAATATCAGTTGTACATATCCTTACAAGCCAGAGCAAGGATTATTTAAAATGAAAAATGTAGAACTCACTGAGTAGAATCTTAGAAGCGTGAAGTTGTTGTTTTAAAGAAATATTGGTTTATATACATATGTTAATAAATTTCTTTCTATGTCCTTTTCCAGGATAAGGAATTGTTCTCAAGATTTCAAGAAGACAGTTGGTCAACAGATTATTGGTTTAGAAAATTCATCTACTCTCCACAAACCTATTCTGAACCCATCAGCAATTGTGACAGTATGAAAAATACTATTTTCTTAGAATGGATACAGGGCAGATGTTTTGACCCTGACCTTTTTGGCTTATTTCATCTCTTCTTTTTAGCTGTCTACTACCTTAGTGGTTTTCATGTTTTAAAAATTGCTGTTTTTCTCTTTCCTTAACTGTTTCTCTCCATTTGAAGTTTTCTCCCCCACCCTACTTTGTGCTTTCTTTCTCTACCTCTAACCTGCCTTATTCTCACCTTACCATTTGCTTTTTTAAGGGATTTTTTTTAAACTTGCTTTCCAGAGTATAGATGTTAAAGTATAAATTTGTATAGCCCTAAGTAGGTTCTTTTTATTCTTTTTGGTTTTTTAAAATCTCTACCTGCATTTTTTGGAGGGTAGGTTATCTGATCTTTAATTCAGATAATTTTAACTCTAATGTAAAGATTTGGAGGAGTTGTTTTTTAGAAATAAAATCGTTAACTCTATAATATTGGATAAGAAACTTAATTTTTCTAGGCCTCAGTTTTCTGTGAGGTGTTTGGTCTACATGGTCCTCAAAGCTTCTTCCAACCCTAATCCTGTCATGCTGTAAAGTCTGTTTTAGTTTAGTGTTACCAATAAGCAACCCCAAAACCCCACTGAGTAATATCATTATATGTTAGTGCTGGGCAAACTTACTTAGTGTCTCTGTTTCTATCCTTCATTATCATATTTTGATATCTGAAATTACTATTAGTTTTTTACCCTCTTAAAGCAGTAGTTCATAGGTGAATATGACATTGTGATGTCATTTAATTATGCTGCTTTTTACTATTGGGAAGTTATTTTTTCCCCTTAGGAAACTAAAACAACACAAGAAATTGATGAAGCCTTGAAGATAGCTGGTTATAATTTTGAACAATTAAGTGCCGCAGAAAAGGTAAGCTAAATGGATGTTGGCCATAGAAAGTGGTTTTGAATTGTTTTTATGGACTTAATGTTGGATTTATGTTTTTATGGATTAAAGAAGGCATATATATTCCTTTCATGTTTCCATTTTGATGTGGCAATGACCAAAATAGTTTATGTATTTTCACACTGGCAAACTTCATCTCAACCCTAATTAGATCTTAGCTAAGACTTTCCATAAGTCAATAGTATCTCTGTGTATACAAATACTTTTTAGGAAATACTCCCCCCCCACCCCCATAACCTGTTAGGCTGATCAGTAGAATATTACTGATACCCAGAAAGAAATGAGCATGCTTTTTTGAAGCTTTCTCTTGTGGACTTCATAGTAATATTTGAATATTTTATAAAAATGTTCAAAACTCATAAAAAATGCTTTATTCTTTGACTTTTGGACATGTGATGAGCTTGGAGTATTTTTGTAGGAGAGCAGTTGCAATTGGAATTTTCTCCACAAATCATTGAACATATCTAATGATTATTGTGATTAGGTACATCCTTGCATTGAAGGAACAAATTCTGTCAATGGTAATATCTGTCAACAAATTCCATTCTTTTCCTGTGAATGCCAGGCAGAAGAAGCAAGAAGAAATAGAAAAATAGAAATGGAAGAAATAGAAGGGAAATGCAGTGGTAGTCATAAGTACTTATAGGGACAATGGATAGATGAGAAGAGAGCCAGCCAATAAACAGATGAAAAAAGAGAAGAATTCTTTACCCTTGGGGGCAGAAAGCCCTCTGACTTCTAACATAGCATCTTCTAAATTAATTTGGACATAGAAGGTTTCTTTGCATAGAATTTGCTAACAATGCCCATGATTAAAGAAAATTCTGGTGTTAAATTAAGAAAATTTTAAGCCTGTTATACTGAAAATTTCTCTCTATGTAGTTGGTTTTTTTATACATAATTTCATTTTTAAAGGAGAAAATACACAAGAGTCCTCTGTGTGTAACAGCTTAGATATCAATATAAGCATTACTGCTACACTGGAAAAAACATTAAAGAACAGCTCTTTGATATTATAGTGAAACAGACAGAAATTTGGGTTCAGAGATTAAATGCAACCTCAGATACTTACTGTTACCTTAGGCAAGTCACTTAACATCTGCCTTAGTTTCTTCATCTGTAAAATGGAGATAATAATAGCACTTACCTCACAGCATTGTTGTGAAGATAAAACAAGATGTTTATGAAGTGCTTATTAGCACACTGCCTAGCATTCAATAAGTGCTGTGTAAATGTTAGCTACTATTATCATTAGCCACTAAGAGAATCAGCGGTTCAGGTTAAAGGTGCGTATCTAGGAGAACAGATACTGTAATCTTAAATACTAGGAGAACTAAGTCTGAGCAGGTTTAATGTCTGACATTTTTATTATTTACCTGCCTACCAGTGCTATCTACTTAGTATCCATGAGCCAGGATGTTGAACATGAATTATTAAAAATTAGATGTTTACAGAAAATATATATGGATTTATATTTTTATGGATTAAAAAAGGCACATATATATATATATATATTCCTCTCGTGTTTTCAGTTTGATGTGATAGTAACCAGAATAGAGTTTATGTATTTTCACACTGGCAAACTTCACTTCAACCATAATTAGGTCTTAGCTAAGACTTTGTGTAAGTCAATAGTATTTCTGTTATACAAATACTTTATAGGAAATAGTCCCCCCATAACCTGTTAGGCTGACATCTGTCCATTGTCCCTATAGCTTTCCTCAGCTTCCCCATCTGTAAAATTAGGTTTGCTTTTAACAATTTGTTCTTCTAGAGTTTATCATTTTTAACTTTTTAATCTGTGAAATTCCACTTAAAAGTCAAGTAATAAAGAACTTAAAGAAAATTATCTTTGTGTCATGTGTGCTGGAGTGTTACCTAAAGGGTAACACTTTGGAGTAAGCCTTTATGAAGATGCTCTTAACCCATTTTCTTTTAAAATAGCAAAATATCTTTCTTCACACCCCATGTACAAATTTAGTGCAAGTTAGAAAGAATGGACATAAGCTATATAAGAGGTCCCTGTTATCCACACTTTGTGTTAGTGCAGCAGTTCTCAACCTGTGGGTTGTGACCCCTTTGGGGGTCAAATAAGGTCACCTAAGACCATTGGAGAAAACATATTTCCCATAGTCTTAGGAACTGAGACATCGCTCCTCTATCCATCTCCAGGTGGGTCCACCCACATGCAGATACGCTCACATATGAGTTTTAAAGGGTCATGGCATTAGGAAGGTTGAGAACCACTGTGTTAGTGGAAATAGTAATTGGAGGTACTATTTTCAATAGTGCTGAACAAGTGAAAGAACATTGCTATCAACAGTGAAAATGTTGGGATTGGTTTTTTCCCCTGAAGGGCAAGAAAACCACTTGGAAAAAAGACTGCTTTAGAGTTTGTCTTCAATTTTACAGGATTTCAGAGTTGGAAGGAACTTCAAAGGTCTTCTGGTCAAACCCAAATACCAATCCCTCCTCAGCATCCTTCCCAGGATGTCTCCACTTGAAGTTCTCCCGCAGTGGAAAATTTACTACCTCCCTGGGTCCTCATTTTACTTTTGATAGTTCTCAGTATTAGAAAATCTGTTCTTTCTTGGATCAAGCAAAACAAGTTTTAATTCCTCTTCTTCATGACAGCCCTTCCGATAATTGTCTCTTTCATGTAGGTCTTCTTTTATTCAGGCTAAACATCACTCATTTTTTAATAGGTCTTTGTATGATTAATTATTGTTTTCACCATCCAGTTCTCCCACCTCTGGACATGACTTCAAGTAATAACTATCCTTCCTTAAATTTCTTTTCTAGACCTGAACATGTTACTCTCCAATGTCTGATCAGGTCAGAATGCAATAGTATTGTTAATGCCTTTGTTCTGAACATTTATTAAATGTTTAATGCTTTATTAAAACACCTTGGATTGCATTAACTTTTTTAGCTGCCGTATCACACACATGCAACTTGTATCCTCAAAATTTTCATTCTTTTCCATACCAGCTAATACCTTACCATGAATCCTCTGTTGTGTGGTAGTGTGGTTACAGTGGAACCTTAGGATCTGCGTTCAGATCTTGCCTCATCACCTGCATGACATTGGGCAAGTCATTTAACTTTTCTGAGCCTCAGCTTCCCCATCTGTAAAGTGAGCAGTTGGACCAGAGAGCCTTTAAGGTTCCTTCAGACTCTAAACCTATGAGCTTTGTATACAGTTATTTTTTTAAACACAGGTATAGAACTTTTCATCTATTATTAAATTTTTATCTCATCTCATTGACCCATTTCTCTAGCCAAGATCTTTTTTGGATAATAATTCTGTTTTAATATTTTACTTATCTCTCCTAGCTTCATGTTAGAGCCATTTTATACCACCTGCAATGCCGTTGTTTCTCCATATTTGAAGTCACTTGTATTTTGCAAATTATCAAAAAAGCAAGTTGATAGAGTCTTTTTGTCTTGTTTTTGTTCTCTTCGGGTTGTTTTTTTTTTTCCCGAGAAAGTCCCAAGGCAACTACTAAAGTCAGTACCCAATTAGACCTAGATCAAAATTCATCATCAAAATTCACTATATAACATTTATTGATGTTCATAACAGCAATGCTGAATGGTAGTGTTTTTTCCTAAGTTTAACTTAATGCCAGTATACTATATTAAGGAAAGTAAACACAAGTGTTATATTTCCATTTTTTTAAGTTTATAGAATTTCTGGACTTAAAGGATTCCCATACTGATCTGGAAAAAAAATTGGCTATCCAAAACAAATATTCCTTGAGACATTCCTGCTAAGAATGGTTTACTCTGCTCTTAAACAGGAGATAGAAAATCATGGGACACCATGCTAGGTCAGTCCCAAATTTGATTCATGTCTTTCATCAAATTTATTAGTACATATTGTCAAATATTCAAGATACTGGATCTAGAAAATTAGCATCAGATTTGAAAAATAAATCTAGATAGATCTTTTTCTAGAATACTTGAATTTTCTTGTCATTCCCCCCCAGGATGATTTAAAAGGAAAGTACCAAATAATTTCTCAATTATGATCCAGCCTACTTTCATCCTGTTCAATTCCTTGCTTAGTTTGTTGTCCACCTACAGTACCTTTCCAGGATGATATGCTCTGATTAACTCAGTGTGCTGTCCATCCAACTCTCTGTTGTCATTGGAAATAGATATTCTTTATCTGCTTGTTTTTCCCCGTGAAGATCACCAAGCTTGTGTCACCTAAACAGTTATGGCTTTCATTGAGAAGTCTTTCTAGAACTCTAGGGCTTAAATTCAATTATGAGCAACTGAAGAACTTCCCCAGATAAATAGGAAGTCCTTCTTTAATTTACAAAAATGGTCTATTTTATACTGCACCTCTCTTCTCAGGACTTTTGTGTTATTTCAGATCTTAGAACACCCTTATCTCAAATTGTAAATGAACCAAAGGGCAGTGAAAAAGATCATTGGTGGGCATGTATCCCATTCATTGTAGAGATCTGACTTTGTACAACACCTGGCACTTACTCAGAAGTGCTTACTGCTTTCAGACTTGAATTCATGTCCTGCCTCAGTCATGATATAGGTCTTTAAACAAGTCAGTTTACCTCCCCAGGCCTCAGGTTTCTTGTATGTAAAATGGGCTAGATGATCTCCAAGTTCTACCCGTCTCCATATGCATGACCCTCAGGCATCTGTGAGTTACGCTGCCTGTGCGAGAAGTACTGAAAAGATGTCACTGAAGAGATGTTTGACTCAGAACAGGCAGCAGAGAGTAACAGACTGCCGGAAGGTTAAGCATTTAACGGATGTATTAACTTGGAGGTCTCTACCACATTGGATGTACTCTCTGTAAACGATTTGTAGAAGATCCATTTCTGCAGCTTAGAGTACAGGTGAGTTGTGATCTACCCCAGTGGGAGTAAGTGTCCACCAGGTCAGTGGGGATCAGTTTATGGATCTGGTAAAACACCAGCTGTTGTTTACTGTGTATTTTGTGAAAGACTTGCCCATGTAGAGGTAAATTGTTAACTTGACCAACATTTTTAAAAACCAAAACTAGATGCTGGAATGCCTAGAAAACCAATCAAAGCAAGAATCAGATTGCCTTCTGGAGGTTCTTGAGGAAAAATTTCATCAGCTTTTTACTTCACTCAAGTCAAGGTAAAAACTTTTGCAACATTCTATTGGTCAAAATATAAATTTTTAAAATTAAAAGAATGTCTTGACTAAAGAAAAAAGTTGTCATTGTGATATTCACCTAGTTAGATGTGTCATTTTATGTCATAATTTAAAATGAGTACACTTGTCAGAAGAATATCTGGACATTGATGCCAAGAATAATCTCAAATAAGGAGAATGTGTATGTTAAATTCTGATGTATTCTCCTTTCCTTATTCTTTTTATACTTTTTTAAAATAAATTTATATTAATATCTTTTGTTTTACATTGCCCAAACTTCCCCCCCACATAGCCTTCCTTCTCCCCTTACCCAGAGAGCCATCCCATATAGCATAATATTTTTTTTAAGAAAAAGGGGGGAGAGAAAAAATAAGAGTAAAACTGGAAAAAAAAAACCAAACCTGACTGTTCTATTCCACAACCATAGATGCTCTCCATCAGCTCCTTTATGTCTATGAAAAGGAATGAAGGAAGGAAGTATTTTCATTTCTTTTTTGGGCTGAGATTATTCTTTGTAATTTTGCAACATTCATTTTTGATATATGGTGCTGATTCTTTCCATCTCGTGTATTCTTTTCTTGGCTCTGATTACCTCATTTTACATCATTTCATGTGTCTTTCTGGGCTTCTATGTATTCTTCATATTCACCATTTCTTACAGCACAGAAATAATGCATTAAATTTGTTTACTCATTCTCCAGTTGATGGACATCTACTTTGCTTTCTAGTTCTTTGATGTCACAGAATGAGATGCTCTAAGTATTTTGTATTTAGGCCTTTGAAAAACATATTCCCTTGTTTTTGACTAAGGTCTGTAACTTAGGAGTGTGTTTAAAAGGCTGAGTTCCTAATGAAATATCTAAGATGTGTGGAGAGACAAGTATACCTTTCCGTATATTAAGATACTATCAGATTAGATACCCGTATGATACGGATTCTAATGCCTTACGTTTGTATAAGGCTTTATACTTCCGTCAAAATTGTTTTTCCCTTTGGTTAAAGTTTCTATTTTTAGCTATAACATATATTTATAGTAGAAATTGAGTGCATCATTCAAAGTAAACCTTTATGTATAAGTAATTTAAAGGAATAATTGCATGATATGGTTGTTAGCAACAACTAAAAATGACATTCTCAATATAAACTTTTTAAAAATTTGACACAGTTATTGAAAATTAAATCTAAATGCCTACAAAACTTTGTATCTTTACTGAAGGAAAAGAAGTCTGTATGAAGATGTTGTGAGAAATACAGAAGCCTATTTAGGCGATATCGTAATGGCCAGAAAATACATTGAAGGGAAAAAAAGTGATTTGGATGCAGCTATGAGAATAGCAAGAGAATTAAAAATGGCACCTTCCCTAAGAACTTACTGTGACTTGAATCAGGTAATTTTGAGAATTCATGGAAAATTAAATATTTTGGTGATGATTAATTCTAAATGTTTTTTTTGAAGTGGGAGAAGGTCTTGGGAGTATTATTTCATGATGAAACACAAAAATTAAGTCAATCAGCAAATCAGCCAGCAAGCATTTATTAAGCACTTAGGTGTAAGGCACCATCACGAGCCTTGGACAAGCATTTTTTAAGGCTTACCACATTCCAGGTGCTGTGTCCTTGACTGTGTTAAGTAGAGACATCAAAACAAATTCAAAAGTAATACCTGCCACCAAAAAGCTTATACTTCACTGGGACAGACAATAGGTGAATATGTATTTACACAAAATACATGCAAAATAGGCTTTGGTCTAGTTTTGATCCTGGAACATTTTGCCATATTTAAATTTTGCTGAGGTCTTTAAGAATATAGGTTATAAAACATATTTAACCTTTTTTAGTGTTAGTGAGCAAAAAAAAAAATTCAAGCCCAGCACACCCAGCCCACGGTCAATGGACACATCATAACATTATGTGTATGTTCCTGCTCCGTCGTAATAAATGACTGTCATTTTGTCGATTTTAGGGGAAACGGTGAGAGGGAAGAGTTGAGGGGAGTGAGAAATCAGTACCTACAGATAGGGAAGTATGACTTTTATCCCCTTTGAACAGTAGTCTAGAGACCCTTTCATTGTTTTAATGTGCCAGGACACATGTCCTTAGGCATGTACTTTGCACTGTCAGACAGCTGTGGTTTTGAAGTGGGGAGGATGGAAACACAGCCTCTTGTGGACCCCTTGACATCTCAGAGAAATAGATAGTTAAAAGTTGCTGGAACACCCTTGTTCCCTTATCCTTTTCTTAATTTTCTTTTATTTTTAATGTGTACAGGTCATCTTATTTGTCACATTGAATTTAAAAAGGGCAGCTGGTGGCTCAGAGTACTAGGCCTAGAGCCAGAAAGACCCGAGTTTAAATCTAGCTTCAGACACTTCCCAGCTGTGTGACCCTAAGCAAGTAATTTAATCTCTGATTGCTTGACAAAATGGATCCACTGGAGAAGGAAATGGCAAACCACTGTAGTGTCTTTGCCAAGAAAATCCCAAATAGGGTCACAAAGGGTTGGATCCAACTGAACAACAACAAAAATGGAATTAAATTCTCTAACTTCCACAGCTAGATCGTACATAAACTTAGGAGTGTTGACTGTCTCACATTTTTTTTCATCTCCTTCAGTACCTAACAGTGAATTGTAAATGCTCTGTGCTCAGAGAATACTGATTTGATGATTAGCGATGCTGGCTGTTCCCATCAGAAGGTAGAATGCATGTTGCCTCTAATTTTCCTTTGGAGATCTTACTTCTGTTTCACATTTTTCCCAGAAAACAGCCACATTTCTATTTCAGGAGAGCCACCAGACTCAGTTTCATAAATTATCTATTGTTATGTCTTTTAATTACAGATCATCCACACTTTGAAGTTGGCATTTGAAAGTGAGTTGTCAGAAGTGGGTTCTCTGAAATTCAGAAGCCTCAGGTGAATAATGTTTTAGGAGAAAACACAGTTACCGAATATCTTAAAATGCATTCTAGTGAGTTTAAATTCAATCAGAAGCGATACCTTGAACTTTTGGGGTTTTCCCAAGTAACTTAACTATAATTACAAAAATTAGGAATTATTACTTCTGTCTAAATATTGGCCACTTACTTGTTTTTTAATCTGATCAAATTGATTAAAGCCTAACTCTTGTACTTTTTTTTAATAGGTTGAAAATTAATTGTAATGAAATTATCTGTATGTTTAAAAATATGGGAAAGATTGAATTTGAAGAAACTTCAAAGTAAGTCTTTTACTTTAGAATGGCAAAATAGCTGTTCAGTCTGATATGGTCTATTTCACAGAATACGCCAAAAATTAATATGAAATGTGAGACATTGAAAGATTTACGATCACATCTTTTGAGGCAGCTTAGAGATGCAGTGAATAAAAGTGCAGGGTCTGAAGTCAGAAGACTTTGGTTTGAATCTGTGTGACCCTGGACAAATCACTTAACCTCTGTTTACCTCAACTTCCTTGGTGGTAAAATGAGGATAATAATAGCTCCTACTTTGTAGGGTTTTTGATAGGATTAAATGAGATAATATTGGTAAAATGCTAGCACAGAGTCTAGCACACAGCAGGAGCTATATAAATGCTTATTTCTTTTCTCTTTGTGATTCTTGTCTGTCTTTACCAATAAATACACTCCCAACATAATGTAATAGAATACTGGAAATTATTTTATAAATTTAAAAATGCACTAAATTTTGTTAAGGCTTTGAATGTAGCAACTTCAGAGAGTCTTTGTAAAGGGGCAGCTAGGTGGTGCAGTGAAGAGAGCACTGTCCCTGGAGTCAGGAGTACCTGAGTTTCAAATCCAACCTCAGACACTTAACACAAAAACTAGCTGTGTGACCTTGGGCAATTCACTTAACCCCAGTTGCCCTACCTTCCCCCTCCAAAAAACAAACAAACAAAAAGAGATTCTTTGTAAAATATTATGGAATATAAAATGCTACTAGAAAGGGTGAGAGTTGGAATATCTGGGTTATATAAATTCACATGGGCTAGAGACCTTGGTAATCATGACTTCTAGCCCCCTTATATCAGAAACGTAAATACTAAGTCCTAGAGAATCAAGAATGCACTAAAAATAAGAATTTCACATTACAAAGTGATGGGCAGTATCCGTGTAGGCATGATGATTTGAGGACAGAAAAAGCAAACAGGGTCCCCTAAAATTGCAATACCCACAGCCCATCTATGAAGTTAACCCTACGTGTGTAAATGAAGACTTAAAAATCTGCAGTCAAAATCACCAAAGATAACCTCATATCATCCTATTTAATAGATTCATTAGAGAATTTAAAGTCAATGCAGTTTTCTTAGTTTCTAATTTAATTTTTACAAGTTTTATACTTAAAATTTAACATTTTTTTTAAATTTTGAGTTGTAAACGCCCTTCAGCCCCTTCTCCATCCATTGAGAATGCCAGCGATGTATCCATTGTGCATGTGAAATCATGCGAAGCATTTTCATATTAGCCATATCACACTCCACACCCACCCCCAAAAGGCGAGAAATAGTAAGTGAAAGAAGTATGCTTCAGTCTGCATTCAGAATTCCTCAGTTCTCTTAATGATTTAGATACATTTTGCATTGTAAGTCCCTTGGAATTGTCTTAGGTCATTGGCTTAATTAGAGTAGCTAAGTTTTGTAGACTTGAGCACTGTCAGTATTGCTGTTGCTGTGTGCAGTGTTCTTCCGGTTCAGCTCACTTCACTTTGCATCAGTTTATATAAGTTGTTCCAGGTTTTCTGAAACCACCCCTCAGCCTCCACCCACACACCCTAAATTTCTACTCCCCCACAAAAAAAGAGCTACTTTTCCTTTTTCTTTTATCTCTTTGGGATACAGACCCAAGTGGTATTGCTGGGTCCAGTGGTTTTAAGCTCTTGGGCATAGTTCCAAATTGTTCTTCAGAAGGGTTAGAGTAGTTTACAGCTCCACATTAGCAGCCCTCATTTTCTGTATCCCCTCTGGCATTTTTGTCTTTTTACTTTTCTTTCCCATTAGCTAATTTGGTGAGTGTGCTGTGGTACCTTAGTTATTTTAATTTGCAGTTCTTTAATTATTAATGCCTTAGAGCATTTTTTCATATGGCTATTGATGGCTTTGATTTCTTTTTCTAAAAACTACTTGTTCATGGTATCCTTTGACTATCAGTTGGAAAATGGCCCTTATTTTTATAAATTTGGCTTAAGTTCTCTATATATTTAAGAAATGAGGTCTTAAACCTTTTTTGTTTGTTTTTGTTTTTTGCTTTTTGGAAGGGAGAAGGCTGGGCAGTTGGAGTTAAGTGACTTGCCCAAGGTCACATGGCTAGTACATGTTAAGTGTCTGAGGTTAGATTTGAACTCAGGTCCTCCTCACTCCAGGGCAGTGGTTTTCAACCTGTGGGTCGCAACACCTTTGGGGGTTGGAACAACCCTTTCACAGGAGTCACAGGGTTCGCCTAAGACAATCAGAAAATACATATTTTGGATGGTCTTAGGAACTGAGACACTGCTCCTCTATCTGTCTCCAGGTGGGTCTGCCCACATGAAGATATGCCCACATATGACTATTAAAGGGTTGCTGCCTTAGGAAGGTTGAGAACCATTGCTCCAGAGCCAGTGCTGTATTCACTGTGCCACCTAGCCACCCCAATGTGTAAAACCTTTTTAATTTCATGTAATTTGTGTTAAAATACCTTTTTAATTTCATAAAAGTATCCATTTTACTTCTTGTAATCCTTTCTGTCTTGTTTGTTTCTAAGTTCTTCCCTTATCCATAGATCTGACATGTAAATTTTTCTGTGCTCCCCTAATTTGCTTATGCTATCTCTCTTCATGTTCAAATCATGTACCTCCTTTGACCTTATTTTAGAATACCATGTGAGATCTTGGTCAATGCCCTAATTTAATTTTAATGTGAAAACAGTTATGTTAAGAAAAATCTCTGCTAGTCTTGTTTTAAATTCTAAATGAAGAGAAAACATTGTAAATCTTAATCAAGATCTGCAAAATAAATGATGTTCTGCCATAAGAAAAATAAAATTAATGGTTATAATCTATGAATCAGTTAGAACTTCAAAGTATAACTGTTTTTTAGCATTATTTTTACCTAAATTAACACCTCTGTCTTGAAGTTTATCCTGTCTTCTCCCAGATAGAGTTCTATTCAAACCTTTCTTGTTGATTAACTATGATAAAAGGCTGTTTTATTTAAAATAAAAAAACTTCACATTCAGAAAATAACTTAGAGACAATATTTTACTGAAGAGAAAACTGAAGCTTAAGAGACATGACTAGTCCAAGATCATGTGGCAGGTTAATGGTAAACTAGAACTCAAGTCTTGACTTCCAGTTCTTTTTCCTATAATAAACTATACTACTTACCACTAAAAACTTGACCTGAGGAAATAAGCCAGGGTTTTTCCAGAGACAAAAAATTCCTTTACTTTTAAGAGACAATTCGTTAGTTTCTTCCTGGGTTGTGTTAGGTCTGACACAGTGCTTTGATCTCTAGAGATGTCATTCTAATTCAGCAGACATTTAAGTCTGTTTTGTGTAGAATGAGATCTTAAGTGAGATGAGTTTGACATGACCTTTGTCTTCATAGACTGGAGGCCATTGCAAGTGTCTACGAAAATGAGACTGAGGTATGAGGATAGTTGAAGGAAATATATATGTATATCTACATATGTGTATGTATAGGAGGGTATATGTGTGTATATAATAATGTGTGTATGTGTATATGTATGTACATGTACACAAAGAGAACACAAGATGTTGAATATGAAGGGATGATACCTAAAAAATAAGAGGTGAGAGGAATATTTTGGGAGAAGGAGAAAGGGATAGAATAGGGTAAATTATCTCATATAAAAGAGGCAAGAGAAAACTGTTACAATAAAGGGAAAGAGCAGAAAGGTGAAAGGGAATGGGTCAACCTTACTCTTATTAGATTTGGCTTTAGGAGGGAATAACATACAGACTAAATTGAGTATCTTACCCTACAGGAAAGTAGGGGGGAAGGGGATAAGAGTGGGGGATGATAGAAGGGAGGGCAGATTGCGGGAGAGAGTAGTTAGAAGCAAACACTTTTGAAAAGGGACAGGGTCAAAGCAGAAAATAGAATACATGGGAGGCGGGATAGGATAGAAGGAAATATAGTTAGTCTCTCACAGTGTAACTACTGTAGAAATGTTTACACGTGTACAGCCTATATTGAATTGCTTGTCTTCCCAGTGGGGGTAGGTGAGGAGGGAAGAAGGGAAAGAACCTGGAAATCAGTTTTAAAAACAAATGTTAAAAATTGTTTTTTACATGCAACCAGGAAATAAGATATACAAGCAATGGATTACAGAAATCCATCTTGCCCTACAAGAAAATGGGGGGGCAAGGGGGAAGACATAAGAGAACAGATTGGGGATTGGGAGAAGGGGTATTCAGTATGCTTGCTATCTTAGGGTGGGGGGTGGAGGAGAGATGGGGAGAAAATTTGCAACTCAAAATCTTGTGGAAATGAATGTTGAAAACAAAAAATAAATTCATTTAAAAGCCGTATTTTTATTTATTTTGTTAAATATTTCCCAATTACACGTAAAAAAATTTAATAATCATTTTAAAAATATTGAATTCCAAATTCTCATCTTCCTTCCTGCCTCCCCATTGGGAGGGCAAATAGTTTGATATATATTGTGCATGTGAGATCATGCAAAACATATTTTTTTATTATCCATGTTTCAAAAGAAAACAAAAAAAAATGAAGAAGTTTTTTAAAAAGCAAAAAAAGAAAAGAAAATGAGACTGAGGGCTTGTACTAGAGTAATTGCAATATGAATGAAGAGAAAGGTTGCAATTGACAGGACTTGGTAAATGATTGGATGTCAAAGATAATCCAGTTTTATAAACTCATGATAGGTGGGTGGGTGTCAGTGGTCACACGCAAAAAAATTTATGTATTTTACATTATAAATGTATGAGGTATAAAGTAGCATTGTGTGAGGTCCTGAAACCAGGAGAAAGGTCATCTAGGGCATGACTTTTTAAATGTTTTCAACGTGGGACCACTTTTCCCATTTTGGCAGCTGGCATTGCATGATCTGAGGGCATGCACAGTGCAGAGGGCACATGCTTTGTGTTCAGAACCAAGGCTGCAGTGAAGTGCAGCACAGGCAAGCACTGCCAGAAACACTTCAGATTTATTATGTGTTTTAATTTTAATTACTTTTTGGTTATTGTGCATTCAGTTTAGGGATTTTTTTTTTGATGTTTTACTTTCACTTTTTTAATTTAACTGTTGCCAAATTTTTCATGACCCAATGTGGGTTCACAACCCACAGTTTAAGAAGCGCTAATCTGGAGCAGAGGTGTCAGATTTGATCTCAGAGAGCTGCCCAAACCAGATTAAAATGTAATTGGGAAATACTTATTAAAGCACAACAGAACATAGATAATATTTGTGGTTTTGTGTTTGTTTTTGCTTTTTGGAGGGGGCAGGGCAGTTGGGGTTAAGTGACCTGCCCAAGGTCACGCAGCTAGTAAGTGTTAATTAAAGCACAACAGAACACAGATAATATTTGTGGCTTTGTGTTTGTTTTTGCTTTTTGGAGGGGGCAGGGCATTTGGGGTTAAGTGACCTGCCCAAGGTCACACAGCTAGTAAGTGTTAAGGGTCTGAGGTCACATTTGAACTCAGGTCCTCCTGACTCCAGGGCCAGCACTCTATTCACTGTGCCACCTAGCCATCCCAATATTTGTGGTTTTTAAAGTCAATATGTGACTCTGTTTGAGTTTAACAACTTTAGTTGATCTAGGGCGGTGGTTCTCAACCTGTGGGTCACGACCCCCTTGGGGGGTCGAACAGCCCTTTCACAGGGGTTACAGGGGTCGCCTAAGATCATCAGAAAGCACATATTTCCCAAAATTATGGGAAAGAGTGTGTTCAGTAGGATGGTCAGCTGTCAGATGTTACAGAGGTGGGATGAGGAGAAAGTGGATGATAAAAGTTGAAAATTCAGTATGAACAGCTTCTCATTTTCCTTTAAAATGTTTCAGTTAACAAGTATTTCATATTTTTCCTCCCAACTCCTTTCTGTCCACCAATAAAAAGAAACAAAGAAAAACAAAACTGGTAAGAAATACATATAGTCAAGTAAAACAAATTCCCACATTGTTGTGGACAACTCCAAGAAGTAAATAATGACAAGAGTTGAGGGAATACTTTTTTTTTTAAGAGTTGGGGAAAATTTAGAATATTTTTATGCAGATATTGAATCCTTGTTAAGGGTGAAGTTGAAGATTCCTAAGGGGTGATAAAGGCAGGTACAGTAGATAGACTACCAAGCCTAGAATTAGGAAGACTCATCTTGAGTACAAATCTGGCCTGAGACCCTTCTTTGTGTGATCCTGGGCAAGTCATTTAACCCTGTTCGTTTCGATTTCCTCATCTATAAAATGATCTGAAGAAGGAAATGGCAAACCTCTCCAGAAAACCCCAAATGGGGTCACAAAAGAGTCGGATGTGACTGGGGTGAAAAAAGACTGAACAACAGTGAAAAGGTAATAGATAATTGCTATAGCAAGCACCCGGAGGAAGCAAATGGGAATGTGATCAAGGATGGCAGATACAGGTATTAGCCTTAATTAGTAGGAATATGTCCTCTACAACTGGAAGGGAGTAATTCTTAGTAAGTTATTGTCAGAAATGTATTTTGAAGTAGATTATTTTCACATTTAGTTATTGACAATATTCTTGGGACTATTTGGGACAAATTTTTTTTTCTCAGACTGGCTTCTTGTCCCTTGACTACCTGGGAGTATTCCCCTTCCTGCTACATGCCAAGAAAATGACCAGTTGATAGGTTTAAGCATATGTGTTTCTAGTGTATTTGTTTTGCTTAAACTGAATCTACATGGATTTTTTAATAATCCTCACTCACTTCTTTCTTCAGTCTAGGAGAAGATGTGTCTGTAAAAATTTATTTATTTTTTGGTTTTGTTTTGTTTATTGCATTTTGGAGGGGGGAAGGCTGGACAGTTGGGGTTAAGTGACTTGCCCAAGGTCACACGGCTAGTAAGCGTTAAGTGTCTGAGGTCAGATTTGAACTAAGTTCCTCCTGACACCAGGGCCAGTGCTCTATTCGTTGAGCCATCTAGCCACCCCCTAAAAATTTATTTTCTCCAGTATACCCTTGATGTACATCTTGATGGACCCTGGGGGTACCTATGCCACTGTAGTGCTCCCTTAGAGCTATCTGAATTTTAAATTTATCATGAAAAGGAAATTACTGCCACATTAAATGAGTATGAATAAATGCCATTAAAGATGCATTAACCTAAACATCCTCTAAATGCTTTCCAAACAGATTTTGTTCTAAAGGCAGTGAAGGCACTGGACAGAATGTTCACAAGCATACTAATAAGAAGGAATCTTCAAATTGTGACACATACCTGTCTGTAGAAAAGAATAAATTTGAAATTGCTGCAACAGATGATGAGGTACAACCCCTCATACAGCTTGAGACTGGTGATTCACGTTTAGAAGTAAAGAGTACACAGCACCAAGATGAGAGAGTATCTGTGTCTTCCCCTAAAACTGTTGCTGTTTTACCGCAGATGGGATCTAGCCCCGATGTTATCATAGAAGAAATCATTGAAGAGGACCAAGAAAGTAAGTTAAGTGGAATTAAGTCATCTGAATAAAAATTCATATTTGCAAGGGAAGAGATAAGCCTCCGGACTGGTATCTTTCTTACTCTACTAACTGGCTTCCTACTGACATTGCAGAACTTAAGAAGATTAGTATCACTTCTTTATGATCACAAACCTGTTGTATCCATCAGTGCCCCTTTGGTTTTTCCCTTCTGTGTCCCTTATTTCTGCTCCCTCTTTGCACTTTTATAGCCAACTTTGTTTTCTTTGTAGTGATAGCTAAATGAGTTCATCTGATAGATTATTTATGAATGTGATTGGTTTGATAAAGCATTGGAAAAATTAGTCCACATAACTTAGAGATACCGTATGAGGTGGGACTAAAATGGTGGTGGTTTTTGTGTATCTTCTGCACGCAGTCTCATTTCTTAGTAACATCTCAAATACAAATCCTTGTAGAAATGACTCAAGTTAAATTCTTCTGATACAAAGATTTTGACCATTTACCAATGACTATATAAAATTTACTTCACAAGATGTAAAATGTTTTTAAAAAGTAAAATGCTATACAGTTAAATAATTGTGATATAAGGCCAAATATACATGATAGTCTTCAGTCTTATTTACATTTAGTGCCTTGCTGTATAGGCAGCATGACCTGGCAAGAGTTGCTTTTGGTGCCCATGAACAATTTTACTTTCTTTTCTTTTTCTTACCTTATCTACTGGTTCCTTCCTTCTTGCCCTTAAACATGCATAGATTTCCCCTATCCTTAAAAATACTTCACTAGACCATAATACCCTCTCCAGTTCTTGTCCTACATTTCTTTTCCCCTTCTCAACCAAATTCCTTGACAAAGTTGTTTAAACATCAGGTCTCCACTTTCTCATTCACTGATACCCCTTGACAGCCTTATTTCCAGCCTCACTATTCAACTGAAACTGCTTTCTTCAAAGTTACCAGTGGTCTCTTAATTGCCAAATCTGATGACCTTTTCTCAGTTCTCATCTTTCTTTGACACTGCTGTTTTTGATGTGGTCGACTTCCTTGATGTTTCTCTCCTCTTTGGGTTTTTGTGATGCTGTTTTTTCCTGGTTCTTCTCCTACATGTCTTAGCACTCCAGTCTCTTCTGCAGGCACATTATTCGTATCACGCCATCTAATTGTGGTTGTACACCACCACTACCACCCCAAGATCTTATCTTAGGCCACTTTCTTTCTCTTTGCTCTGTCAATAACTTCATAAACTTTCATGGAATTAACTGTTATATCTATGCAGATGATTCACAGATATCTAGTCCTATTCTCTTCCTTAAGCTTCAGTCCTGCATTACCAATTACCTGTTGGATGTTTTAAATGAGGTCATGCAAATATCTGAAACAACATGGTGAAAGCTAAATTCATTAACTTTTTCCCCCAAGCATCACTGTTCCGGTCACCCAAGTTTGTAATCTTAGCATTATCCTGAACTCCTCACTATACTTCACCTCATATATCTGATTAGTTACAAAATCTTGCCTTCATTCCCCCTCTTGCACTCTCTATGATCCAGCAAATTGGCCTTCTCTCTTCATCACATGACATTCCTGTCCCATTTTTGCACTGCCTCTCCCCAATACCTGGGATCCCCTCCCTCTCTACCTCAGAGAATCCCTTTGTTCCTTCCAGCTCTCATTCAAGCACCAACTTCTACATGAAGTACTTTCTGATCACCCCAACTACTAGTACCCTTCCTTTCAAATTACAGTATATTTTATTTATAATCTGCATATATATACATATATCCTTTATCTTAGAATGTTAAGTTCCTTTCAAAGAGCAGTTGTGTCATTCATTGTACTTCAGTGTCTAGCACAGTTCCTGGGATATAGAAGACATTTAATAAATAAATGCTTGTTGGTTATTTTAAAATGACATTGAATAGAAAGAAACTTTAGGTGATACTCTTACCACCATTAGAATACTTTAAGAATTTCTGGCAAGTTGGGAGAATCCATCATTCCATTAGTTTCTGATGCAATGTGTCTTGCCATGTCAAGCATAACTTTTAATATTATGCTATTGTCATCATTAATGAGATTAATACAATTGCATTTGTTTTTATTTTGGTGAAGCATGCTTCATAGAGCATATTATGGAGGCTCCTGGACATCAAAAAAAGCCTTTGCAGAAAAAGCCTTCTGGACTGAAAGCAGGTAAATTGCAACAACTACATATGTCTTATTTTGTGAGATTTGCAGTATATATTTTAACACCTCATTTATCTAGCATTTTTTAGAAATAAAGTGAATTATTTTGGTAGCTCAAACTAATTCATTTAAATTCTAAACTCTGTAAAGCCATTTTTTTACTGAAAGTTTTTCTGACTTCTTTCTACTTTTAAAGTATAGGCAGCCAGATATGGTGACACTCACCAGCAACTCCAGCTACCAGAGAGGCTGACTGGCAGATCTCGAGCAGGAGTTCTGAACTGCAAAGGGCTGTGCTGAGCAGGTGTCTACACCTCAGTTCAGTATCAACCTTTGTCCAATCCCCATCCCCCCATGTACCCCACAAAGTTATAGATGACAGATGTATGAATAATGCTAGTTGTATAGCAGTAATGAGAAGAAAAGGCTAAGTTTCATGCATTGAAGTGAAATTAGTTATATAATCAATGTTATCAACTTCTAAAGCTCTTAAAAGTTCTAGGAACTCCCTCAAATTACTCAACCCAACCTTCTACCTTTTTATCATCTGTTTAAACCTTCAGTTCATTAAGGGTCAGAATTAAAGAATAAGAAGTCTTGTTTTGTTTGAATATTATTTTTCCATTTTGTTAAATTACCAGTATTACAGAAGTATTGCTTTCTCCTATTCATTTCTGAGATGACTAGGCTTGTTTAGGGGTAACCTGGAACACTTAACACCACCACATCCAACCTTATTTTAAAAGGAAAATGTGTTCTAGCTTCGAAACATCTGACTTAAACTTTGGGGACAATGCCCATTGGTAAACTGTGAACAGACCATATTTTCAGAGACCTCAAAAATTCATTATTTTAAGTGTTCCATGTGTTGTGACCCAAAAAAAGCTTTTTCTGTTTTGAACATCTTTTAGGAAGCCTCAGTGTTCTAGAGATTGGAACATTGATTTCTCTAGGAAAATGTCATTGCAAATTATTCTTTGTAAGGGTCATTAATTAGAACCTAACTTATATCTTATTCATTTAGTTTGTGTGATGACTCTCTTCTGCAGGTTCTCTAGAACTAGTTTTTGTGAGCCATGTAATACATCCTTGCCACTTTTACATTCGGAAGTATTCACAAAGAAGAAATGCAACAATATTGGAAAAGAAGTTGAATCATTTTTGCAACAAGAATCTGTACCTCAGTGCTTCAGATATTTTGGAGCTAGGTAATTAAGAAATATCACTCAAAAATGTTAATATTTTTGCGTCAAGGATACTTCAATATAGTAATGTTGACCTGGGTAGGTAGAAGAATCTCTGAATATAGGTTTTGCTTTTGAACATCAGGAAAGATAATAGTAGTCTCATAAATGTTTCTTTGTTATATTTACATAAGTAGATTAATTTAACACATCTTATATACTTGTAAACTTTTTAAACGATAGATGACTTTGAAAAATTATTAAATGGTCAGGAAATAGAACATTATCCAACTTCTTAGCCTATGATAAAGGAAATATTTTTGGAGATAATAGGACCAGGTGTAACCTACAAAGAAAAATAATTAGTAAATTTATTGTCCTTTTGCTTACACTACACTTTAACTGTGGCATGTTTTTTTGGGTTGCTCATAGGTATTTTCCAAATAAAAATGTCGACTTAACTATGGGCCCTTAATTTTAAATGCACAAACTAGGATTATATATAGCGGAATTTTCAGAGCTGGGACAGAATTTAATTTTGGAGGGAGGGGAGTTATTTTCAACATTTGTTTATATTTTATATTTTAACATTCTTTTTAAATTTTAATTCCATATTCTCTCTCCCTCCCCACCCATTGAGAAGGCAAGCAGTGTGATATCCCTTTTACAGTGAAATCATGCAAAACACATTTCCATATTAGTCATGTTGCCCCAAAAAAATGCAAGAAAAATAAAGTGGAAAAAATATGCTTCAGTCTGCACTCAGTTCATCAGTTCTCTCTCTAGAGGTAGATAGTGATTTTCTTAAGTCCTTTGTCATGGATCAATGACTTGAATAGAGTAGCTAAATTTTGATCTAAGATATGATAGCTGACATTTGATCATTGTTACGATACTGCTGTAACTATGTATAATGTTCTGGTTCTGCTCACTTCACTTTGTGTGAGTTCATATAATTCTTCCCAGGTTTTTCCTGAAACCATCCTGCTCACCATTTCTTAGAGCACAATAGTATTCCATTACAGTCGTATACCACAGTGTATTCAACCATTCTCCAGCTTATGGGGATCCCCTCAATTTCCACTTATTTGCCACCACAAAAAGATGTGCTATAGTTATTTTTGTACAAATAGGCCCTTTTCCCTTTTCTTTGATCTCTTTGCCATACAGACCTAGAAGTGGTATTGCTGGGTCCAAGGGTATGCATAATTTTATAGCTCTTTGGGTATGGTTCCCAATTGTTCTTCAGAATGGTTGGACTAATTCATAGTTCCATCAACAGGGCTTTCCTTAGTGTCCTTATTTTGCCACATACCCTCCAGGATTTGCCCTTTTCTATCATCTTAGCCAATCTTATAGGTGTGAGGTAGTACCTCAGAGTTGTTTTAATTTTCATTTCCCTAATTATTAGTGATTTAGAGCATTTTTTATTGCTGTTGATAGCTTTGATTTCTTTCTCTGGACAGTATCTCTTCATATCATTTTACCATTTATCACTTGGGGAATGACTTATTTTTATAAATTTAGTTCAGTTCCATATATATTTGAGAAATGAAGTCTTTATCAGAGAAACTTGCTGTACAAAATTTTTCCATTTTTGTTCTAATTTTGGCTGCATTAGGTTTTGTTTTTGCAAAAACTTTTAATTTTATGGAATCTGAATTATTCATTTTACCTCCCATGACCTTCTCTTATCTCTTGGTCATAAACTCTTCTCTTATTTATAGATGTGACAGTTAAGCTATTCCATGCTCACCTGATTTGCTTATGATATCCACCTTTACAGCTAAGACATTTAGCCATTTTGACCTTATCTTAGTGTGAGATACAGGGCTATACCCAGCTTCTGCCAGACTGCTTTCTGGTTTTACCAGCAGTCTTTGTCAGCTCGTGAGTTCTTGCCCTAATAGCTGGGATCTTTAGGTTTGTCAAACACTTTAAGTTACTGTGGTCATTTATTTTCGTGTATTGCATACCTAGTCTGTTCCTCTCATTCATCTATTCACATTATTTCTTAGCCAATACCAAATAAGATTGTTTTGATGACTATCACTTTATAGTGTAATTTGAAATTTGATACTGCTAGATTGCCTTCATTTTTAAAAATGGATTTCCTTGATCTGCTTGACCTTTCATTCTTCCAGGCAGATTTTGTTGTTTATTTTTCAGACTTTATGAAATAATTCCTTGGTAGTCTGATTGGTATTGAATAAGTCATTTAGGTAGAATTGTCATTTTTATTATATTGGCTTGACCTACCCATGATCAATTAATATTTCTCCAGTTGTTTAGATCTGTCTTTTATTTGTACAGAAAGTGTTTTCTAATCTTGTTCATATATAGTCCTTGAGTTTGTCTTGGCAGATAGACTCCCAAGTATTTTATGTTGTCTGCAGTTATTTTAAATGGATTTTCTTGTTCTATCTTTTCCTGCTTGTTTTGTGAGTAGCATATGGAAATGCTGATGATATATGTGGATTTATATCTTGCAACTTTTCTGAAGTTGTTAATTGTTTCAACTAGATTTTTAGTTAATTCTCTCAGGTTCTTAAAGTAGACCTTCATATCATTTGCAAAGAGTAATACTTTTGTTTCTTTGTTGCCTATTCTTTGGCTTATTTTTCTTATCTTACTGCGGTAGTTATTATTCTTAGCACAATATTGAATAGGAATAGTGATAAATGAGCATCTTTGCTTCGTTGCAAGTCTAGTCATAAAGGTTTCTAGCTTATCCCCATTACAGGTAACATTTGTTCCTAGTTTTGGGTGCTATGTATCGTTTTAAGAAAAGCTCCGTTTATTCTTGTGCTTTCTGGTATTTTTAATAGAAATGGGACTTGTATTTTGTCCTAAGCTTTCCCTGCATCTGTTGACAGGATATGACATTTTTGTTGTGTCATTGATATGATCGTCTCTGCTGATAATTTTTCCTAATATTGAATCAGCACTTCATTCATGGTATAAATCCCAGCTGGTCATTATATGATCTTTGTGATATCTTGCTATAATCTCCCTGTTAGTGTTTTATTTAAATTATTTGCATCAATATTCATTAGGGAAATTGGTCTATAGTTTTTTTCCCTCTGTTTTTGCATTCTGTGGTTTACGTATCACTGGCATATTTGTATCATAGAAGAAATTTGGTGTACGACTTCTCTCTTTTTTCAGATAATTTATATAGTAATGGAATTCATTGTTGTTTTAAGTGTTTGGTAGAATTTACTTGTAAATCCATCTGGTCTGGGAGATTTTCTTCCTCAGGGTGTTGGTTTATAGCTTGTTCAGTTTTTTCTAAGATTATTTAACTATTCTTTTCCCTCTCTTGTTAATCTGTTCTCGGCAATTCATATTTTAGTAAATGTTTGTGTGGTTCACTTAGATTGTTGGCTTTATTGGCATGTAATTGAGCAGAATGGCTCCCTAATTGCTTTAATTTCTTCTTCATTGGTGGTACATTCACCTTTTTCATTTTTCATACTAACTATTTATCTTTTTTCTTTTTTAATGAAATTAATCAGTAATTTATGTCTTTTATTGTTTTGTTTTTCAAAGAATGATAATATGAATCCACAGCACTTTTCGGTAATTAAATTCAGTAAACACTTATGAAGTGCCTACCATAAGCTAGGAACTGTGCTAAGTGCTGGGGATACAAAAAGAGGCAAAGAACAGTCTCCATCCTCAAGGAACTTAAAATCTAATGGGGAAGATAACGTATGCAAAATAAGCTATCTACAGGATAAACAGGAAATAATTAGGTAAAATACTGGAATTAAAAGGAGTTGAGGAAAGCTTCCTTTAGGAGGTGGGATTTTTGATGGAACTTAAAGGGAGCTGGTAGCTTAGTAATCAACAGAGGAGGGAGAGCATTCTAGGCATGAGAGACCAGAGAAAATATTTGGAGCAGAAAAACATGATGCCTTGTTCATGGAACAGCAAGGATACCAGTGTCATTGTATAAAAAATTCATGTAGGAGTAAAGTATTTGAGAGGAAAGATAGGAGGGGGATAGGTTAGTAAGAACTTTAAATGCCAGTCAGAGCATTCTGGATTTGTTTCTGAAGGTTTCAGTACGGGGGTAATAGACCTGTGTTTTAGGAAGATCACTTTAGTGGATGAATTGATTAGAATGGGGAGAGATTTGAGTCAGACCCCATAGAAGAATATTGCAGTGGTCTGGGAATGAGGTGATGAAGACCTATATCAGAGTAGTGATGGCACGGTTGGGAACAGAGGAGGTACATTTGAGAAATATTGTAAAAGTGAAATTGACAGGCCCTGGAACAGCTTGAATATGGGGGGAGTAGTGGAGTGAAAGATAATGAGAAATTCAGGATGACTCCTACGTTGCATGCCTGCGGGATTGGAAATATAGTATTACCTCTACAGTAATCAGGAAGAAAAGAGGAGGGCTTGGGGGAAAGATAGTTGTTTTAGACATTGAATTTAAGATGAATATTGGACAGCCATTTCAAGATGTCTGAAAGGTATTGAGTGTGTAAGATAGGAGGTCAGCAGGAAAGGTAGATTTGAGAATTATCAACATAGAAATAGTAATTAAATTCATGGGAGCTGATAATATCCCCAAATGAAGTAGTATAGAGAGAAGAGGACCCAGCCCAGAACCCTTAGGGACACCTACAATTAGAGGGCATGATTTAAAGAAGAATCCACCAAAGGAGACAAAAGAAGTGTTCAGATTGATAGGAGGGAAATGAGGGGAGAAGGGTGTCCTGAAAACCTAGAGGGAAGAGAGTATCCAGGAAAAAAGAGTGATCAGCAGTGTTAGAGGTTGCAGAGGAGGTCAAGAAGAATGAGGATTCAGAGAAAAGGCTCTGGCCATTGGGAGATCATTAGTAACTTCAGAGAGAGCAGGTTTGGTGGATTGATGAGGTCAGAAGCTGGATTATAAGGAGTTGAGAATGAGAGGAGAGAAAATGAAAGTGCTGATTTGCAGATGGTCTTTTCATGGAGTTAAGACAGAAGAAAAATAGGATTATAGCAGGGATGGGAATATCAAGTGAGGGTTTTTTTCAGGATGGGGAGACATGGATGTATTTGTAGCCATAGGAAATGAGCCAGTAGAGAAGGAGAAATGGAAAACAAATGAAAGAGTTGGGATGACAGGATTTAGAGAAGATGGGATCACTTGAACAGGTAGAGAGTTAACCTTGATAAGGAATAAGGCCACTTCATCATGTGAAACAGCTGAAGGAGGAGAAAGTGGCAGAAGGCATCTGAGTGATAAGAGATAAAAAAGAATGTAGAATAGGGAGTTTACAATAAATGGCCTCAGTTTTTTTTTCCTAAAATATGAGGCAAGGTACTAAGTTAAGAGAGTAGGGCAAAGAGAAGCCATGGGATGTTTAAAGAGGGAAAACAAAGATATAGGGAGGATGTAGTAGGATTGCCTAGCAGCAGTGAAGGCCCAGTTGAGGCTCTCCGCAGAATCATCCATTAAATGTCAGAAAAAAGAAATGGAAAGTGATATTTGATGAATTTCCTCCTCAGACTGCCAAGACATCAGTTTGTTGACCTGATAGAGGTGAGAGATCTGCTGGCTTATCAAGACACATATGCCAGAGGAGATTGATCCTTTCAAGACTTTTCCAGTGATACTTCCAGAAAGCATTCCTAAAGTTCATACATTTTGGATATATTGACCTCCTAGGCACATACCACTTATATTTTGTTGGTGGATAATCATGACTGAAATAGGGCTCTGGAAGTGCATACCTTATTCAAAAGAAAAACAGGATCTTTGGGTTAAAAGGGAGATAGAATAAACATTGTATTCACAAGGGAATGTCAGAACTAGAAGAGTGAAAGCATTTAGGTGTTAACCTGGGGAAGCAGGAACAAAAATGGTGTCATCAGAATATGTAATACAATATAGTTCCTAGAAAATAGAGGGATTCCAGAAAAAAGGTCTTAAGTCTGACAGGCTTGATTAGAGTGGAGATGCGGTACTTAATGTTATCTGTACACTGGTAGTAGTTCTCTCTCTCTCTCTCCCCCACTTCTTCTCTCCCCACCCCTGCCTTCCCACCTTTCCTCTCTTTCTCACCGTCTCTGTCTACCTCCACCCTTTCCTCTTTCCTCTGGAGTTATACCAGTAATATAATGTCATTCTTTAAAAGTTGAAGGAATAAGCAAGAAGGTGGTCAACTCTGACTCTGATTCTCCCCACAAGGAGGAATTGACCCTAGACGTTATGATAGAAGGGAAATAAAAAACTAAAAATAGGCTGTCTGATGTGTTAGATTTAGTAAGGAAGCTATTTCAAAGATTTTTTTTTTTTGGAGGAAGGAAGGCAGGGCAATTGGGGTTAAGTGATTTGCCCAAGATCATACAGCTAGTAAGTGTTAAGTGTGTGAGGCCAGAGTTGAACTCAGGTCCTCCTTATTCCAGGGCCAGTGCTCTATTTACTGTACCACCTAGCTGCCCCCTATTTCAAAGAATTTAAAGAAAGAATAGAATAGGTAGGAGGACCCTGTGGCTTACAATTCTGTGAGGTTATATAACTCAGGAATGAAAAAGTTCAGAAGCACCTGATTCTCATGAGAATAGCTAAGGAAAACAAAATAACATTTTTTAGCAATACAGGGAAAGAGGATCGTAGAACAGTGTGCTGATAGGGATGACTAGGGGTGTAAGTGATGGCAAAGAAAATAATGTTACTTGACTCTTCTATTTTCTTAGTCGAGGAGAATGATCTTTGGAGTAGAAAGGACAACAAAAATGGTTAATATTGAGTTAATTGACCTAATATAAGTAAAGACATAATAATAGAGCATTTCACTGACCTTGATAAGCATTTAATGCATGCATGAGGGAAAAGTCCCCAAAACTTGGGGAAAGGAGTAGAAAAGGAGCTGACTGACAGTCTCAAAGAGAAAGCTTTTCTACTAACTTTTTAGTTAGTTAAAACCTCAGAGTTAGTGATTTAAACCTCAGAAAAGTATGAAACATAACAGTTAAAAAGACTCACAGAATTTTATTTTTACTGTTTTAGTTGTTGAGATGGTGATAGAAAGCAAATTAGAAGTAAGAAAATATCAGAGTAGTTCACACTGATTATAACTATGAAGGGTACTGGATTTTTACTTAAGTTATTATGAATGAAGAAAGAAAATTAAACTCTACATTTAAAGAAACATGAAATGTCAAAATTTAGGCAAGATTAAAATTACGAAGTAGGCCTAAAATACATTTTGTAACTGTAAGGGGTTTTTTTTGTTTGTTTTCATTTGTTTTTGTCTTTTAGAAACAGGAGTTGGCAGCAGTAGTACAACAAAGTAGAATTAAAAGTAGAAAATACTGAAAGACAATGGAATTACATAATGGCAAAAAGAAATAAGACGTATGTACCAAATCTCAATTTACGCACAGAAAAGGATAGGAAAGGAAATAGACAGTAATAATAATACGCAATTTCAGTCCTTCATTCTGAAAATCAAAACTTAAAAGCATTTGCTAAATTACAGATCTGAAGCTTATTAAAATAAGTTGCAATTAACAAACATTGGAAGAAGCAGGAAATATTCGTTCTTTTCAAATACATGCAAAATTCACAAATATCAAACACATTCTAGACCACAGAGAAGTCCTGTATAAGTTTTTGAAAGACAAATTTCTATTTCAAATACAATGTATTTTAAAAGTACAATGTAATAAAATTAAATAATAACAGACAAATTATAAAGCTGTAATAAT
>CM053588.1:146804709-146834796 GCA_028646515.1 Pseudochirops corinnae
TTTCATGATTTTCTTGCAACATTCTTATTTCTCTTCCCAATTTTTCTTCCACTTCTCTTATTTGGTTTTCAAAGTCCTTCTTCAGCTCATCTCTAGCTTTAAGGCATTCTTCATGTTTATTGGAGGCCCCTGGTGGGGGAGCTCTGGCTGCACTCTCCTCCTCCCTCTCTTTGACATGATCCTTCTTTTCCCCAAAGAAGGAATCTAGGGTTTGGTTGCTGTTCTTACTTTGCCTCTTATGCTTATTCTTACTCATGGTTGGTCTTTCTGTGATTTTTTTTTTTTCAAATCTCTGTGGGGCTCTGCTTCCAGAAGGGAAAGCTCTGTCCCAAATCACTGGGGTCCTCCCGGCTGCTGTAGCTCTCAGGAAGGTGCTGGGTCCCATTCCTACTAACTTCTGGCTCACTGGATAATGAGGACTCCAGGACTGAGGCCCAAGACGGCGATCCAGATCCGGGCCGCTCAACGCAAGAGCACTGGCCTCTGAATGATCACTTAGTCCCCCTGATGTCTGCAGGCTGCGGGCGTGGAAGCTGCAATGCAGAGGCGGGTGCAAAACCTCTGCCTTTTGCTTTCTAGCCCTGGAGGCCTTTTGGCCAGACAGCTTTTCTCCCCCAATTTCACAAGTCCCACTGACCTAGTTCTGAACGCTGCTCACAGCTGCTGCTAACCCGAGGCTCCTCAGCTCCTTCCATGCAGCCACCCCCAGGGCTCAGCCAGGGCTTCAGGCCAGGCTGGTTTCGGTTCGCAGTGCTGATATGGCTCCTCGTAGCCGAGCTGACTTTAGCGGAAAGTATATTTGTGTGCGTTCTGGAGTTCTAGGAGTAGTTTAGAGTCATATTTTATGGGTATTTTGGGGTGGCTATATGAGAGCTGTGATATGTTGCTGCTCCTATGCCGCCATCTTGGCTCTGCCCCCCTTTCCTTGGGTTTTCAATGCTGAGATATCTTAACCTTGTTGTAACTTAAGGGTGGATGGCCTTTTGTGCTCTCCTGTCCCTTGAGACTCAGGGGTAGGAAGCCTTTTGAGTTTTTTTGTGCTCTGTGACTGACCAGATCAATGTACTTTGTTTACGATTGAAGACTAATCTCGATTTGAGAGGAGAGACTTCGTTGACTGACTAAATGTACTCCCCTTATAAGTGGGCTACTTTGACTAATGTACTAGCCTGGGGTGGGATACTTGGACCCTGATACTTTGCAACTGAATTGAGAACTTACTTCCTAAATGAACAAGTTACACTGTATTTTGACTTTCTCTGTTCTGTGAATGTTTGCTGAATAAATGGGGTTTGCTATGCTGGTAATCCAAACCTTATAAGTTGCCTTTGCTTGGCATTATTACAATGTGCCACCTAGCTGCCACGAGAACTTATTACAAGTCCCTAAATTAAATCAATTTATACTCTGTTACTTGGTAACTTCCATGCAGAAAGTGGGTACAGTTGACAATCTTGTAAAAAATTGTCAAACATGGTTAAGGAAAGAAAAGAATAAATAAAAAGAAGCCAAATATTTGTAGACTTTAGCTAAGCTGCACACTTGCACAACCTTAATAGCTTTTTTTTTAGATAAGAATCAGAAAATAATGCCTTATGAATAATAGCAAATAAAAATGATTACATTTTAATGGACACTAAATGACTTATTAGTGATGGGGAAGTCATTCCTGGTTCAACATTGCAGCCAGAATGTAAGACTTGTTAGGGTTAAGACAAATTTTTTTTTTTCTTCTTGTAGGGGCATTTGGGGTTAAGTCACTTGCCCAAGGTCCCATGGCTAGTAAGTGTTAAGTGTCTGAGGCTGCATCTGAATTCAGGTCCTCCTGACTCCAGGGCCAGTACTTTATTCACTGCACCACCTAGCTGTCCCTAAGATTAAAATTAATGTAAAACTAGAAGAATAAACGTGAAAGATATGGAACACAATGAAAATTTTTTAAATTTAAACTTAGCCCATTTCACCTACTGCTAAAAGTGAAAAATGGATGTAATTAAGGAAATCAACACCAATTATGACCAGTTCATATAGACATTTAACCGAAGTAGATCGATTATCATAACAATGAGGTCAAAAGAATCTAAAATTCGCCTTAGTAATAAGCATTTTACCTACTTGCCCAGTGGAGAGATAGGTAACCTCTGACAACAGTGGTTTAGAACATAAACTTACAAGTAAAAGCTTATGTAGAAGAATGGTAGAAAATTATGAGCAGTATTGCCTCATAAAAAACCTTGATATAAAGGACAGTAGGGAAAAAAAAGATGAAATTTCAAGGTATCATGATGTTTCACACTTTTTGGGGAATAACTTAGCTAATAAGATTAATTTTAAATGTTGTATTTCCCCATTTCCTTTTTAAATATATGTTTATATATATATGCATATCAATAAATAAATAAAATTATATGTAACAAAAAGCTAATAATTTTAAGTTCCTCATTACAAAGATATTCCAAAATAACCAAGCCAACCAAGATACACAATTAACTTGCTGATTATGTGCATTTTCATAAAACCAAGAAAAATATGCTATTACAGATTATTCCTTTAAAAAAGTTTAAACTTAAAATTTTAAAAAAGTATTCAGACTCCAGTCAAGTGGCAAATAATTAAGGCTATATAAAATAAACAAAAGATAATACTATATGGCAAGAAAGGATTGTGTGAATAATGAAACGACAGATAAAGAAATAACATGTTTTTGACAGTTTGTATTTGAATGTTCATTTTAAAGTCTTATTAGATCTAAGTGCAAACCATACTTATAAACTGGTTAAAAACAATAAAACTAAGGTGATGAAACCATAATCTATAACCTTTAAACTGACACCTTAGTATTCTGTTTGCCTTACCTGATGATTTTGGTACCACATATATAGTTCCATCATCACCAATGCAGCTTACTACTGCTTCAAACACTTTAATGTTAGGAATAATTGGTGGTTTGTAACATCCTCCAATTCTTGGGTCAAACACTGTCTTCTTTATGTCAGACACCTTATGTTCACTGATAATACTGTTAACTTTGTTGGGTTCAAAATGAGATGTGGTATACTTAGCCACTACCAGACTCTCTTGTTCCATAAGGATGTCAAGACTCTTCTCAGAGGCTGAATCAGTTTTATTAATTTTGTCAACTCTGTAGGGTCCAAAGAAACAGCATAAATACAAAATAGTATGCAGGTATATACACAGATTCCTACAGATAAATTAAAAATTTTAAAGTGTTTTTTATGTGATAACATGCCAAATGAACAATAAATGGTAGTTACTAATTCAGTCATAACAAAACTATTTAAATCATTAATGTAATATTGATTCAACTGCCAGCACAATTTCACTTATTCTACTGTGCTTTATTATTTTGCATCATATATTTTCTAAGAGAGATCTCAAATGCCTTTTAAACACTTAAACTGTTAAAACTCCATACTAATTATGTGAAGTAAAAAAGTCTTTCCAATTTTAAAGTCTGGGCCCTGAAAAGTGATTTCTGTGTGGCCATATTTTTGTTTTGTGTGTTTTTTTGAGGCAAATGGGGTTAAGTAACTTGCCCAGGGTCACACAGTAAGTGTCAAGTGTCTGAGGTCAAATTTGAACTCAGGTCCTCCTGACTCCAGAGCTAGTGCTCTACTCACTGCACCACCTACCTGCCCCTGCATGGCCACTTTTTAAGACTACAGTAGTAGTGAATTAATTAGTAAACAAGTATTATGTATCTGTTGTGTGCAGGTAATGATACAGTTATAATGGGGTACAAAAATGAATGCATACATCTCTAATTTTAGGGAATTTGTATTCTATTTGGAAAGATAAACAGAATACATGAAATAAAACAGAATGCATTTACTTTTGTACGTTCCATCTAAAATGACTCCCCTATCCAAAGTTTAAAAAAGAACATTTAAAAAAATGCCACATAATTCCCTCCTTGACTTTTCCCCACCTTGAGAAAGGAACTGAAGTTTCACTGAAATGTTATGAACAGACTCAGAGATTTGAACAGTAACTTCTGATTTTTTCCTCTTTGATTCAGTTTTTCTAATATATTTTTTGCATCAAAATGAATCACCTTGGTTCAAGTCAGAAGAGGGAAAAAATTAAATTAGAAGAGTGGCAACAACTATTCAGATGGAAGGAAGAAACATTCAACACTTATTCTTCTATTTCTCTATGTAGATACCTCTCTCTTTTTTTCCCTTTCTGATTCCTTCCCATCTTGTTAGGGATGGAGGGCCACTGTAGCATCAAGTGAAGTATGAGTTGCCAGTGGACAGACCCAGCTAGAGTATACAACTGAATGATGGGTCTTTCAAATATATGCTTCTACTATACCTTTATCCCTGTAGAGAGAGAGAGGAGCCAAGAACTAAGGCTACAGCCTTTAATCACCTCTCTCCATTTCCAAGAAAGGTACTTAAAAACCAAACATGACACTTGAAAAGGAAATCATGAGAGCAAATATCACTTTGCTCCTCTTCCCTATGCCTCTTTAACATAGTGAGTATCCATTGTAATCCTTCATTTTATTTAAGCAGAGAGACACTTCTCATTTCTCTCTCTCCATGCTTTAGAATGAAAATATTAGGGAAAAGAAGGGATGTAATGTGAATAAATGTGGTAGTGAAGATGATGCATTTCAACTCATCATAGAAATGACAAGCATCTACTGAGTGGAGAACTAACTCCGTGACAAACTGCAATTATTGAGGGAGTTTTGAACTGAGGAAAAAGATTCAGTTCAGAACGAAATTTCTTCATGGCTAAAGATTTGGTTTATAAGCAATCTACAAACATGTTTTCTTCTAAAATATGAGGCATATGCAATATAGTTTTTTACGTAACATATATAACATACCCATAAAATATTCCACATCAAAATATATATGAGAAATTAAGGGATAAGAAAGGAAATTTTAAAAAATGTCTCCGTCATAACATGAAAACCCCCAAATTTCCATACCTTCTTTCCCTCAAAGCCAAACCTTTTTTAATCAGATAATTAGAAATATCAATACATTGTCCTTTTTCATCTCTGCATAAAATTTTCACAGGCAGTGGCAATGTTGTGTGGTTTTCCTAGAACAACATAATATCAAAGAAATCATGGAGCTGAAGTTTTCTTAGACAATGACTTTTTCATCCCCTTTATCACTGATCTTCATAACTTAACACACCAGAAAGGACTACTCCTGAGAGACTGCCTATGCAGTAGACAGAGGCTAGGCTTATAGTCAGGAAGACTTGAGTTGAAGTCTAATGTCTGACATTAATGAGCTGTGTGATCATGGGGCAAATTACTTAACCTCTCAGTGCCCCCAGACAATTCTCTAAGACTAGAAATTACAGATAAATTTGTCAATTTGTATTAAGTGAGTGTTTCTTTATCAAGAACTTGCTACGCTAATAAAATACAGGTCTGGATAAAAAAGAAAAACTAAACCTCTAACATGCCAATTTTTCTTCCAAAAGGTCAAGAACTACATCTATACATACCTATCTCTTTCCTAGTATGTTGGAAGTCATAGAAGTGATCTAAGTTCAAAATTCTTCTCCAAAGAACAGGAGACTAAGAACTATTAAAAGAATCCTAATAACACTAATCCAACAGATGGTATGTTTTAAAATTTTTAAAAATGGAGTTAACTGGTATTTTGAAGAATTCAAAAATGGCAGAATTTTTCTAAAAATTCAGGAAGTTCTTCTACCCTGTGACAAGATAAATACATTACTATATATATTTTATCTGAATATTTTATAGTAATTGTATAATGTGCTGAATAACATTCTTTTGTTAGAAATAAAGTCTGACTTGGTAGATCATATTTGTAGAAGACTTAGGTAAAGTAATCCCAAACAATACCTATTCTGCATTTATCATTATGCTAACCTAAGAATACTGCACTTTAGAAACTTCTTAATGTTTTTTGCAAGTATATACAAGATGTACACATAACTAAGTTCCATTTCCTTCTTTATAATGTTAAAACTATAAATATTTTCTGACCAAAAGATATACAAATAATAGTCACATTTCTTTCAAATTGCTATAGACCTGTATGATCATAGATGCTACAGCTCCAGTGAGGTAAAATGAAAGACAGTCACAAGCTGTTGCTGTCCATTTGTCACTTCCACCAGTTGGTCTAAAAGGAAAAAAAAAAGAGAGAATATAAGAAATGTGACCTTCAAGTAACATTACTGAATTTTTAATGAAGTGTACCTGACCTTACATATACACCTGAGAATTATCCTTCAAAAGTTATCTCCTAGGGATTCATGTGCTGTTGCTGTCCAATAGTTTTTCTGCTTTAAGAATTGTTTTCACAATTAGTTTAATAGCCAATAAAGAAAAACAGTGTCATTATTTGAATAGGATTTTTTCTCCTCAAATGTATCAGAAGAATATAAGCCCACTGAATACACACTGTTTTGTGGGTGTGACTGTATCCCAGGGTCTAGAGCACAGTATTTTGCAACTGACAAGATTAATTTTTGTTGAGCTGAATTTTTTTAAAAATTATTGCAGTTTCATTATCTATCTTTTCCAGACTTGCCTGTAAATTACTTATAGCAATTTCTAAAATAAAATTCACTCTCAAATAACAAAAATTTATCAAAGACAGTCAAAGGAATTTAACAAATAGGCTCTTCTGGTTCTCCTTACTTATAGGCTACTGTATCTACTTTTTATACTAACCTAAAAAAAGTCCATTTAAACACAAATGATTTAACTTTCACACTGAATGGGCTGGTTGTTTCTAAAGATAATTATCTGACACATAACTAAAGCCTAAAATTTATCAAAAACACCTAACAAGTAGGTGCTTATTAATGTGCAGAATTGAATGCTGGAGAACAAGACCTTTGCTCTTGTCCTGGAGGCAGAACTAAGTTTAAAATAAGAGGCATTTTCTTTTACTCTTTAATTCATACACTTGTGCTGACATTAGTTGAACAGCGTAATTCAATTCAAAGAACACGTACTAATTGCATTGTACTAGGTATTAGGGACACAAAAGCAAGAATAACAAAAAAGAAACAGCTCCTGTCTTAAAGTAGCTTACACATTCTAATGAGGAATATACTAATTCAATGACAGAGACCACTAAAGTACAGGTCAGATTCACATCAACCTCTCCAACCCCCAAACTGAAACTCCACTGGCTCCCTATAGCCTCTAGAAGCAAATATAAAATGCTCTATTTGGCATTCATAATTTAGTCCCCTTCTACTGTTCCAGTCTTCTTTACATCTTTCTCCCCAAAATATATTTTGTGATCCAGTGACACTGGCCTCCTGACTGTTCCACTAACAAGACTATCTCTTGGCATTTTCTCTGGCTGTCTCCCATGCCTGAGACACCCTCCCTCTTCAACTCTGCCCACTGTCCCTCCTCCTGCCTCCTGCTTTGCTTCAAGTTCCAAAAAAAACCCTATCTTTCAGAGGAAGCCTTTTTCCAACCCCTCTTAATTCCAGTATCTTCCCTCGGTTAATTATTCCCTATCTATCCCATATATAGCTTATTTGCATATGTTTATTTGCATGTTGTCTCCTCCAGTAGAGTGTGAGCTCCTTGAGGGCAGGACTGTCTTATCTATTTTTGTATCACCTGCGCTTAGCACAGTGCTTGCCCATTTGGGAGATGTTTTATACTGAATGATTGATTTTAAAACTATCTTTCTTCTGTCTTCATCTTCTAAATTTGTTCTTAAAGTTTCTTTAAAATTTTGAATTATTTTAATTTATAATTGATTAAATATTTACAAAATAAGAATGCTGACAAGAATTTTGGGCAAGTTATAAACTCTCTGAGCCTCACTTTATCCAGCTATTAAAATGAGAGTGTCAGACTAGATGAGCTCAAAGGTTCCTTCCAACTATAAATCTGCGACTCTATAATACGCCAAAACAGAAAAATCAAGTTCAAATGATTTAAAAATGTAAATTAATTTTAAGAGTAATCTTTTAGAAACAGGCTACCTTATATCAACAAGAGAACATTCCAAAGCTAATCTTCTTGTCTTCAGATTTTCTTCAAGTTTTCTTAGACAGTCAACATTTACTGTTACTTTAATACCATAGTCATAAAGCATGACCTACAGAAAAAAGAATATACTTGATGCTAAAATGTAAAAGCTTTTTGTAAAAGTTGGTTGATATATATAAGGAAACAAAAAATTAAGGAAATCTTGTAAACATGCAGTAGTGTAGGAAATTTAAATTACTCACTAGCAAAATAATGTATTTGTAGGAGAGATCATTTACCTCTACCAATGTTGCGGAAATTATCTTGATGATCTGGCCCCTTCGCCACTGTTTTAGCTTAGTCATTTGAACAGCACAATACATACTAATTTCCCATGTAACTGGTTCACATTTTGAATTTTCATAAGCTGTTGTCATTTTTTCCTGTAAACTATATACAAGGTTAACATATTTAGCTCTGGAACTCCTTTTCTGTTACAGATACTAGCAAAGAATTCCTTTGTTACTTAGACATGTTTCGTTACTTCATTTTTTTACAATTAAAATATAAAAAATACGAATTAGTTCTTTATCCCATAGGTTGATTCTAACCTTTTTTTCTGGAGGGGGAAAGGTAAGGCAATTGGGGTTAAGTGACTTGCTCAAGGTCCCATAGCTAGTGTGTCAAATGTCTGAGACCACACGTGACCTAACTCCAGGGCCGGTGCTCTCTTCACTGTATCTTCTAGCTGCCCCCGATTCTAACTTTTAAATACACTATTGTACCTATTAAGTAAGGTCTCTGCTGACAGCTGTTGCACATAGATCTTCTCAGGAGACACCACATTAGAAATCTGCACAGGAATTTCCTTGTTATAAAGTAACTGCAAATCCTGATTCTCCAGAAATTTTGTAACCAAAGAATTTGAGGTATTTGTTTCAGCTGAAATGATTTCTTCAGGAGAAGGATCCCATATTTCATCATACTTTTTACAATCACCTTTTATGGTATATCTAGAAAATAATATATGTTAATAAAAATGTGTGTGACATCTGCATTTCTCTAACTGTAGACTAACCATATCAATAAATGAACATGCTTGAACTATATAAAAGTAATTTTACAATACATCAAAATATAATTTAGCTTCCTGAGTTAACTGACCCTCCTTCCCTCAATAGCCATACCCAACACTACAGAAAAGTAAACTTTTAATCCAACCATACTGAAAACCACAAGTTTTTCAAGAATTGTTCAGGGAACTTACTAAATATCTATCCATTCACAAATTCTCCTCTCTCCCCAAAAACAAGATTAGGAGAGTAATTAAGCAGTTTACTTTGCTTGGTAAAACCCAACAACAGAAATCCTAAATTTTTTCTAGGCTAACAGTGCCGGCAATCCCTGCATAATCACAATGGGCCCCTAGGCAAGTTACTTAACTTCTTAATTTCCTTAGCTGTAAAATACCGGCTTTGAACTAGATGCCCTTTAAGATCCCTTACAGTTCTAAATATACAATCTTATAAAATTGTTACCGCCATCACAAAAAGGAGATGAAGAGACAATATGTGAAACCATACCCTCTGTCCTCTGCTCTCAAATCCAATCCTGCAGGATGTTTGGGTTAATTTTCTTATAACAAATTAAGGAACAGTAGACACATATAGAATTTTTACACTTTTATTTTTATTTCTTTGTGGTGAAGAACTCTCCCAAGCAAATTTCTTCCATGCCCCAAAGTGAGGGGGAGAAGCTAATACTATAGATGATAAAACTGAGATGAAAATCTTTTTTCAATGAGTGGTAGAACTGGGTTGAAACCAACAATATGAAAATTAACAAGAATAAGTAAATGTTAAGCTTTGAATTTAGGTTAAAAGTGTAGGCTGAGGAAAACTTTCTTGATAATTGTTTATATTTAAGACTCAAATATTATTCACCCCCAACTTTATATGAACCAAAGATGTGATGTGGGTCCCCCCAAAAAGAAGTAGACATAATTTTATTTCCTTGTTCACTCCGGGTTAGTCCAAGTCTTATTTAGCTCCCTAACGCAAGACCTATTTTTTTCTGTTGGCATACCATAATGAAGCATTGAGAAGATGCTTTTTTAATAGTAAAATTTGGATACTTAGTTACTGGTACTGTTAATAATTCCTTTTATCCTTTAATATTCTTTTAATAGTGTTGGTACTTCACGTATTCAAAACGAAGGGTACAACTTCAAGGCTTTAAGAAAAAAGAAAAAAATTGTATGTTTTGTTTTTCTAACAGTGAATAAATGGTTCAAATGATGTTTTAGCTATCTTATTTTTCCTCTGATCAAAACCATGCTGTTGCTAGATTCAATAGTCTGACATAATAGCAGATTACTTAAACACCATTGCTTATTTTCATCCAAAATGGTGATGATTTGAAGAAAGACACTGCTTTGGGTTTTTTTTAGGGTGTACTGACCCTAACAAAATATTTTGAAAGATGGTTAGAAGTTTAAAAAAGGTGACAGAGTGATCGAGAATTTATATCAAATATTCATAATTAAGAGCAGTAAGGTCTGATGGATAGAAAGCCAAGCCTGAGATCAAGATGACCTGCGTTCAAGTCCTATGTCTGATACTATATGATATGTGATCCAAGAAAGTTACTTATGTTTTCTTTTCAGGGAGCTCCCTATGTAGGCAAAGTCATAGATCTGGACTACCCCCAAAAAGACAGCGTTATATGTTTATTATCTACTAATATTAAAAAATATACTTACCCTAACTCATAAGATGCTAAACCTTCTTTAACTAGCTGGCTATTAACACTGTTTGGTATCATTCCAGGAGCACTGATAGAATCAAACAGCTCAACAGATAGCACATTGTCTTCCAAAATTTCTGTAAAACCAAGAATATAATTTGGAAAAATATTTTTATTTGAATAAACTATATAGTTATTTTATTTTCATGCAGTATGTATACTTTAAATAACTTTAAATAGTTATAAACACTACTGAGTAAAAGCATTGTCTTCATAAAGAAGTGAATATTGCTAGGGAGAAAGAAGTTGTACAAATATTTCGATAGCACTCACAAAAATAAGTATTTCATACTCACTCCATAGACAATTTTATGTTGTTTTCCTCTACATATTGCTAGGGGACTTTTTAAAAATTAAAAAACTATAAGAAAAATGGACATTTATTTAAGGTTGACAATTTTAAAACAAGTTTTTAATTCAGTTTCTCAGAAGAACAAATTAAGGAAAACTAATTATTAAATCAGTATTATGTTTATACATTTCACAACTTGTATCGCATATTATACGTTAGAAAGTCCAAAATAAAAAAAAACCTCCAATTAATTAGCAGCCTCAATTTCCTGGATTTCTTCCCTATTCCATAATGATCTTTTATAAGAGCCAATTTACAAGGGCTTTTCTTTCAAGTACAATAACAACAGAAGACAAAAGTTTCAAAGAACATCCTAGAGTTTAATATATTATTTATTCCAATCTTCTATGCCCTTCATACCTATTTGGAATGATAATAATGACTTATTGGGCACTGTTATTCCTGATCAAAGTTTATGTTCAATAACTACAACAACCATTACTTCCATCACTGTCAGGCAAGACAGATCATAATACATTTCAGAAAGAGAGTCAATAAAGGCTGAAATAAAGTTTTTTTTTTATCTTAATACCTAGTGAAAAAGTAAATGAAACATTCATAACTCAAGTATTATCATTTACAAAGGCATCAGTATGCTACATATCTAGCTTAATTTGTGATGGGAATAAAGGAGACAATACTATATTTTCACTTGCAAATCTGGCAAAATCCATTGCTGCAATTAATAATGCAAAGCATTTTGAACAACCAAGTTATTTCTAAGCATCCTTGTAGTGGTTCATAGTAATAGTACTTTACTGATGTGCTTAAAAAGGAATAATTTCTTCTAACAATCATCTATATATAATTTTCCCTTCCTCTATTATTTGTTTTCACTTCTTTCTGTTCTTCTAAATCCAGTGATGTCAAATTCAAAATAGAAACAGGGGTCATTAATCCATATATGAGGATCTCTGTGGGATGTATATTGTGAGAGACCACAGAGAGTTAAGTTTCCACAGAGTTATTAAAAATTACAGAAGTAAAAGCTACTGATAATAAATTATGTGAAACAGGAGAGAGTTAAGTTTCCATAGAATTTCTAGACATTACTAAAGTAAGATAAAGGGAGTCAGCAGACAGCAGGTGGACCCAACCAATCAGAAAGCAGACAGCAGCCTTGAGAGACTCTCAGGAAAAAGACCGATCTGGTTTAAAGCAGTGAGGGGCCAATGACCCAGTATTCCAAAATTACTAATGTGCTTGCTTAATAAATCTCATGTATATTATCTGACACACCCTGCATAAAATAGAGCCTCATTAGCAGAGCATGTGATGCACAATAATGTACGATGATGGGAGGAGGCTCATGTTTAAGAGAAATATGTAAAGGGTGTATGGGGAAATTGAAACCCTGAGAATCAATCAGTCTGTCCTCTGAAGGGAGTGTCTGCACCAGACTCCAGACTAATAGCATAAAGCTTCCCTCCCTTTTGTATTCTCTGCTCCTCTTTCCTAAAAGAAGGGCAGAGTCTGCTTCTGGTCAGAGGTGTTTAGTTATTGGCTTAATTTTAAAATGCAGTATTATCTATGTTTTATTGTATTTTATTTACTTTGTTACATATTCCTCAATTACATTTTAATCTGTTTTGATGGCACATGGGAATGGTGGGGGTCACATGTTTGACACTTCTATTCTAATCCATGGGCCTCTAACCTCCTGCCACTAAATTTCTGCTTTATGCTTTTGGCTTGCATTTAAGTTTATATTTGTCAACTCTGCCCCAAACCACTACTTAGCTCCCTGGTAGTGGCCCTTAAGAAGCAAGAAGCTCAATTTATTGCTTTTCTCAGAGTTGTGTTAAGGCCAAATATTAAGACCAAAGGCTAGCAGTATCATGAGATCCATACAAAGATGAAATACAATTCTGCTGCAGTCCAATGGAAGAGTTTTGATGCAGACAAGTGATAATGATCAAACTTATTAATTTAATTTCATAGTTTTTTCATGCCAGAGTTGAAATCTTCCTAACATACAAAGAGAATTCTTGTCTTTTTTGTATCTTGAAACCTAACTGCAATGTTTTATCATACAAAGTACTCTAATTAAAAAGAAATGCTTACATTATTTCTAGTGACACACACACACATACACACACACACATAAAGATAGCTTACTGATGACTGAACATGTCATAAATTTATCATGAGTCATTTCTTCAAACTTTTCATTTGCTTCTTTAGACCAGTGCTTGTTGTTTTTTGAAGGTTCAATATGTGCCAATTTGCATTTAATTGCCTGTGTCAAATAAAATTGCCATGATTAAAACAGAATACTTTATATTCATTTCCAGCAACATCCTAGGATTAGAGTGAAAAATTTATACCATTTGGTAAAATAAACAAAATTTGGCTAGGAATTTCTATTTTAAAGCTGACAAACCATTAACTACATTCCATTTAAGCACCACTGATTAGGCAATAAGGATTCAAAGACAAAAACAAACAGTCCCTAGTCCTAAGGAGTTTATGTGAGAAATATACTTTTATACTCAAGACCTATGAGAAATCTGAGAAATCTGAAGATCATTTACCAAAACAGAAACAACTTTTAAAGTAGGTAGCGTCTGAACCAATATTTCACCTTCAGTGAAATAGCAAAACTTTTTTTTAGAAATAAAGACATGAGTAACTAAATGTATATGACAAATACAAAAAATTATTACTAAATTTATACTAGTAATTTTAGCCATAAAATTTATGTTAATTAAATCTAGTATACCTTTTCTGGGGGATTCAAAAACTCATCCTTTACTTTACGCATCTCCTTAAGTGTTACTGTTGCAGCATTACCAAAGTCAACATATTTAACTTCAACTTCTCGATGTCCTGGTAAACCTTCAGAGATTACATAATCAGAGAGCACAAATTGGAAGTGAAAATTAAAAAATACATTTCATATATTCAGACTGATACACAGCTAAGTGAATTAGAATATATTTAAGTGCCTAACTTACCAAAAATGACATAAAAAGTCTATGTCTTTAATTACAAACGTACTCTAATACCTGAAGGATCTGAGAGTTCATTAATTTGAATATTTCTTTTATTGCTGCAGATCAGAGCCATCCTGTACTACAACAGATTATTATAAACTGCTATGCTCTCCTCCCAAAAACATCACCACCTGGAGGCTAAACATTCTGGTCTTAAGTTTCAAAACCATGAAGACAGAAAAAAATTTCCCCACAAATATAAGGATATTCTAGTTTAATGGGCAGAGTTGGAACTTGGAATATAGGGAGCTATAAGGCAAGATATTGCTTGCTCATCCTTTCAACTATAGCCTGTGAAAAGCTCATTTTTTATTAACAAATTTCCTTTCATCCAGGATTTATATTCCCAAGGTGATCTTAACATAAGAAGATAAATTTTCACGGACATCACTGAGAGTTGGAAGGACATGCCTCATGAAAGGAAACAGGCTTGGAGGGGTATGACTTATTTCAAAAAGAACAGATAAAAGAGGCAATGTGTGTGCACCCATATGTGTAAGCTCATCCATGTCTTTGATGGAAAGAGAAGCATGGTGTTAAGCACCTCAGTGAGAGTACTAGAAAGAGAAACAAAATGATATTGGGGCAGGAATATTCTATAGATTACTAGGCAAGAAGAAGGAAACATAAAATTAATTTGGGAAACAAACCATAAAGCGGGAATAGAAGTGATTAAAAATAGTGATAGGGAACACTTCAACTATCTAAACATCTGCTGGAGAATTCATCCTGCTAAAGAAACAGTTGTTGATAAGCTGTCCACTTGTGTTTCGATGCATAAAAAGTAAAAGAAGCCGGTGTCTCTGATAAAGATCTTATTTTTCAAATATATAAGGAAAAGAGTCAAATTTATAAAAATAAGAGCCATTTCCCAATTGATAAATGGTCAAAGGATATGAATAGGCATTTTTCAGAAGAAAAAAACCCAAAGCTATCAATATTCATAGAAAAATGTTCTAAATCACTAATGATTAAAGAGAAATGCAAATTTTATCAGGCTAACATGACAGAAAAGGCAAAGGACAAATGTTTGAGGGAATGTGGAAAAACAGGTACACTAATGCAATGCAGGTGGAGTTGTGAACTAGTTCAATCATACTGGAGAACAATTTGCAACTATATCCAAAGAGTTATAAAACTATGTATACCCTTTGACCCAGCAATAACACTACTAGATCTGTATCCTAAAGAGATCAAAGAAAAAAGAAAAAAGGACCTTTATGTACAAAAATATTTACAGCATATCTTTTTATGATGGCAAAGAACTGGAAATCAAGAGGATGTCTTTCAACTGGGGAGCAGCTAAACAAGTCATGGTATGTGATTGAATACTACTACATCAGTGGTTCTCAATCTTCCTAATTCCGCGACTCTTTTAATACTCATATGTGGGTGTATCTGCATGTGGGCGGATCCACCTGGAAACAGATAGAGGAGCAGTATCTTGGTTCCTAAGACCATTGGAAATATGTTTTCCAATGGTCTTAGGCGACCCCCAAAGGGGTTGTGATCCACAGGTTAAGAACTGCTATACTACATTATAAGAAATTATGAGAGACTGGTTTCAGAAAAATGTAGCATGACCTATATGAACTGATACAAAGTCAAGTGAAAACCATTGTACACAGTAATATCATTACACTTTACTTTTCTTGGTTTTTTGTGACATGGCTAATATGGAAATGTTTTGCATACTCTCACATGTGCAATTGATAGCACACCTGCTTGCCTTCTCAGTGAGTGGGTGTTGGGCTGAAGGGAGAGAGAGAATTTGGAACTCAAAATTTAAAAAGAATTTTGAAAATAAAGAATAAAGTTGATTTTAAAAATAGTGGTTAAAAATGAAAATTAGTGTCAAGAATGTCATTTTGCATTTTGTGTGTAGTTTCACAAATGCTTATTGTTTTTATAAATATAGTTAATGTATGTGAGACTGGTCCAGCTTTAATATGCAAAGGTGACATAAAATTTACATTTCAGAGTTATGGAGCTATGAATATCACAGCAAGGCATTTTTAAAAATCTTAATTCCATGATCTTTCTGAAAGTGTTTCAACTGTCCTAAAATAATTATGTAACACAGGTTTCTAGTAATAAGCTATTTCTTTGTGAAATTCAACATATATATTAAATACTTGTATGCAAAGGTTCTGGAGAGAAAGATCTATAAATTTTAGGAGACATAGTAGCATCTCAATATGATGTTATGCCAAATTAATATTCAGTGAAAAGTTATTTGCTATGTTGACCATCATTATTTTATTTAACTAGTCATACTCTTATTAGTTTTTTTAATAGACATTCTATATAGCAGTAGTCTAATACTGAATTTAAGAAGGAAATGTAGAAAATTAAGAAAGCACCATATAAGATAATTATAAACACAACAAACAAGTTAGCTCTTTGGGCAAAGGTAAAAAGGAATACTTAGCTTGAAGAAGATAGCTGACTGGAGACAAAAACTTTGTAAAGTCCATAAATACTTAGAGAACAAACTTTATCTTAATATATAAATACTTTTCATCATTTTTCTCATTACCAGTTTCTGCTGCCTTGTACCATCTTTCTAGCATTTTTTTTAGACCAAAGCTTTGTGACTCATTTAACTAGGAAAGACACATATACAAAGGAAAATGAAAGCATAAGAGCAGCCAGTTTCCATCCCCAATCTAATCCTTGACCTCTAATCTCTGAAGATAGATAATTGGAAGAAAAAGTGACTAAAAATCAAAGTTATACTATTTCCCTTCCATTTATCCACATAATATTAGATTTCTATCATTTTGAGCTTTATATTTAAAATATCTTTAAGTTTTAGAGAGAGTTCTCCACCATGAGTTTCCTACTCTAATGAAATCATAAGTCTAGTCAGAAACAAAACAAAAACAACATCTACGTACAAATGGCACGTATGTCCTTACCAATGACTTGTGCCCGGTACCAGACTCCATCTTCAAATTTAGCTATGCAGGCTTGACCTTCAACTGGACAAAGGATTTCCAGATTTTCTCCATCTTCATTCTTATAGACTTCTTCAATTTTCTTCAGGAGAACTAAAAAGTCAAGGCTTTCTATCTAGGTAATGAAGAAAGTAGAGCCCATACTTAGAAATATATTTCAAAACATATGGAATAAAAAAAATTATTACAGTGCTATTCACAAAATAAATTACATATGTAAATTTTAAAACTAGAACAAATGAATTAAATTAGAATAGGGATGCTGATGGATTTGTGTATTACCAATATATAGAAGTGCCTCTCTTAATGTAGGTTAGCATCTTCCCTGCAACCTAGTCTCAGAAGAGTTGTCCAGAAGAGTAGTATCAAACTCAAATAGAAACAAAAGTCACTAAATCATGCATAAGGATCTCTGCAGGGATTTTAATTTAGTTTTAAAATGTTGTTTAATCTGTTTTATTGTACTTTTACTTATTTTGGTAAATATTTCCCAATAACATTTTACTCTTCTTATTTAAGCCACACATTCAATATCTCCAGTCTATAGCATTAGAAGTTTGGGTTAATTGACTTGCCCAGGATCACAGCCAATCGGTGACAAAGACAGAACCTGAACCCAGATCTTTGGGGCTCCAAGGTCATCAACTTTCTATCTACTAAGCCAGGCTGCATCATTTGAATTAGCAGGTATTAATTGCATAATCAATCAGTAAATTTGTATTAAGTGCCTGTATGCAAGGAACTTGCATTCTAAAGAGGGAGACAATTCTTTATGGATATATTTATATGTAAAAAATGAATGGGGGAACAGGAAAGGAATCATTTAGAAGAAGGTTCTTAAGCTGTCAAAGGAAAAGAGGGAAAGCATATAGAATAGAGAGGGCAAAGACATGAAGACAAGAAACATGAGTGTCATATGTAAGAATACCTATTTGGCTGATTTACAAAGTGTGTGTGAGAGAGTGAGGGTGTGAGTGCATGTGTATGCACATACAATGAAAAAAGTGTGCAAACAGGCTGCATAAAGGCCTTTAAAGGCTAAACAGAAGATACGATATTTGTTCCTAGAGGTAGTAAGAATCACTGGACTTTGCAATTAGGTGAGTCATGTTGTCAGATTTGGGGTTAAGAAAAATTACTATTTGCAGAATATATAGGAGTAGTGAGAAAGACTGGAAGATCAAGTAGGAGGCAATTGCAGTAATTTAAATGAGAAGTCACGCACACCTGAACTAATGTAGTAAAATGAAATAGCTGTGTGAGGGGGGGTATAATTTATTCTGGGTCCCTATTCCTTGAAACCACTACGCGCTTACTGAACTTTAAGAGTTCAATATGATTCCAATTAGAACAAACTATTCCAACTAGAGTTGGAATGGGTCGTAGAAATGATCTGAGAGCAAATCCTTTATTTTTTAACCAGTGAAGAAAATGAAGTCCAAAGCGTTAATGACCTAAATTCACATCATTAGTTATTGGTGAAGGTAGAATTAGAACCCAGATATGAGTCTGGGTTGTCTTTTTCTTATGCAGATGCTTCATCAGTAAAATATTCTTCTTTTACCTTATAAAACTCTGTTAGATGACGCAATGGACAGAGCACTGGGCAATCCGGCCCCAAGATGCTTAGTATGGGCGTGACTCTGGAGCAATTCACTTAAAACTCTGTCTGCCTCAATTTTCTCAACTGCAAAATGGGGATAACCACAGGAACTAAGTGGCTTGTTGTGAAGATCAAATAAGATAACAATCATACAGTGCTGACTTAGCACAGTGCCTGGCACTATTTATATGTTACATAAATTTTTGCTTTTAGTATTATTATTTCCAAGTAAGCATGGATTATCTTGCTTTGGTTGGTTAGAGTTGGTAAGCAACAGGAATAAATAACAGAAACCCACTGAAGTAGATGGGGTAAAAATAATGAAATGTTTACATCCACTTATAATTCCATTTGCATAACAGGTGGTTCTTGAAAACATCACCACCATTAACAAAAATTTATATGCTTACTACAGCCTCAACCTGGGCCAGTGAGGGGAGTTGGACACCTGAGGTGGGGAAGATTGAAGGAACCTCTGCTGACAAGGAATGCCAGATCTACCTGCACTGTTGAGATGCAGCTGGGGTGAGAAGGAACCAACACACACCCAGTGAATGCAGAATGATGCTAGCTATAGGTACTCAGAGGAGGCTGGAGGTCTCGGTTTAGGTTCCAGGACAGAGGGGAGAACTGAAGAAAGATCTGAGGTCAGAGGCATGACCCCTCTCCCTTACCCAGGACTAAAGGTGTTTACAAAAACTAAACTATTACAAATGCAAGTTACTATGGGAATAGAGAAGATGGAGGTTCGTCTTCAGAGGATATTCAAGCAAAGAAACCCTCTTCTACTCCAAAGAATAATGTCAAATGGTCACCTGTCCCAAAATAATTCATAGCACTTAAAAAAAGACTTTAAAAATCAAATGAGAATGGAAAAAAAAAAACAAAAAAAAAAGAATAATCCAAGAAAAACAAGATTAGAAAAAGAAAATCAACCAATTAGAGAGATCCAGAATCTTAAGGAAGAAAATTACTCCGTGAAAATCAGAATTGGGCAAGGGGAAGTCAGTGAAGTTATAAGATCAAGAAATAATAAAACAAAATATCAAGAATTAAAAAACAGAAGAAAATGTGAAACATCTCATAAGATAAAAACTGATCTGGAGAACAGACCATGAAGAGGAAACATAAGAATAATGAGACTACCTGAAAGCTACAATAAAATAAAAAGTTGATACACTAATAGAAGACATAATTAAAGAAAATTGTCCTGAAGTATTAGAATGAAAGTAGAAGTCAAAAAAATCCACTGATTATCATCTGAAAGAGATTCTAGGAGGAAAATTCATAGGAATATTATAGTCAAATTCTGAAAACCCCAGCTCAAGAATAAAATATTACAAGCAACAAGAAAAAATCAATTTAAATATGGCAGTGCCACAATTAGAACTACACAAGACCTAGCAATGGCAACACTGAAAGACAGGAGATCTTGGAACATTAAATATTGAAGAGCAAAAGAACTGGATTTCCAGCTGAAAATATCATATCCAGCAAAGCTAAGCATAATCCTGAATTTAAAAAAAAAATGGACATTTAATGAAAAACCTCAACAGAACAAAAACCTAACTTAATATTTGACATACAAAAGCCAAGAGAAATACAAGGTACATACCAAAGACTAATTACAAGGGACTCAATAAAGACAGATTGTTTACCTTTCATGTATACAAAATGTATATCTAAGATTGTTATCAGTAATTGGGTAGTTCATAAGAAAGATCGAGGTAGACCTGAGTATGACTTTAAATAGTAAAACTGTTTAGTAATAGCTAAAAAGAGTAACTATCTAATACAAATGAAGTACAAGAGGAATAACCAACACATTAGATGGGGGAGGAGGGTTGTTAGTTCTGGAAACCATTGTCAGGAACTTTCATCAAGAACAGGTTCAAGAGGGAATACATATATATCTAGAAAAATATAAAAGTCTTCTAAATTCAGGAAAAAATGCCAAGGTGACAAGGATGGGGGAGAGGATAAAGGAGGAATCTCTAAAAGGGAGGGTGAGGGAATATGTTAAAGGAGGGGTATAGAAGAGTGTTCAGATGAATGGGAGGATAAGGGAGAGATCTTTAGAGGGGAGGGTGATGAAATAGGCCAAAGGGGGGCTGAGGTAAAGAAGGATGTTTAGATTGATGGGAAGGGGAAGATAAAGTTCCTGGGCTGGGGTGTAGGTTAACTAACAGGAGGGAAGCAAGGTAGCAGGTAAAAAGTAAAGTAGAGAAGTTTTAGGGGGGGATAGGAAATAAAAGATATGCACAAATATAAAAACAAAAATCACAGGCAGAATTTGTTAGAGGAAATGTGTTTATGTGTGCATGTATATATCTATATAAATATGTCTGTACTTCATTATAGCCTGGGGCAGAGGAAGGAGGAAAAATGAACAAAGTAAAAATTGCCCAGCAGAGAACAGAAGAAAACTTACAAGGAAGCAAACAAAATCTGGACAATTCACAACACAACATGTAGTATTTATTATATAGGTTTTCTTCACATGGAAATTTATTGCTATATATTTTGAACCCTCTCATGTTCTGCTATGCACATGACATGCTTTTTTCTTATTTTGTATTTAAATTTATGTTTCTTTTTCTTATCATGTATCTATGTTTTAGTAAGAAAAAAGGAAAAAAGGATAATTGATAATAGCTCATCAATTACATCAGTCAATTCTTTTATGAGGGTGCAAATCCAGTGACTCGAGAAACTTCCTGACCAGTAAGATAGAGAACTACACATTTTCTCTCATTCTTATCTCCCAAATCTCACCAAAACAGAAATTATATAATAAACTTCAGTTCTCTTCATGGTCTATTTCTAGACCTGTGGCCTTCTAGGTCCTTGGGAGCCTTTGGACTGAGTCCACGTTTTACAGCACAAATCCTTTTATTTAAGGGAATTTGTTCTGTAAAGTTTGGATTCAGTCAAAGGGCTGCACCTGAGGTCCTAAAAGGTCACATGTAGCCTCAAGGCCACAGGTTCTCCACCCCTGGCTGTAAGACATCAGGAAATCAAAATATGGTATAAAAAAAATCCTCCATGAACTAATGCCTACCTGAGTTCACTCAGTACCTCTCTCTCTCTCTCCCCTACACCTTCTTACTCTTCTGAGCATCTGTAATGTGGAACTGGGTAGTGAGTTACAAAGCTTTCATTTGGCATTTGTCTCTATTATAATGCATCATCATAGGTCTGTCTGGGAGAGCCCCACTGTGGGTTTGACACCCCCTTTTGTGCTGATATGCACCCTCTCCTTGTACACTGGAGTTGTTTTGTGTGCCATGTGCTACTGTGCTGACCCTATATCCCCAGTGTCTGTAGACCTCTTTATTTTTTTCTTATTGATTAATATGCTTATACCAAAGGTCTTTTGAGGCATTCCCAGGTAAAAAGGACGTGGTTGGTAGTCAGAGAAAGGAGGAAATTTGGAAATCAGCAGCAGCAGTGGTGTGACTCAGACCCCAAGCTTCAGAGCAATGTCTCAGTTCCAGCATCTAGTCTAGTCTGGAGAAGACCAGCCAAGGCAGGAATCCTAAACCAAAACCCAAAACGAGCCTACAATTCTGCGTTGCTGAACTAATATAAATTTCCAATTAGCTGGTAGGGGGTGGGGTCTAGCAGCAGTCTACTATTTTTTTTTTGGGGGGGGGGAGCAATTAAGGTTAAGTGACTTGCCCAGGGCCACACAGCTAGCTAGTATCAAGTATCTGAGGCTGAACTCAGGTCCTGCTGACTCCAGTGCCACTGTTCTATTTGTTGTCTCACCTAAGTTGGCTGGACTTAGAGCCAGCAAGATCTGGATTTGATTGCCACTTCAAATATGTGATAGGGGTTTAACCGGAGGCAAGTCACTTTGCTTTCTCTGATTCTCAGTTTCTTCACCTTTAAAATGGGGTTACCAACAACAATAACTTCACAGGACTGTTATGAAGATCAAATTAGATACCGTAGTTATAGTACTTTGCAAAAATTAAAGAATTATATAAATGAGAGCTTTTATTATTACTATTTACATTAAAAAGCTGTAGGCAAATATATCCTTGTTAGGTACACTCAATCCCCAGCATTATTCATTAGTCATCTCTTTTAGATTGTGCTCCAGAAATCCAAATCCAGGATTATATTATTTTTTCAACTTTGTTTACTCCTCAAGTCTGTTTCTCTTATGCACCCCTTAGCTTCACAGTAAAGAACATATAGAAAATGCTTAGTTTGTCATTCAAGTCCTTTACAACTTGACCCTTTCCTACCTTACTATCTTTTATTTACACACCACCTGTGCCTCAAGTCTTCTATTTCTTGATTAATACTTAATAATCTTCAGAAAGTTTTTCATATTCCTTCTAACTTTATCATTTGAGCTCGCTGTGAGCCCACTTTAAACAAAGAGTAGTCATGACTTGACAACTGTGGAGACCAGAGTGTCCTTCTGGTTTCTCAATCTACTTAATTTGCAAAGCCTATTCCTCTACTCCAATTGAGCTATACACAGAGATGGCCACACCCTTGATCTTGTCATCCGCGCGATTTTTAAGTGTTTCATTTCCATGTTCATGGACTCTCTCTAATCCAATTCTTATCCCATTCATTACCAAAGGTTCCAAACATTTTTCTCAAGGTGCTCCCTCCCTGACCCTCATAACTAAAGACCCTGACAAACTTAAGCCTTTCCACCAGAGATAATTTGCTGAGTATATCTTTCTTCCCTCATCTCACTAGTTGTCTTCCTTCTCCTCTATCCACCTTGCAGGAAGAAGCAGACCTTCTCCCTGACATAGCAAACGCTTCAACATGCACTTAATGCCCTTCCCATCTTTTCTAGCATATTATCTCCTTTAAAATCCTCTATCGTTTACAATTTTTCCCAATTTTCTCTTTCACTGAAACCTACACACTTGTCTCACTTATCCTTAAAAAAACCACATTTGATCTGTCCATTCCCGCTAGCTACCATATGTATCTTTCCTCAGCTAACCTCCTCAAAAGGAACCTTCATTTCTCCTGTCACTTGTTTCTAAACTCTCTGTAATCTGGCTTCCACCTCATCTCAAACTGTATGTCTCATAGGCATCACAAACTCAACATATGCCAATAGAATTCCTTACCTTTCCTCCCAAACTTATTTTTATTCCCAAAGCTGAGCACAGTGCTTGCATACAATAGAGGCTTAATAAATGGTTGCTTACTTTTCCCTCTTCCTAACTTCCCTATGGTTGTTGAGAGGACAGCCATCCTTCCAGTCAGGCTCATGATCCTAAATATCAGTATCCACTTCTTAGATTCACACATCAAATCAGTTGTCAAGTACTATTGTTTCTACCTTAGTAACATCTCTCACATGTGATCTTTTCCTCTATGGTTAACTATTGCAATAGCTTGATTATCCTGAAAGTACAAGTCCAGATACGTCCCACCCCCTCCCTTTCTCCCCTCCCCCCTGCCAACCAACTAAAAGTCTAGTGGCTATTCCATACTAAAGATCATATAGAAAATGCTTAGTTTGGCATTCAAGTCCTTCACAACTCGACCCTTTCCTACCTTACTGCTTTTTATTCCCCTTCACACTTTACTCTGGCTATACGCTGTTCTTCAAAAATAATACATTGTTATCTCACCTGGAATGTTTTTTCTTCTCACTTCGGTTTCCTTACTTGGACAACTACCTAAAGTCTCACCTTCTCCAAGAGGCCTATCCTGGGCCTCCGCACGTCTAGAGCCTTCCCTCTGAGATCACCTCTAGTTTACAGTACAGATGTATGTATACACGTGTCTTCATGTATGTACATACACATACACACAAATATGTGCATGTGTGTATCTTGTTTGTACAATGTGAGCCCCTTGAGGACTGAAACTGTGCTTTTGCAGTTGTATTGCCAGTACTTAGCCTGGAATATAGCAAGCACTTAACGAATGTCTACTGTTTTAATTTTACCTTTATACGCCCAGTAAACAGTGGTTTCTAGCACAGAGTAGGCCACTAACCGCTTTATGGATTATTTTTTTAAAAAAAATCAACTTATTCATCTTTTGTTTTTCTAATCACCTACATTTCCTACTTTGTTCTTCCACAATCTCCTCTAAAAGAACCATCTCACAATATAAGAGGAAGAAAAATAAGTTTAGCAAAACTAACCAGCATTTTTAAAACATCTAATATTATACTTAGTGTTCTGTGACACCCATTATCCCTCACTTCTGCAAAAATAATGATAATCATAATCATATTATGGGGAGGTATCTTCTCACGTGAGTCTTCAGCAAAGTGGAGAAAGTTTAATGGTCTCTCTCGGACTGATGTAGCCAGTGCAAGAGCTGCTATTTGACTCAACAGCCTTCATGAATTCTCTGGCTATTATAGTGGTACTTTTCTGCAGAGAACAAAGTGGCTGCTGGGGAGCAGGGAGTTACCAGCTACCACAATTCATCTCTTATTCCTCTGAAAGTTACTGAATGATGCTGATTCTGATAGCAACTGTCACTCCCTATTATCATTATTCAGAGCACAAGCAGGTGCTTCTTCCTCAAAGGGTCTAACTCTTTTTTGGGAGGGGCTTCACATCTGTTACTTAGTTTCAAGTGTTCATTGGTCTTTATAGTTTCTTTTTAAGTTTAACATTATTTTTTTTTCAATTAAAAATTTATTCTCTTCCTCTACCACCACCACTCCCATTGGAAATCAAAGAAAAAAATAAAACCCTTGTAACAAATTTGCAGTCAAACAAAACAAATTTCCACATTGTGGCCATGTCCAAAAAGTATGCCTCAATCTGCACCCTGAGTCTACCACTTTCCTAGAAACTGGGTAGTGTTCTTCATTAGTGGTCCTCTGGCAGCATGGCTGGTCACTGAATTGATAGAGGTCTTAAGTCTCTCAAAGCTGTTTATTTTTACAATGCTACTGTTATTGTATAAATTGCTTTACTGGTTCTCCCCACTTCACTCTGTCACAAGAGTTTCCTCAAACTGTCCCTTTCATTATTACTTACAATACAATAATATTATGTTCATATATCATGTGTTCAGCTATTTCCCAATTAATAGTCACCCCTTGGTTTCCAGTTCCTGGATTTCCTTGGGATCTACAAGTGGTATTGTTGGGTGAAAAGACATGAAAAGTTTAATGACTTTTTAGGCAAGTTACAAACTGCTTTCCAAAATGGCTAGACCAGGGGTGGGGAACCTATGGCCTCAAGGCCACATGTGGCCCTTTGGGTTGTCAAGTACAGCCCGTGGAATCCAAACTTCACGGAACAAATCCCCTTAATAAAAGGATTTGTTCTGTAAAATTTGGACTTAGTAAAAAGGCCACACCCAAGGACCTAGAAGGCCACGTGTGGCCTCTAGACTACAGAGTCCCCACCCCTGGGCTAGACCAATCCACAGGTCTACTAACTATGCATTAATCTGCCTGCTTTTACAGCTATTGAGATTTATTTTTTCCTTAGAAAATTGACTGTCCCAAGTTTTTCTGATAAAGATCTCATTTCCAAACCATAAAAGCAGTTGATTCAAAATTCTAATAAATGGTCAAACAATAGAGAAGAAATGCAAACTATCTATGTAATACAAATACTGATGTTCCATATCTATAAGAAAAAGACTACAAATAACTAGTAATTAGAGAAATGAAAATTAAAACAACTCTGAGGTTCCATCTTATCCATCAGATAGGTGAAGCTGACAAAAATGGAAAATGACAAATGGTGGAAGAGGCAGAAAAACCTACCCACTGATGCAATATTGGTGAGAATGGGTAGACAATGTGAAAAGCAACTTGGAAATAAGCCCCCCAAGTTGCAAAACTATGCATCTGACTCAGTAAAAGTCTTATTAGGCTTGTAACCTAAGGAGATTGAAGAAAGAGGAAAAGGCCTGATATGTACAAAAATATTTACAACAGTTCCTTATATGGTGGCAAAGAAATGGAAATTAAGGGGGTGCCCATTAATTGGGGAATGGTTAACCAAGTTATAGTCTAATGAAGTTAATGAGATTTAACTGTGCGGTAAAATGAAGAGATCTCAGAGAAGACCTGATGCACAGTGAAATGAGAACTAGAACAATTTATGCTCTAATAGTAACACTACAAAAATGAACAATTACCAAAGGACTGATCAATGCAGTGATCAATCATAATTCCAGAGGACCAATAATGAAGAAGATTGCCACTCAGGTCTAGAGAGAGTTAAAAGATTAACATGCAAAATGAAATATATTTTTCGTCATAGCAACACGGGAGTTTCTTTTGCTTGACTTACAATTTTGTTTTTCTTCTTCCCTGTCTCTTTGGGAGGTTGGAGGGGTATGGGGTAGAGAAGAAAATAAATTGTTAGTAACTAAAAAGAGAATTTAAAATTTGAAAATTGATTGTTTACATCCTTTGATCATTTATCAATTGTAGACTGTCTCTTATTCTTATTAATTTGAATAGTCCCTTACGGTTTCACAGATTTAGACCTGGAAACTCAAAGGTTATCTAGGTCAACCCCCTAGTTTTACAGATGAGGAACATCTGAGCCTTTGTGGTACATTTTTCTACTCTTTAGCCTTCTGACATCCATCAGGATTCCTCCCTGCAAACTCCTAAGACTTTCTCTTCAAAATGAAGCCCTTTAGTTTTTTAAGATGGATATTTCCTTATTCCTGATAATCTGGAAGGAATTACTTGAGCCTTTCATTTCCAGAAGACTGAATACGATTTACTTTGAGTACAGATAGCACGAACATGATAAAAAGACAAACACTGCACACTTTGTCTTAAATGGCTAATGCATTTATTACTATACATGCCTGGCACTGTTAAGTGCTTGCAATACAAAGATGATTCCTACTCTCAGGGAGCTTACATTCTAATAGGAAAGACATAATAAAGGGAAGCTGGCAAAGAGGGATGAGGAGGAAGAAAGGTACTTCTGGGGGTGCCAGGCAGTAGGTATGGAGATGAACAGATGTGGGGGTAAGCTGGAAGTGGAGAATGAACAGCATGGGTGGGTTTTCTCATGATATGGCAGTTTCAGGTAGAGATTCACCAATTACTGAGTCAGCTTCAGGGTCAAGTCATCCCCAGAGGATCAGGGAGCCAGGCAGCCAGGGTCAAAGTGAAGCAGACTGGCATGTAGATAGAACAAACTGGAGATTTATCCAGAAGTGAAGAGTGAGTAGGACTTCTCTTGATATGGTGGTAATAGGAAGGGATTCATCAATCACTGAGTATCTACTAGGGGCAGGGATGGGGGGGAGGGGTGGTGGTGGTCATAAAGGTACAGAGGCTTATGCAACTACTGAAAAACTCTTCTTGCTCTCCAAACCTACTGCAAGAGACATCTTCAGTATTTTGCTGTTCTTGCTAGTAGATACTCTGGAAACCTGCAGGAGTAAGCTGCTTCTGGGGAGAGTTAATTCCAAATTTGTCACTTTCCTTATTGGCACCTTAGTAGTTCAACTTTCTCTTCTCTTACTAACCTCTTACCATATCTTGTCAACTTCCTTTTCTTCTTTCTTAAATCCTTCTCTTTAAGGACTTTCCACACTCTTCAATGACAAGTGAGGCTTTAAACAGGGAGGCACACTTGACAAAGACATTTGCCCTTACCATGTAGAGTAACTGGTACAAAGTTCAAATAAAAGATGGATTTCCAATAAATAGTTTGATTTTCCAGATACTTCTGGCTTTGTGAATAACACTACTGACAGCATAGTTATTGAAAGAAGATTATATGGTCTGCTCACTGAGATTCTTGGCTACTGAAGAGAATTCACAGAAAAAATTCCACACAGGAAAAAACAAGGTGATGACAAATGGATATTTCTCAGGTGACTGCAAGTAGTTAAAAGGACAAGCCACTGAAATAGTATGTTGGATAACATAGGAAGACAATAATATAGTCAAGAATTAAACAGGAATTAGAGAGTTGGCTCCAAAGTTCACTTTGTTAGAATCATAGAATCTTAGTGTTAGGACTTCAGAAATAATTTAATCTGATTTCCTCATTTTATCAATATGGAAAGTGACACTCAGAGGAGACAACAGTTTTGTCCAAAGTCACACATATAATGTCACAGCTTGGATTTAAACTCAGGTACTCTGATCTCAAATTCAGCACTCTTTCCACTGTCATGATGCCCCCTCTATTTAGTCGCAAAGCATGAAAAGCAAAAGTTTTTAATAAAATCAAAATTTTAAATGACCCAAAATGGTAAGGGAAGACACATGGTGAGTATAAAAAAAGGTTACAATATCTTGTCAATGATAACTCACAGGGAAAGAAGTGGCGTAAAAGACCTGACTGGAAAAGGAGGAGGTGCACATGTTAGACACAAAGAGACAGGGACTGAAGATGGAGAAAGTTTGAACACTGCCCCTGGTATCCATGAAATATAGTTAACTAAAGTAAACTGATCCATTGTGGAACTTATAGGAAGACCTGGACCAAAACAGTACATAACTTTGAGGTATGGTTAAATTGCAATTTCCACTGGCAAAGGCAGTACCCACAATGTTGAGTTCATGTATCCATGGAAGTATCTCAACCTCAAACTGGATACTCCCATTACACACACCCATTTATCTTTTGGAAACTGAAATATGATTCCCCAAAAGGGTCCTAGATACTTACCAATTGAAGATAAAAATCAGATGGATTATTTATATGACAAACCACAACTGACACATGGGACAATTCTTTTGGTAATATAGGTGGATGGTATCTTAAGGTCTTATTCTGTTCAGGTGGAATACTGGGTGACTGTGACCTAAATCTAATTAAAAGAACAAACAAAAGATAAGTAAATTGTTAAGATTAAAAACTGTTTTCAAATTTCTACCTTGTTCCAGTGGTTATCTCTAAAAGAAATTCATGAATATTTAAATCCTTAATTACCTAAAATAAGCTAAGAAACTCTCAACTTGTCATTTTTAAATGTTATTTAGCTCCTCTCTGGAATTCCTAGTAAGAGATTTCAGTATTCTACTTAACCTCAAACTGAATTATAAAACAGTAGAGGTAAAAATTAAGTTTTAGTTTCTATAAAAAGAAAATTTTTAGGGGGCGGAGCCAAGATGGCAGCATAGCAGGAGCAACATATCGCAGCTCTCAGCCACCCCAAAATACCCATAAAATAGGACTCTAAACCAATCTTAGAACTCCAAAACACACACAAAGATACTTCCCACTAAAGTCAGCTCGGCTATGAGGAACCATATCAGCACTGCAAACTGAAACCAGCCTGGCCTGAAGCCGCTGCTGTGCCCCGGGGGCGGCTGGGTGGGAGGAGCGGCTGGGTGGGAGGAGCGGCTGGATGGGAGGAGCGGCTGGATGGGAGGAGCGGCTGGATGGGAGGAGCGGCTGGATGGGAGGAGCGGCTGGATGGGAGGAGCGGCTGGATGGGAG
>CM053588.1:146835296-146857781 GCA_028646515.1 Pseudochirops corinnae
GCTTTGGCTCATTGAAAACACACCCCAGGACCACCACCCAAGACCACAATCCGGATCCAGACCGCTCAGTGCAAGAGCACTTAGCCTCTGAACGATCACTTCACTCCCCTGCAGTCTGCAGGCCGGGAGCTCTGAAGCAGCCACGTGGAGGCGGCTGCAGGGCTGCGTCTTCTGCTGTTTCCTTGCCCTGGAGGCAGTTTGGCTGGACCGCTTTTCTCCCCCAGGTTTAGCTGAATTCCACTGACCTTTCACTTAGTCCTTGTTTCTTATGGCTTGATAATTCTGGAAACTGCCACAGCTGCTGCTGATCCACTCTCCTCAAGCCCAGGGTTTCAGGCTAGACTGGTTTCTGCTCCCAGCGCTAAGATGATCCCTTCAAGCCGAGCTGCCCTTAGCGGGAGGTGTATTTGTGTGAGTTTTAGAGCCCTAAAATTTGTTTAGAGTCATATTTTATGGGTATTCAAGATGGCTATGTGGGAGCTGCGGTACCTTGCTGTTCTGCCGCCATCTTGGCTCCGCCCTTCACTTTGCTTTTGCAGCAATGGCTTTGCGCTTACTTTTAACATGATGCCATCTATACCAGGGACACACTATGCCCTCCTTTACAGGACTGCCCCTGGCTTTTGTTTTAGTAAATCTAATATAATTATTGCCATGAAATATTATTATCAAGGTAAAATTAGTTGGTTTCAGGCATCTGCTCCTTGGACTCTTATGTTACATTTTCTTGATAGCTGCTGGAAATTTCAAACAGTAAGTACCAGGGCTGAGCTTGCTAGTAGATTTCTTTGCACTAGAGTTAGTTCTATTCTGTGCAAATTTGGAACTTCTCCAGCTGTTCTGTTCAGTAAACCTGGGGCTGTCTGCAGGGGTGGGGGAGAGATTAAGCATTTATCTAGTGCCTGCTATGTGCCAAGCACTTTACAATTATTATCTCATTGGATCTTCACAATTCTGGGATGTAGATACTGTTCTTAGCTTCATTTTAGGATAGAATTAAGGAACTTGCCCAGGGTCACACAGCTGGTAAGTGTCTGAGGTCAGATTTGAGCCCAGGCTTAGCTCTCTGTTCATCGATTGCCCCATTGACAACTGTAGGAGTTAGCAGGTCAATATAGATCTCCTGTGACTGACATCTTCACTTCTTGATGTTTCAGGTGGAAATATGTGTACCTGGGTTCTATTCTCATTATTTAATCAGTTTTGGCCCATATCATAGCTTTATTTCTAGAAGATCTAGTTCAAGAGTTAAACTGGATTTTTGGGTGGAGGTTGTTAGAAGATAAAATTGATTATGAGGTATAGATCCTTGTAAAGACAAATGGTCATAGTGTCTGTAATATTAAATCTTTCCCTTAGGAGGTCAGGAGTCCTTAAACTTTTAAAAAGTTTTTATTAAAACATCTTGTTGACCATACTCATATAATTGGCTTTCTTTATACATCTAAAACCATCATTCTGAGGAGTCCACAGGCTTCATCAGACTGCCAGAAAGTCCATGACACACAAAAATTTAAGAACCTTTGCCCTTGTTAATTAAATGTATCTGGTACTTAAAACCCAATATATATCATTCTATAGTAAACCTAGTTAATTTTAATCTGTGAACTACATCAGGTTTTTTGGTGGCCCTTGGCATAATATATAATAATGACATTTAATATGGCAGCTAGGTGGTACAGTGAATAAGAGCACATAGGATTGGAAATTTCTAAGAGCCAAGTTCAGATCTGGCCTCAGAGAGACTTTGTAACTGTGTGACCCTGGGCAAGTCGCTTAATCTGTTTTCTTAATTGCAAAATGAAGATGTTAGTAGCTCCCATCGCAGAGAAGATCAAATGGGATATGTGTTGCACAGAATGCCTGGCACACAGTAGGGAGGGGTGCGTGTGTGTGTGTGCTTTGTGTATTCTTTACATTACTGATGAGGTCTTTTCTTTTTTTAAGCTCATACCCAGTGAAATATTTGAACCTCTCATATGCCCTGTTCCTGATTCTAAAGTACAAGAAGAAGAAATTCATGGAGAAATCAGTCATCCTGATGGAAAGGTAAGACTTTATGAAAAATTACTATTTTCTTAAAAATCTGAATCCCTGTCTATATGCTGAAGAAAAATGAGAGCAAATTAATATGTTTACTTCCATCACCTCTCCTTAATAGGCTGCTATAATTGTCAGCAGTAGCTTGTTTAAATATTTGGGGAAAAGCAAAAGCAGCAATATCTCTGAGAATAAAGAATTAAGTCCTATGCACAGCTCTTCAGCCCCGCGTAATGAAAACTGAAACACAAGTATTGGTGATGGTAAAACAATGTGATTGCAATTTAAGAGGGGCAGTTTGTCAAATAATCTGAGTTAGAAGGGACCTTCGAGATAGATCTAGTCTTCCATCCAAAGCAGAAATACTATCTATCTATAATATCTCCAACAAGTAATCATATAGCCTCTCCTCAACCTCCAGGATAGGGAGTTTACCACGTAATAAGATTCCCCCCCATCCCAGCTGTGTTTCAGATCTCCTCCTTTAATTTTTTGTTCTAACTCTGTCCACTGGGGCTATCTATATAGGATAAGTCTATTTCTCTCACCTTTCATATGACAACACTTAAAACATTTTAAGAGATGTATAAATCCAAGGTGAGTATCAGAGTATGAGTTTATTATGATACGCTGCCTGAATACATGGTATGGCAGATTCTGCCACTTAGGAAAAACTTTCTTTGAATCCATGGTCTTGGTAAAACATCTGCTTTCTCAAGACTATGATCTATTGGTTATATATTTTTTACCTCTAGCCTTCTACAATATAAATACAAAATGGCCTTCAGTCCTGTGTAATACCCTTCTGCACACTGATGGTGTGGGAACAGAGACTGAAGGTGCGGGAACAGAGACTGAAGGTGCAGGCACCTATTATGTGCTAGGCTCTTGGAATTCAAAGAAACATTAATGGCTCCTGTCTTCTAGGATCTTAGAAACTGGTGAAATGTGAAATTCTTTAATGTGAAATCCTTTTCTAATGACCTACAACTAATGGAGGAACTGAATTATATCAACCTTAACATTCCTACTCTAAAAGTAAAAAAAAAGAAGTTGCAGTTAAGTAGAAGACTGACTTATGGATTTTCCTTAGTGATGGCACAGTTTTATCCTGTAACCAAACAAGGAACATAATTTCTTCAAATATTTGATCATCTTGTTCATTATAAAAGACTGCCATAAAGAAATTGGGGTGTATTTACCAGTGTCTGTTGCAGATGATGAAATGGCAGAGAGAAATTCTACAAAAACTCAAAGAGCCACCAAATTTAATCAATATATTTTGTGACTTCAATGTAAAGATGGGGAATAGGTGGGCAAGATGAGAAATAGGAAGAGAAAAGTAATGTAGCTTTAAGAAAATATCTGGTTTTTTTGTGTTTTGATCAAAGCCTTACACAAAGTAAGGTCCTGTGATGATATTTTATGAACACTTTCTTCAAGAGAAGAACTGCAGGTTGATGAATATAATAACCAAAATATCACAAAAAATAAAACTGATTTCATTTTAACAGACAGGAAATGATTTGTTTTCATTGCTGATTCAGCTGTGTACTGTTCAGACCACTGACTAAAATTCATGTTAACTCTAGAAGAATAGAAATGGGAAAAAAAAGTCATGCAATTGAAATAACTATCTTGACTAAGACAAACAACTTTTTTGATAATGAAAATTAATAATTGGGAGGATAAAACTTTAATAGTTTTACACAGATGTTTTACTGCTGTAGATACAAAGACACCAGATGAACCTCAAATACCTTGATCAGTAAACACTTGACTTACTTTCCAGACTTAGAAGAATATTATCTTGATTGTAAAGTCTTAAGAAGGATGGTAGAAGATTGAGCACTATCCCAGATGAAGAATAGAGAAGCAGAGTGGAATCAGTTAAAGAGACCAAGAGATCCTACTAAGCAAAGTCATCCAAGGATAAAACTACAACAGTTGAAAGATAACTCACATTTTTATAACAAGCTTTTCAAGAATGGCAAACTAGGGACAGCTAGATGGCACAATGAATAGAGCACTGGCCCTGGAGTTAGGAGGACCCAAGTTCAAATCTGGCCTCAGATTTGTCTCTCTGGCCTTAACACTTACTAGCTGTGTAACCTATAGGGCAAGCCACTTAACGCCAATTACCCAGCCTTCCCCCTCCAAAAAGCAAGAAAAAAAAAAAAGGCAAAGTGGCCATATTTTGACTATGTAATCAAGTCCTGGATGTGCTTAGAGAGGTAGAAATAACAGAGGAAAAAAAGACAAGAAAACTAGCTGGATTACAGCTAACATGAGATGATCTGTGCTGAACATGACAAATTGGGATTGATTCACAAGATCTAAGATGATGATGATTCTGAAGGCATGAAAAAAAATCTTAGACCCCACTGAAGAAAGGTCAGATCCTCCTGCAGAGGGTCTTGCCTGATGCTTACCTCTTTCCTGCTAAAACCTTCCTTTTGAGATTATTTATGTTGTGTGTATCTTGTATGTACATAGTTATTTGCATCTTGTCTCTCAGGAGAAATCTGAATTTTTTGAGGGCAGGGACTGTGTTTTTTGCCTTTTTATTTTTAGCACATTGACACATAGTAAAGGCTTAGTAAATATTGGTTGTCTGACCTTATTAATATTTTTAAAAATTACATCTTGACCCACAACTGATCGAATGAGATTGTCGTGTGGATTTTTAAAAAAATTGATTTTAGTAGAGCAAAAATGCCAACTTAAAAGGTCCTCTTCCAAAAAGTTACATTCTATTCATATATGAAATTATTTAAGATTATTGTCAGTATCAGGAAAGCATAAATCACATGCCTGCTCAAGACATACACCATTGTGATGGAAAAGCAGCAAATATTCAAATTTTGAAGGCCTTCCTTTGGCTGGTAAGGTCCCCCAGATGGTGTGTGCAGATTAAGGTCGTGCTGATTGCATCAAACCTTGGACCACTACAGGCCTCCTGAAAGAGAGGTGTAATCACTCAACTATTTGGCTAACTGTATATCCTGGGAAAACAAAGTGAGTTAAGAGATTTTCCTCTTAGCTTCTGACATGCAGTTGGATGGATAACCTAAATAATTTTTTGTTCTACCAGGTAAAATTGGGAAAGATAGAACAAATGAGTAGTGAGTTTAGCCCCATGACTAAATAGGGAAGGAAAACAGGTGGGAAAAATTGCAGAGCTTTTCTAATGAGCATTTTCTGTAAATTCTACCATCATTTTAGGACAAAACACTGAAGTCTCTTAAGACTTAAAAAATGAGATGTCACACAGAAAACAATGAAGTACATGATGGGTGTGAGTATGCTAAAAATAAGAGTAACTGAGGGGTTGTCCATATTAAAAGTAAATTCTTGCAACATAACTAGATGTTCACTTTGACATAAATGACATTTCCTCAACTATAGGACCCAATACATTTCTCTTCTCTAACTTTCCCAGGAAAAAAAACATTATTTTTCCAAACTAGCCCATCTTTTGGAAGTCTTAAGTTATATGCAGCATTTCACAACTGTAGTACATTACCTGCATAAAAAAAAAAATGGGGAGAAATACCTTTTCAAATCTTTTATCTTGAGCTAAGCTTGGTCATTATAATTTTATTGTATTTTTAAAAATTGTTTTGTTCTATTTATGTTGTTGTAGTTATTATCTATAGTTTGTTTATTTTACTTCGCATCAGTTCATGAGTTTCCCTCAACTACATTCTATCTCTATCAGTTTGAAAATCATTCTTTGTTTTGTTATTCCCTCCAATCTAATCATCTCCCCTTTCCAATTTTACCTACTAAAATTATATGAACAAAAACTGACTTCCATAAGCAGAGAAAGATGTCCTTTTACTTAAACATCTTTTTAAGATAAGGTGCTTAGGAGGTTGTGGGGACCAGATAGGGGAAAAGCTGGTTGGCCAGATATTCTAGATAAAACAAGTGGAAGTCTCAAGTCATAATCAAAGCAGTTTTTTTTTAATTTTTAAAAAATATAATAAATATCTATGTGCACACCCCTCTGAGGGCAGGGGGGAAGAAAAGCAAAATCTTTGTAATAACCTGTAGTGAAGTAAATCCATTTACTTTGTCCATGGACAAACAAAAATGTATGTCTCAATCTGTACCCAATCTATCACTTCTATCAGGTGCGCATTTCATCATGATGACCAGTACAAATTTACTATTTCTAGAAAGATTCAGGAGGTAAACAAAACAAGTAGGATGGAATAGTTTAAAAAAGCAGAAAGGGAAAATGACTACATAACTTCCTTTTCATACTTTCTGTATTATTTTTGGAGTTCTATTTAAATAGTATTAACCAAGGGACACGGCATGGCCAAACATATATAGTTCTAGATATAAAATAGAAAACCATGTATTCTAGCAATACTGCAACCACTTATTATGTATGAAAGCCAGGGAACCAAACCATGTCCCTTTTGCTCTACATCCTAAGGTACCATGGGCTTTATACAGCCAGGGTCAAGGCATCCCAAAGCAGATGCTAGGTTCATTCCAGTATGTTCTTCAGGGTAGTAGGTAGTAGAGAGAGACCACAAATAACTATGGAGAATGAGGGAAAGTGCTTAGGAAATGGGAGTCATAGACACTTAAAATTAGAAGGAACATCAGAAATAATCTGGTCCAACCTGTACCTGAACAGATATAATCTCTGCATCATTCCTTAAGACCTTTTAGTTACTGACAACAATCTTGTTACCTTTTGGGCCCACCCACTACAACTAGAAACAGGAAATAAACTGAATCAAAGTGGTCTAATGCTGATTAACTTTTTTGATATTAGATCAGTTTATGTAATAGTTTTCTCTTTTATTTCCTCTGTGCTCATAGCCAAGTCACTTTTGTAAAATAAGAGATTGGATGATATCTCTTGAGATCCTTTCCAGTTTTAGGCCTTATGATTTTAGAATGATAATCATAAAATCAAAACAGCATCTGCTCTGAAATTATCTGTACATGGAATAAAATTACCTTTATCCTTTTTTTTCAGGTTGAAAAGGTTTTAAAAAGTGGGTGCCATATTATCTTGTTTCCAAATGGAACTCGGAAAGAAGTGAGTTCAGATGGAAAAACTGTCACTATTACTTTTTTCAATGGGGATGTGAAAAAAGTCATGCCAGATGAAAGAGTGGTATGTTTCCATTGATATATTTTCTGCTTCTTCATGTTTAATACACACACACACATCTATACATATTTGTATAGACCTAGATGTATGTATGTACACACACACATACATGTACATCTGTGTTTGTGTAGACCTGCCTATATGTATGTGTATATATGTATATACATAGACATATACAATATATATATTATAGCAGTCATATTGGTTTTTTCTCTTTTACAGATTTACTACTATGCAGCTACTCAGACCACTCATACCACTTATCCGGAGGGATTGGAGGTTTTACATTTCTCAAGTGGACAAATAGGTGAAAATTATTATTTTTCTTCAATTTCTTCTCTACTCCTATCTGTTTCCCAAAGTAATTCGAAATGAGAATGCAGGTTGATGTTATACACTCACATTCTGTCTCTCTCTATATTTTTAAACTAGAAAAGCATTTTCCATATGGAAGAAAAGAAATTACATTTCCTGACCAGTCTATTAAAAATTTATTTGAAGATGGGAGAGAAGAGAGCATTTTCCCAGATGGTACCATTGTTCGAGTACAACAGTAAGACTTGCGTAAATCTAATAGTAGTTTAGAAATTACACGCTGGCTTTTCTTACTATACAATTTCACTCCAATTCCAGCTAAAAAAAATTTGCAAATATATATTTCTGAGTTTCAGATATTGTCATTAGTTAAGATATATTGCAAATAGACTGCACCTTTATCCCAACAGATTTAGAGTTAGTTGATAATATAATGGGAAAATTGCAAATATATCATACCCCAGTATTCAAATAAATATTCTATATAAATAGTGCATGAGTATATATGACTAGAAAGTAATGATAAACTCCAGTCAGCAAATGCTTCCTGACAGTATAGTTATTTTAGTTGGATATTAGGTTAGGAGTGAACATGGCTTAGCAGGGAGGTTTAGAAGTAGGTACTAGTAAGTAGCCTAGGAAAGAGATTTGTGTGTATAGTGACAGGATGGTCTAACAGCTAGCACGATTAGAATTTGATGTGATAAATTGTAGGCACTATTACAAAGTTTTGTAATTAAGTAGGGGACTAGATAGTTGCAGGAATGTCATGAAGACCACAGTAGGTGCATGTGGTAATCAAAGTGTGAGATTAGAAGAAAAGGTCTGGACAGAGATGATCAGAACTGAAGAGAAAGGGGTCAATTCCTTCTACAGTTTTAAAAAAATAGAACTTAAGTAGATAAAAGGCACAGAGCTATTTTAAAGCTTGAGCCTAGTAGAACCTGGCAGCTTGTGAAGGAGATGTGGTAAATAAACTTAGTTTAACATGTTGAATTTCAGTGGGGCATCAAGCACAGAGGCAAAAGGAGCTGTTAACATTAGGGCTAAAGTTAAATAGAAAATTTTTGTTCACGGCTGGTAATTGAAACAGTGAAAATAGATGCATGCAGGGTTTGTAGAGGGAGGACAGGACTGAATCTTGACTGGCTATGGGGGGAGGAGAATGGGACTAAAAGGAATCATTCACTGAAGACAAAGATAGAGAAAAGAAAATTTGGAGCTATCATTATTATTGTTTTGAAGTAGTGGCAGCCTCTATACATAACGAGAAGAGAAGTGTTACTAAATTCATGATTTTTTTAAAAACAGAGATGGCAGCAAAATAATAGAATTTAACAACGGCCAAAGAGAATTTCACACTCCACAGTTCAAGAGACGAGAATATCCAGATGGCACCATTAAGACTGTATATTCTAATGGCCACCAAGAAACTAAGTATATATCTGGTCGAGTAAGAATTAAAGATAAAGATGGTAATGTTCTGATGGATACCAAGTTGTAGCAAAATGTTTTTCTTAATCATGAAATAATATGTGGTGCTCTGACAACGAATTTCATTTTTAAAATGTGTATTTCTGTAAATTCTACAGCAGCTTGTCAATCTGTACATAGTATATAAAATGAAAAGTTTTGATGTTTTCAGATATCTAAAATAAAGTTTAAATTTGATAGTCTGTCCTGTGTGTTGATATTTTTTTAAAAAATGATGAAACAGAAGACAAAAAACATTCATAAAAATTAAGCCAGCTAGCAGAAGATAAAATTTATATAAATGACCTTTTTTGTCCCATAGGGCTAGACTTTAAATTGAAATAAGTATTGGCAGTACACTGACTTAAAACACAATGGCAACAGTACATATGATTATGTAATTATGTGGAAGTGAGTCTCTGTAAATGTAAGCTTGTGGAATAGGGCTGAGTCTAGCAAGTTATTTTAAAAATCATAGAACAATTAAAATGACAGAGCTAAAGATAAGGCTAATTAGAAGGGATTAATAGTGTATATATAACACTAGCTGTGTTCTCACAGGCTAAAGACTGCTATCAAATGGAAGGATTTTTTTAAAATGTTGAGTCCGTCTGCCCTGTACCTTTAAATTCACAATGAGGAGTCAACTCTATTACGTGTCCTGAGATAACTACTCTTTTTACATTGCTTTCCTCATAACATATGTTTAAAGGAGGTAGTACAACTACCGTTATAATGATTTTATTGATAAGGAACCTAGGTTTGCAAGTTTAAGTGAGTTGCCCATGGTCATGTAATTTTTAAACTGAAATCTGAAGTCGTCTCTTGGAATCCTTCATTTCGTCCTTCAAAGCCCCTTGATAACTGGAGCTCTTTCATCTTTATCTCTTGATGCCTACTCCAGTTTCCTGTATGTAGTGGGCACTTAAATGTTTATTTGAGTAGATCTCTACTATATCACCTCACACAGGGAGCCACTTTCAAAGGTTATCAGAGAATGGGTAAGTCAAGGATCAAGAATATAAGTAGCAAGCCTAAGAAGGGCTACTTAAGAACTAAATGTTGAAAGGTTAGGGAAAGCAAACTTCCAGGTAAAGATTCTCCCTTCTAGTCCAGGTGGGCTGACACTTTGTCTACAAACTACAACCTTAGGAAGATGTTCCCAAGAACACTGAGAAGTTATGTGACTTTACCAGGGTCAAAGCCACTCTGTGTTATAGGAACTTGAACCTGGCTTTAAGAGACTATCCAAGGGTCTTGTTCTTTATCCTGTTTTAGTAATATTTTATTAATTGCACAAGTACAATCTTATAAGGGACAATGACAAGCTGGAGTGTTTCCAACAGAAGACAATCTTTTGGCGATGGGAACCCAAACCATGTCAGACTAAGATGAAAATAATTTGGTAAAAGTTTGAAGACCTTTTTTTAAGGGTAGGGATGATGGCTGTTTGGCTGGGGGTGGGGGGGAGAGAGGGAGGGGTGGTGTAGGAAGAACAGAAACAGGACCAAAGGATAGATTTCAGTTCAAAATAGGAAAAAACATCACAGTAATGTGTGCAATCCTAAAACAGATTAGCCTACCCCAGGAGGTAATGAATGTTTCATTACTTAAGATATTCACATAATATGTTGAATAAATGAGATGTTACTAAATATAGTTACTAAAACTAAAGAAAAGTTATCCCACTTAGCTAATTGTGTTTTGACTGATTTAGGAAAGCATGAACAAAACTTCTACTTTTATTTTCCCAACCAACATATGGTTCACATCTAGATGACAATATTAACATATATGACTTACCTTACATAAACTATGATGATTTCAAATAGTTTCTGAAAGTTGACAATTACTATTACATTTATTTACATAGTTGAGAGCCTACCATAATAAAAGGATGTAAGTTTTTCCAGCATAAGATTTTGTCAATATACGTGCTGAAATAAAAACTGGTAATAAACCAGGAAAGTTTATGAACAAAGACTCAGAACAAACATTTATTAAGTATATTCTTTAGTAATTAAAAAAAAATTTCTAACAATCCAACAGAGAGGACAAGATGTGAAAGTTATCATTTTGAAGAACTAAAACAAAAATAAGCCTGAACTACTCTAAACAGAAAATATTTCTTCTGGGCTGTCAAACGTGCTCAGCATACAGAATATACCTGAAAAACAAAAACTATGGTATAATTATACATCTACATTTTAAAGCCTAGATTTGTTAATGTTTCTTGACCTAAACATTTAGATGTCTAATTACAAAAAACCCCATAAGATTCTTTAAGTACTATAATGAAGCTTTGTGAATTGCCCAACTAAAATGAGCTTTTACTTTTTATGGCTGAACATTATTCTAGCTAACATTTCTGAATTGTTATAAATATCCAATCCACATAGGCTTTAAAAAATAAAACTTCATTATGCGTGTACACACAATTCTGGATTTTCTCAGTTGCTTAGACTTGCCCATGTGCTTGCAACATGGAAAAAACTCTTTGAGGATGAACCCCTAGTTTCAAATCCTGTCTCTGAAACTACCTTAATGTGACCTTAGGCAAGTCTTTGGGCCTATTTACCAATTGATGACCACTAATATTCATTCCTGTTCCAAAATTCTAAGTTCTTACACAAACAGATGCAATTGGACAAGTCAATCACCCAAATGTACAAGATGTATTTTTATATGTACATGTGCACATATACATGTATAATCAATGTAGTCCAATCAACTGAAATTTCTCCCTAAATATGAGTACCAGTCTCTAGTAAGTCCTTGTACAGGTACAGAAACTAGCCTAACTAGCTGCTGGAAGCTACTGGTACATGCTTCTGCTTCTGTAATAGCTGTAGAAATTCTAAGAAAAGTTTTCTAGAGAAGTGGGCACCCTTTAGTACTGGTGCTGCCAACTTTCACAAGATAAAGGGAAGATAGGAAAGGCATTCGAGAGGAGATGTGAATTTCTCACTAAGCTCACTTCCCATTTCTTTGAGGAAACAAGAGGAAATTACATGATATATGGTATTGATGTCTGTTACTAATCATAAGTTGTGCTAGTTAAAAAGGTCAGAAAGCATTATATACACTTACGTCATTCATTTAAATCTGCAAGTCCCATTTCTATCAACGACATATGAACTGGATATCGTTCATCTTCATATAAGGTCACTATATAGTCTGGTGACTGAGTCTAAACAAAAGCAGAGTTTGTCAAACAAGTTCCTCACCTTCATCCCTTCCTCTTTATTCTATCCTAAGCTATTTATTCATTATGTTCAGATATATTTATATCCAGATACATTATTTAAATTATCTTTGAGAAGCTCTGTCCTTAACAGGCCTATTCTGTACTCCAAAGAACGTCATAACTCACATACATAGTGGAAACAAATACCTGCTGAATATAAAAACATTAGCTTTAAAATAAACCTATTTCCCCCGCCACATCTCCTAAGTTTTATGTTTCAAAGGAACTATGGGCATTTACCTTAACAAAAGCAATCAGAGATTATTCTTATTTGGGATTTCTGATACTGTTTCTGCTCTTAAGATTTCAAAATACAGATCATAATACTTAAAAATGAATTTCAAGTTTGAATAACTAAAACATGACTTACATAACTTCTAATAAATCTTAAAATTAAGTCTCTAGGTCAATATACTTTTATGTACTGTATCACTGGTGTCAAATTCAAATAGCAAGGGATCCCCCAGCGATCTGTATACTGACTCAGAAAACCACAAATTAACATTATGTAGTATTGTATCTTTATTTATTTTGTCAAACATTCCCCAATTACATTTAAATTTGGTTCTAGCCACAGGAGTTTGACACCTCTGTGCTACATAATTATGAAAAAGACAACTAAGATAAGATCATTCAATGATACCAAATTACTATGAAAAATTCTGGACTCTTAGTATTCCTGCTAATTAGAATAAAAATTTACCAAAGAGGAAGCATAAAGCTGTTTTCCTTGAAGACAGTCTATCATAGCCCACATGGCTTCCATGCTCCACTTGGGGCAGTATGGAATTCTTGTCTTTTCGGAATCTTTTAATGGAGGTTTAAATCCAGCCAAAAGAACTTTTACAGCCCGAGCGGGGTACTTCATAAGGTCGAGAGGAATCTGACGCAGCCTAAAACAGAAGAAACATTAAAACCTAAAGCACGTAATGATTTAATGCTCTAAAAAACTGAAAAGAATTATGAACAACTCAAAGATATTTTTGGAGAAAGGAAAGAAGGTGATTAACAGGTTACCACTAAACATAATTATGGTGACTGTACCTGCTTGTTGGCACTTTTTCAGTTGATCCATAATCCACAAATTGGACCAGGACAGCAAGGGGATCAAATTCTTTGATGGAAAGAACTTTGGCTCGATACCATAAACCATCATTATATTCTGCAAGACAAGGCATTTCTGGAGAGAGAATAAAAGGGAAATTATAATATAAACCTAACATTTTCACTACCTAACAAATATGAAAGACCCCTCTATTTCTTTGTATTAGTCCTGATCTCTGTCATTTCCAGAAATAAAACACCACTTTCCTGATGCCCTTTTCAAGTCTGAACAGTGAATGTGAAGGCCCAGACACAAACTATGGAAATGATAATAATAATGATGACAGCAGCTAACATTTACACAGCACTTAAAAGGCACACTGGTACTACATCAGCATAGCTTTCCTATTCCCATGCATCCTACTTTCTGTGTTTTACAAGTGTCACAGAAAACAGCAGTCCTTTGCCTTCCCCACATATAGGACAGACATCTATGTCCACCTAGCTCCATCCTCTGTTCAGTTTCTCTGGAGGACAAAAGAACTCTAAGGGCTGGATGCCTGGAGGTTTTACTCTCCTGGAAGCTTTAGAAGCCAAATATATTATACTTTTCTCTTCCATCAAAACATGACTGTGATGCCTTGGTATGATAACGGGGTCTTAAAGCAGAGCATAAGCTCTACTAGGTCCTACAAACTGGTAAGACTGTGGGAACAGGGCAAGACTAAACCACATGTCATTTTATCTGAGGACCAGTCTATCTTAGCTCTATTCAGAGACAGTAATTTCTAGGCTGACTGCAAGTTGATTAATTTTGGGGGCAGATACTCTCTCAAAGACTGTGATCTGCATCAGGGGAAGGAGCAGAGCATCCATACTGATTAAATCACAGATCCTTGAAAAACTTAAATAAGACCTTTTCTCATCAATATTTAACAGTTCAATGTTTACTAGATCTATACTTCCAGGAGATTATTTCATTACATAATTATAAGTTTTAATTTCTCTAATATCAGTAAGTTTTTCCCAATGTCACAAATTTAATATAAATATAATTATTTCATTCACTGAATAAAACTGTTGGGAAAAATCATGTCAAATCTTACTCTATCCCATTCACTGAGCAAGAATCTGGCCTCTACCTAATCTCTAATACTAAAAATGTAATTTCTTCACATAAGTATTACCTCTTTATTAACATGCTATGTGTGGCTAGAGTACTGGACCTGAAGGTAGAAAGACTTGAGTTCAAAACCCCCTGAATATATAAGTTTCACAACCATAGAGGTCATTTTTCTCTGAAACCCATTTATTTTTCCCTAGATGAAGATGAGAGGGCCAGTGGCACTTCTTAAGTAGTTAGGGTAGATGGAACACCTTAACACTGGCTGGATTCTCTGTGAAGAATTTAAGAGAAGACAGGGAAGAAAAACAAAAAAGGGATGGTAGGCAGGGCTGGAACCTCTAGCACTGGAAGGAACGTCTGAATTGATGAAATCATATATCTACTGGAGTACCCACTTCACAGTACTGTTTTAAGGTTTAAATAAGACAACATACATAATGGGTTTTTTATACATGGGGCACAAATATACTTGGTTTGGTGTACAGATGGGGCCAATGTGGTGTCTAAAATAAGACCACCTCCTATGTGTGGCTGAAGGAGTTGAGGATATTAGAAGCTATAAAACTAGTACCTGAAGAGAACAGAAGTTGGGATGGAGAAGACAAAGGTAGGTACTAAACACGTAGGGGAAGAAAGACACCAATGTGGGAGTTCCACAGATGATGACATCAAAGATCTGGACAGACGAGAGAGTGAACTTTATCATCACTCAGCAATTTTCCTTCTAAAGTCTATGTATCTGTTAGTTAAACAGCGTTATTACCCTTTTCCTTTCAACCACTCTTACGGTATTATACGCTGCTCTGAAATACTTAGAGTAGTATAGATTTATTATACTTCAGAATTCTAGAATTATTAACATATACCTTCTAATCACCATCAGCTGATAACTTGAAGCATTTCCAATTTGATTGAGCCTAATAAAGTTATACCCCACTAGCAAAGCTTTCAGGAGCCCAGGGTTGCTACCATCTTATATTAAGGTATCAAAGTAGGATTTTATTGTAGCAGCTCTGTAATGGCCTGTATGTATCAGATTACTGAGGATTAGCCTAGCAAGTTCAGAAACTCATTACTAAGTTGGTCTTGGGGTGAATTTTTTTTTGGTGGGGAAGAGGCTGCTAAAATAGCTCTCACAGACTATCTAATAAGTTGTAGGGAGGTTGCAATAAGAATTTGTGAAGGAAGCACCCTCTCAGAGAAATCACAGATCTCTGAAGCTCTGAATTATTAAAGATTCCATTTTATTAACCTATCATTATTTCATATGCCAATCTATTGACAGATTTAATTTTTTGTTCCCATGTTCCAGGGCCTTAATGATAAACACAAGTTAAGCTGAAATAATGAAAAAGTAAATAAAGTGAGATCAAAGTTAGTTACAACCAACTTTAAACCTGGATGTACCTTTCCCCCTCTTAAAAGTGTTTTCTGATAATTTGTATGAGAAATGGTATTGCTACCAATTTCATTTACCATTTGTAGTTTTCCATGGTAGCAAAAAGTAAACTCAATAAAAAGAGAACCACAATACCCTTCTACCCCCAAAATGAGTTCACATATGTAAAAGTGCTTTATAAACCTTTAAGTGGTATACCAATGCTAGCTTATATATATATATGTATGTATGTCTCTATATATATATATGTATAAAATACACATCCATACACACATAATGCGCACACACACACACAGAGCTTGTTAAACGTCTGAGGTTGGATCTGAATTCAGGAAGATGGATCTTTCTGACTTCAGGTCCTGTGCTCCACCTAGCTGCCCTATGACTGTAGATTACTTTCAAAAAAAAATTCTACAGGTAAGAATTCAGACATTATAGGTCAGTAATTACTGACACTTTATTAGTCTCTTTTTTCAGTAATATCATCTGTGAAGTGTTTCTTCCCCCCATTACTTTGATATTTATATATGAACATGTAAATACATAAACTATAAAAATGCAAACAAACCCACTAAAACATAGCTGAACTCAAGATTAAAAGCAATGACCAATATAATTCCTAGAGATAACAAAATATACTTCCCTTGTCTCTGTAAGAGAGTTGGGGGACAGTAGATACAGAATATTGTGCATTAGTTTTAATATTCTTTTTTAAAAGGGAATGTTCTACAAGAATGGGGTACACATCATGGAATGACCATGATATAAAAAACAAAAGGTGTCAATAAGAATATGGCATCTTCAAGGTAGGTGAAAATACACAGTACTTCTATTAAGGAAAATAGTTGATATTCAAAAAGTGTCACAAAATTTCTGATTTAAATAATTTTTCCACTTTTCCAGAACAAACATTAAATGAAAGCCCCCACAAAAATCTGAAAAATAGCATTTCAAAGTTTCATTAAGAATAAAAATCTAATGAAATTTCTCTGTATTTGAAAAAAATGACAAAAAAATACCTGATCTAAAATCTGTCAATAAAGGGAGAGAATCCACATTCTGATTACAACTCTGTAGTACTTCATCTAGGCTCTTTGGTTTAGACTCCCAGTTGACTCCAGTATCAACTGTGGCATTTTGATGGTTGAAGTTTTCTATTAGATCAAGGCAGATATATACCTAGGCCAAAAAAGCAAAAGAGTAATATCTTTAGGTTTTGTTACTTTTGCAATATTTCTTACACAGCTGCAAAAGAATATGTAAGAATCAATAATAGCTATGACTAGGATAGTCCTTGGTACTTTTATTCTGATATCCTATCCACTTACTGACCCCTTAGATGTTCCTTAGAGGAGTCTTTTTCTTTCCTTTTTTGGCCATATTCTTCCTTGGCAAGCTCTTACAGATCTTAGATCTTGGGGGCTATTTAGTTTAATTAATATCTGAACCAAAATCTTATCCACAACATAATTTTTCAGCCTTTGCTTGAAAAGCATCAGTGAAGAAGAGGGAAACCTTCGCTGGGAGACTATTAATTGCTAGCAAATGTTTACTTATTACAAAGTCTAAATTTGTCTCTCTGCAATGTTCAAAGATTGTTTCTAACTCTTTCTGTGGCCAGCCCCAGAATGAGCCTTCCTTCGAATCTACGTTATGTTTTCTTCTGAATCGCTGATACAAATCTTAAACAAGTCAGACCTATGTACAGATTCCTGAAATAGTTCACTATCTGAGTTCCAAGTTGAAGGTGACACCAAATAATTACTAACTACTCTTTGGACAATCAACTTAATCAGTTCTGAATCCAAATAACTTATTTTCTGGCGTACTTTCCCCTAAAAATAGTGTGGATAAGATCACTGAGACTGTCAAATGCTCCTTTAGAAGTAACCATTTAGCAACTGTCCAAAAAGAAAAAAAAAGTGGGGAAAGGAACAGGTTTAAATAAAGATAGCTCCGTTAAGACAGGGATTGAGTTCCAACGACAATATTCCCTACTTTTCTCCTCCAATTCAGGGCTGAATTAATTGTCTGTTTATGGTATCTGTCCAAGACCTATATGTGGTTGAAAATTCCTTCAATCATATCAGTGTTATAATTGGGATAACAAGTGTTTTTGAACCCCTCAATTTTTCTAAGAGGACGATTTGGTGAAACTCTGGGGGAATCTGTTTTCTTTCACGTGACTAATATGGCAATGTGTTTTGCATGATGGCACATGTATAATCTACAACAAATGGTTTGTCTTTTCAATAAGGAGAGGGAAGGAAAGGAGAGAATTTGGGACTCTAAATTTTTAAAAATTAATGTTACAAACTGTGTTTACGTGTAATTGGAAAAAAATACTAAAAATGAAAAAATGTCTGAGAGATACTTTGTTGGCAGAAGCTTTTAGAGCAGTGGTTCTCAACCTTCCTAATGCTGCAACCCTTTACTACTCATATGTGGGCGTGTCTGCAAATATGTGTTTTCTGATGGTCTTAGGCAACCCCTGGGACCTGTGACGGGGTCGTTTGATCCCCAAAGGGGGGCATGACCCACAGGTTGACAACCACTGTTTTAGAGAGATGTTTTACTCTACCTCAATTTAATTAAAAAAATTTTTTTAGTCAACAAAAAATAAGCACATTGGAATTTTTTATTTTCTCCATCTTTGAACAATACATTAGTAAAGATTCAATCTATTATGGAATACTATTTATGAAAACTTGAATATTTCTCTTCAATAACTTCATCTAGGATGACCATAAGGTATGTGCTGATTGTTGTGGTTGTTCAGTTGTGTCTAACTCTTCATGACCCCACTTGGAGTTTTCTTGGCAAAGATAATAGAATAGCCATCTCCTTCTCTAGCCTATTTTACAGATGAGGAAACCGAGGCAAACAGGATTAAATTACTTGCCCAGGGTCACACAGCTAGTTAAGCGTCTGAGGTTGGATTTGAGTTCAGGAAGATGGATCTTTCTGACTTCAGGTCCTGTGCTCCACCTAGCTGCCCCATGCCTGCAGATTACTTTCAAATAAAAATTTCTACAGGTAAGAATTCAGACATACAGGTCAGTAATTACCGACACTGTATTAGTCCCTTTTTTTCCAGCAACATCATCTGTGAAGTGTTTTTCCCCCCATTACTTTGACCCTTACTTCAGGTCACTTGAGAATTCCTTAAGTCTCAAAATTTTGTCACAGACAACGTCCATTCGGTTTGGCTCATCGGCTTTTCCGCCTTTGCTCTCCTCAGTGCCGTTTTCACCTTCTCTATAAGTAGACGTGGGACTCTGACACGTAGTGGCTCCACTCGCTGTCCTTCATGATGAAGAAGATGTTACAAACTATCTGAAGATCTTTAGTCTACTTCTGGGGTTATTTGCTAATCGGAGCCCCTTATCCAGATGTCTTTACACTGGTTCCTCTTTTTTCCTCCACTGCTCCTTCTTCTCTCATGAGGTGAGAAGGTTAATAATCTTGCACTGTCCTCCGTAAGATTGTACAAATAAATTCATATTCTAAAGCTGTGAGGCTCTTGGTTACCATATTACCCTGCTGATTAAAATGTTCATTTTCCCATTATACATTCAAATTGTGTACCTCATTAGGTGAAACAACATGCTTCACTTGGACAGGATAAAGTTCTCCTGGAGGAGGGAGAGATGGTGACAAATATGGTGGTAAAACAGGAGTCTCTGTATCAGACCGAAGCAATTCCTAGAATATTAAGATAAATTCAAAGCTTTATTATGATCATCAATCCAAAATTCAGGGAAAAATTATTGACTATGACATGAATCTAAATTAGCAAAAATCTTTCTGGAATTTGGTAACTGTCATAGAGCCATATCTGAATATTTTCTGGATATGGGTTGAACCTCCCACCCATTTATTTTCATCAAGACTACCAGTCAAGGCAGCTGGGTGGCACAGTGGATAGAGTGCTGGGCTCAGAGTCAGAAAAGCTCATCTTTCTGAGTTCAAATACAGCTGCATACACTTACTAGCTGTTTGACCCTGGGCAAGTCACCCCAAATGGGGCCATGAAGAGTCAAGACACTACTGAAAGATGACTCAACAACAAGAACAGACTAAGTTCAGCCTGGCAAAGTAAATCTGATTTTTTGTACTTAAATGAAAGTATAAAAAATGGGAGATAACGTATGTAGAACAGGAGATAATAGGAGGAAATGAGATATTTGTAAAGCCATTCTGAAAACTTTCAAGTGTGCTATAAATGATAGTGGCTATTATTTTTGTTATTAACACCATGAGTAATTTGTTGGCTTTTCTTTGTGCTCTTTCCTATGTTTATAATTAGCTTCTCCTAACACAATATAACCACTATATAGGTAAGGCTAGAACAAGACTATTCAGTAGGGATATTTTCCCAGTATGGCTTCCTACCATGGTGGGTTCTGATAGCAGGGGGATAATTTCCCAGAGTTGATGTTCTGAGACCCAAATCAGAAATATCTGCCAAAGTGACTATAATTCTTCCTACTACTACAGGATGTCCTGACAGTGGGGTTGTATTGGCAGTACAGAAAATATCTAATTTGAAAAGTAAACACAAATTGTCTATTGTTGAATTTTCCTAATTATCACATAAAAAAGCATTTATTTAATAAATATCCACTTCTAGAAAGTAATATGTTAGGCATTTAGTAAGAAATGGAAATGATTTAAATGTAAAAACAAGATTTGGGTTGAAATTTACCTTAAAGTTTATTTCCCAATTATCTTCTTCATACTTTTCACTGTGATCCTTTGGCTTCTGAAATAACAATACAGTAATAATGTCATTACATTTTTTTATCTGAAATTACTTTTATCTTAATAGTATATTTTAGTTATCTTCCATTTAGTTATTTCAGGGCATAGAGAAAAGCAACAGATTCCCACAGAGATTCTAAATACTGCCCTGAGCGTTTTATCCACAAGAAATCTTTAACATTACAATGTTAAATCTATCTCAATTGTGACCCCAAATTCTTATGAGATAGTGGGTTTTATTTCATCTGGAAAAAGTCACTTGGTAATCTGGCATTTTCATTCCTATTTATAATATTCAATATATATCAGGTACAGAACAGATAATATAGCAACACAGAGCAGGTACAGATCTGCACTGCTAAGAATTTCATCACTGGGAATTCCAAATGCCAATGAAATCACAGGCTTTCCCCTCCTACCCCCAAATGTTATACAGATATGTAACATTAAAGTGTTAAATGTAAGAACAAAGGATAAGGATCTGCAGAGGGAGAGCAGAAACCTGTCCTATCATAGGTTAGAGAGTGGAAGAATGTAACAGAACACTGGGAGTGAAATAAAGATATGAAGAATTTCCTTCTGAGGAACAGCTGCTGGTTCTCTTGGGCATGATGACTTTCACAGATGAGATCAGGTGGGAAAGCAGGTCAGGGAGATTAACAATAGAGCAGATAAGTCCCTGCTGAGAAGAGAGGGCCCTATTTTTTGACCTGCTAACAACTGAGAATTATATAGCTTCCCAAGCTATGATACATCTGAAATGTGAAAGATGCTTTCAAAATTTGTAAAGCTTCTAACTTCTGGTAATGCACTTGGGAAAAAATGATATTGCCAGAAGGAATACAGAAAGCATTTATAAATATTATGAAATCTTGGAGAAGAAACTGAAGACTTCAAGGGTACATGTGGTACTTTTGCCACTGCTGCCCATCAAAGTCAAGGGTTTTGAAGAAAAAAAAAACATTCTAGGTATGAAAATAGATGGTTAATATGGGACTTGAGAACAGGATTTGGGTTGCTGGGTAATGGCTTAAAATATAGGAATTATGTGTTCCTGGCCACAGATAGGATGCAATAACAATACTTGTAAAGTGTATTTTTTCAAGGTTTTGCAAAACTAATGAAAGGAGGACAGTAGCATAATTTAAGTAGAAACACATGTGAAGAAAAGTAACAGTAATTAATTTAGCAGGTACTTAACCCTTAGTAATTAAGGGCTAAGTACTTCTGTGAAAGAAACAGAAGGTGTGAACTCTGTCTCCTGTTGCTGACATAATAGGAAGAGGTTGGCAGAGAGAGACAGAGAGAGACAGAGAGAGACAGAGAGAGAGAGAGAGAGCAAGAGACAGAGAGAGAGAGAGAGAGAGCGAGAGCGCGAGAGAGAGACAGAGTGTGTGTATGTGTGTGAAGAAGAGCTCCAGAGGACAGTCAGAATCAAGAATTTTCCTCCTGGTGGAGGGAGCAGAATTTTCACAGCATCTGGAAGCTGGGCTGAGAACTGAGTTGGGAGTTTTCTATGACACCAGAATCTGGTGAAGGCTGAAGTACCTGCTGCCTCCTTGAAGGCTGAGATTTCTCCTGGATTCTAGGACAGCTAAACTGCTAGAGGACTGAAGAAGCATGACTGGGATAAGCCTTTGTTTGTGGCTTGATCCTTGAATTCCCATCAACAGAAACTGCGAAGGTTTTGAGATGTGCTGGACCCTGTGAACTTCATTGTGTAACGAGAACTACCCAGAGGACTGGACGAGAACCTGGGAGCTGTCTGCCTCTGAATCCAGGTGACTGTTTGGTGGATTCAGGTAGGAGCTGGAACCATGGAAGGGGATCTGAGAGACTATCCCGAGTCAAGATGAAGAAAAGGCCTCTCCTTGCATATTGAACATGTGATGAAACTGAAGTTTACTAGACACTGAGGGGTGGAGGGTTTGTGT
>CM053588.1:146858281-146875333 GCA_028646515.1 Pseudochirops corinnae
GTTTTAATCCAAGTTCCCTTGATCTCCGGAATATCATATTCCAGGCCCTTCGATCCCTTAATATAGAAGCTGCTAGATCCTGGGTTATCCTAATTGTGTTTCCACAATATTCAAATTGTTTCTTCCTGGCAGCTTGCAATGGGGTATCATTAATACTGAGAGACTAATTCAACCGACTTGCATTGTATATGCCCTGAACAGACAATAAGAATGTGTATAGTGCATTTTGCCCAACATTTAAGTGGAAAAATTTTGTGATCTCCTATATTAATTTGTAATCAATATGGTTCACTAGAAATTTTATATATATATATATATTTATTTATATATATATATATTTATATATACACACACACACACACAGTTGTGCTCTTCTTCAAATTCCACAGGAAAAAATATTTAAAATTAAGTACCTGCTGTGTTCCAAGTTCTATGCTAGGTTTTCAGGAACTATACATGACAACTGTCATATTTGTTGCCTTCAGTAAGCTTATTACATAATTTAGAGTGGCACTTAGAATATTTTTTATACATTTCTGTGATTCTTTACATACTTCTTTTTCTCATCCTGTGTGGAAGGAAGTTCAAGGTAGTATTTCCCTTTTACAGATGGCCACCAAGCTTCTTAGAAGTTCAGTGACTTTAGTCATACCTTAGCAAATGTCTGAGCCTGGAATTTACACAAAGGAGTCAGCTAGCTGAAGTTCTTAAGTTTCTTTTAAGATAAAAGTAAAGGAAATAATTTCATATATCTAAGGGAATAACTTTCTGACTAAAAACTTCCCTTCATATAAGAAGTTAGGAAAGAGAGGAAGAGACAGGAAATACTTTGATCGTGGTCATAGAGCTTTTTAATCTCAGAGCCAAGATTCAAATCTGAGTTACCTGACACTAGATACTAGATTTACCATTAATAAGGAAAAGAGTTAAGGTATAAATGTTCACATATGAATAATCACGTCTGATCTACTTATTTTGTAAGATTATTTTTTTACTGTTTTCAATAAGATTTTAGAAGTGTTAGAAAATGCCAATATTCATATTTTTTAAAATCATTTTTGTCAGACTTATCAATTTTGATTTTAGTATATTGTAGGTCTCTTCTCTAGTGCCATATACTGCTTGTCCATCAGTTACTTGGATAGTTGTGCTAGACGTGTGTTGTCCCAAGGTAAGGGAATTTAGAGATTTTAATATCAGCCAAAAGGATTTTTGTCTTTTTTTGGGCTATTGATACTTATTTCTTGCTTTAGCTATTATAATATTTGTAAACTTTGTCCTGCAATGTGTTGGAATCTCTGAAACTCTCAAATCTCAGTAAGGCCCTCACAGTTAGTCAGTTGTTTACTAAGTGCCTGTTAATGTGCCAGACAGCGTCCTAAGTGATGGGGATTGGAACAGAGGTAAAAAGACAGTCTCAAAGGGCTCACAGTCCAATGGAAAAGGCAGTGTGGGAAAAAATTGTACCCTATGTGTAGAGAGAACATATTAGCATTAAGGCAAAGGCTTACTCTAGGAGGAGGGATTGTACCTCGCACTCCATACAAATCAAGGAAGTCAAGAGGTGGAGACAAGGAGGGAGAGAATCTCCTATGGGCCATGAGCTCATATTAGCCGATGAAAATAACCTCAGTCAAGAGATGGGGTTTTTTTACTTTCAATTTTATTTTTTATTTTTGGTTTCACATTCTGTCCCTCTCCATCCCCTCCCCTACTCATTGAGAAGACAAGAGATGGGGCAGCTAGCTAGCAAGCACAGTGAGTAGAATACTGGCCCTGGAGTCAGGAGGACCTTAGGGCAAATTTGGCCTCAGACACTTAACACTTGTTAGCCATGTGACCTTGGGCAAGTCACTTAACCCCAAATTGCCCTACCTTCCCCCCTCCAAAAAGCAAAAAAAAAAAAAGGACAGATGTTATATTTATATACATGTTAGTCATATTTATCCTTTGGCCATGTTGTGGGGAAAACTTTAAATGCTTAAATCCGCATGCTGAGTTCATTATTCTTCTATGTGAAGGGACACAGCATTTTAGATCATGAGGCCTTTGGAATTGTGGTCTATCATTGTAAGATTTTCCCAGTTGATTTTCCTTATGATATTGTTATGACTCTGTAGATTGTTCTCCTAGTTCTGCTCTCTTCACTTTGTAAAATCGATTCACATAGGTCTTCCCAGATATTCTTTGAGGTATTTTTGTTTTGGTTTGGTTTGGGTTTTTTTTCAGGAACAGCAAAGATGCCAGTGTTGCTGTAATGTAAATTATAAATGAGTGGCAGACTTTAAGGGAGAGGTGTAATAAGACCGACAGGTGGTAGGGTTGAAATTTCAGTGGGCTTTGAACACCACAGAGAGAAATAGTTGATCCTGGAGGTTTGGGGGAGCCATTTGAAGCAGGCCACATTTTTTAGGAAGATCTCTCAGTGTCTAACAGAATGTATTGGTTTTGGGAGAGACACATGGCAGATATATTCACCAGCAGGCTATTGCAGTAATTCAGGCATGAGGTGATGAGAGACTGCGCCAGAGGTGCCAGTGTCAGAGGAGAGAAGGGGGTGGGAGAGGTTAGGTAGAATTGGTAAGACATTTCTGCACTTTAGCTTTGGAAGTGAACTAGTGCTTGTGTGTATCTGAACTAGATCACCAGGCCTTCTGTTTAATATTCCATTGCACTGTTGGAGAATTTTAAATTGTTACAGAAGTTTTGGTACATTAAGTCTAAATGTGCTTTTTTACAACTCAGCACATTCCACATTTAATTCAACTCCTATTCATAGAAGATTTTTCCTGATGTTAAACATAATTTTATTCTTTGGCACGATAGACCTTCCTGTACTTGGTTACACTCTTTTTTCAGGTAAAAAAAATCCTCAGTTCCATCACTCACTTCTTATGGTATTACAGTTGTCAAACACTTTGCCATTCTAGTTACTTTTGTCTACCTCAGAGTTATGAGTTTCCTCCCAGTGTGGTGTACAGATTACGGCATGATGTTTTAGAAGTGGTCTTATAATAGTGTAGTAGAACTACATACATTGTGCCTAAGTTTGCATTAGGTTTTTTTTGCTTTAGTATCTTACTATTGACAACAAGCTTTCAGTTTACTCAAAAAACACCTAGTTCTTTTTCTAATGACTGTTACCTAGCAATGTCTGTCCCATTTTGTACTTTTAAAGGTGAGTTTTTAAAAAACTATATATGTGTAATAAGACTTTGTATTTATCCTTTTTCACTTTCATTTTACTTGATGTAGCAGAATTTTATTCTTTTAGCCTTTTGAAATTTTTTTGAATCCTGACATGCATTTTATTTCGTTAGCATCCCCAGGTTTGCACGTTGTAGAGTTTGCCATATTTTCCTTCAACCTAACCTAGTTATGGTTAAAACATTCCACAGGATGGGACCTATCACACATCCATGGACTCTTCTATTAAGATACCTTCAAATCAATCAAGAACCATGTATTAAGTCATCTTACTATATATGTCAGCACTCTGATAAGTGCTATCATTAAAAATAAAAAAAAAGAAACAATCTGAACAGACCATTAATGCCTTTTGGGTTCAGTCTTCTCCAATTCTCAATTCTCCTTATTGTACTACCTAGAACTAAATCTTATGTTTTCCTCACAAAAAATATTGCTGACAAATATGTGAAATATAAGGAATTCAGACCAGTTTGTCATAGTTTCCACCCTAGTTAATTTTAATTGATAACTTTGGTTTTTATCTTTATTTTCCATGTATCCCCCTCACCCTCCACTGTCCCAGAGAACAATCCCTAGAGAACAATCCCTTTTAAAAAGAAAGCATCCACAAAACCAATCAGCCTATCAGTAAGGTTTGACCATATATGTACAGTCTTCTACACACTCAGTCCCCAGTCTTGGCAAAAACTGAATATTCCTTTTTATTCTTTCCTGTTTACATTGTTACTGTCACTTTATATTGTTTACTTGGTTTTTCCCCTTTAATTCGGGTCAGTTTGTTGGGTCATGCTTCTTTATATATCTCATAATTAATATCTTATGTCACATTAATATTCCATTATATTTGTATGCTACAATTTGTCAGGCCCTCTCCTTGCAGTGTTTTTTAGTTCTTTGCTGGGACCAGAAGCAATGCTAAAAATGCTTCTTGAAGCTAAAATGCTTCTTGTATATAAGCTCTTTTTTCTCATTCACCTCATTAGGAGTGTGTCTAGCAGTGGAATTTCTGGATTTATGGTTTTGGACACATATTTTTGACAGCAGATTAATATTCTAAACATCTTAGGAACTGATAAAAACTTTTTAAAAAAGCCATTCCCTATTAATTAGTGAACAAAGGGCACAAACTGGCCTAAAAAGCTTTGCTAAGTAACAAATATGCACAAATGCTCCCAATCCTTAATAAGAGAAATACTAATCAAAACAACAGTAAGGTTTCTCAAGCAGTGTTCAGCACTTTGTCACAAAAGTTGAAGAATTATGAGTATTGGAAAGGCTATGGAATAAGCGGTAAAATAGTGCACTTTTGGGGAGATGTGAATTGATTTGCCTCTCCTGTTACACAATTTCTAATTGCACAACAAGCATTTCTAAAATGCTATTTTAATTTTTAATAAAATATAATTGCTAATTTTTGAAATTTTGGTAACTTTATGTGACATTTATTTTCATGTTATTGCTTTAAAAATGTGCTTTCATCCCCAATATTTCAAAGTATATGTGCAAAATCTTGTGGAATATTGTTACTGTGTACTACCTTCCCTTGTTTTGAATAGTGCTAGTTCTTCAGTCTATAATATATATTTTTATCAATACAGTCATCACTTAGCAACATTCACATGGATTTGTATTTCACGTATGTACCATTTTTTAATCTTGAATTAGTATAGTCATTCTAACACAAGAATAAGATGAGTATAAAGAAAAGTTTGGAAAATATTCTCGTCATTATGTGAATTCCCTACCAGTGACTTTTTTCTTTTTCTCTTCCCCTCTTTAGCTACCAATGGTGTTATCTGTCATCTTAGCCATGAAGGCAAAGGAATAAATGGAACTATGAACATTGTTGCCGACCATTTGTTTTGAGGCACTATTTGATGGCGTGGAGAGACTCTCCCCTTTCCCCCCTCCCTGACCATTTCCCAGTACATTTTTGGATTGAATGCATCTCAGAAGTGAAGCTCTTCTTTCTGTATGATGATAATGGGCGTGATCAAAATGTATTTCCTTCTGACTGAAAGCCAGAAGAGTTTTGCTTCAGTGGAATTCACTGTCTTTAGGTAAAAAAAAATTTTTTTGGGGGGGGTAAATTATTGTGTACAAATGCATAGTAAGTTGTTCATTGTTTCATGAGATTTTTAGAATTCATGATACATCAAGGAAACTTTTATTCTTTTTAAGTATTGTTTTCATATGGTAGCACTCCTAAAACATACTAACTTTAAATATATTTGATCAGTCTGTTCCATCAAACTGCCTTTTCTCACTGGAATGTCAGTGTTCTAAAAATGTGACCTTGTTTTTTTAAAGCAAATATAGAGTCTGATTCCGATGCAGTTGTGAGAATGCATTGGGTATAACCTCATGTGGGCCAGTCTCCACAGTCCTGTGGAAGGAGGAGAAAGCATATATTTAATTTTTGTCTTCATTGTCACATTAAATCCTTTCCTTTAGCTCTAAATACCTTCAGATGTGTGCTCCAGTAAATTTTTCAACTTTTGAAAGGCCACACATATATTGGAGGTGTTCATTGTTAAAAATTCTATTTGAGAATAATTATTTTGGGGGCCTAAGAATTATGAGGTAAGATAAAGGAAAGTTTCCTTTAGGAACTTAGGTTGTTTGAGATGAGAGGTTTAAAATCTGTATAATTTTTTATCTTCTTTTTTTAAAAAGTGTAATTTGTATCACATTAGTCTTATTGAAATATTTGCCTACTAGGTATTCCATAGCCAGATTTCAGATCATAGTCAATGATGTTTTTTTCCATAAAGTATTAAGGAAATTAATTAGTCTGTGTAGTTTCTGCATTTGTCCCTATTGGTTTAACCTTCCATATTATTTAACAGGTTTACCTTGATGGGAGGTCTTGGACATTTGATATTTCAGACCTTTTCTGATTTTCTTTTGATTCATTAGGTACTCTTAAAACCTTTTAAGGCCGTATTATGAACCACCCTTTCTGGTGCCTGACCTTTTAATTTTTGTATTTTTTTAAATATTTAGATGATTTTTTTTTTTAGGTGATTAGAATTCTAACTTTTTAGGGGTAAGGAGCCATATGTGTTTAAGTACTTCAAGCATGTCCATTGAGGAAAAAGGCTCAATTAACTTGTAGTTAGCCATTTTAATCTTAATCTAGGTGAGGTGTTGTTGTTTTTTTAAAACATTTTTCAAAGTAACAATTATTATATAATGTCGTATTCATAAATAAAGCAAATGTATTTTCACCTGGAAAAAAAATGAACACTGCTCTTGATATTAACAGTCATGGATTGTTGTTGCATTCATCTTTTACCTTTTTAGTGTTTTCTCTATGATATATTTATACAGATAGGTAAGCTTACCTGTAACAATTAATAATTTTTTGAGATGATAAAAGTAGAAAAACACTGGACAAATTACCCAGAAATTCTGGGCATAGGAGTTGGCTAAAAAGCCAGTACAGCCACATTTCTCAAGTATTTAAAGAGGGGTATGTTAATGTTTTACAACAATATTTTATAGATTACTTGTTTAAAAAAATTAATTTTAGCTTATGTGAGGTTGATTGTTGTCCCACAGTCAGAGCTTGTTTTTTTTTTTTAGTTTGGGAAATTTTACTAAAAGTGGCTAAAATTGGACAGAAGCAGAACTGTGTTTAACTAAGACACGTTATCAGATTTATATCTCAGGTTAATGTAGACTAAAAGGTTGTTATTATTATTATGTTTGTGGTTCCTGAATTCCATTATAATGCCATATAAGTCTTCATTTTACGTTCTGTCTATAAGCTAGGAATTTTTAACGGCCTAATATGGTTCTATTCTCTTCCTAAGATGATGGTAAAATAAGAAAAGATGGATGACGTTTCCTAAAATTTGTTCCATTTGTAATTCAGGAGAAAAGATGTGATCAGAATAGGAATGCTGAATTCAAGATATCTTTCCTGGTATGTAACTTTGTTTGGTTTTATTTAATACCTGCTGACCTATTATTTGATGAAAGTTTATTGTTTTTTTCCCCCACTTCTGTCCCTTCAGGGTATGATTGAAAGTTGAAGTGATGCTATTTAGGTTCCATTATTAATTCCCCCATCTGAATAAAACTTAAATCAAGAACAAAAGACATAGTAAATATTTATAGTATGATAATTTTTTGTAATTATCTCTTACTATATGCCCCGATTTTATACCTTTCAGAAAGTTCATTTTATGTGTATAGCTTCTATTTGAGAATGAGAAATTTTGGTTGGACAGGAGTTGTGTATTTTTCATATGCTAAGCAAATATTAAACTTACGAGTGCTAGAGTTGGAACTTCTCAATTTTAGCCTGTTTAAAAATCAGAACCCAAACTATATTTTCCCCTGCCTGCTACAGCAGTGAACTGAACATTGTCTTCATCCTTAAAATTAGAAATTATAATGACAAAAATAAAATACGTTGAAAAATAAAACTGATTATGGGGTACACTTAGATTTTATTAAAGGTTTGGGAAACCAACTTTGGAATCAATTTTGGATCAGTAGGGTAGTTAGTAAAAAAGTAAGTTTTATTTGATGTTTTTTATTTTTACATCACATTGCATCTTCCCAAGAAATCAAAATGGTTTACTAAGCTAAGCCAACTGCCAGTGACTACATCTTAGAACATATGAAGCATTGTAAATTAGCAATTCCTTATTTTTTGACAGTGGACAGCTAGGTGACACAGTGAATATTGTGCCACTATTGGAGTCCCATCTTCCTAAATTCATATCTGGCCTCAGATACTTCCTAGCTGTGTGACCCTCAGCAAATCACTTAACCCTGTTTACCCTGGTTTCCTTATCTTCAGAATGAGCTGGAGAAGGAAATAGCCAACCCCTCTAGTATCTCTGCCAAGAAAATTGCAAAGGGGTCACAGAGAGTTGGATATGACTGAAAATGATTGAACCAACAATACCTTTTGATTAAAAAGGTTGAAGTAGGGCACTTCATCTTCTTTTCTCTGGGACCAGCATTTTAATAATTATAATTACTCATAGTTTAGGTCCATTTAGTCTTTTTGGTTTTTGTTGTGCTCATTGTATATAATATTCTTGTGTCTTTGCTTATTTTGCTTTGCATCCGTTCATCCAAGTCTTCCCATTGTTTGTGTTCTTTATTATATTATAATGCAATAATTAATTTTATTAATATACTACATTTTGTGCAGCCATTCTTTAAGTGGTGGGTACCCTCTACAATTTGTAGGTTTTTGCTGTTTTTTGGGGAAAATTTTGGTATGTATCCGATCTTTTGTTTATGACTCCTGTGGCATATACAGATATATGGGTTACGATTGTGTCAAAGAATATGAACAGTTTCACACAGGAGTTCTTAAACTTTTTTTGCATTTTGGACCTATTTGGCAGTCTGGGGAAACCTATGTTTTTAATGTTTTGAAATTCATAAAATAAAAATACATAGAACTACAAAGGAAAACAATTACATTGAAATTGCTATCAAAAAAAAGTTTTAAAAGATTCACAGACCCTGGGTCATGAAAGCCTCACCTCAGTAGATTTTCTTGCAGAATTTCAAATTGTATCCCCACGTGATTGTAAACACATCACTGTTAGAACATCAACTATTTCTTTAAGCTATTTCAATTTGATGGATTTGAAGTGGAACAGCAGAATCGTTCTAATTTCAATTCCCTTATTATTGATCAGAAGCAATCTTTCCTGTGTTTCATTGATAATTTATACTTTTGAAAATTTCCCATTTTTTGGCTACCTCTTGGGGTTGGCTCTCAGACATATGTGTTTCTTTTGATTTTTCTGCATATTTGAGGTATTTGATGGAATGATTTTTTGCCCACTCAGTTTCTTAATATAGTACCTTTGACTAAATTTAACTCACTTATTTTTATTCATAATTTTTCATTGCCTATGGTGCTCAGTACTGGATAGAAAGAAAAGAAAGAAAAAACGAAACATTAAGGCCCTAATTACTATATACTATAATTACTCATTCTATTGTCACTCATTTTAAATTCATTTCCCATAGATTGAAAATAGTAATGGAATAAAGGGAAAGAAGAATATTTAGTTTGAATATTTAAATTAACTATCTGTATCTTAGTTTATTACACATACATAGAGGATTATGACATATACCAATATAAGAAGTATGTGAACCACTGAGAAAGGTTTAAGTTTGGAAGTCTGTTTCCATAGGACTATTTTTTGTGGGTTTTGTTTGTTTTGTTTTTGTGGTGAGGGAGCCATTTATAATGGGTATTTAGTAGCTATTTTTTATTTCTGAGGTAACTGATTTACCAGTAAGACAACTGAATTGTTTTTATTTGTAAGATACCAGACTGTCACTGATGGTAGGCCTCTGATCCCCCAGCATGAAATTTCATTCTTGTCTCCTTGGAGAGTTTAGAAATATTCTTTGAATTTGGAACTAACTGGAATCTTAGAGGTCACCTCAACCAATATCAATGATCACATGATAATAATTTTAAAACTGCAGGGAATTTGAGGCCATTTTATCCAACCTGCTAATTTTTTTAGATAAGGAACTAAGGGCAAAGAAAAGAAGTGACTTTTGGGAACACTTAAACCATCGTTAACAGACTTGGGACTTGATTCATGGTTTTCCCATGATTCAAAGTTTCTTGTTCTTTCAACTTTACCATAATTTATTTGCGAACATAAAGTCAGATCAATGTGAGAATTAGTTTTTCCATTACTCTGTTTCCTAGTTCATATGATTGAATTTTCAAATGAGATTTTTTTGAAAGGATACTTTTATATGAAGCACTTGGTGAAAACTTTAAAAATAGGATCATAGGGTTTAACCTAGAAAAGACCTTAAGTAAAGATCAGCTCTTTGAGCACTCGAAATGGAAAAATGTCTCTGAAATTAGGTGGAAATGTGAAGACAGAAACATTTCCATTCTATTTTTCAAATAGTAGAGAAGATGCATTTCTAGAAGCTTTGAAATTATTAAAAATATTTTAACATCTCTCAGGTTTCACCTTAAATCCAACATATTTACACAAATAAAAGTAGATGAAAATAGTCAGTATCAGTGGAACTATTATATAACAAGGCACAGTACACTGATTGTGGATCTATTTGACCCACTGAAATTTGGAATTATACTTTTAAAAAGTATATATAACTTATATTTCATATATATCTTACATATATGTATACACGTGTGTGTATATATTTTTTGAAAGTTAATTCATGCATCATGCTGCTGTAAGTATATTCCACTGAATTTAAAGACCCAAAAAAAGGCCCCATAACCAAAAAGAAAAAATAAAGATACATAGCAGCTATTTTTGTAGTAGCCAAGAATTACAAGCAAAGTAGATAATCACCAGTTGGGGAATGGCCAAAGAAATTGCTGTGCATAGTTCTGCGAAATGATGAATGTGAAGCATAGGAAGAATTACAGACTGATGCAGAGCGAAGCAAGCAAAACCAGGGAAAAATATATCTAGTAACAGTAATAACAAACAGCTCAAAGAACAAAAACGTACAATTATATATTGTGTTACTCTTAAGATCAGCTTTGCCCAGGGGAAAGATGAGTGAAAATGTCCCTCCCTCCCATGCCTGCTGAGGTGGGGGACACTCGGATCAGAACAGTCAGTGAACTGTCGGACTCAGTTGGTGCCTCGGTTTGCTTTGCTGAACTGGTTCTTATTCTTCTTTCATTTTAATCTTTGTTACAGGGGATGACTTGCTTGTTTGGGAAGGGAGGGATATATTTGAAAATAAAGGTGATGTAAAAATAAAAATATATCAATAAAATTTTAAAACATATTTCAAGTCTGATATATTGAATTTTGTAGCTGGACCAGTGATAAAATGCCAATGATCTTTGGCAGAAGGCTCAGCACTTCTTGGGGCACACATGGTGAGACGGCTGGATGCTGTTACTGGGATGCATCTTCAGAATTTCTAAAGATCTGTGATTTCAACCCTTTGGTAATTCCCTCTATATGCAAACTGAGTCTCTTTCATGCCCTCAGTATTTTTTTCTTTCTTGAGTTCCCCTGGTCAGAGAATTCATCACCTGGTGGCCAAACTTTTGGTGATGAGCCTCTCTGGGTTTTGGAAACTGGTCTTCTGACACTTTTTTTGTTAGACCTGTGCTTATTAACTTTCTGGCTTGGGTAATACTTGTTGGAAATAGTCTCCTGCCATACCCTTTAAGATTTGAGTTTTTTTGCCACTTCTAAGGGGCCTAAAGATCATCTAGTTGAACTTTGGGCAGAGGTGTATCATGTTCCCCACTTGATAGCTGAAGACCAACGTGGTGGCTTGCCCAGTGTTGCATTGTTGCAAAGGGTGTAGGAAGAAGGGAACATGGAAATGGGTCAGGATTGGATGGAACTCATATATCTGCTTTCTAATGCAATGTTCCTTCAGCTGCATCTCCTGCTTTTCCCACATCAACTAGCTTTTGACATGAGCTTTTAGAAGCCCTGCCCTTATATCCTTGTTAGTAGAGGAAGGCAAGGGAGAGCATTTTGTTCTCAGTAGGCAGGCAAATTAATTTTAAGTATTTATTTTCCTTTGAAAATCAATTACATTTGTTGCCATGTTTTGGGGGCATGTGAAGGTATATACACAAATGACTGATATAAAACAAAAGGCATTAGTTAAACCTAAAAATAAATTTAGAAGGAAACAGTCAGTATTGTCTATTTGCTATTCAGATTTACTTGTGACAAACCAAGTATTTTTAATGGAAGAAATTACCCCATTAACAATTAAATGTCAGGTCATTCTCATGAATATTTGTATGAATTTATAGTAATTTATAAATCTTTAACCATTTCCCCCATTAAGTACTGACTAGGATCTCTGATAGAATGGAGCATTAGCAATTTAAATTAGCCCAACGTCTAAGTACCTGTACTGTTTCCAAAGCTCTGTCCTGAGCAAGCTCCCAAGAAATGATAGGATTTCTGCTTCCTGTTAAGATTTAAGTAGGTCATCAATAGATATCATGGATTAAAATAGTAACTCACATTTTAAAGCATAGTTTATTCATTTAGAAAACCAAAAATTTAACATCTTCCATATTTTTATATATTTTGTTAAACATTTCCCAGTTACAATTTAATCAGATTTAACTTTGGAATGGCTTCCCCCCCAAGATCTGAGAAATTCAGTGACAGTTACCATGATATTCTTAGGGTGATATATCCTGTGGAAAGGAAGGACTTGAACCTGGACATTTCTTCCTCTGGCTAACTCTGTAAGCGTTATGCAAAAACTGCCTCCAGGAATAGGAATAAAACTTTTTTTTTCTTCCTTGTAATATGAGTCTATCACATGGTGCTACTTCTCCATGCCTATTTCAGAAAAATGCGGTTAAGAATTAAAATACTGATAGAGTCCTTCTGAAATTCTTGTGTGAAAATGTTTATAAACAATTTTTATAATATGAGAAAAAATGTAATTTTGAATTCTATAATAATATACTGATTAGTAATCCTAAGATCAGGCCTTTATTCTATAGTAGTCTAGCTTTTGGGTTCATAAGGAAAAGTAAATGGTGAAATTTAGGCTGTATGACCAGTAAATTTACTGGAATTAGAAAATTGCTTCCATTAGTTAGTATGGAATCAATAAGTATGTAAGTATTGATGTGCCAAGGCAACGGGGAAACAAGACAAAAATTTATTTTAAAATACCCTATCATTTGTTTCAAGGCACATCCATTTAGGATTAGGGAAAGTCTTAAGTAGAAAAGAGCTCTTTTAATCCCCCCTCCCCATATAAAAATTCTTATCTGGCTAATTAAGAGGAAATTTATATCTTGATTTAACAATTATTTATATTTTTGTAAAGATATTATATATATATATACACACAGACACACACACATAGAGAGAGAGAGAGAGAGGCATTTATATTAATCAAGTTTTTTCTTCTTTTTCAGGTTGGAAATAGACCCATAAGGCCACATTCTTCTGTGTTACCTCTTTTATGGTTACTTTGGAGAAAGTGATCTTGAATGTAAATCTCATTCATGTTAAATTATTAATAAAATGAAAAGCCAAAATATTAAATGTTTTATTTATTAAAATGCATTGTAGGCTTTTATGGTGAAATATTAAAACTGACCCTCACAGCACAAAGGTAGATTTTTTTTTTACTCAAATTACTTCAAATAAAAATCTGCCTTTTGCTTCTGTCATCATACCTCTCTTTTGGTGAGGTTCTCCCCATTTTCTGAGTGGCTCCCCTTTTTCCTTTTAGGTCCAAAAGACAGTGTCTGGCCTTGTATTCAGGCTGGCAGCACAGAAACTGCCCGTTTATCTCCAAACATGGATGAGCTTCCTGAAAGAAAGTCATTCGAAGTACCCATTTGCCTATAAGCCACATTTTACAAAAACCATAATTCCTGGAGAATGAACGGTTTGTGATATCATGATAAATATTGGAAGAGGCACCTCTTCAGTTGAATCCTATGAATAAAAGCTATACCCAATCTCAATGCACAATTTCTTGCCTCATTCTACTTTTTATGTTAACTTGGCAATCACATAAGCCTATATAGGAACCTTTTTTATCTCTTATTCCTACATGACCCCAGATTAAAATTTACCTTTTGGTTGCAGTCCTTCAACTGTTGTTCTTTGCAGCAAAGAACCTATTTTACCTGGGCTACTCCTATCTGATTGTGGCAAAGTTCAAAATCTTTGTCAATTTTTTAGGGTGAGTAGGTACAGCAAACAAATATGCTTTCATGTTTAGAACTCCCTAAATTTAAGCCAAAGTTATTATTTAAATGGTTTGTTTTTCTACAACTTTATCTTTTGATGCCTATTGTAATGTTAAATTTATTAAAAACTGAAATGGTTACCCACTCTTTTTCTGTCCCCTTTCTCTGTTCTCATTTGACAACTGTGAAACTTCAGACCTGGAAAAGAACCAGAGTTTCTGAACTTGGGCAAACTGCAAACTGTAATGAATTCCCCATGATTCAATGTTCAGCCTCGCACAGTACAATGACCCACGTAATTCACAGGGAGAAAGCAGTTTTTCAACTGTTTAAAGTACAGTAAAGAATTTCCAGGCAGCAGCTAGGAAATAATATTTTTATTTAACTTGACTTTACAGATGAGGAAACCAACTTTAGTAACCTTGTCACTTTATCAGTCACACAAGCAGTAGCTGTAGAGCTAGACGTTCTCTTGAGAGGGACATTTGAGTGCTCATATACTCAAGGTCTACGCTTTGCAGAAAAACTGTAGAGATGTTTCTTGTTATTGATGAAACCACAGCTCAGCGTCTGCCCCCTCCTTGGGAACTTGGGACTTTTGCTTTTGTCACATTGTCTGCAACAAACTCTGTATTGTTGAATTAGAATAAAAGCAGAATATGATGAGGCACCTTTGGGCAAGGTGACAGGAAATACTGTGGGGTGAAGTTAGAACCAAGTACAGAGCCATGTGGTCTGCTTATGTTCGAGGTCTGAGAGGAGGATTAGAGAAGTAGAGCCTTGAGATGGCTGCATTTTGGAAGCCATGTGATTAAATGCATGAACGAAAAAAAGACTTTTGAATCTAATGCTAAGATAATACTTGGGAAGACCAATTTTTATAGGACGAAGGGCAGGAAGAAAAATTGGGAGTAGCCAGAATAAAGTATGTGAATTTTCCAGTAGAGACAAAACTAGCTTGAAATGTATGAGCACATACTCAAGAGAAATTTTGATTTGAAGTAAGAGTGTGTTTTGCAAGCACCAAGAAAGGAAAGGTTGAAGAGGAGAATGGATCATTAAATGGAACAGTTTTGACTAAGGGAATGGCATCAAAATCTGGAGTAGAAGGATTCATAGGGTAAAGGGATTAGGAAGACTTTAGAACAGTAAAGAAAGTTGAAGGAATTCATTTCAATGGCTTATCTCAAGTTGAAAGTGGATAGGGGACTATACAATATGTTGGTAGTCATAGGATTCAAGAACTGAAATGTCTGGGTAGGAAAGGGAAAATAAGACCAGAAAGAATTTGGACGATGGACTGAAGAGAAGGGGAAGGACCAAAGCACTTTTATTCTGATAGAGAGGGTTAAGATATAGCCAGTCTCGTTTTCATATGAGACATTTTATCAATGCTTGTTAAATGGCAGTGAACTTGGTAGGGGGAGTGAGTTGAAGTAGGATTGAGTTTAATCAAAAGGCTCATATTTGGAGTCTGCTTTCTTTTTTTCTAAATCCTTATCACATTAAGGTCCCATCCACTTTGGGGTCTATGATAGGGTCAATCAGTCAGTTAACATTAAGTGCTCACTACTGTGTGCCAGGCAGTGTTAAGGGCTGGAGATACAAAGTAAGGCAAAAGGCAGTCCCTCAACTTCAAGATACCACACCTCATAAAAAAATGAAAAGGGGATGGGGAAGAGGGAGAGGAAGAATATCTTGAGCAAGGACACAAAATACTGCAGCCAGGTGTGGAATTAGTAGGGATCTCTTGGCCCAGGTCTCTCTCCTTATAAAGATCTAGGAGTTTAAGTAATCTAGAAGGAAATTAAATAATCCTAAAACTACTGGGAAACAATCTGGCAGAAATACAGTTTAGAAGATGCCCTCCAGGAATTGCTTTGGTAGTGAAAGAATGGAAAAGAAGATTGTAAGGCAGATGTCAAATACATTGACAAAAGCACCCACTGAGTTCTCATGACAGTTATGTGGAAAAGTTTACATATAGATGAAGTAGACAAGAGATTACAAGTTATGAAAAGTCTAGAAGTAGCAACTTGGAGCAAGGTTTATATACCGACTTCCAGGCCCAGACATTTTGGGAATAGAGCCAAGAGAAAATCCAGCACTTGGAGGCATAGAAAATTGATCTTAAGTTAAAACATTAGGAGGATAAGATTGAAAATATATTCATGACTAACTCATGTCTTCTGTAAAGGTAATGACAATAAATGTCACAATGTATGGGGGACAACCAAAGCAATTCCTAGAGGTAATCATGCTGAAAAAGAGAAATTGAGTGAGTAAGCCTTAAAGAAACTTTAAAATAATGTGTCAAGGAAATCCAAAGAAGGGAGTTTATCAAAATTAGGGAATAAAATTTTCAAATTATAAATCGGTCTTAATGAAAACAAGTACCATGAACAATAATAACCAAAGGGCAAATTTTCAAATCTCAAATTATGCTAAGATTAGAAGGGGGACACGTCAAGTACTATGAAGCTTGCCTTGTGAGTACCATCTCCCATACCGAGCTAAAGCCATCCCTCTGAAATTTTTGTTCACTTGCTTCAGTAATGTCCAGATCTTCAGGACTTGGGGTTTTCTTGGCAAGGACACTTAAGTGGTTTGCCATTTCCTTCTCCAGCTCATGTGACACATAAGGAAACCAAGAAGTTACAATCTCTTCCATTCTTTAACCTGCCACCATAGATTTTACAAAGAGATTGATTTCAAGGGAAACTAGTTCAACCTCTTCATTTTACATCAAAGGAGATTAAAGGCCAGACAGATCGACTCTACTTCCTGACCTCAGACCTGGAGCTCTACCACTGTGCGACCTGGCTGCCCTTCCCTCTGATTTACCTTCCAGTTGAACTAAACATTCTTGTTTTGTATGTACTGTCTTCCCTATTTTAATAGGAACTACTTTTGGGCAAGAACCTTGTTTTTACCCTTTTTTGTACCCTCAGTCCTTAGACTGTTATTCTTTTTTTTTTTTAATTTTTTCATTTTTACATATTTTTTCCACTTTTTTTTTAAATTTACTCATTTACTTTTAATTTACAAGATTCAGTTCCACAATCACTTGAGTTTCAGATTTTCTCCCCTCCCTTCCCCCCCCCCCCCATGGTGGCGTGCAATCATGTATAGGA
>CM053588.1:146875833-146966932 GCA_028646515.1 Pseudochirops corinnae
AGACATAGGAGAGAATAGACTGAGGGAGGGGGGATACACTGGGATGGCTGTTTTGGGGTAGTGCGTAGGGGAAAGATGGGGAGAAAATATGTAACTCAAAATCTTGCAGAAATGAATGATGCAAACTAAAATAAAATTAAAAAAAAATTGATACCCCATCATAAAGCAATCCACTAATTGGAAAAGGTCTCTTTTGGAACAGAAATTGGTCAGTTATAATTCAGATTAAATTGGACAATAACTCATTATTTTCCCATCTATACAATTTTACAGCTGAAGAAACTAAGGCCCATGATGGTTATGTGACCTCCCTCCAAGAGTCATGCAGGTTATAAGTATCAGGGACAGAATTAAATTAGTAGTTTTGTACTGGATACGTAATGGAATTTTAGGCAGTTTAATACTTGTAATCTGGGGGGGAAAGGCTAAAATTTGGGACTAAAGGGATGCACAAAGGTCTTGTATGTGAGAAACTCTGCCAGAGGAGACTAGAAAAGGAAAATAAAGGGGTCACCAACCTACAACCTCCCATCAAGCAGTAAAGTGCCTGAAAGTGTCATGTTATTAAATATTATTATACTTGGGCATGAAATACAGGACAACCACATTAAAATATACTTGAGAGTAACATGAAGATTCTAAAAGCAGTATCACCACTGTGGAAGGCCAGATTAATGAAATTAGCTAGTTGAAATGAATGTAATAAATAGAACTCAAAACAGCTCATTTTCATTCAACAAACCCAAACACTCAAATGGATCTGAAATAGTATGGATTTGGTAGTTTCTCTTAAAAATGCAGACTGCAACCACTCATGCTTGCCTGTGATTTGTAACTCTTGCTATTTCTCCTACAGAAGTTCACCATAGTGGGACCACTGAATGTGCTAAAAGAATTCTTCCTTTTCTAGTCTGCAGGCACAAAAATATTTACAGCAGCTTGTTTTATAGTGGCAAAGAACTGGAAATTGAAAGGATACCCATCAATGGAGGAATGGCTCGTGGAATATGATTGTGACTGAATACTATTGTGCTCTGAGAAATGACAAGAAGGATGCTTTCAGAAAAAACCATAAAGACTTACATGAACTGATATAGAGTGAAGTGAACACAACCATGAGAATATTGTATGCAGTAACAGCAATATTGGATGACGATTAACTGTGAAAGACCTAGCTTTCTCAGTAAGAGAATCCAAGACAATTCCAAAAAAGCTAATGATAAAAATGCTATTCACCTCTAAAGAAAGAACTAATAAAGACTCCAAATGCAAATTTTAACACTTAAAAAAAATTCCTATTTGGCTGATTCTATTTTAACCCAAGTAATATGGAAATGACTGACTGCACATGTATAATAATATTATATATAAATATTGATATGATATATATTACATATCATTGCCTGCCTTCTCAAGAGTGGAAGGGGAAAGGAAAGAATTTGGAACTAAAAAAAAATTTAAAAACCAGAGTTAAAATTCTTCTTTATTTGTAACTGAGAAAAAAAATAAAAGAAAGATTATTTTTCTTATAACATTCAATCACTTGTCCACCCTTCATCCCCTACCCTTCTAGAATGTTACCTGTACATTTTCTGTCATATGATTCTCTGATATCCTTGACTTTACCTCTTCACATTTCCTTAGTGGCTAGAGTTCCAAGCTTAGAATCAGAAAGACTCCAGCTAAAATCTTGCCTCAGACACTTACTAGCTGTATGACTTTGAGCAAATTACTCTATCTTTTTTCCTCAATTTCCCCATCTGTAAAATGAGCTGAAGAAGGAAACTGCAAACCACTCCAGTATCTTTGCCAAAAAAAAAAAAAAAAGGGGGAGGGGGGTCAGGCCTGAAAAAATGCTCCAGAATAAGACATACAAAGAGGAAAAGGAAGTCAGGTAAGCAAGAAAGCAGAAATGAAGAAGAGAGTTCCAGGCATGAGGGGTCAGCCAGTAAAAATGCTATGAATCTGGAATGTTTTGCATGAGGAAAAAATATGGAAGATAATGTCATCATTGGATAGCAGTCTATAAGAGGAGGTAAAAGTAGACAGAAATGGTAGGATATTTTTTAAGGGTTTATATTTTTACTTTTATCTATGCTACAAGAAATTACTACAACAATCTGGTTCTAATCAAGAAGCAGAAATATCAATCAGTGGAATATATCAGGTATACAATGTAAAGAAGAGAAACCCCAGATGACCCAAGGCAAGAACAGACAGCTCATGACTCCACCCCAGGGAATTACTTGGTAGATCCACAAAAGAAAAAGCAACTTTGAATGGTCTAAGAATTCTCCTTCCAGAATACATATTTTATTCAGAAAAAAATAAAGAGATTCTGGCTACTAAATTAAGCACTCACTATCTCACAAAAAACTATTGGGAAAACTGAGTTAACAGTGGAAGTTCAGACCTAAAATAGCATACCTTATACAAATAAGCTGTAAAGAGATTTAAAAAGATCACATCATAAACAAATTAAATAAATATGGAAAAATTACCTATGAAACCTACAAATACAAGAAAAGTTTATAAACAAAATAGAAATGGAAAAGATAACAGGAGAAACTGACTAATGTTAATTATAGAAAGTTAAAGAATTTTGAACAAATCTAAAAAAATTAAAAGGCAAAATATTAAGTTGGAAAAAGTATCTTTTACAGCAAGTTTCTCTGATTAAAGTCTCACTGTGGAGACATAAGGATCCCATTTTTGTTTTTTTTTTTTTTAAAGATCCATCCCCAAACTGATAGTCTAAGGGTATCAACAGATCTCAAGGGAAGAAAATTCAGGTTATAGCCATACTGTAAAATACTCCAAATAATGAGAAATGCAAATTAAAGCAATTTTAAGATTCTTCATATTCATAGTAACAATGCAAAAAAGAAAACTACATAGGCTGGCTAAGCTGTGGAAAAAGTCACATTGTTGCAATGTTGATAGACTTGTAAATGTGTACAACCATTCTGGAAAACAATTTGGCATTCCATAAAAAAAGGTACTAGACAATGCATGCATGCCCTTTAACCCAATTATAATACTTATGCCCAAAAGAGATCAAAAAGGGAGAAATAGTTTACATAAAAATGTTTATAGGTGGGTGGCAAAAAAAACAAAAAACAACTGGAAACTAGACTATAGGCAAGCACCCATGTTATCTAGGCCAGTGTAAAACTTCAGGTGACCTATGGCAAGAATAGAGAGCTAATCACTCAACCATGGGGAGCATTCACACAAACCCCTCAATCTAGGAACAAAGTGTAGAGATATGAATAAACTGAAGAAAACTTTAAAAGCAGATTTTCTAAGTTAAAACAAAATCAAGAGCGTACATCCATTTTAAATGACCTTTGTACTATAGCTGAAGGTATATGACATATTTTTTCTCTACCAATATGAATTTGATTTGGTAGAACCTACTAAATACATACAACACAGTCTGGTGGGGGGTGGGGGAGAGGGGTTGTTTTACCAGCAACTCCTAACTAAGGATTAAACATCTTCTTAGGAAGTACTGCAAGAAATTAACTTTAAAAGTAATCTAAAGTTGTAAGGATCTCTGTAAGAAAAAAAAGAATCCTGAATTTTTTTTGAAAGGTATAATGGCATGATATTTACAAATATGCCATTAATTATTTTAACCTAGAGGGGTGCCAAATCAACCTGTGAACTTCCTTTGCAAAGACTAGTTGTTAATACTGAAGACTAGAAGATCATCATAAACCTATACATGGAAATGGCCTCAGAAGAATTCAATCACCTAATCTTCACAAATATAAGAACACTGAAGCCCAGGAGATGAAGTTATACTTGGTCAGTATAGAAACGTTTTAAGCAGTCATGTCAGATTCTTATAATCTGGAAGTCCTGCGAGTGACAGGATTATATGTGCAGAATTCTTTAACAAGTAGCAACACAACTTGCTATCAAAATAGGCCAGCTTGTTCTATTTGAATTAAAAGTCAAACAAGGTTAAGAAGATCCCAGCAGAGTCTTAGAAGAGAACAGGGCTAGATATATCTTTGGATAACATATTCAGAAATAAGTCATGCAAGAAGTGAACTTGCCTTGGAGATTCTAGCATCATGGATTTAGACCTAAAAGGAACCAGAGAGGTCAGATACTCCAGCCCTCTCATTTTCAGACAAGGAAACTGAGAACTTTGTATAAGTGAAGCAATTTATAAAAAGTTCAAAGTATTAAAGCTGTAGTTCAAATCCAAGCTTTCTGATTTCAAATCCACAACTGTTTCCATTACATGACAAAGATCTTTCACAGACTTTTCAGTATATGTTCCATTTCTGTCCTTACAGTGGTGCGACAGGGCCTGATAGAGTAGACATGTAGTACTAACATATTCTAAGGTGCTACAAAGAGAAATGAGTGTGAGGATGTCATCAGGATAGGAAAAATTACTTTTCCATTTGAACTCTGCCAAGCAATTGCTCTAGAATCCTCTTGTCTGTAGAAGTAAAGTTAGCAGGTCCTCAATTTTCAAGGCTACTTCAGCTTCCTTTGATGAGTGTAAACTCTACAGGTAAAGGGCCATTTTAGTATTTATTTTTACTACCAGTACTTAGTGTAATACCTGACATATGTTAAACGCATAATAAAATGCTTGTTGACTTAACTGAAGTCCACAAAAGGTATGTGTTTTCCATGCCACCACCTAGATGAAAGTTGGCAAAGAGCACAAATTATGCATCTATTACAGATTTATCAAAAACAGAAATGATACTAAGCAAACTTAATTACATCTCAATGTTATGTGTGGAAAAATTCCAAAATAATTTTGAAGCTTTATGATTAACCTCGTTATCCTATTTTTTTTGTTGTCTTTTTTGGAAAGGGCAAGGCAGGGCAATTGGAGTTAAGTGACTTGCTCAAGGTCACACAGCTAGTAAATGTTAAGTGTCTAAGGCCACATTTGAACTCAGGTCTTCCTGACTCTAGGGTTAGTGCCACCTAATTGCCCCAAGTTATCCTATTTTCAAAACAGTTCGGAATGATGTGCAACTTTTCATTATGTAGCCACATCCCTCTTTGGCTTTGGGCTTAAATTGGTCATAATATGCTCAAAGGGTCAAATGAGTGAAAAGCATATAATAAACAATACATTTCCAAGATTGTGCTTAAATTGATACCTTTGATTTATCTTCATTTTTGTATACATCCTAAAATCTATTTTTACCAGTATTTATCTACTTCCATCAATCCAATTAACTTAATTATGTATTTTTTTTCCTTCTACACTGGAAGCTCTGTTACTGAAACACTTAAATTTATTCTAGAATTTTTCATATTGGCTCTCATAAAGAATAATGTGCCATGCTTTTTTCAAGATGCAACTGTCAAGTTATCACTCTGCCCATTGTCTATTAAATGTTGCATAAACTTTCTAGTCTAAGACTACAAATATGCGGTCTTTTCCTAGTTCTATGGTTATAATGTTATCTTACTTTTTGAAAATGCTCATTTTGGTGCTTTTAAATGAAGATTCAAAACTGGCATGCTGAGTACACTTTTTTTTTAAGTAGGAAGAAGAAAGGAGTTAACTTGAATTTTGGATTAGCTTAGTCATCTGGAAGAGCCTTAAAGAGAAAAACCCTGATCAAGTACAGAAATGAACCGACTCTTGAAAAAAAGTAATTCTTAAAATATATTGAACCATTAACTACTCACTATAATACATTCCATGAAAGGAATTATACATTTTACAGCACTTTTTGTTGTTTAAAAGAACTATAAAATCAGTGCATATCAAGTAGGGAAAGGCTAAACTAGTTATAGTCTTTGAATATAATGGCTCATTATTGCACCCTAATACGCTATGAGAAAAGACAAATTCAGAGTAATGTGGAAAGAAGGGGATGAACTGAGTGAAATGGGAAGAACCATACAGGGACCAGAATAACTGAAAGTAAAACTTTAAAGCAATATAAAATATTAATCAATGCAGTGACCAATCAGGACGTGAGAAAACCAAAGTTGAATCATACGATTCCAACTCTTGGCAGAGCTAATGGGCTAGAGGTATAGAATGAGCTGAACATTTTCAGACACAGACAATATGTTTATTTGTTTTGGTTTATTATATATTTATTGTTACAAGAGATGGGACAGACCTAAATAATTTATAATGATAGTTACACAAAAGGGGGAGGGAAGGGTAATTGAGAAAGCAAGAAAATAAAAACACATGAAACAAGAGTGCAAAAAGGACAAGATGACAACACTATTACTATCACATAAAATTTAATATACCTTTCAAATAATATCTTGTACATAACGAATATATAGTTTAAAGAAAACAGAAGCAGACTAGCACTCAGGAGGTCACATTTTATGGAACTGGGTGGTTATAAATTTGACAATCAAGAAATCACTCTCTCTGGGACTCATTTGACGTATTTAAAAAGGCACTGTGAGGTCCTTCTCCAACTATAGCAACTAAAGCATATTTCTGAACTTATTCAGAACAGAATAAATCCCAGAAGTAGATAGAAACAAATTAATCACTTAGCCCAAACCTTACCAGAAGCTTGAATTTACTTTTCATGTCTCAGTGACTTGTTGAAGGTGTTCTGCATGTATACTTCAAATTTAGAAGCTTCACAAAGCAGACCCTTTTTTTATAAAAAATCTTCCTTATACTGAATTTGCACTTATGAAAAATCTTATACTGAAATCTGCACGCTTAACCTCTGGTCCCCAGAAGCAAAGCAAATAAATGTAATGCCCCATTATTAGAGGCATCTTCATATACTAGATAGAGCACTGGATTTTGAGTAAGAAGAAACCAAGTTCAAACCCTACATTGTATTTTCACTTGTGTGATCACAGTTAAGTCCCTTCATCTGAAGCTTTTCATTTATCTAAGTGAGGATAAGATCTCCAATACTCGTCATACACGGTATTTTTCAAATGGGAATATCAAGTATTATGACAAGCACTTTAGCATTTAACATCCCCACTTGAAGTTATATACTCACTTTCTTTAATGAATGCTCATAATTGTATTGTCACATTGCCTCACCATTTGAGTAAGCAGCTACTCTAGACCAAGGCATTATGTTAGGTGCTGGAGACAAACTTCCCCACTCTATCTCACATCCCTGCCCTGCTCCCATTTTCATTCTTCTAAATCCTTTGCAAGCTAGCTTCTAATCACTTTGGTCTCTGATTTCCTAAACTGTCAAATCTAATAACTTATTCTCAGTTCTCATCCTTCTTGACCTCTCCCCAGCATTTACCACTGGTGACCACAAGCCCCTATTAGGGGCCTCACATATCTGGGATTTCCTAACACTGCTCCTTCTTCCTTATTCTCCATCTGTTTGTCCCTTCCTCAGTTTCTTTTATTCCATCTTCATCCATGATATTTATGCCTACTAATTATGGACATTCTCCAAGACCCTGTCCTGTTTTAGTCTTTACACTCTCAAGTGATAAGTTTCACTAGCTCTCATTATTCAACTCTAAGCAAAGTGCCCCCAAGACCTGCTCAGTCTTCTGATTTCAAAAATCACCGACTATTTCTAATTTTGACATCCCAATGTCATTTCAAAAGAAGTGCACAAAACAGAATTCATTTCCTTACTTCAGAAACTCATCCTTTTTCTAAACTTCATACTGCTCACTCTCACTCAACTTACACATGCAATCATTTGCCTTATCTTGTCATTTCTACCTTCACTAATCCTTTTCCAAACACATCTTTCTCTCCACTCAGATATGACTTGTAAGCTTATACCACATTAACATAGTTCCTCTTCCTTCCCGAAAAAAATCTCCCCATTCTAACTAAATCCAATCCTAATACACTTACTAAAGTAATTTTCCAAAGGTTAATATAGCTATATTGCTACTTAAAATTGCAGTGGGGCTCCCTATTACTTGAGTTAACAAAAATTTTGCTGGGCATTTTAAGAGTTCCATAATCTCTCCCTATTGAGCGCACTGTACCATCTACTCACATTGGCTTACTTGATCTTCACACAGAAATCCTGACCCCCAATTTAAGCCAAAATACTAGTTGCTCCCTATGCCTGGAACAGTCTCCTTTTCTGAATTCAACTTCTTAGAATCCTTGGCTTCCTTCAAGACTCAATACAAGAATCTGCAGACCTTTCTGGTCCCTCCTGTCACTGCTTTCTCCTCTAGGAAAAAAAAATCTACTTTCTTGTCTCATGCACATCTGCTTTATGTACTTTGCATGTATTTTAATATCCTATTAAAAAGTTGTTTTTTCCTTTTCAATTCCTAGTATTTAAAGCAGTGCCTAGTATTTGTTAAATGACTGGTTCAATCAAGAGAAAATTATCTAAAAAATTACAGATATATAAAGTAATTACGGGGTTGGGGAAGGGAAATGAGTAATGGGACTAATGTGTTATGAATCTGAAAAGATAGGATGAAGTAGTATTATGAATGGCTATAAATGCCAAACAGCGAAGTTCATAGTTGTTATTCTAGAGCACGGGTACCTAAGCAGAGGATCTATAAATGTGTGGGAAAAATGCAATCTTTATGTCCACAAATCTCTAAAATTTAGCATTTCCTTCAATTATGAATTGTGAAAAATTGCTAAGAAACTAATTGTCCATAGCTTTTAGACTGCCAAATGGATCTGTGAAATTAAAAAAATTAATAATCTCTGTCCTAGAGTCACTAAAAATACATTTCAGGTTCTGTACTTGTCTTTGAATTAGAAACATCAAATTTGGCAGCAGTATGGAGATAAGGGAGCTAATGCTATTTGCTTAAATCTAGGAGGTAATGTGTGATGACTGTGTGAATACAGAAAAGGGGCAGATGAGAGAGGGGGAGGGTCATAAAGAATTGAACACTATTATGAGGGAAAGGGAAGAATGAACAGTGACTCCTAGATACTGAACCTGGGTACCTGGAAATCTACATTTTCAATGTTCCTTTTAAAATGTAGCCCCCAATGCAGATAGACAAAGGTACAAAATACACGTCCTTTCCCATAAATTAACTGAAAATTAAAATTTTTTATCTTACCCCTTTATTTTGTAGCTCTTCTAAACCTTAAGCTAATTGTTAACAATACCTATGCCATATTTCTCTTCTTAAATATCATAATACTGCATTTCAGTTATTCTAGTACTTCTTAAATTTTAACAGATGGTAGCTAAATAGCTCCAAAATTTGGAGTCAATTACTTCATAGGCTTTTTAAGGTGTTTTTTTCTTTCACAGATTGGTTTGTGGCTATTTTAATTTTCATTTTCCCCTTCTATTACAAAACAGTACTTTAAGGTTTCTGAAACAATATCCCAAAATTTCAACCAAAAAAAAAAATTTCTATATATCCACTTGAAATGGATAAACATGTCCAAATATATTCTTCACAAGATAATTAAAATGCCTATGAATATTCCTACCAGGATGAGTCTTATTTAGACTTACTGGCTCAAAGCAAAAAGAATATACCTTACAAAATCTAACTCTGCTGTTAATGCTTTATTTCCTATTAAATCTAAATACAGTCCCGATGGATCTTTTGACATTCACTTAAAAAGGACTTAATCAACATTTGTTATATGCACCACGGGCTTGAGTTTTACATTAATTTATAAAGAAATAATTTAGATTGTACTCTTTCATTTTAATGTGATAACTCCCTCATTATAGGAATTTTATTATAAGCCCAATGTATAACTAAAGACAAACCTGCTATAAGAAAACCAGATGAACTAAAGTGAAGAAACACTAGATTTTTAAGTCAGGACAATTGACTTTGAATTCCTGCTCTGGTCCTTGGTAGCTATGGTTTTACCATGTAAAAATACCTATGCCTTAAGTTTCTCCTAAAAAATGGGGTAAAATAATACCTATATTGCCCACTAAACCTGTGAGCTCAATTCAAATCCTTTTGAGTCAACAAAATTCCCTCCTATATACCATTATGAATTCTCATTAAATGCTCATTTATATCTTTTTAATGATAACATTTTCCAACATTCTTAGAGCAAAATCATCTTCATTTTCAAGAATGACCATTTCTAGGGTCAGCTAGAAGGTGCAGAGGATAGAGCACTGGCCGTGGAGTACAGAGGACTTGAATACAAATATGATCACAGACATGTACTAGCATTGTGATCCTAGATACGTCACTTAAGTCCAACTGCCGCAAAAGAATGGCCTTTCCAGCTAACAGTGTGGCCTTGTTCTGTTCAATCCTATGGCTCAAGTATAATTTTCCCTTTCAGGCAGCCTAACTATAAGGTTCAGAAAAAGACTGTTCTTTAAGAATCACTTAACAGTTCCAGTTCAACTTCTCAGAAAATTTTCACTGGAGTTTTTTTGGTTATGATCATATTTCCAATAAGAACAAATGAAAATGATAGATGCAAATTTAACATGAAAACATTAAAACGATTATTTTAATCTAGTAAAGAATAAACTTAAAAACTTTGGGCCTTAAGTTCATTTTTAATTCATATATTTTAATAGCCTTGCTCTAATTAAACTGAAAAAGGACAAAAATCTCGAAAAGTTACAAATTTAAAAATTCATCTATTTTGACACAAACTTCAGAAATGCATGAATTAAATTTTGATTTCTAAACGCTAAAGATTCAAAAGTAATTCAAAACTTGTAAAATAATTTTATTTTCAAATTTGAGGAAAACTGAATCCTTGAAAAAAACCCAATTGAGTTAAAACAACCTAATACCTCTGAACCTGCCTTCCCCCCCGCCCCCTCCGCTCAGTATCCAAAGCCTTACTTTTCCTCATACCCTACAACCAGCTAAACAATATAAGTGAATACTTTTTATTGCATATAACTACTAAATTTGTTGAAACTAAGAGTTATGAAACAGCAAATAGTATCAATGCTAAACTTGTTTTAAATAGAATTGTTTCTCAGAGGGAGCAAAAAGAAAGCTCATGTTTGATTATATGGCCCAGAAAACATTGCACAGATGATTATTAATTGGTATTACTAACATATGGAAGCAGGCAGGGTACTGCTCTGAAAAAATGTTACACCATCATTTGGAAAGGATATTAAGAGGCCATCTATACTACTCCACGCCTATATAAAATTCCCATCTACAACTTATTCAACAAAAAGACATCCAGTCTTCTTTGAAAACTATTAATGAGGGAGAACTCGATGTTACTATTCCATTATCCCTATGTAGAGTGATACCATGATGTGATACAGTGATTTTGGTTATTGCCCACAAATTTATCGGTCTCATTAAAGGAAGTGGGGAATCCTGTCCCAAATCTGACTTTTGCCTAATTATAAATATACCCCAGAACAAGTAATGTATCTCAGAAATTCTCGAGTTATGACTTTCAATAGAGCCTGCAATTTCAATCTTTTGTGGTGTTCTAAGAGGCCATCGTAATGATCAGCAGAACATTTCCTAAGTGAACTTCTAATATCTTCAGGCTCTAAATGATCAAGCAGGGAGTGGCTTATAATATATTGCAACTGATGCTGTACCCAGTTTTTTTTCCTATTTGTGTGTAGTAATGCCGTTGGAATGATACTGCTTCTCAAGCAGTTTAGAACAGGAAATATAAAACAAACATTTTCAAGTGGTAAAAGTACACATGAAATTTTTGTAACTCAAGTAAGAAATATGTTACATATTAAGACACTCAAATTATTAAAGGGATTGAAATAACTAAAGAGACTTTAAATTTTAGAAAGCTAGGTGGAGGGCATACCCAAAGGAACCGAAGAAAATATTTTAGAGTGCAGTACCTGGATGGATGCCCAGTTTATATAAAGTCACTATCAGGAGTTTTTGATAAAGACTATAGCAAAATGTCTTAAAGAATTCCATAAATTCCTGACATTTATATGTTACCACATGGTTGGATTTTTTCTAGGCTGCTGTATTTTTATACTAACAGCAATCCTGTGAGGTAGGCTCTCCAACTGGTATCCACATTTTAGAGGAAAATGAAGCTAAGACTAGACTCATCAGGTATGTCAGAGGCAATAATTGAAGTCTGACATTTCTCAATTCCAAAAATAATGTTCTCAGTACAATATATTAAGACATAATTTTTGCACTGTCTAAATTTTTGTGACAGATATTCTCAGCAATTTCCTATGCACAGGTAATGTAAAAGATAAGAAATGCAAGAGAAAAAAATAGTAATCGGAAAGGACAGGGTTTAAGGCAGGGATACCAAACTTACATAAAGGCCACATAAGGTTATGCTATACAACTTAGAAAACCACAAACTAGCATTACCTATGGTCTGTAGCATTTTTTAAAAAATGTTTCTCAATTAAATTTTAATCTGGCTCAAAGACTCACTGGAGAGTGTATTGGGTAAATACTGAGAGATTATGAGTACTCATGTTAGGACATGGACAGGAACTAGAGAGGGTCAAAAAGCATCAAGATTCTGCAATTGTTTTTTGGGTATTGACACTGATGAGATTATATATTCATTGTAGTAGCTATCTCGAATATTCTTCTAGAATTTAAGTCACATTTTATTTCCCCTTAATAATCCCATACATTCTTGCTTCTTTCTCACCTATCTCCAAAGTATCTGATCACAGATAATGCCTAGCTAGTGGTAGCTATTTAATAAAGTATTTCTTAAGGTTTTAGCTTGAAAGCTTCCTGCTGTAAATAAAATGGCCTTTTCCCAATTCATTTAATTGGTCATATTTGACAGTTGACTGCTTAATGAAAACCCTATTTTTAGTTTTCATTACAAAATTCTTCTTTTTCTATCCTCCAAGCCTAAAAACTTGTTACTCTTTGAAGCCTAGTTTGGATCTCCTAATTTTCAGGATGGGCTTATTTTCCTTTATTAAGTCTCATTTTCCTCCAGAGCATACCTCCTTATGCTCTTAATTGCCTGTGAAGAATACAACAATCAACTCAAAACTGCTCACAATATAGCCCTCAAACCAGCATATGCCTCCCCAACACAACTGTTTTGACAAGTGGTTGAACGTTTTATTTAAATTTCTCAATAAATATTTATCACCCACCCAAACTAAAAGATTTAAGGCTTTAAGGCTTGCAAAGTGCTCACATGTTAGTTATCTCATGGATCCTCAAAATTAACTCCTGATGAATTGGTCTTTATACTACATTTTCATTTTTTATTCATACTACTGACTTCGCTGTATCTCCCCAGCTCTACTTTAACTTACTTCTTATACAAATTCTACTATTTCTTTTAAGTGTAGATAACATCTATAACTCCTCCACAAGGCAATTTCACACTGCTTTTCTTCATCTATGTAGCAGACAGCATGTATATAGATTAATATCACATTAAGTGACAGGTAGAAATTTTGACATCTCTCACTTAATTTGATATTTATCTATTTATTAATTGATCATGTGATTCCACTGTTTCCCTAAGTAGGAAAAATTACTTTGTGATACACATCAAAATTTGGTACTAGTGAAAAACCTAGATATATCCAAATAGACTGATACAAAGTAAAATTCCAAGTTAAATACAGGATAGGATTCTTATACCAATGATGACCTTGGATTAGAGATCAAGATTTCAATCCAGTTCTTCAACTCCAATTAATTTGTCCTGAAAAAAATGTAGGTTTTTCTTGGTGAATGTCTCTCTTCAACTTGATTCCAAGCTTTCTCTCGTGATTTCTTATGTCTATCATAGAGGCTTATAGCTTTTTTTCTGTGTTATTTTATTTTTCTTACCTGTGAAATAATCTTCTATATATATAATGAATTCTTCAAAACTTAACTCAAAGACCTTTCATTCAAAATGATGTTGAAAGAACAATTCCTTGAATAGCTTTTAAAGCAAAGACTGAATTTTTCTGTAATTAAAAACTTGTTTCTGAAAGTTAAATGAACTAAAAAAACAAAACAAAACCATGTTGCTTTTGTATTCCAGAATACTACTTCTTATACCGATAACATGCAACATAAACCATACAATAATTTGACTGCATATTTGGCTGAAGTTCATAAGAAGTTCAACAGTACAATATGTAGATATGAGGATTGACGTGAAAAAATGCAGTAAGGGTCAAATTGAAGCAATCATGAATAAATTATAATGCCAATAATTAGCTACCACAGATCACAAATTTGGTTCCATGAGGAAAAGTAGCTTTAAAAATATTTCCTAGAAATTTTTATTCAACTAACACAAATGTATTAATACTAATTATTTTAGATAAAAAAAAAACTTCTTTTAAAAAAACCAGGGTACAAATTATTTAGCATTTTAAAATTTAAATTTTATGGAGAGCAAAACCTGGGTACAAAGTACCACACGATACTAATAAATTGCAGAAGAGTTGCCAATTTTCATTGGTAAAGAAGCTTCTTGGCAGGAGTACCCTACGATGGTGAAATCAGAAACTACTACCCCCAAAGGTGAACTACATATGAAATACAATATACCATTGTTTTGAAAATGTCTAAAAATAATCAAATGTATAAGACACTATCATTCTAAGTTGAGATTCTCTGAAAAACATAATACATATTTCCCAAAGATAATAAAGTATGACTAAGATTCGGAAAGTCACTAAAACTGAACAATTTGGAAATGCATAAAAATGTTTTAAATCAAATACAGTAATACATGGCATGCAAATTATAAATAGTTCTCCTAAAAGAGAACAATAAGCATACTTCAATTACTATAAGCTTGGAAGGGTAAACAACTGACGGAATTATCATTCTAAAACTATACTATTTAATTAAAAGTGACTCTGAATGCCCTAAAAAAAGTATTCCACTATTTTTATTAATCTGTCAAATATAAAAATACCTGTTACAAAAAGGTGGCATTCTTGCTAACAGAAAGTCCAAACGTAAAGAATTATTTTTGCTTATCCTTTCAAAAAATTGAAGAATGTTCCCTTCTACTCATTTTTAAACTCAGAGACATAGAGGGAAAAAGCCTGTACCAACATGACTATAGGTTATATAACCCATTACTAATGAAATCATAGTTTCTTAAAGATCAAGGTTGATTTTTTTTAAAAAAATGAATCCACAAATCTACCAATATTTCTATGTTATTTTTCACAATACATACCAACAATCCCACAAGATAAATAAAAGTGGGTTTTTTGGTTAGTGTTTTTTAAAACAGTATTACAATTCTGAAATAGCAATGTTTATATGAACCAGGTTAGAATGTACAAATTATAATTCAGCTCTGAACAAGAAGGTTCCATGGAAAATTATCCCTAAACTTAGAGAACCACCAGATCATGAGGATCCTATTGGTCCATATATGTAGTAGTAAGGGAATGGGCATGTATGTCAACTAGTTTGACCAAGATTTGATTTGCTATACTAAAAAAAGGTAAATTTTTATTCAGTGAGATATTAAAAATATTACCATTTCTTTAATTAAATGCCTCAGACTATCAACTGTTAAAAGCATATTCTATGAGTATAAAGAATTTAAGAGAAGCCCACAGCTAAGCAACAAATAAAGCAACAAACAACAAAGTTCTATAATTCTTGTACAACAGTAGAAAACTTCTGATAAGTTGAAATTTACTTCCTCATTCTCCAAAACATACTATAATTTTATTTCGGTATGTGGGGAACTAATTGACTATGTATAATGAAAAAAATTCAAAAACTTTCATTTTTTGTTGTTGCTGTGCATCTTTTTAAAGTAATTACAAAGTTGGTGAGAGGATGAAATTATTTTAGCCGTAACTCATAATTTCATCAGTAATGGGAAAAATCTTTAAGAAATTTTGTCAACCAATGGAGACTGACAACAACTTTAAAACACAGTGAAGTCTTTCCAAAGATGCTTTAAGAAGGTGACTTGCCAAGGGTCACATAGGTAATATCTATCAAGAGACAGGATCTGAATCCAGGACTTCCAAATTCTGAAGGCTGCTTATCTCCTTAAAAAAAGTCTCAAATAATGTAGAAACTATAACATGAGCTGCTTCTTTATTGCTATCATTGCAATCGACATGTAGAAAGACCCATTAGATTTATTTTTGAGCTTTCCCATTTTGAAAGTTTTGCTTTGTGCCTATCCTAAATCCTTCTAATATAAAAATCATTAAGCAAAGTGGAGAAATTAGCTTCCTGTATGACTGCCTTACCTCAATGGAATTCAACACATCCTACACGTCAATGTTTCATTATGGCATAGAAATGAACTAAAGTAAGAGGTGGTTCTACTCAAAACCTGAAAAAAGGTTTCAAGTAAGGTTAATGTAGATAATCACATGTATAATTTCTCCACTAAATAAAATCAGTGATGAGGCAATTTATGACAATAGTATAAGATTAACCGATCAAACGAAGAATTGGATTAAAAAGAATGGAAGAACTGCCATCTGTTTTACTTGAGGTTGTTAGAATGCCTATTTTCCCAAGGTTTTAGCACTGTTCCCAAATTATTCACATTTTATTCAAACCTTTATGCATGTATACCTCTCCCAACAGAAATTCTTTTAAGATTGCAGGCATATTTTGTTTTTGTTTTTGCATCCCACTGACCTAGTCAAAAGTCTTGCAAAAGTAGATGCTAAATATTTGGAATAAATAAATCATGGATGTTAAAAATAAACCAGTGGCAAAAAAAATGTACTCCAAGTATTCTTACCTCTCAAGGTCTATTTCCTGACTCCTAAAATGGGAAGCAATGGGTGGTGGTATGAACTAAAATGCCTGCCATGATTCCTTCCAAATCTAAAATTCTGTGATAAATACTGGAATCTACCACAGAGGCAATAAAGCATATACTATCTTTTTTTTTTTTTTTGGAAAGGGGGAAGGCAGGGCAATTGAGGTTAATTGACTTGCCCAAGGTCACACGGATAGTAAGTGTTAAGTGTCTAAAGCTGGATTTGAACATGGGTCCTCCTGACTCCACAGCTGGTGCTCTATTCAATGCACCACCTAGGTGCACCACATATACTATCTATTGAGAGGATATGAAAGCAAAACTTCAAATTTGCCTCACATACAAAAATTCCTTATAAAAAACATTTTTAAAGCAGTATTTGTGACTTTTATATTTCACCACTAAAAGGCTACCTCAAATATTGCTTTAAGATAAGCAGGTAAGAAAATGGAAAATCAATCCAACATCTCTACCAAGAAAACCCCAAATGGGGTCACAAAGAGTCAGACACAACTGAAGGAACCCAACAATACACAAACACACACAAAATAGCTATGTAGGGAAGATGTTAAGGATGGGTGGTTGCGACACAGTAGCAATGAATTTCAAGTAAAATAACTAAAGTATTCTAAAAAGAGAGGACCAATGGACACGTAGGATCTAGATAGGAGCCCATATATTACTACAAAGCTGGCTTTTAATTAACTTTTATTAAATGTTTAAAGAGGGGCAGCTAGGTGGCGCAGTGAATAGAGCACCGACCCTGGAGTCAGCAGGACCTGAGTTCAAATTTGAATTAAGACACTTCACAATTACTAGCTGTGTGACCTTGGGCAAGTCGCTTAACCCCAATTGCCCTCCAAAAAGCCAAAAAAAATAAATAAATACACACACACACACACACACACACATATACATACACACACACGTTTAAAGAAATTCTAGATTCATCTTTTTTTAAAAAATACTCTGAAAATAACTGGAACATAATTGAAACTTACCTCATTTAGGTATCAAAATGCCTTTCCAATTTACTTAGTATAGCTTGGCTCAAATTACTTCACAATAATAATACAAAGATGGTTCAGAGTCTATAATAATGAGGCTATATAGGTCTTAATAGGTGTTGCCTTTCAATCTGACAGCTTGCCTTTATACTCACTCAGTAATTACTCCTCTAGACCTGTGACCCCCAACCTCCACTCTTTCTAAGCTGCTAAGCAATGTAACCTAAAGTATAGTTAAGGTTACCAGAATAAAAGAGATAACCAGGGAAATTAATATCATTAACCTGATTTTACACATAATTTAAGGACAATGACCTATAGATTATTTTCAATCTGCCTCCCAAGCTAAAAAGAGAACAGGACTATTTAAAGCTTATTTAGGACTTTAATTTTATTTGATGGTTGTCAAGCATAAAGGATATCTGATCACTAGGGTCTGCTTTTGTGTTTCATAAACTGCCCTATGCTACTTTAGCAAATCTATTTAAAAAGGAAAAATATAAATTTCTTGTGGTCTGGTCAATTTTGTTTAGTAAAGTCACATTATTATAACACACTTAAACTATTAAAAATGTCTAACTCAAACTTTTTAAAAGACTGTAACTAACAAAAAAGCATTTACATATACTTTTAAAAGTCAGAATATATAATTCCCATTGCTGTTGGTACAATGAGTAAAAAATCACACAACTCAAATAGACAAAATTGAAAGACTTAACATATATCAGTTGAACTAATTTAACTAATACAACTGTTATCCTCAAGAACTGAAAGGACTGCACAATGTAAAGTCTTTCATACATTCAGAACAGCATACATGATCAAACAATTTATCATGGTCAGAAGAGGAAAAATTAAGTAAATATTTCACAAATGCGTAATTCCTATAAACACAAATTAAAAAAACTTTTATTAGGAATGTTTTCTATAAATTACAGAATATAAGTAAAAGTTATTACTCCTAAAGTCTAGTAACATTAGTTTATAAAGAAAGAATATCACAAATTGCCATGTAATGGTCAAATGCCTAACTTCCAAATAGAAAAAATCAAATAGAGCATGCAAAGAAATAGGGGAAATTCTTTCAGGTTATTTTAAAGGAAAAAGTAAGATTTCAGTGTTAATTCTTACTTTCTAGAATATCAACTCATGTTAAAAAATATATAATGAAGCCTCTAAAGCAGGAGTTCTTAAAATTTTTATGCCATTGATCCATAACAGATGGATCAATTCTGTGAATACTTAAAAAATGTCTTGTTTAATTAACAAAATATATAGCATTAATGTATTGAAATGCAGTTATGAAAAGATATTTAATCCCATTTTAAGAACCAACTGCTTACTCTAGGAAAGGCATATGCAATTCTATAATTATCACACAATCTATAAATATTTCACAACTTGAAGAGATTTCCACAAACTTGTAATGAAAATAAATTTTCATTACTGGTGTGTTTGATATCCTTAGCCCAATCTTACCTCTAACTCTTGTAGTACGTGCAGTAGGATGAAGATGGATTTTACCAATCCAATAAAAGGGGGACGATCACATTGTTTTACAAAACAATTTTTTTAAAAAAACATTACTCTGTTGTTATTTCCATCTACTTTATATACCTCTAAATCTGGAAACTAACTTTCTGGACCTTTGTGAAATACAATGAATATCAAGAAATAAAGTATTTATTTAAAAAAAAGTTTTCACAAATGAAAACTACAAAAATGGCACAATGGATTAGGATCAGTACTTTTTATTTCTTTCTTGGTTACCACGTACAGGTAATTTTACCATCTTAGAGACCCTATTTTTAAATATAAATTTTCATTAAAATTCTTAAGAAAATGTAATATTTCTGAATTAATAAATGTAATATTTCTAAATAATAATAAAATTTATTAAGTTCACATCACATCAACATTATTTTCAATTACTTTAAAAATCTTCAGGGTTCAACTTCTTAAAGGATTAAAATTATATGACTACATAGTAATCATTTTAAGACATCATGTTACTCCCCAGATAGGATAGCAATACATTTCAGTAAAAAGTCAAATACTATGGAGAGACATGGTAATCATATTTTAAAATATATCTTCTTGGATTCCAATTGTCTAAACCATATTTTGAGAGGGATTCCTTCAGAACCAAAGTAAATTTAAGTTATTATCCTGATGGAGGGGAAGGGAAATAAGAATATATAATATCTACTATGTGCTGGCCAGGTATTGTGCTTTGAGCTTTTACAAACATTAACAAGTACTATCTCATCTGCTACCAAAAAAAAAAAAAAAGGCTTTAATGCTCTTAACATGATTTGCACGAAGTCTCAAGACATAATAGTCTACAAGAACTGTAAGAATAAATTTATTTTTTGAGCTGTTTTTCCCAATGAGGCTTAAGTGCAAGAATATTTTATCTTAAGGCTCCTACAGATTCCTTCCAGGAAAGAAATGATAAATGATTCCTCCTGTACACTACAATAAATATAAGTTAAGCTCTTGACAAAACTATTATTGTTGAAAAAAAAATCCTATTCTTAACAAAGAGTCAATAAGTTTTATTTTGGAGTACCTACAATGGTACTGAAGCTCTTATATACAAGAAAATTGCCTCAATACTGTCATGTAAATGAGCTCTCAAAATCTGACTATGAAGAAATAAGATAAACTTTGTAAATATTTGTAAAAGATTAATGTTTGGTTAACACAATCACGTTCAATTTTACACATATTCAAGTTCCTAATATATAGGCAGAAAATTATAACATATGGAATACTACCTAAAGTTATAATACGTTGTTTTTTTGTTTGATAATTCTTTGTTGAAATCACATTTTTAAACGATTCTTATCCAAGACCCATGTAATTCAAACCAGCGTCTAGACATAAAGATCATATGGAGCCTCTATCTAGATGAGTGTTCACTTTATAATGAGCAGGTTAAATCAAAATTTATACCCTAATTCTAGGGAAGTTAAAAATGAAATAAGGATTCATAGATTAGGGAATTCACTATGGAATGCATAAAAGGAAGTACTGTAATCACTAAGGAATGGAAAAGAAAACTGAGAAGAATCCTACTAGGGTAGAACAGGCAATTTGACTCACCTTCAAAGAAAAACTGGAAAACACAGATAATAACATAATCCTATTTGCCTAGCAATAACAAAATTCTTTTTGTTAATAATTGAGAATTCTAATTAAAATTTTACAAGAGCGAAAGAGAAAGCGCACTTGAGTGTTCAATTCATGCACAGGGAAGATGAAAATATTTTATTTCTTTCTCACTTAAAAAGATTGATCATGTCAATAAGGAATCCAGATTTAAAATACTATTGGAAATACGATAACTTAAGTTAATATTTACTAATTTTAATTTAAAGTGAATTATTACTACCTTTGGCACAGGGATATTTTTAAAGTTTAACTAGTCATTTAAATGGAATCCATTAATTTTCATTTTTTAATACTTTAGTTGTTAATTCTACCTCAGTTGTAATTAAATCTAATTTTAACAAATACATGTAGAAAACCATCTTGGTATATATTTCATTCACTAAAAAACATCAACTGTCAAAAATTCTTGACACATCATCTACGACAGATTAATGTCTAAATAAGTTATTACTGCTTGAAAAAAAGAAAACAAAAAAGAATTACTGAGGGGTAAAGTGGGGGCAGAGGAAGAGAAAAAAGACAATGGTGCTTGACAGGAGGAAAATAAAATACCACAAATATTGAACTATCTTTTAAAAAAATCAGCTGAATCTTTTCCTATTAAAAATGTATCTCAAAATTTGAAGTGAATCAGTTTATCTAATTAGCATAGTTTAAAATGATACAAATTATCTCGTTAATTCCCTTAGATAATTTTTAAGAAAAATATTAGTGTTCTCCTGCATGATTGGCAATAACATAGCTTGCTGGCAGATGAAGATTTGTGATATTCTTTTGAAGTATTTGATTTTTAATCAAGTAATGTAAATTAGTCATTAGAACATGAATTCAGACAGAAATATGAAACCTACATATGTAACCATTGTATTTTAGTGCAATTATTTGTCTTTAAAACTGAAATGGTTTTTATAGATACTATCTCATTTGGATTCAAGGCATTTTTGATATAGAGGACAGATATGATGTCCATTTTGTGAAGTAGTAAACTAAAGCTAAAAAAAATCGGTCATTCTGATAACTTACACTGCTACTGAGCTGGCCACTAAAATGTTCTTCTGATGCCAAATCCCTGTAAATGAGATTCTGCATTCTCCAAGGGAATGCCAACAAAAAGAAGAGAGCTCAAGGAAGTGTTAACAAATAGAAAGGGATGGGCCATACAACAAAAATCAATTATTTTACAGATAATTCTGCCAAAATTACAAGAGACTCCTCACTATAAAAGTGGGCTTAAAAAGGCTGGATTTGGTTACAAAAGGTAGGAAGATACTTAGAAATGTGTCAATAGAAACAATATTAGACACGCGGTAATTCATGAAAATTCATGGACAAAACTGCCATATTGGTGTTTTTCCCTCCTCACTGTCACAGAGATATAAAATGTTTTGTTTTGTTGCTTTTTTAAACTAAGTTTTAGTTGTTTTAAAGGAGCTAATACTTTAGGAAATGTAATAAACAATTATAAGTAACTTTAAACTCATACAACATTATATCTCTTAAAGAAAAACTACCTTTTTTTGTGAAATTACATGAAAAAGATATTACTTATGTGACTCTCAGACAAGGCACCTAACCCCTCTGGCTGTTTCCTCATCTATAAAATATGGATAATATTCCCCACTTTTATTTTATAAGACTGTTGCAAAACATCTAATTAGCTCTATAAAACTGAAAATAATCTATAACCACAATCTGTTACCGCCACATACGAAGTGGCTAAGCAAATAAAATCACGCAAGTTTAGGTGAGAGCATAGCTCAGATTTAGAGATAATCACAGAGAAAAAGATAATGCAACTGAGGTGTGTATATTTAGTGACCTGTCCAATGATATGTAATCAATTAGTAGCAGAGGCTAGACACGGTGAGCTGAATATATAATCTTAATACAAACTCCTTAAGTTCATACATGTTTTCAGCAATACTGAAAGAAAAAAAACCAAATTAACTAATAAATTATATAAAATAAAATGTGTATTTCATATTATATTTTTTTTATATTCAAAACAAACAAAAAACAAGAGATCATGACAGGTAATAGAAGGCTTAAATCTAAACCTAAAAATTAGCTTGATGAAGTAAGAATGATATGTATCAGATTATAAAATGAAAACAAAATGAATCTTGCAGCAGCATTTGAATGTTTCCTCATTTCTTATGCAGGGATGAAAAACATAAACCATAATGTGCAGATATTAACATTTTAAACACGTGTCTTGATATAAATTCATATAAATAAAATTGCTCTTTTAACTGTACTAGGACCTACAAACCTAGAACAGGGACTGCTTTATCTTTAATGGAAGTCTATACTGTAATATTCTATTTCCTATACTACTCTATAAACATTTTATGAAGAAAATGAATTTTACTATTTTGGGCTATTTCAAGGATAAATGATTACATTTCAGAAAATTTTAAGACCTATCCCTAAGACACATACATCACAACCACCCCATGGCTCTATAAATTGCTACACTTAAAAACTACTTGTACTTTGTCTGTCTGACCACTCAAATTCAGGCATTTTTAAATTTCCACACGAACACTGCAGCACTCTCACACATCAACTCCATACTTTCCAATTTATGTGTCCTTTAGCCACAATGAAATAGACACAAGGTCAACCCAGACCTTCCTAGTTTAACTGGCCACTGTTAATCATAATAAGTACATTTTAGGCTCTTCATATAGATATACTAGCTAAACTTTATACCTTTATTACAGATAAGATCTTGAACTAAATGTCAAAAGAAACTTTAAAGGACAGTTTAAGAGAAAATATACTGTACAAAGAGCAGAGCCTAGAGTATTAAAGTAGCCATTTGATGTTAATTAATTACTATTTGTGGGGAAATCATCTAAGAAAAATATTACTTATTTATAGCAACATTTTGATGCTGTTGGCAAGCAGTTAATGTGAACTGAATCTGCAAAGTTTTTGTTCCCAGTATCGACACATTCCCCTCTTCTGAGTTCAAAGAAATTAAATTATTAAAGGCTAAAAAACTGGTGATCCTTTATTTTTTTAAAAAATTGTATTTACACACACAAAAATTATTTTAATGTCAAAAGTAACAAACAACACGGGAAACATTTTTCCACCTAAAATAAAATAGTGAGAAGAATGGATGCATGTTTATTTTGACCATGTTATTACAAAATGTAAAAAAAAAAAAAAAAAAAAAAAAAAGCCGTATATTTCAAACTTTAGAACACAACTATTACAAACTATACAAAGAAAACAACTGCAAAACTATGCCAAGATTTGATTTATATCTACTTTAGTAAGTAGGAAGGAATGCTGGCAGCAAATATCAAATTGAAGTGACACTTTAAGTGAGTTAACATTGCTAAATTTTCTATTTCTATACTATCACTTCTTGCAACTAAAAGACAAAAGCAGACAAAATAAGTCCTTAATTCCACACATTTTACTAATTCAGGAAGAAGGTAAAAATTTAACAATAAAGTTATTCGATTATACAAGGAGGTGGGTAATGATCCTAAAAAATGCATAAACTAAAAGTTCATGGGTGCTCCACTGGACTGGCACTCAGTAGCAGATTGTCCCCAGGATAAACTTGGTAAGTACTGAAGAAGGACTTTCTTCGTGAAGGGCCACAACTGTGAAGAACTCTACTCCGGAAGCCATACTTGAGCCCAGACATTATGATGGTCAGGAGATGTTAACACCCACTTTTTGCATTGGCTTTCAAATGTTCTTGATCAAATAATACAGAATCTCAAAAAATGACACCCAGGCGGACCTGGTACTTAATAGCCAAGAACAGAATTTCACCCCACCATATATTTCAGGTTTGTAATAAAATAAGACACTCACAAAATCACCTATTATATAACAAATGCATGCAAACAATAAGGTATGTTTAAATGCAAGAGTATTGATAATTAAGACAAAGTTTTTAAAAAAAGATTTCTAAAATAAATAACTGTCCTTTCTTCAACACCTAGAGAAAATAAACCAAGTGGCAGTAAAAGATATTTGGCTAGTATCACTTATATTTCTTAACCATCTAATGTGTTCAAACAATTGCCTAAGACAAGTGTTTGCAGACAATCCTAGTAAATGCTTCCAAAAATAAGTTTCAACTATCCAACAGTGTCTGAACATTAAAATCAAGAAAAAAGAACATGACATTTTATAATCACCAAGAAAAGTTTAGAGCACAGGAGCAGTGGATCTCAAATGTATCATTTTTTAACTAACTACATTAAAAAATAAAGTTGACAAACCTCTTCTCAAAAGTCTGCTTAAAGTTTAAATCATGTAAAGAATCAAATGGAAGAATCATTCCATTTCTATAACTGCTATAAAGAGGATGGCTCAAAACGCTTAAGTTTTGACAGATCAAATTTACATTAAGATTTCTGGGCCACCCCATACACTAATAAGATACTGCAAATACCATGAAATAAAAGCCAATAGGGAAGGGATTAGAATTTCTTGGTATATGATTTGTTACTCCCAAAACTTAATTTTTTTCCAAAAGTAAAAAGAATAATTTTGAAACACATTAAAAAGTTGTTTTACAAGCAACTATCTAAGCAACTATAAATCTAGTATTTTAAAGTAAATATTTAAATTTAAAATGATAGCAATATTTTTCTAGTAGGATAGGCTCTTATAAATTTGATTACAAATTGAAAATGATCTAAATGGCAAGATGACATAAGAACTGACCAGTTCCCAGGTAGGTTAGAAGTCATTCAGTAGACGGTAAGATCACTTATCATGACAGTACATAATTAAAGTACTGGATACCATTATTTAAGACCCTGATAGCCTTGAGAACAAAATGCTCAAAATCAAATGTTTTCCATACCCAATAGTATAAGACTTGACATAAATCCAATTATGATCTATCAAGAAAAAGTTTGCTCTAATCAAGGAACTGAAGTTTTTCATAGCAAACCCTGAAACTACCTCCCATCTTAACGTCTCCCAATCCTAGACAAAGCCAAACCTTTTTTTTTTTTTGGGTGGGGGGTGTAGGTGGTAGTAAAATTGCTACATTTGCTATGTACACAATTTCAGTGTTGATATTGATATAACAAAGTTAATTACTACAAGTTCAAATAGATTTTCTAGATAAAAATTAAATTTATCTATATAAGCAAAGGAGATTGGCCTTCAAACAGCTTTAGCCAAGAATCAAAACATTTATTTGGAAAATTGAACACAGGACAGATTTTCTTGATATTTCTGGTCTAGTCTAACTTTAAAACCATATACAGTATAACTTTGATTTTACAGAACACATTAATGGATCGTACAAATGTGTACTTCTTCAGATGTTTCACTATCCTTCAACCCCTTAATACATCAGGTATTAACCACATGTCTTGCAAAGTCCAGTGCTACTTGCTAGTTTACAACTAAAAAGCATGGAGTCTTCTTGCTTTTTGAACATCAGCTGGCATTGTTAAGTTAAAGCAACCAAAATATTATTACAGCAAAGTTTGGTAATACTTTAAAGGAGCATACTACTAATAATATTTCAAATTATTCAAAGTGATTTCTTTATTGAGATCAAGTATCTGCACAAGTGTTACAGTACGATCGCATGTTTATATTTAGCTAAAGTCACAAACACATTTGACTTTCACAATGATGAGCATCATCATTTCCACTCTAGACTACAAAGCTTATGTACGACTAAAGAAAAAAAATACAAAAACTTCAGGTTTTACAAAAGAAACTTTGAAAAGACTACATTAACAATAAAACCATTTCTTTCAGAAAACAGGTAAAATTATAAAGGCATACCACTAAATTTTTTTCTCTCTAAATCACAAGGACTGAAAGATTCTTTAGTATCTGCGACGTTTGTTAGGTCCTTCAAAGTTTCCCCCTTGGCTTCCTCTACCAAAGCCACCAGGACCACCACTTACAGGACCTACACCACTCATTGGTGTCTGAGGGGTTTCAGTACCTGTTCTGCTTCCCATAGGTGAACCCATCTGAGATGGTGGTCCTTGGGAAAATCTATCATTATGCTATTATACCACATAATAAACATTACGTCCATTCAGAATACAATAAATATTAAGGTATGAGAAAATAATCAAAATTCCAAGTGGTGGTGTCATGAAGTTCAGCAGAAAGTCCAGCAGAATCAGGATCACACATAGAAGGAAGAAAGGAGCATTTTAATTAGTCTCTATGCAAAAGGCATCTGAAGAATTACACATTGCTAATGCTTTGCCCCAATTTCATTAAACAGAAGAAAATTGATTTTTATGATGTGTGGTATATACTAACTTCATATTTAAAATTATTTCCTTCAAAAAGGGCTTATAAGGCATTCTCTTGATCTAAGAGAAATTTGTATTTTTGAAAATCAACAGAGCTAAAAGGAAGTTAAATATTTTCTAATGGTCAAAAATACTTTATTATATATTCTATTTAAGTAAAAATTATTTCAAACACCCTATGTAACATAATATATAGTAAAATCAAAAGCATATGGCATTTCTCAAAGATTACTGAAAAATTTATCGTACAAAAAAAACCTAGTAGTAATATCTACACTAAAATCTGTATCACATGCTACTATATTTCTATGTAAAAATAAACAAACAAAAACCTCAGCATACAAAGACATTAAAAATATTAATGCTGAAAATTATAGTCTTGAATACTACCTTGGCCTGGATGGAAAAAAAAAAAGATTTAAGACCAAGCCAATGTAAGATTGAGGATTAAAAGTGTCCACAAATGAAAAAAAAATAAACAAATTTTAAAACAGCTCATAGGCTACTGAATACAATGCTTGGTTCCTATAGTTCTAGGCATATTAAAAGTTCACTTAACATACCAATTATGTTTCATTATACAGAGGCATCATAGTACAATGGAAAGACTGGACTAGGAGCCAGGAACAACTGGGTTCAAACCCTGTCTCAGATACTTAAAAATTATCTGAGCCAGCCAGATGGTACAGTGGATAGAGTGATAGATCTAGAAATCAGAAAGACCTGAGCTCAAATTCAGCCAGAGACACTTACTAGCTGGGTGACCCTCGGCAAATATTTAACCTTTATTTACTTCAGTTTCTTCAACTATAAAATGTTGAATTAACAACAGCACCTACCTCAAAGAGTTGTTGTGAGGAAAGAATAAGTAAGTATCTGTAAAGTGCTTTAGCAAAGTGCTTCACACTCAAGTATATGCTTAGAAAAAAAATTATGCGACCTTAGGTAAGTCCTTAACCTCTCTCAGCCTCTGTTTGCTCAACTGTAAAACAGGAGTAATAAGAGCAGCTCTACTTCAAACAAGATGATGCCTGCAACATGCTTTGAAAACTTTAAAGCACCATTAAAATGCTAGCTATTATTACTGTAATCCATCACAACTTAAATGCATAAATTACAAAAAGAATCATAAAGTATCATAATATGCATTGCATCTGCATAAGGATATACAGAGCACTGTTAATACTACGAAAATGATGCTTTTGAATGGTTCCTATTTTGATAAAGGATAATCTTTATTTTGTGTTGAGAAAAACTGTACCATTTCAGAAAGTCTACGAGCACACCCTAACCCTAACCACTCCTGTTCATGCAAATTTCACTTATCAAATACATGTTTTATATCTGTAAGACTGAGCTAGAATAAACTAAAACCATCAACTTAATTAACTAATTTTTAAAAAAATATATGCACATTCAGGTTACTATTCTGAACATGTAATAAAAATGGCAACAAATGAAATAAAAATTTAAAATTTTTAGCCCACCTAAAGATATCTTCACACTCTAATGCTTGAAAACATTAAAATCATAATTCTTTAAATTTTACTCAAATATAAGAGTAAGAAATGCAACAACAGTAAGATACAAACATGTCCAAGTAAAAAACAAATATATAGTTAATTCATGTTCAAATTTGAGTATCAAAAAGTTTCAAATTATTCTGAATATTTTCATTAAATTGAGTCTTTACAAGACTTAATTCAAACATATTAGACTTTTTTGGTCTCACAACAAAAGGAAAGGCTATTTGTTGATAAATTAATAAAAATAAAGTCAAGTAAAACTCTCAAAATAGTTTTCCATTATTGTTTGATATAATGGAAAATGTTTTAAATATGAGTAAAAGGCACCATTATATATGCACAGTGAAATGTAAAGGGAGTAAGTTGCTACACAAGACTTCTAATATGCAGATGCACAATACTATAGCACAGTAGTCAGTCTCATTTAAAGATCACCTATTTGAATTGCTACTTTCTAAACAATATTGAAGTATTTTAGCATTCTACAATTATTTTGCCAAATTTGGGTGTCCGTCCCCTCCCCAAGATGCCAAATTATGTCAAGTGTGAAGTTATCTTTGGTGCAGAAGTGTATCATGATATAGTTGAATAGAGTTAAAATAAGGTTTATGATACATTACCACTGCTCCATTATCTGGCATCATTGGAGTTCCCATATTTGCAGCTCCTTCTGGTCCCAAGGCAGGACCAGGACCCAGAGGTGGGCCAGGTATAGTTCCTCTGTTGTTCATATTCATACCCATCATTGGAGGAGGACCTTGGTTACCAGCAGGTGCTGGGCTAAACGCATCTATGCAAAACAATCTATACTTAGAGCTGTCCTATCTTAGAGTTTACATGCATTTAAAATAAAGTATTCAAGAGATCTACAAATTAATTTTTTTTATTAGTCAAAACCGTTTTTCTTCGGCTTTGAAATTTAACTATTATTTGAAATGGATTTTTTCCCCTCAATTATTGCCTCCAATGTAAAGAAAGCAAATCAAGCATCAAATTCATTGAAAACTAAAACGCAGTGCAACAAGAATAAACTTCCTCATTTAAAAGACAGTAAACAGCCAATAGTATTACATGAGTTTCCGAATTTAATAAATTTCCTACAACTAGCACCAATATAATTGTCTAATAGTAGTTAAGGAAGTTTAAAGTAATAGCAAAATACTATCAAGTATCTACTTTATACAGCATATACTATAAAGGAAATATATATTTAAAGACATAACAATGGAGGCAAATTACTGGGAAAAAATTCCCGTTACCTTTCTAAGATATCTAACAGACAAGACAAATTTCTGACTTAGAAAGTACCAAAAATAATGCAGTTTTTATGTAATTACATAATATTATTAGGAAACAATCTTTAAGCACAGCAACACCAGAGTTCAAAACCAACAAGTGATATTTGTGAATGATATGGGGGAAAAAATGCTATGTCCTACATAAAGCCTTTTAAAAATTTTGACAGAATTTCAGGCGAGTTTCTAAATTGATTTAAATAAGCTACAAACAATACAAATGAAATATGGATATAACCAACTCATCAAAGAACCCATTTTTGTAAACTCTCTTCTTTTCATGGAATCCAAAATAGTACAAATTAATAGAAATGTGTTAAAAGCTGAGGCTTGAAATTTTTCTATTACATAGTTATTGTCATAATAGGCTTGTCATAAAACTTAATCTCTAAGTGGGGTATAATAAATACCCCACAACTACAAGTACAAGGACTACAGTAGAGATATAACTGTTAATTACCCTTTCCTTTTAAATACTGACAATATAGGCAGTTCCCAACTTCAAGGTCAATCAAATGATACTGACATACACTTTTCCTTTATGAATAGAGCAGTAGAGGTTTTTAGGCAAGCCCTCTAAAACAACTTATTTCAGTCCCCATGTCTAATTGACATAAATTACAATATTAATATTAATTGTGGGCACTATTTTTAGTATGAATTTTTCTCATTCCTAGACCTATTAAAACATTCCATGTTTCAAAATTACTTACCGTCGCCTTTTCCCCAGAGAGTTATAGTAATAGCAATCTGAACTAATTTACAAATTTATGATCTGAAGGACTGCAATCACTGTCCTATTAACCCAACTAGAGGTATTTTCATTTTAAAAAAAATAATGGTTAACCTAAATGAAGTAAGAGATATTTCAGGCAATGTAAAGCAAATGAAAAAAATAAAAACTCAGAAAACATGATTTAAACCTGCCACAGGATCAGATCAACTCCACCTAAATTATTACTAGTTTCCTCAACTTTTTCACTTAACTCCACTTGTGGGCACAAAGATTCTTTAAAACATCCAATTATTTTCATTCCAGGTCAAATGGCTCTAGCAGTAAGGTCTTCTAAAGCATTACAAAGGATGAGGCCATACATTCTGGTTAGGTTATTCTAACTTACAAGTGAGTTAGGAACTGCCTATATTTTAACTTTAAACAGAATACTGCTGAAAAATTTAAATCAGATTCTCCCTTCTGATAGCAAAGATTAGTCACCTATGGTAGTATTTAAGAAATGGAAGAACTGATAAAGAATCTTATCTCCATCTCTACAGTATTTTATCCTGTGGTACTAAAAGCAAGATATTTTTACCAAAGGAAAAAAAGAAGCCTCTTTTATAAGAGTGAGTCCAATATTTTATAATACCTAGTCAATGAATCAAATGCAATTTGATTCAAAGTTCCAACTGAAGTACTAGAATGTTACTATATTAAAGAGGAAAGATTGATTAAAGAAGTCAGGAGTCACGGCTCTACCAGATCTCTACCAGATACAACCAGTCAGAAAGAAAGGTTCCTTAACAAGGAACTGATATGAAACATAACTAACAATTCTAAACTGGCCATCTAAATTGAATTCTAGAAACTCCTAAGTCAAATTTACTAGATATTTTCCTACTCTCCATTCATTAATCCTGTAAGCCTAGTCAGTGCTAATGGACTATAATATATGAACACTTCAAGAGAGAGACTGTCCTAGGCTTAAAAAAAAGAATAACTAGAAGTCCTAAGAGAGGTATTTACTTACAAAGATAGAAAATCTAAATTTAATACACAAGAATAAAGGTTTTCTGGAAAAGATTTTAGAATTTTTGTCCTCTTGCTTATCTAAATATTTAAAGCAAACAAAATCTTCACTATCTCAGGGGCCTCTGCATTTTTCAACGTTATTTACTGTTAAAATCATGACTTTATAATGCAGTCATTTTAAGGTACTGTAATCCATAATGATCTCTCAATGAATTTTGAAATCACCCTCCATTCAAAAATTAATCTTACTGTATTATTTAACTGTAAAACACAATTTTTTGTTATTGTATATTCTTCTTTCTCTAAAGCTCTTGGAAAAACCCAAGGGAAGGGTTCAATAATAGGTTTTCAATTAACTCTAGATGACAATTTTTAATAAGCAACTACAATGGTGTTATGATACAAGGGTACTTATGCTCAAAAAGAAGCAACACGGTAATTCTTAAATTACTATGAATTTAATTCAATTTGAAATTGAATGAATTTACAGATTCTCAGAAAGATCACAGTAGGACCCGCTGGTGCCAATAGAGAACATCAAATAAACAGGAGGCTGAATGAAAAGACGACTATCTGAAACACATACTTATTAAACATGGAAAGCTTAGCTAATGTTATCAAAAAATATTTATGTAGGCTTCTCATTTATAATTAATTTTTACTTTTTAGCAAAGTTATATACTCAACTTAAGTGTTTCCAGAAGGTTAGAGAAACTAAACTTTATAAAAATGAAAGCGTGTAAGTATTACTGAAACCCCTCAACCCCTCAAAAAATGGCCCACTGCTTTTAAATTTAAACAAAATGCATGGTTTCTTCTGGACATATTACCTTAAAACATTTATTTGCCATGAGTGTTTAAAAAACACACCTGATTTCACTATCAACACAAAAGTACTAATTCCATGAAATTATTAAAAATAGTCTGTCATTGAAAAGTAAACACCATAAATAACATATACAGTCCCAAAGAATTTTAAGTAAGTTACAGAAGCCTTTTGCTTCAAATCCCTACCTCCCATGTTTATTGCTCCACGGGGACCCAAATCACCCATTCTCATTTCCTGTTCTCTCTGTAAGTAAACATAGTTGTCACAGTCAACCTATCGTTCTTATGATTTTATATTTCCCATCTAAAATAAAACAAAAGATTAAATTGGGATAGCATTTTCCAAGACAAAAGTACAAAAAATATTTGCAGTCAATTACTATTAGAATCACTAAGTGAACCTAAAAAAAAAATTCCAAGATTTTAGTACACATTATTATAAACGCCAATATACTGTTCACACTACAGGAATAATTTCATAAAAATGTCAACATCCTCGATTATTTTTCCTACTGCTACAATGATCATTGCTTCTAACCACTCCAAAACTTATTTCCTTCTATCTTATACAATGCAAAACCAGCTATTATTTAGTAGTAATTTCCATTCCAAATCACAGAAATGAAACTGGAAATCTCGGGTTCCATACACAAATTGAAAAAATTGACATACAATAAAAATATCTTCTAAACACTAATTTGAAAACAAAATCCCTTAAAAATTTTAAATGAAATAGGATTTATCCCTTAGCTTTACTCCAACTATCTTTTTCAGCTAAGGAGAATGATAATGTTTTTTCCCTCTAGTAAGAAATCAAATGAATAATATTTTAAAGATAAATTAAGGTTTTCTCCTCCACTCAATCTAATGTTTTTATTTGCAGCACTAAAATAATGTAGCCAACCACAATAACGTGGGAATCTGTGGGTACTCAGCTATTGCAGAGCAAGTTATAGAAACAAGTGATTAATTTTAAAAGGTACAAGAGAGGTACCAGACAGAAAACCCTTCAAAAGAACACTAGATGAAGGAAGGAAGGAGCCAGCACACTTCCTGGATGTGCTTCAGCTTTTCTGGATCAGCCTAGATACATGGTAGGAATAAATCTTGCAGAGCAACCTTTCCTTCCTAAATATGCAGTGAACTGTCTAACAACACCATCCATGTATTGGGCTAAACTTTTAGTGAGCTGCAAAATGCAGGAAACATTTGCATTTCAAACAAGTGACACTAAATTTCAGTCATTTATCTATTTACAGAACAATTATCAAAGCCTTTTCATATTAGGCCATCAGATGGACATAATTTTTTAGCACCTGTAGCTATACAGGGGCCAAAATACTTGAAAACCAGCCTCCATAAAGCAATCCCGTTCAAAATTCCGTTTCATATGAGAAATGCCTTAAAACAACAGTCATGCATGGATGCTTACACATTTCCAATGATGTACTTATATAGTTACTGTATTTAAGATGCTCTAATTTCCAGACGTTTTCTTCCCATGAAAATACAAAGGTAATATGTATCAAACAAATACTCAATAGGGCCTAGCAAAGACTCCAACCAGGATCACAGTCTATTGGTGGAAGAGCATGGTTAATACGTCACTTATTTAGTGTCATGTTTTTATAGCCACCATTTTTCAACAGTGCATAATAAAGCAATGAGCTTTTTAAGAAATATAACTTTCTTGAAGTATTTCCTTTCTAATTATTTCCTTGGGTACAATGAACAAAATTTAACATTTAAAGACATAGTTAGTCATCATTAGTTGTTCAATACTGTAAGTTACAATGTGTGACTAAAAATGAGACATTTTGCATTCTGATTTAAAAATTATTAAAAAGATTAAAAATTATCTGTCTTATAATCAGTGTCCTACTTATATCATGTCTACATTAGCTACCCCTGTCACCCAGAAGAGAAATAAACTGGAGAATAAATGAATCAACTCCTTTGAACTACAAAAAAAAGTATATGGGCCTTATGAATATGAACTTCTTAAGAATAAAAAGCTTTTTCGCTTGCAGTTTCACAACAGCACAAACATTTAGATATAGGGGTAGAAGTATATTTTTCATTAATTCATTTATTATTACTCTATTTTAAAATTATATTAAATTTTTTGAAAAATATATTTCATATATGTATTTCCTAGGACCTAATACTGTCTTTGGTCATTCTTAACCCTATTATCAATAAGACTCCTAATGACGGGTATTTAATTTTGTAAAAAATCTTGTTACCACCTTCAAGATGCTTTAAGATGCTTCACATTAGGAAAAACTCATTTTCTCTTTAGACTTTTTAAACTTAAAAATTAACATCTTTACTTTCTATCTATATAGGAAAGATATAGAAATGTGTTATATTCAAGTTTTCCAGATAATACATACTTTTCTTATGGTAAAGGAACCAGGAGTGACTGCAATAATCTCAAAGTAGATTTATCATGTAGGTCTTTAAACTGGTTTGTTTACAAAAGCATTCCCTTAAGAAATTCAAATTTTGTTTCCAATGAAAATACAAATGGTTAACTGAGTCATTAAGCCCCATTTCATCTAAAGATGTCCAAAACTAAGTCTTCAAAGTAAATAAGCCTAATTCCTGGCAAAAATTTACTGAGTAGCAAAAGTTTGAAAGGCAGCTATTTTACAGACAATCACCCTAAGCAAAGTCAATAGTATATAATAATTATAATTCTAACTCATTTTATACTTGTTTAATATACACAAAACCAAGAAAAAGTCAATACTCCTTCTGCTAACATCATTTAATTAGTCCTCTTCAAGGCTAATGGCCACTTCTCTAAGTGGAATGCTGCAGGATACTTTTTGGTAACCTGGAAAGGGGACAGAGTACATGTATTGAGTTGAAGTGCTTTTCATCCAGGATGAATACCTATCTAGCTATAAAAGAGGAAATTTCATCAAGCAGGAGTTCAAAATGTTTTTCATTACACACAGGAATTTAAAGTCTAAACTCTTCCTAAAATGCATTATACAAAAGCTAAGAAACAATTCTACTTTTAGTAGTGGACCTGTACACACAATATATAAATTCTCAGATGCCTTTATCACCATTTTTTTCTTTAGTACTTACGCTTTTCAAAGTTCGTTAAAGAATGAGGTAATCTACAACACTTTGACAAACTGTTAAATGTTTTTATCATTGTTTCCAATTCTCAACAGTGAGAATTAGATCAAAAAGACTGCCCTTTTACAATTAAGAAAGATGTAATTAAAGTAAAATGCTTCCAAGGGGCACAAAAAATCCACGCTGAAAGAGCGAGCTGAGAAGAAAATTCAAGATTACAGGTTATTTACCAGAAAACAATAGCTGAAAATAACTGGGCAGGGGGAGGGGGAGAAACCTCAAAAATAATTTTAAAGGCCAGTTAACACTGCTACATTGTTGGAATTTATAATAAAGCGGCTGCAAATGGCATGAATGTATCAGAAATTTCAGAATCACTAAAGATCTTTTTTCACCTTAACTCAAATTAATGAAGACAGAAAGTATTCCCTTCAGACTGTTCTCCAATGTCAGTGGCAAAATAAAGTCAAAACTTCAATGAAATGATGGGCAAATTGTATGAATTCCTAGGTAATAAGAGACATCTGATGACAGAAGAAAAATATCAGAGCTTGATTCCAGGAAAACTCAAGCTGTCCAATTTTTATGCTAGTGACTTAAAAAAACCTTTATTAATAAATGTATCAATATTTCAGAATACATTTGTCTGCAATTACTAGTCTTCACTTATGTAAAATATATGGTAAGTTTAAGGTACTTAATCTCTTTTCTTCTCTAAGGAACTAAAATTTAAGAGGAGGAAAACAAGATCAAGACTACATTAGGAATTTAAGGAATAGAAACGGTAATCTTTAATACTAAACAAGATCCTGCAGACCATATACCAGACTATAAAGAATATACTCTCCCACCCACTTAAAAAAACAATCAAAATGTGCATCAATAAAAAGCAAAGTTACTACTCTGTAAAATACTATATATCTATGTGAAGGAAAAACTATTATTATTCTACGTTACAAAAACACGTGGATCATCAATACAACTCACCTTTCTCATTAAAAGTTATCAGAAAGGACAGAAAATTGAGAAATAATGAATAGTAAACTGTGGGCAATGCTTTATACGCTAAAAATATCTATTTGATATTTTTATACACATGTATTTCTAGCCAAATCAAAATTGTACATAGAAAATTCTTTACTTATCAAAATATTATAAGGCCAAACTTTCTAAAAAAACAAAACTTTCCACCAACTTTGACATTACACGTCACCCCATTCAAAAAAAATAAATTAAAAAGACTATATGTTAAAGTCTTATTTCCATACTAATATAAGCAATTCTATCTAATAAGAAAGAACCACTAGAAAATTACCCCATACAATATGCATGAACGCTATAAAATAATACTCTAGACAAACAAAGCCCATGATTTGATTTGAAAATAATCATATTTAAGTAGCATTTTAAAATCCATACCTGTCAAAACGGAAGAGTAGAGATGGACAATTCTGCCAAGCAGAACTGCATCTTGTCCCACCCCCACCCCCTACAAAAATAATTACTTACCCATCTACAATTTTTGACACTTGCTTCCTTTGTTACACCCTGAAGGAGAAATAGAGCCGCCCAACAGAAAACAGAAGAGGACTAAGGAGCTCAAAGTCAGCTATTCTGCTTGATTTTATAGTATAAGAATCTAGTGTATTAATAAATAGGGAAATTAAGGTTTTCAGTCAGCGGTAAACCAAAAAGAGAAGGCTTAAGCATAATTAAGTTTGTATGCTATTTGGACTGAAAATATACTTTTTCTTTCAGGAAAATACTCTCACATATTTATAATTCTGACAGCTGAATTTCTTCATTAATTGATTTATCAAAATCATTACAAAGAATACAAAATTAAGGCTATTTTGCAGTGGTTTTTCTTCTAATCTTTTGATTATGTCAACTGAGTCTAGTAAATAAATCATCCACTTCGTGACATAGCTAAATTAATACTACTATCAAAATGATTCTTTAAAACAGATAGCATATATCTTCTAAATATGATTATATATCAATATGCATTCTGAAGGCAATGCTTATTAAAGTACCAAAATAAGCTTAGAGTAGGAAAAAAAACTTGTTTTAATAAAATTATGAATTAGAATCAACCTTGATATAAATTTATATCATTAAGGAAAATAAGGACTTGGAGCAATTTAAAAAATGAATTCTTAATGTTTAAAATAATTCTGGTGAATAATATTAATGGCTTGTTTCAAAGATAAAGATACCATTGTGTTCCATATGCCACTGATGCAGAAGTGGTGACTGCATTTTATCATAAATGTCTGGCAAAGATTAAGTTTCAAGTCTACAGTAATGTAAATGAATAAGATTATTTTGCTCTAGTTAATTAGGATGTAGGTTGTAAATAAAAGGTGTGATGGTAGCTTATTCTGGACCACTTTCAAAAGAAATGAGAGTAACACTGTTATAAAAAAATATACAATTTAATGTACCTGAAATTTAATGATAAATGTTTTATTTTAATAAGTAACAATATGAAATAAAGCAAATAAATGGTGATTTTTAGCAAAATTACAATTCCATTAGTTTCAATGACTTAAGAAAAAAACAACCCAGCATTTTTTTTTTTTAATTCATATGAAAGGGGCAGCTAGGTTGCACAGTGAATACAGCACTGGCCCTGGAGTCAGGAGGACCTGAGTTCCAATCCAGCCTCAGACACTTAACACTCACTAGCCATGTGACCTTGGGCAAGTCACTTACCCCCAATTCCCCTGCCTCCCCCCTACCACCAAAATCAGATGAAACAAAATCCACACCCTAATTATAAAACTTATTTTCTCACAAAGGGATTTTCCATACAAGTAAGCTAATAATAGGGAAGGAGAGAGAAAGGAGTAGACATAGTAGTAAAAACAACAATTTTTTAAAAAAATGAATCTTGTCCACATACCTTAGGAAATAACAAAAGCTATAAGTGGAAAAAAAAGCCATTTTTACCCACTTACTATTTTAAAACAATATTCATTTAGCTCTTCCTAGACATATTTGATCACTGTTACCCTCCCCAAATTTACTAGCCATCTCTCCACTATGATTAGACTATTCTCTACTCTTTTCAAGTCAGGAATAGCTAGAAAGCTTTCAAATTACCTTTGCTTGTATAAGAAATGACACTTGACAGGATAACTCCATTTCCAATTTAGTTTATAGGAAAACCTTTCAACCTATGTAAATTAGGTTTTATAGATACATACATATGTGTGTGTGTAGATATTTCAGGGAAGGAGGAGGTATGTCTAGATCTGAGATTTCATTGGCACAGGGAAACTCCTTGCACCAAAGCAGATTGTCACTAGTCTTAAAACTTAATAGTTTTAAGAGAGCAATTTGGAGCTTAAATGACTTACCCAGGTTCACACAGCCAGTATGAGGCAAAAGGCATGACTTGAAATGCAAGTAGTTTTGATTCCTAAACTGGCTCAATACATAACACTGCCTCTGAATTTGATAAATTACAATGCCCCCAAAAGCATAAAAATATAAAATATAAACTAGCCAAAGTAAATTAATAAATATTACTGCTGCTGCAATAGAGGTGTTTTTCCTCTAAAAGAAAAATCATTATATGTAACTTTATAAACTAAAGTAAATCTTATTGTTATGTTTTACAAGCACAGGAGCATTACAAAATAACATCCACTAACTATATCTGACTGTAGTGAATTGTTTAAACAAGAATTTACGAAACTGATGAATGCTTATTCATAATCATGAGATATTTATGAAATCAATAGCTGTTCAGTAAAATTAAAAAGGCTACCACTACTCCCCCCAGCTAAGATTTGACATTATTCACAATTTACAACATAATAATACAATACCATCAACAATGGATATCCACTATCTACAATCATCCAACACAGCTTCTTATTCCTCTTAAATCTCATTATTGACTCATTAGGAATGACACTATACATCTTCAAGTTTTAAAAACTGTAGGTAATGTTGAAAATGGAAGAAAAGATGTTATATTTGAAACAGCCTTAGAAGGAAAAAAAAGTATTCATTATTTTAAAAGCAACAACATTTCCACAAAAAGCTAAGCAACTTCAAATCATAAAGCAACATTTACCATAAATCAAGTTAAGTGAAATATTAAAGAAATGAAACCTTACTATACTGTATTTGCATGTAAATATCTACATTTTACACAGATGACCAAGTAATTTTTTAGTTTTCTTTTAAAAAAGCCCAGTTTCAAAAAGGAGGTAGCAGGTCAGGTGTTCCCTTCAACTAATTAACTTTCAGAGTTATTATTTAAGCACTAAAAATATGTTTCCAACTCTTTGAAATAAACTGAGTCTACACAATGTTCTGAGTTGTCTTCAGTGGTGGTAAGCAAATCACCCAAATCACAGCCAAAATCCATTCAGAGGCATACATTCTTAAGTAGGTATTAAATATAAATCATGATATTATTAAAATAAATAAAAAATTAAAGTAATTACTGGGTTTTTTTGTGTAGACTGTACAGGGGCTCTGAAGGCAATCTGAATGAGGAATTACCAAAATGTTTTGAGCAACAACTCTCTATGTTCAAACAACAGAAAATATATTTCACATACATGGGAACTGTTAGGTCTTTTCTGGTTCTTCATCCACATCATGCCCATTAATCCTGGATTTCCCAAAGGATATGTTGTGGATCCTCTTTTCTTTAGTGACTCTATTTTATCTAACTATGCAGATGATTCATAGGTAAGATTAACATCCAGCCCTAGTCCCTCTCCTGAATTATAGTTATGCATCATCAACTTCTTTTTCAACATTTTGACCTGACTGTCCTATAGTAATACCAAATTGGCCTTTTCAAAACAGAATTCATTATCTTTCCCCCAAAATCAGCCTTACTGCAAAGACACCTAATTTTTGTCAAGGACAGCAACCACCTTTCCTCCAAGTCATCAAGATATGCAAACTTTTATGTCATCACTACACAGCCACTAAAGTTAAGGCCCTTATCACCCCTCACCCCGAGTTACAACAATCATCTTTTTAACTGACCTCCTCTTCCGACCAAATCCATCTTTCACTGGCTTTTCAATGAGATTTCCCTTAAGTGTATATCTCACAGATTGATTTTTAACTAGGCAAAAGAGACCATTTTCTGCCTCATTTCTAAGCTAGGCTTAATCATTAATTGGGCATTGCTTCAGTCAAACTGAGACCTGTTAAAGACCTTAGCTTCAAAAGGTCAAGGTCTCCCACTGCGCCAACACCCTGATCTATATCTCCATACCACACCCAGATGGCTCCAGAGGAGAAGGTGAGGGTGGTAACTTTGCACATCCCTCCCTCATCTAAATGCAATTCACTTGCATGTCATGGCAGCACCTCCTTAATACCATGGTCCTCTTCAAGAACCAAGAACAATGACCAGTGGGGAACAAACTTTCACTGGGTAGGATGGCTTTTCTTTGTTCTCTCTCCATTAAGGGCATCATACACCTTACTTGTGAGGGCTTTGCCCAAATGGAATGTGAATTTCAATCTCTCAAATGGTTTTTTTTGCCTGTTCTCTTCAAGATCAGCCTTAACCCCAAATCACTCTGGCTCTCCTTGACTGGCCAACAATAAGTCCCAGATCAAGTCCTACTTGGTCACTGTGTCATCATATGGGCCCTGATTAGCTCAGAAAGAATGTAAATAACAGTTGTTTCTGTTTTGTCCAGCAACCCTGAGGATCTTCCCCTCATTTCTTATTAAGCCTTAATCACTGAATAGGTGCTGCCTCAGGTTAACTGAGACCTGCTAAAGACCAAAGCTTAAAAAGGTCAAGGACTCCCACTGCATCCAAGGTAATTTCCATTGGTCCTGATCTACATCTGGCCACCGGGCCCAGAAGGGAGGAGAAAGTGAGATTGGTTACTTTGCACAGCTCTCCCTCACTTAAACCCAATTCACTTGCATGTCATGGCATTACCTCCTTGATGTCATGGTCCTCTTTGAGAAGAAAAGACAAACAGCAGCAGCAGATCTCACCATGCACTGTCTGATACATGTAATGTATCCCTATGACCTCTAGGATCAAATATCAATTCTTCCTCATTTCAAGAGGTTTCTAACCTACCCCTATCACCACTTTTTCCAGTATTTTATACTTTACTCCCTTCCGTACACTCTACATTCCAAGTATCCTGGGTGACTTGCTGTTTTTCCTCACTTTCTTCAAGACCCAATTAAAATCTCATTCTGTCAGAAGCCTATCCCAGTTCCCCAAATTGCTAGTACTTTTCAGAGTTCTTTCCATTTTTTTGTATTATTTACATGTTGCCTAACCCCCATCCATCCAATCTGAATGTGAGTTCCTTAAGAACTGAAATTGTTTTTGCCTTTTTTGTATTCCCAGTGTTTAGAACAGAACCTTGTACTTTACTAAATGCTTGTTTACTAACTAGGAAATGAAATTTTCAAGTAGCTAACCTACAGAACTTGTTCCAAACTGCAGCAAAAGTAAGGTGAAAGTCCAGTATGGAACATTATGATTACCAGAAACTAAAATTGTATATTAACAAAGGAAAAAAATTGTCCAAAAAAAACAAACAAAAACACACACACACACACACACACACACACACACACACACACCTTTATGCATTCCAGATAATGGCCCTTATTAACATGTATTTTGACTGATTTGAAGTTTTAAGGTCTTCACACATTCAAGTCTCACAAGTCTTTATTCTTCATTAAAATGTAATTAACATCAGTATACCAAAATGGGGTTTCCAGGACACATTTATATAAGTTACTATAGAGTTATTTCCCAGAAAAAGTCAATAGCCAGTCATTTTTAGTGATAAATAAAAGTAATTAAATACAAGTTTGGGGAGCATTTGCTTTTCTTCAGTTTCAGTGGACATTAATCTGACATTAAAATTAATTTAAATTGAGAAAAATAAATGAAAATATATGAAGGAAGACAAGACACCATAAAAAGTTTTATCATTTTGATTTTCGGTTTAAGAGATAGGTAACATAAGCAACATAAGCCTTACCTTAAAGCAGGGAACTCACACAAAACAGACTCAAAAAATGTAGGTACCAGAAAATAAGTAAAGATAAAAGCTGTATCATTCATGTCTGTAATAAGAGCTTTCATTTGAGATATTCTGAAAATTAATTATAAAATCAGAATATGGAAAATTTTCTTTGAAAATTTACTATTTTGGGAAAAACTGCACTACAGAGCCAAAAGTAGTCCCAGGTTACCCTTCTTCAACGACATACATATCACTTAACTGTTCAGCTCCATCTATGCTAGCTATTATTGAATAAACTTCACAAAATCTAAATCAAATTCTTCTACTAAAGTTCCAACTCTTTCCTGGCTATATTACTGATACTGCACTCTCAGATAAATTGTATTATTATATACAATTAAGTCCCTTTCAAGACAATGATACTGAACGTCTTTCTTAAAAATATATTCACATATCACAGAAATATTAGATTCATTCAACAGCTATGATCAGGACTTAAAGTGGGGCAAAAAATAACAAATGTGCAAAAACTTTTCTCAGTTGAGTCTAACCAAGTTCTTGTGAGTCAAGAGTTTAAAATCAGGAGAAAAGATGGAAGGGAGATCACTGGAAGAAAAGAGAAATAAAAATGAACCAGAATATAATACAGTTCTAAAATCCTGTTAAGAGTCCATACAGGAGACGTCTGTTCACAGAACTCAACTGCTTAGCGAACTAATGAAATGCCCGGGCAGGACTAGACTCAAGGCTCTCTGAGGACTCTGAGGACACTATTTAACTAAAACCATATTGCATAGCCATTCCACAAGCACGCACACATTAAGTCAGATCCGGAGGACCTCATTCTAAAACACAAATTCATTTCCACAGTAACTGATTATCAAGGTCTATCTACACTGTTCAAATAGTTCTGGTAGCCTTCTTTTATGCTTTACTGTTAAATTCCTCACTGTAAATAAACTGCATCAAGTCCAAATTCCTCTGCCTACATTTCAAATCCTTTGATGATTCATCCCCCTACAAAATAGCCATTTGTACTACTTTCCAAGGCAAAACACATATTCCAATAAAGCTAGACTCTTCAGTTTCTTCAAACTATATTTTTCCCTCTGTGCCATTGGAAAGACCACTGCTCTACTGCTATTCTTTCTTCCTCCCTGGGCTTCTGTAAAATATTCTCCATTCAATATTTAAGTTACTATCTTCATCACAAAACTTCTCCAACTACTATAACTCCCAGGATTTTAATTAGTACCTCAACTTAACAAACATGCAAATGTTTATTAGTAATTCTATTTTATCAGGCTTCCCACTTAAGAGTTTTGAAATTCTAGACACCTTTTACTATAGCAGGTATTTCAATTACTTTTTGGCACATTTAAATGGACAACAAGGTCTTCTAAGTTATCTTAATTACTTGATAATAGAAAGTAGAAGTATAAAGCACTAATATAATCATACCATTTTGAATTTGATGAAAAAAGTATTATCTGTGCTCCGGGTTCTATACTCAAATTAAGTTGTAAATCAGGCACCTGCCTTGTTTCCAAGTAAAACGTCACAGATGTATTATTTATTCTTTATTCCTGCTGGTGGTACCTCAAATACAGTTCCAAGTGGTCTTCAATCCATTCTGTCATTCATAATTGTCACCAAAAGCTCCAGAAATATCATATTCACAGATTTTCAGCATCTGTTATACATGACTTCAAGGTCTGCAAGGAGTTTTACATACTTTCTCAAACTCTTTAAGAAACAGGGATTATTTCACTCTTTGCAAATGCACACCAAATACCTAACAAATCCTGGCACATAGAAAATGTTTAGCTTACTGAAAAATCTATTCTAAGAACCAACCTGTGAGCTAAGTACTTGGCTGGCAGTATAATCTCATTTTGCAGATCCACAATTGAGGAACAAGAAGTTATGTGATTATTTGATTTGTCCATGGTCATAAAGAAATTACGAGCCAGGAGACAAAAATCACTCCTGCCCAAGTCCAACTACGGCACTTTGCACTACCATGCTGGCTTTCTGATCCTGTATAAAGTCTGTAAGAGATAATCTTCAATATAAACCATAACATAACATAACATAACATAACATAACATAACATAACATAACATAAAATAAAATAAACCCCAACTCAAAAGATGCAATGAATTTCATTTAAATTACTGAAGGAATAGCCATTAGGATGATTTTTGTACTATGAATATTGCAAAGTGGAAGGCTAGGAGAGAATTCTGACCAAACGTGATATAAGGTTAGAAGCAGAATAAGAAAGGTAGAAGAGTATAATGATTATTCATGAGAGTTTTTCTTCCTGGGATTAAAAGTACAAAATATAAATAACTGCATACCCTTTGACCCAGTAATACCACTTCTGGGGTTGTATCCCAAACAGATCATAGAAGTGGGAGGAAGACCCATGTGTACAAGAATATTTATTGCAGCTCTCTTTGTGGTGGCAAAAAACTGGAAATTAAGGGGATGCCCATCAATTGGGGAATGGCTAAACAAGTTGTGGTATATGAATGTAATGGAATACTATTGTGCTATAAGAAATGGGGAGACGGTCTTCATATTCACCTGGAGAGGCTTATACAATCACAGATACATCATATGTATGATGACCAACCTTGATAAACCGGACTCTTCTCAGCAACAAAGTTATAAGACAACTCTACAAGTCTCAGGATGGAAGGAGATACCTACATTCAGAAAAAGATCTAGAAATAATAGTTTAAATGGAGACTGAGGGAAACTACACACTCCCTTTCTTTTCTAAATGTGTGGTTTTCTTTCTTTTTTCCCACTGTTCACTCCACTGATCACAATCCTTCTATACAACCAGACTAATGTCCAATGTGAAAGCATTTGCAGATCCTATACTTGATTGCATGCTGCCATGTGGGGTGGGGGGTAGGGTTTAGGAGAGGGAGGGGAGAAAATTTGAAACTCAAGGGACTATGAAACTGAATCTTGTAAACTAAAAGTAAATAAACAAATCAATTTAAAAAATAAAAAAAAATAAAAGGTAAGAAAACAGGGTCAGATTGTAACTTGGGTCATTAAATAATTCATAAAATGCAATTTTAATTCTACCTCTCTATCTCTTTTAAAGATTTTAAATTCAATTCCAATGAAATAATCTAATTTAAAAAGCATTATATACTTTGTCAAATAACTAGAATATAAATCATGTAAATTGCCATAAAATAATTTCTGTGGAAATATTTTTAAAAAGTACAAAAGATAATATAATCCTATCTTGCAAGAGTTTTACCACAGAGTCAAACGGATAATTAAAAATAGTACAAAAAAATTAATCTTTTTCTTTTGCCTTGAGAAAATATGTTGAATTTTGACTTTTTACAACTCAGTTTCCCCATCTCATCCAAGGTAGAAGGGTAAATAGGGACTACTGAGAAGGAAAGCTAATGGATAGCCCAGTCACAGAACCTTGCCATAATGATGCTTAACTTAGGTTCAGTCACACAATGAGATCTTTTAGATTTAGTCTCCTAGATAGCTGGGATTACAGGAAACACAACTAATAAGGCTAAAAACTGTCTAGCCTTCTTATTCTGTCTCTCTCAGTATCCTCCCTAGCTCTTACAAGTTAGAGCACAGAACAAAGTCCAATCAAATGTATTTTTAATGTCGTTAACATCATTGTTGTCATTATCATTTAAAGCATTTATCCTGGGTGGCACCCATAAGAATTTAGGAAACTTTCTATTTAAATTTAAAAAGTTAGCACAGGGCTATAAATTATTATTAATTCTTCTTCAGTCACCTACCAAGGTTCTCCAATGGTACTCTGTTCCTTATGTGCTACATGTACCTGCATATTATATCTATAGGAAGTATATCCCTTTAATTCTCTTGTCAAGGTGAGATCTGATGCTGTCCATTACTTAACAGGATCATAAAACTGAAAGCTGAAATGGAACTGAGATGACTTATTGCTACCGTTTCATTTTACAAAATGATGAAAAGAAAAAGAGGAGACTTTAAATCACTAGCTCAAGTCAGGTAATTATTAAGTAGAAAGCCAGCAGACCAGAATGCCTAACTATACTTTCTTCTTCTACATCATATGGAGATTTTCTGCTATCCATATCCAGAAAAAGAACTATGAAGTCAGAATACAGAACAAAGCATACTATTTGCTCTTTTTTTGTTTCTTCTTTCTTGTGGTTTCTCCCATTGGTTCTGGTCCTTCTTTACAGAATGACTAATGTGCAAATATATTCAATATGAAAGTATCTGTAAAGCCTGTATCACACTGCACATGATCTTGCAGAGGGAGGAGGGAGAAAATGTAGAGCTCAAAATCTTATGTAAATGAATGCTGCAAACTAAAAATTAAGTTAAAAAAAGGATGAGCATTTTCCATTGTTACTATTTGGTTTCTTTTCCCAAGTGTTCCCAAATTCATCAAAAAGCACTGTATCAAACTGAAGTCTCCTATTCTTGAACACATACATCCTCTTGTTTAACAAATTTGTTATAATTACCATTGTCAAAATTTAAACCTTCTTAATTCATAATTTCCAGAGACCATTCAATTTGTCTTCTTAAATCTCTAATATGTAGAATTTAGTATTAAGTTAGGACTAGTTAAATAAGTTATCAAAAGAACCAGAGGTAGGGAAAAAGACATTTTTGGTGTTCTGAAATTACTTCAAGCAAATGAAGTCACCAATGTACAGGTCTATGAAGCCTTCAACCATGTTGCCCAACCCAAACTAAAAGTGGTTAGGATCACTGCCGATCATAGGAACAAAGTACAGCTCTCTCACAAATTTGATGATTCATCTCTTGCCTGAAAGGAGGTAATTATTGTGTCAAGGAAGTCCTTTTCTCACAGCTCCTGTTAAGACTAAATAAAAATCTTGTTTATGTTAAAGTATATAATTAGACAGATGACATCATTAAGAATTTCAAAAATTAGCAACAGATATTCTACCAGTAAAAGAACTTGGGAATAAAAGAAAAGATATATTTGTACTCCATTTTGGATTTAAATAAACTGAATTTTTTCTAAAGCAATAACATGTGAAAGGCATTTCATGAGAGATCAAAGAGAACTATATGAACTCTCTTACATATACACATACACATATATATAAATGTATGTATGTATATGTATTCAAACCTACAGCAAGAACAAGAACACTTTTTAGGAGATAGAGGGGCCATAGGACCAAAACTGTACAAGGTAACAATTCTACTTTGTAATGTCACTGTCATTATTTTTCTACCCAACCACCCCCAAAATTCAACTTGTAGCCGTACCACTTGACGAGCATCTTAAGATATCAATGATTATGATGACAGAAATATTGATACTAATTACAGTAACAATTAAAGCTCAAGGCTCAGCTTCTCATTTCCAAAAACTAGTTTGAAATTTTACACATTCAACTGCAGTTTATATGCCACAAATTACAAATTAAAGTTAGAAACCTACAACAAACTTTTCCTTAGTTAAGAACCTCTAAAAAGTTTGACACAACACTTCTACAAGATTCCTTTAATACGTATCCTGAATGCTCACTCAATGTTTCAAATTGTATAGAAAATAAAAGGTGAAGATGTTCTCAAAGACAATTTTTAGCAAGTTACAAAAACAAAAAACGATGAAATCGATAAAAATACTAAGCTTCAGTCATTAGTTCATATACAAGTAAACCATTAAAAAATTACTTACCCTTAACTAAACTTTTTAAGGCAGGAGGTATGCCTATTAAAATATTCCTGAGTAATAGGTAGCTCTCTCAAAATTTCTGAGAAAATGCATCTAAAAAGGTTGTACAGCATACCTAAGCATACCTCTAACTTAAATTCTATTCCAATGATTCACTATGACAAAAAAATTTAGCTCTCAAAGCCTACATGGAGAGCCTAAATTAGGACAACATAAACCTTAGAAAAATACAGGTCCGGATATAAGATTACATTCTCTGTTGCTCCATAACCACCATCATTTGAGAGTTTCCATTAATCCATAAAAATTAACTAAAAAGGGATGATTTTTGGAAGGGATGAGTGGTAAGGGAACAAGGAAATTTCTAAAGATAGGGTTGATGGGAAATTGTGCCAGAATTAAGGAAATTAGATTATTGAAGAATTAACATCTAAAATACCAGTTATCTGACAAATAATTAATGCAGAAGAAAAAGCACTAATTGCCTTCATTCCCTTATACAGTTAATTAATTCTTGATAACCTTCAATGACATAATAGGGCATAAAAGATTATTATTCTGCCAGAAGGTTTTTTGAATTTTCAGCAAAGATGAGCACTACTATAGGTTCTAAGATCTATAAAAATAGCTATCAACTTAATTGTGACCTGTCCACATAAACAAATATGGTGATTTCTTCAAAATAATATATAATTTCAGAAGAGATGTATAGGCGCTATAAAAGGACTGGATCTCTTGCCAATAAGAGAGTTAGACACTCAAAGAGAAATTTATTTGACTTTTAAAACAGACACTTATAAACAGAAAATGAGTTAATATTTTCTTCACTGCTGAAAAACAAATGAAAGGAATATCTCCATCATAAGCTTTTATGCATGTTAAAAATAAACTATCCTTACTCTATCCCCTTTTAATTGAAGCACCACAGCTCCATCTATATAATTCTGACATTTCATGTCAAAATATTAATTTTAAAGTATATTATCTTTATTATAAATGTGGCTTTTGCTAACATTAATTTTGCCAATTAAAAAGGCACTACAAGAATGCTCATTTCCCAGGATCAAAATCCCCTTATAATATCTTCCCATACTTCCCCCCCCACCCAACCTCCCCCCCCAGTTTCCACATAGGTTCAACATTTCAAGCACACTGGGTATAAACAAGTATGTAATATATTTAGTATAACACAAGATTAATGTAGCAGGAAGTCATTCTTTAAAAGACCTTACGCTTTACACAATGCCTATATTTCTGCAAAATCATATGAAACTAGTAAAATTTAATTAGAAATCTAATTCAAAATTCACTCATCATTGTGGGAAAAGTTGTCAGAGAACATGAAGTAAGGAAAAAAATTCTCAGCATTGAGCAAATACCATGAAAGCTAGAATTATGCTTTTCTTGTCCAAGAGAAATTGAAACGTTTTACATATAATTCCTAAAGCTGTTTACATCCCTGGGTCATAAGAAAATTTAAAATACGAATTAGAATTTAGGAATATTTAATAATTATTAACTTAAAATTGGACAAAGCTTTTACTTATCTTTTGAGACATCAGTGAAATCTTCGAAATATCTGTGACAACTTTCAAAACATAGTCACTGAGAAACATGAAAACAGTGGCTTTAAAAAACCAACGGTGGAGGCCATCAAAAAAAATATGAGGAGGGAGCAATTTGTGAGGATTTTTATTGTCCCTCATTACCTCAAAAGGAAAAAAACCAGGCAAGTTAGAGACAAATGGTGCCTGTAAGAAATTAGGTTTCAGTTACTTTTATGTTCTGTGGAAAAGCTTATAGCAATGGAAAAAATTTAATGCCACAATTAATACAATCTATAGATGTTTCTCTGCACCACAGAGTACAAGTCAAAGTACAAAGTACTACTTTACAACAGAAATAAGTTATAAATTTTTAAAATGGGAAAGAGGCTTATTATACAAAAACAAAAACATAGCACCTAAGCCTGGTGATTTTAACTCAATCTGAGAACTTACCATTTGGTTCCTCTCTCCTTTTAAAACTGATCAATGAAGAAATAAGATAACACATGAGGGCCTATTTCAAAGTTTTAAAAAATAAAAGCATTCAAAACACTTACCAATTCTTTTCAAATACAATTTTTCCATAACAAGTCAACAGCAGAGTTTAAAATTGCAACCACACATCTTTTTCTTGATAAGAAATTTGGAAAATCTAGCAATTCTTAGCTATGGAAAATGCTCTCCATTCAAAAGATAATGGCACCAGGCACAGAAAAATCACGCAAATCATACACATGAAGTTAAGACCATAATTTCCTATTTAATTCTAATGTCATAACATAGCATTACAATTAAATTATAATTATATACCACAGAAAATGCTATTTCATCAGAAAATTTATGGGAATGTCTTTTAAACATTTCAATGACTAAATATGCATGACTGCATATTTATACATACTCAAAAATGAAGCTATTTGAGTCAAGAAAATCAATGAGGCTAAAGAAGTGAATATACTTCTGAAAGCCTGTTTTTATGAATGCATATACTATACAAAGGCATATATACATGCAAAATTATACTAATATGCAAAATAGTAAACTGAGTATGATCTCTAGAAGAAAATTGCTATTTAAATGTCTGCATAAAGAAATTCATTTTTTTTAAAAAATATAAGTGATAGGTAATGCCATGTTTGATTTTAAAATGTTTAAATTATTATGATTTAATACTTCAAATAATATAATTTGTTTTTTTTTAAATCAATACAATTTTTTAAAATGTAAAATTATTTCCTCATTTAACAAGTGTTTTAGCAGAACACAGAAATGATACCCTCTCTGAAGTAAGGTATTATTTGCAAACACTGACATTAGCCAGAAATTTTAAGTATGCAATTATTTTTAAAATTCTAGATTTGATTAGCTTAAGGTCATTTGTACATTGAGCCACCTTAATGCTAAATAAATTAACATTACTCCAAAGCACAAGATATAAGGGCTATTTATACCATTGCTTTCTATTCTTAGACAACATTCAAATACTGCTTTGAAATCTTTTCCAAATGCTGAACAATATCCTCAAAACTATCACTTATTGTCAATAAAAACAAACCTAAGTAATGTTACCACTTCTGAAACACCTTAAAATAGAACTGAAGAAAAACAAATAAAAAGATAAAATTATACATTCCAAGTATCAATCACATTTTAAGTGGTTTATGGCTGATTATTTTAGCATTGACTCAAAAGATAGCATTCACTTTTTCAAAATATAATTTTAAAAAATTAACAAAAAAGTACTGCCTTCCTTGCTTGTATATTATCTTTACTTTGATTTAAAATTATTAAAAGTAACCACTTAACTATACAAGTTTGTGTTTTCTCCTTACATGAACCAAAAAGAAAAATCCTACTAAATTATTTATTTTAAAAGCTTCCTTTTTACAGATGCTACATATTTTTAAAAAACATAATAAATACACCTGTAAAAGTATCAAAATATTTCCTCAGTTAAATAATATGGACTTGAAAAGAGTTAAAATGGTAAGATATTAATTATACATTTTGCTACAAAGAGCCCCAATCTGCTTTTAAATTTTCAGTCCATTAACAAAGTCTTAAAACAATGATATAGCCAATATTTTATTCACTTAAAATTTCTTAAATTTATTTCTATCAAATTAGCAACATATGGAGTTGAAGGTATCAAAATATAAAACAATGTGTTTAATGCTTTTTAATTTGTATTCAATTCTGTGACAGAAAATCCTACAGCAATTGTTGAATGTAGCAGCCAAAAATGGACTTTTCATCTGTGTTGTCTGTTAAATAACAGACAAAGCGAGTAGAAAAGAATGCCTCTGCACAATTACATAAAGATTAAAACTAATTATAGTAGAAATCAGTAAAATGCCGTAAATTCAACTTACAGTAGAAATAACTAAGTGAGGTAGAGAAATGCATAATAAAGAAAATAGAACACCACCCTCGTAGAAGTATTTTCATTGAGATAAGCACACTGGAATGAAAATTTACTTCTGGCTATAAAGAAATACCTATTCATGGAATAAACCAGGTATTATATAGCTTATATCAAGTGTTTCCTCCTGTCAGTTGAAGATTACCACTTTAATTAACTAGTATTCTACTTACATTTTCCAAGTAGTTTGGTTTAAATCCTTCTTGCTGCCGTCTAAGTTCCTCTTGTTCTCTATGACGTATCATCTCTTCTTCACGACGGCGATGTTCTTCTTCATGTCTAAAGGGATTCACATATTAATCTCTTAATACTGTGAATTCAATCTCATGATTTAACATTTCATCTGAATACTCTACATCTTGTAGCAATGCGATTCTATTACTTGGCACGTATGCCTTTTCTCTGGTGACTCAAAGGAACTCTAACACTCATTAAGCACAGAACTACTAAATAAACAGCCTCTCTATTTTTAAAGAAAAATTGCATGCCCACAAATGAATGTGGGGAAACACACACGCACACACTCTCTATCTTTCTCCTCACTCTTAATTCTCCAAAAATCTCTACTTTGTTACCACTACAATTCCCCAACATTCCCACCAAATTTAACATTATCTTTAACTCTTTCCTCTTCCTCTTAACTAAAATACAACAGTGTCTGAGATTTATGCTACATTTCGACATCTTTGCAATCATTCCTCTTTTCCATTATTAACTAGCTGGGAATTCTAGTTCTAAGGGAAATAAAATCAAAGAAAGTTTTTCTTCATTACTTATTTGTCAATACAAAATAATTTAACTCTTGGTCTTAAGATATTTGATTTTGATGATTTTAAATAGGTCCTTTTCCAGGTCTTTGCTTTTGAGATTCTTAGCAAAAATGTTATGTATTCTTTTGTCATAACAACTACGGAAACTATCATGTGATTTTAAAAAAGTTATTGATATATCTATTTATGCTAGGTGACTCTGTAATGTGATATGGTTATCCCTATAAATGCCAAAACTATATCATTTAAAAAGAATATAGAAAGGTATCAGACTATGGTCACTGCTGTACACATCAGGTAAAGAAAATCAGCCATATGATAATTTAAGGAGAACATTCCTTTGGAACAGATGAATACAACACCACTTCAATCACATAAAGGAATAAAGCACGTCCTCTTCCATCCTAACAGCAATCAACTAAAAATTTCCCTCAAAAAATAAATAAATAAATAAAGTTAAAAGGGGGCAGCTAGGTGGTGCAGTGAATAGAGCACCAGCCCTGGAGTCAGGAGGACCCCAGTTCAAATCCCTCAGACACTTAACACAAAAAACTAGCCATGTGACCTCTGGCAAGTCACTTAACCACAACTGCCCTACCTTCCCCGCTCCAAAAAGCAAAAATAGATAGATAGATAGATAGATAGATAGATAGATAGATAGATAGATAGATAAATGAAATTTCCCTCCATATATCTGGTAACTTGTTGTCTGCTCAGCATGTAGAAAGTTGGATTTTATATGTGATAAGTATATTACAGAAGCAGTCAACCAGTTACTAAAATAACGTTCTTTCAATTATTTCACAATACATGACATGAATGAAGGAGCAGATGGGAAAAGACTGAAGAGCCACAGAGGGTAAAGTGAAAGAACTACCACATACCAGCACAGGGACCTAAAGGAAACGTAGCAAACAAATGTAGCTAAAGATTAATTATAGACCTATCTTCCATCATGAGACTCTTAAGAACTTCACACTTGCCAAAATGAAGTAAACAGGAGCTGTGCTTTCCATGACTTTGTAACCCTTCTTTCTCCCCTCCCTAAAAGTTTCTCCACAAAACAAAGCCTTCTTCCCATCTTCCCCTAAGACTAATAATCTTTCCCTTACCTCCCAAAACATTTTTTGCCTGACCAATGGTACTTAATATAGTCAATCTTACATCACAACTGGCCATGTAAACTTATGATACTACTATGATATCAGGGAACATTTATTATTTCTGTCATCACAGAAAACAAATGTGTATTAAATACAATGAAATGAAACCTTTGCCAATTTCCTTGAAATGCCAAAGTACTCAAAGAGATATAAAAATCCCTTTAAATCTTTCAAATAAATAACTTGATGATATAACAACCAATATTCTTATGGTATTTTAAAGTCTTAGAAAGTAGTTTCATACCCATTTCATATACATCATTTGTTGTAGCACAAAGAAAAAATATTTTAAACCTTTAATTCAAAGATCTTGAGAAGTTATTCAATTTATAAACGTGGACAGATGTTGAGAATCTCATGCTTACCACTTATTTTTCATTTCTTTCCGAGCCAGAAAATAAATTAAGAGCAGACCACACTATTATCTACACAATTCCTTTATTCATTAAAAAATTACTTTTACCTAAATTTTGCAAGCATATTTTACATAATATTTTTACTTTCTAAAAGTATTCAAGCATATTCTAGGGTTCGAACATTTACGCTGAATTCATTTGTTTAAAAAAAAAAAAAACACTATTTACCTCATCTGTATTTGTTTGCGTTTCTGAAGCTCTTGATTTCGAAGTTCTTCCAAACGTCTCAGTTCTTCCTGGCGCCTCATAAGATCTATAAAATAATCATTTTAAAATAATGTGTGATCAGGAAGTGATGGTAAATTCCATAAAATTTAATTGAATAATATCAGTTTTCTCACTCAAAAGCACTAGAATAAGCAACTAGACTTAAAAATTGTTATAGCAACTTCATTCTTGTCCATTTTTGTTAGTATGATGCTCCACTCAAGCAAAAACTCAGTAAAAGCTTAGCACAAGTGTTTTAGTAAATTTCTCTACAATAGCTAAACTTGAATTATATCTCAACTCTAACCAGTCTTGAGATTTAATCACATTCACCTCATACAAAATTTTTTTCAAATTGTAATAACAGATAGGGCTGGATAATTTCCTAAAGTTCTTTCAAGCCCAATTCCCTTTATTTGCTTTACATTTATATTTAAGTGAGCCTAGAAACATTACTTTTAAACTTAATATTAAAGTGATTAATTTTGATAATTCTTTTTTGTGAGCTACTCATTAACTGAGTGTCCTAGACAAAGATATCAAGTCAGGAGGGTAAAAAGAAAATCCACTACTCATGAAGGCAATGAATGTGATATTTTAGAGCTGAATTCCAAATACAAAGAGAAACCAAGAAAAATGACAACTACTAATTCCAAAAAATTTATCTATGCCTTCTATAAAAGATAACAATAAGAAACGTCATTAATTAACAGTCTACTTTCTTTGTAAAATTCCTTTAGATTAGAAGTAGTGCTAATTATATGGGCCTCATTAGGTACAGAGAAGACATCAGTGTTCATCACTTCCAGAAAAGCTCATATACTTATCAAACCAAACTGAGCTTGTCACTGAAAACTACTCTCATAAATTAAAAAGAAAGTATTTTTTAAACATCTGTATTTCTGACTGGATCCCTTAAATTTACCCTACCAGCTAATAGTTTATATTTTTTCATTTTTTGCCATTTAAATCCCTATTTTCCAAGTAAAAAAAAAAAAACAAAAACCTGTTATCAACTATTATCTCTTAAAAGGACTTGATACAGAAGATTTATAGTCAATAGACATATTCAAAGCCATTTCCCAATAACGAAATGATCAAAGAGCATAAACACTTTTCAAAAGAAGTGCAAACTATTAACAACTATATAAAAATGCTCCAAATCACTAATAAGGTAATACAGAACAAAATAATTCTGAGGTTTCACCTCACATTTGGCAAACTGACAAAGAAGACAAAAGATAAAATAGTTAATGTTGGAAGAATTATGAAAAGACAGGTGTACCAATATATTCTTGATAGAGTTGTGGATTAATGTAACCATTATGGAAAACAATTTTTGGAATTAGGTAAATAAAGTGACTCTCGAGTTCAATGTTATGGATATACCCTCAAGTTAATGACAAAAAAGGTTCCATATACACCAAAATATTTATAGCAGCATTTTTCGTGGAAGAAAAGAACTGGAAACAAAGTAGAAGTCTATCAAATTAGGTACAGCAAAATAAACTATGGTATACATATGTAAGTGAAAAACTTAAATGGAAAGAATATCTACACAAAACAACTGAACACAAAAGCTGTGAAATTATAAACAAGAAGTCTGGACGCAAAGAAGAGATGAACTCTTGTAGTTTCCTCTCTCCTCCATACCTTTATCACTGCCCTACTTGCATTTCCTCAAATTTATACCCCATTTCCAGTTTTTGTGCCTTAGCACTCACTGTCCCTCTTACCAACAAAGCTCTTCCTTCTCAGCTCTGACTGACTCTTAAACTTCCCTGACTTCCTTCAAGATAAAATCCCACCTATTTCAGGAGGTCTTTCCCATCACCTCAGCCAGTAAAGCCTTTTCTTCTCTATCCATTCCCCCACACCATCTATATATCATCTTCTATCCAATTCTGGATTTCTCCTTCCTCTCCCACCAGAAGCTAATTTTTTGACTTCTCAAGAATTTGTGTGTTGTGTATATGTGTAACTAGTTCTTTACATATTATCTCCATCATTAGAATGTAAACACCATGACAGCAGAGAATTGTTTTACTTTTTTATCTCTAGTGCTTGGTACACATTTAATAAATATTCGTTAACCGAAATCTGAGAAGCTATCTCCCTCAAACCCCCAACTTTTGGAAAGGTGGGGATACAATAACATACAATATTATATAAAAGTCATATTTTTTGAATGTGTGAACTGGTTTGGATAAACTTTTTTCCCCCAAAATAAATAAATAAATAAGTGGATAAATGCTTTGTTATACACAATTAACTACCTGGAAGAGGAGAGAACGGTTACAGGGTGAAATGCAAGAGATATAAAAACAAAAACAGTAAAAAAAAAAAAAAAATTAAATTCTTCTTCCATATAAAATACCATATAAAAGGACAATTTTTCTTCCTTTTCACATTAAATCAAGATTTTTCTCTATAAGTAGAAACAAAAAGTTACCCCAAAATAATCATATAATGATAAGAAAAAATAATACAGAAGAAAGATTTGGCATACATAAACCTGATGCAAGACAAACTTATTTTTATTAAGTCACTTAATCACTAATCTACTAAATATTTTTATACTTTCAATTAATAATACAAATTATCCATATGAATTCAAAATTTACTTAAATAGTACCTCGTTTTCGATTCTATTTTGGGAGTTTACTAAGTACATAGCAACATAAAGAGTTAATCGTAAAGCTCTTTAAAATAACCTATACAATAGTTTCAAACACTCTAACAGAAAGGCTTGAAAAGGCCAGGTTTGATTTATTCACAATGCTTAAAAAGTATTATTATTCCATGAAAGCAAAATTAACTTTTCCTCACAACAATTCACAATAATGAGGAATGTAATAGAATTAGAAATTTTATTGGGATAACATAAGGATTTTCCTCCACACTGATGACTAAAAACAGATAGTATTTACACAAAGTAACCTCTAACACATTTACTCATATTTATCATCATTTCAGTTGTGTTCAATTCTTGTTGATCACATTTGGGGTCTTCTTGGCAAAGATACTGGAGTGGTATGCCACTTCTTTCTCAAACTGATTTTACAGATGAGAAAACTGAGGCAAACAGGATTAAGTGACTTGCTCAGGTTCACACAGGTAGTAGTGTCTGATGCTGGATCTGAATTCAGGTCTTCCTGACTCCAGACCTATCTGCTAAACTACCTAGCTGCCTCACTTGACATATCAAATCAAATTCTAAATGTTGTGGACTGAAAGTCACAGTCTCTCTCACCACTTATTTCTACTCACATAACCACTAGACTGGTTTAAGGCCCTCATCACCTAAGGGCTGGTGAGTCATCACATACTATTACAACAGTATACTACTTGGTTTCTCTATTTGCAGTCTCTCTCCTGTACAATATGTCCTCCACACAGATGCCAAGGTAATTTTCCTAAAGCACAGATCCAATCATGTCATAGCATTCCATTACTCAATCCTCAGTTGCTTTGAAGTTCTTCTGATAGCTGAACCTCCAAGCATTCAAACCCTACTGTAGAGAATACAACTTGAATGGGCTGTTCTCACTATTAAAATGCCAAATATGTTTTCCTAAAAGACTACTTTGCAAACAAATCATCCAAGGCAGGCATTCACATGATGGTCAGAATGAGCAATACAAGAACACTCTCAAGATCTCTCTGAAGAACTGTGGCATTGATTGTGAGACACGGAAAATGCTGATAGAGAATCATCCAGCATGGTGACACCACAAGAAAGAAGGTGCTCTATGAGCAAAGCAGAATTGCAGTAGCTCCAAAGAAACATAAGATGCACAAATTCAGAGACAACTCCCTTCCAAATAGTCAAACAGACTATTTTTAACAGGCTTACAGAAAGCTTTTCAAACTCAAATTGGCATGACCATCCACAGCTGGGCACACTGTACATTGACCCTAACACTGTTCTATCATTTTGATCCTCTTCAGTACAAAGGACAAATGACAACCACCCACTCTCATCCCTAGATTGTATTCCCTACCAATGCCTCTTAAAATTCCTATTTTCCTTCAGAGTTCCACTATCAAGCCTGACCTCCTACTCAAAGTCTTTCCTGGTTCCCCAGGCTTTTGTGCCTTCTCCCAAGGTTCTCTGAGAGAATATAAGTACCTTGAAGGCAATAATTATTTCATTTTTGTATCTTCAGCATCTAGCACAGTCCCTGGCACACTGCAGATGATTAATAATGATTGCTGAATGATTACTAGCAACAACAACTATTATTGAATTCTAAGGTTTAACAAGTGTTTTACAAACACCTCATTTAAAAAGCAAGAACTGCAAAATATTAACATCTTTAAATAAGTCATATTGTTTAGTTCATTTTATGCTTCTATTTAGTGTGATTACAAAACTAGTAAAAACAACAAATATTTTAATATATATTAAGGAAAAAGATTCCCAAGTATAAAAAAATAAGATAAGTGAGTATTTAAGCAAATCAATTTAGGAATAATTATGAAAAACAGCTTACAACTATAATAGTACTAAAAGGTTTGGAAATAATTTTCCTCAAAAACACTCAATAAATAGGGCAATGAAAGTATTACCCTCATTTTGAAGATAAGTAAACTAAGGATGAAAAGTTATGATCTGTTAATGACCATTCAACTACATAGCAGAGAGAGAATTCAAACCACTATTTTATGACTCCAAATCCACTTCTCTTAGCAAAATATGATGAGAATTGTAGAACTGAAGCATCTCTGCCAGTGACCAATAGAGAACTGTGTGCAGAGGCCCTCAGCTCCAATGTGATCAGCATTCCGAATAATGTTCTATGTACATGGATCAAAATTAGTACAACACCTATGGTAAGAGGACCAATTAGGAGACTATCACAGTAATCTTAGAAAAAGGTGATAAAGGTCTAAACTAGGGGAGTGATTGTGTAAATAGGGTATTCACAGAGTATGAGTAAGAAATACTATGAGAGTTAAAACAAAGTTTGACAAATGACTGTATATGTGGGTAAGGGAAAATGAGCAGTTAAGCATAAGTAGAAGGTTCAACCCTGGGTAACTTAAAAGGATGGTAGTGGCACCCTTCATAGTAATAGGGAGATTAAAAGGGATGGATTTTACAGTGGGATGACTGTTTTGAGGTGCTGGGTAGGGGAAAGATGGGGAGAAAATTTGTAACTCAAAATCTCATGGAAATGAATGATGTAAACAAGAAAATAAATTAATTTATTTATTAAAAAAATAAAAATAAAATAAAAAGGATGGATTTGAGGGAAGAGATGAGTACTGTACTAGATATGTCAAATCTGAAATACATGCAGGACAACCAATTGAAAAGGTCCAAAAGGCAGATGGTGATATGTGACTAGAGCTTAGGAAAAAGGCTAAGGATAAATATATTGATCAGAGATTAATTACATAACTATACTATAAATAAATTAATCAGAGATTAATTACATAACTATACTCATTTGGAATTCATGAGGTCACTAAGTGAAAGAGAAGAGCAAGAAAGAGAAGAATCTAAGACATCATCTTGGGGCACACCCATAGCCAGGTGGCATGATATGGAAGATGAACCAGCAAAGACAATAACAAACAGGAAGAAAATCAAAAGAGAAATATGTGACAAAACTCAGAGATAAATGGGTATCTGTAAGAGAACAACAGTAATTTTGGAAAGAGCTGTTTCAATTGAACAATGAAGTTATAAACCGATTTGTAATAGGATTAGAACAGATTCAGAAGTAGGGTAACAGAGACTAGAAAGGTATTTTAACCAGTCTGATTGTGAGAGGAAGGAGACAGAGAACAGCTTAAGGAGACTGTGGGATAGGGAAAGAAATCAAACAGATACAAGTTGTATCAGGATAGCTAGAGTACATAAAATTCCCTGGACTCACTATGCTAAGTTTAGTATTTCCTGATCTATCCTTATATGGACCACCAAAGGACAACTAAGAATAAAATGGAAAAGCAAGAAATCTGGGGACTCAAGAGCTTTGACAATAAATGAAAACTGAAACAACACTAAGATTCTCCCTGCATGGTTATTAGGCTGGTAAAGAAGATAAAAAGTGAAAATGGTAAATGGTGGAAGGGGTATGAAATATCCACTGACAGAGAACACAAGTTCCAGCTAAGGTGGTACAACCAAAGTGGAAAAAAAAAAAAGCCTAGATACCACATTTCAAGAAATCATAAAAGAAAAATGCCCACCACCTAATAAAATCAGAGAACAAAGTAAAAACAGACTATACCAGTCTCCTAAAATTACAAAATGAAAATTCCAAGAATGTCATAGCCAAAATCCAGAGATCCAGGTGAACACTGCAAACAACCAAAAGGGAAGAGCTCATGTACTAAGACGTCAGGATTATGAGGTACCACATCATACCTAACATGGCTAAACAGGAAAATGATAGATGTTAGAGAAGCTGTGAGAAAGTTGGAACACTAATTCATTGTTGGTGAAGCTGTGACCTGATCCGACCATTCCGAAGAAACTTGGAACTATGCCCAAAGGGCTATAAAATTGTGCATGTCCTTTGACCCAGAAATATCACTTCTAGAGCCGTATCCAAAACAGACCATAAAAATGGGAAAATGACCCACATGTACAAAAATATTTATAGCAGCTCCTTTTGTAGTGGCCAAGAACTGGAAATCAAGAGGATGCCCATCAATGGGGGAATGGCTGAATAAGTTGTGGTAAATGAATGTAACAGTAATACTACTGTGCTATAAGAAATGATAAACAGGAAGACTTCAGAGAAACCTGGAAAGACTTATATGAACTGATGCTGAGTGAGAGAAGCAGAAGCAGAACACTGTACACAGTAAGTCACAGTGTGTGAGGAGTGATTTTGATAGACTTAGCCCTTCTCAACAACACAAGGACCTAAAACAACTCCAAATACATGATAGAAAATGCCAGCCAGAGACCTTTAGAACTGAAATGCAAAATGAAGCAGACTATTTTCTTTTTTGTTTTACTTTCTCATGGTTTTTCCCATTTGTTATAATTCTTCTATGCAGCATAACTAACGTGAAAATGTGTTTAATAGGAATGTATGTGTAGAGCCCATATCAGATTGCAAGTCATCTTAGGAAGGAGCAGGGAGGGAGGGAGAGAAAATTTAAAGCAATGGGAGGGAATGCTGAAACTAAAAAGAAATAATTTTTTTTAAAAGTCAGGATTATGCAAGAACTGGCAGCTAATCTTCAAAAAAAAAAAAAAGATAACTGGAATGCAATATTCCTAAAGATAAAAGCTTAAAACTAAAAATATCTTACAACACAAAAAACTACATAATCCTACAAGGGCGAAACAAAACTGAACCAAAAAACTTCCACCACCACCCCCAAAAAAAGTCTAGATCTTTAATAGAGAGAACTTTTAAGCATTATTTGAAGTATTACAGTGTAGAAAGCACACGAGACTTAGCTTTAGGAAGACCTGAGTTTGAATCCAGCTTTGGACACTTAGAGGATGTGACCTTGAGTCACTTAACTTCTCTCAGGCTAAGTTTATTCGCCTGCAAAACTAGGATAATAACAGGATCTACCTCACAGGGTTGTGGTGAGAATCAAATAAGATAAATTATGCAAAGACCTAGGTTGACCTATATAAAGCTTATCTATAATTCCTGCTAGAAAAGAGTAGAGTTTAGTTTAAATTTGAAATGAAAACTAGAAAAATATATTTGACCATTCAAAGGGACTGTATATACACTGAAGACATGCTTATATTCTAATATGAGAAGAAATAAGTGTACCTTTAGAACCCTGATGTCATCAAGGATCAAAGAGGAGAGTTAAATAAGATGAGTGGAAGGTAGGCAAGGCAGGTAGAGGTGTGATGATAATCTTTTTTGGGACTACTGAAAATAAAAGGAATGAAAAAGAAATATACCAGGGAACAAAGGAAAAGGGAAGGGAAGGTATTCATTATCTCACAAAATGGAGTACCTAATTTGAATACTCTAATATGGAGAAAAGGATGAATCTCATTTTCATCTGAACTAAAGGAAAGTTGAACATAGTTTTAAGTAAAACTACAAAATTGGAGGCATGAAGGGATGATTAATTTTTTTTAATTGAAAGAGTAAAGGCACAGAAACACATGGCTTCAAATATAGTTCACACCATCCTCCTTTGTAAAGAGGAAGGAGCAGAAGAAAAGGAAAAAGTACAAGAGGGAGAGACGCAATTACAATAAATACTGTGATATGGGACGGCTCTCTGGGAGGAAAATGAGGAAAAATTTTAAGTCATGTTAAAACAAAAATTATAAATTAAAAATGCCATTACTTCGAAGGTAAATGTGTTAAACTTAAACCTCTGTAGATGAAATAGAAGGCAGAATCCCATTAGAATGCTAGCATATTATCATAAAGCTCCTTCTAATCATTCATATAAATTTACCTTTCCAGAGTTCTTTTGACTATTGCTTCTATTTCAAAGATTCTACCCAGCTCTAGGCTTTTCCTCAGAAATCCTTGAAAAGTCCTCTAGTCCATTAAAAGTTTTCTTTTCTGTAGGATTATACTCCACTTTAAAGAGTAAATTATTCTTGGTTTTAAGCCCACCTCTTTTGCCTCATGGAATATTATATTCCATAATGGAATACTATCGTTCTATAAGAAATGATGAGCAGATGGATTTCAGAAAAGCCTAGAAAGACTTATATGAACTGATACTGAGTGAAGTGAGCATAACAAGGAGAACCACGTACACAGTAACAGCAACACTATGTGATGATCAAGTATGAGAGACTTGGCTCTTCTCAGCAATACAGTTAACCAAGACAATTCCAAAAGACTTCAGATGATGGAAAATGCTATCCATATCCAGAAAAAGAACTATGAAGTCTGAATGCACACTATTTTCACCTTTTTTCTTTCTTGTGGTTTTTTCCTTTAGTTCTGATTCTTCTTTTACAACATGACTAATGTTGAAATATGTTTAACATGATTGTACATCTATAACCTATATCAGATGGCTTACTGTCTTGAGGAGAGGGGAGGGAAGGAGACAAATTTGGAATTCAAAAATGAATGTTGAAAACTATATATGTAATAGAAAAAAAGATAATATTATTAAGCATAAAAAAATAAATAAAAAGAAGTAGAAGGAAAAAAAGACTATCATAGGGGAGTCTAGGTGGCACATTGAACAGAGCCCAGGCCTTGGAGTCAGGAGGACCTGAGTTCAAATCCAGCCTCAGACACTTAACACAAAACCTTGGGCAAGCCACTTAACCCCAATTGCCCTAACTTCCCCCTCCAAAAAAAAAAAAAAAAAAAAGACTATTATGTTCCAAGAATTTATAGTAGGAACTAATAGGCTATGATGCTGACTTGACAAGAGACTTGAACTATTTCTTCCTTCTAGAATGCTTGTAGAAATATTTTTTTGATGTAGGAGCTCTGATTTTTACCTAGGACTTCTCTTTTGATGAATTCTTTCAAGAAGTGATCAATGGATTCTACATTCACTTTGCCCTCTGGTTCTAATAGATCTGGGCAGGTTTCATTTGTTATGGCTTAAAATAGCATTGGTCAGGCTTTTTGTGGTTGTAATTTTCAGGGGGCTAAAGTTGGTGTCCAATGAGTTTAAACTCTTTTTTCTCCTTTCCAGGTCTGCTGTTTATGATACCAGGTATCTTACATTTTCACTTATTTTTTTTTAAATCTTATGATATTGTTCTCTTTCTCTACCCTAGACACTGACTTGTGGGGTCTTTTCTAGTATTCCAGAAATTTCTTACTTGGATAAGGTTTGCCACACTTTTTCAAATTTTTTCTCCACTGTTTTAATCTCATTTTTTTAATCTCTTGCTTCATGCTTCTAAACAGTCATGTAGTCCATGTTGAAAATCTATTTTCCCCTTTGAGTAGTTCATAACCATTATGAATTTACTCTCTTCTTGGAGTATCTCTAGATTTACAATCATTTTTATGCTGCTTGTTGTTTTCTTTGACTTAATCAATTCTCCAGTTTTAGTTCCTGAAATAGGTCTTTGTGACAAACCCAAGTCCTCCTTCGGCCCAGGCTCTTGGGTTGGAGGGGTTGGCCCTGAGGTTCACCTGTATAACCAGAGTTTCTGCAGTGATAACCACCTACTTCAATTATGTTCCCCTGTATTTTTGAAGTTCACAGTCCTGAATTTTTAGGGCCCTGCTATGTCATTTCAAAACAGAAAAATAAGGTCTTTGGAGCCTGGGCTACCCAGTCTAAGTACCACCGTAACTACTGCTGCTCCCTACTCTAAGGAGTTTTCAAGATCCCCATCCCAGTGTTGTCTTCCCTGATTCTTTTTTGGGCAGACTTCTGCTTTTGCTACCTCCAAACATAGGGTGGGCCTTGAAGATTATATTTAGTGTGGAGTGAAACTGGTCAGGCTGGAAAGGTGAACTCTTAGAAGTTTTCATCCAAAAAAAAAAGAAGAAGTTTTAATCCCCACAGCCAAGAAAAATTGAGCATCACTAGAAATGAAGTCAATCAATACCCCTCCTTTCCCTGCTGGCAGTTACCTAACTGGCTGAATTAAAAAGCAATTCCTTCTATTCAGTGGCAGTCTCCAGTATTCAAGCCATTAAGAACTGCTGGTATCAAACAAAGTCTTCTTTAAACACCATAGTAAAAAACAGGTAATCTGTTGGTACAGATAAAGGATTAGCTAGCCAGTAGCCACGTCCTTTCCAATATGAGCAACCCCTAAGAATGTTATTATTGAGGTCACTAAACATATTCATGATTCAAGTCCACATGGAAAGGAATCATTACTGCTACAGAATGTGCTAATGGTGATGGCAGATCTAAAACAGAATCTAGCTATCACCCCCTAAGTCTGAATATTTCTAACATGCTGCAGATATGTTCATTGTAGAGCAATATTGAAATACATATTCTTTATCAAATCAGGACACAAGCTCCCCTTTCCTGTTGATCATCTAATGCAAATTACTAAACAAAGTTAAAAGCAATCCATGCTAAATCGACCTATAAAAACTATTTTAATCCTCGTGATTTATATAAATATCCTGAAAAATATGATCTTTAGAGCTACTTTGTATCTCTAAGTCTTGATATTTTACAGAAATGCTAAAAATCAAAGATGGCTGCAACTATACATTTTTAAAGGAAATAGAATCGTCTGAGACTTACATGAACAGAAATCAATCACATAAAAAATAAATCAGAAACGAAACTAGAGGAGAAGAGATAGCACTATCCTGTAAAATTAGTGATGCACAGTTGGGAAGAGTGGAATATCATGGAGATCATCTTTAACTACCAAAATGAACTTCTGAGTAAAGAGTTGCATTACCAAAGTAGCTATGCCTAACATGTATGAAGAAAGAAAATAATTTGGGACATCAAAAATGAAGCAAAAAATAACTAAGGCAAACCACAGAATACACTGTGAAGGATATTTTTACAAAATGGGAATGACCATTTTGAGGGTATTTTCAAAAATATGTCCTCAACGACTTAAAGTAACAAAGACATGCAACTAGAACCACTGCAAGATAAAAAAGCATAGTATTCATTCTGTAAGGCCCTTTACAAGGGAAGCCAAATAAGAAAACTGAACTCCTTCTATACCACAAGGGTTCCAAAGATGAATACAATAGTATTTATCCTCTCAGATCGCAAGTTTTGGGATTGCTTGTATTACAGAAGTCTACCTGTACTTGGATACCACCCATTTCACTAAAAAACAAACAAAAAAGCACTATTACAGGAATCTTCTAAAAAAATTCACTTTAGAAATGTCGGCAACTCAGTGAATAGAGCACAGGTCCTGAAGTCATGAGGACCTGAGTTCAAAATTGGCCTCAGACACTTAACATTTAACCCCAATTGCCCTGCCCTCCCCCCTTAAAAAAAAAAAAGTTAGCCACTGAGAAATTCCATAGGTAAAGTACTTATAAAAGCAGTTTCTATACCCAAACATTACCTAAAACAAGAGTCAAAGTGTCAAAAGTATAAGATCATCATAATTTGACACCTGCAATGTGGGAACAACAATGATTTAGTTTTTAACTATCTTCCATCAACATATTTTTCTTTTTCCAGAATACCTTATTTTACCACTGTGACACAAGCATAATACTGCTAAGAAAACCTATCACCACCTAGAATAGCCTATAAAGTAGCAAAAAATGTTAGTTCTTGTCAAGCAGAAGTACCCTTAACTGAAAAGCAAAAGGAAATTGTCCCAAATCGCATTACATCCTACAATGACCAAAGAATAGAAATAAAAATAAAAGCATACACTACCTGGGAATCTGATCATGCAGTAAACTTGCCCTCAAAATTTTTTTCTTCCACTGAAGGTCACACTCAAAGATTTGAAAAGCAAGCTAATTTTTTTGGGGGGAAGAGGAGGTAGAGTTTTGGTTCTTATATGTGACTTCACTGCTGTAGGGAACTCAGTAGGGAAAAAACACTCCTATCAATGACTGAGAACAGCTACTCAGCACCTTCAGGAGTTTCCTGGGGTGCTGAGAGACTTAATGACTAGCCCAGGATCCCATAGTCATACACGTCAGAGGCAGAAAAGGCAACTGAACACATCCTCTGACTCTAGGTTTGTCCTCTACCCATGCGATCACAATGTTGTGGAGCAAATATAAAATGTTTAACTGAAAATTTTCAACATTAAAATAATTTAACAAAACAATTTATTAAGAATATATTTATTAGGGGGCTAGGTGCACAGTAAATACAGCACCAGCCCTGGAGTCAGGAGGACCTGAGTTCAAATCCAGCCTCATACACTTAACACAAAAAACTAGCTGTGTGGTCTTGGGTAAGTCACTTAACCCCAAATTGCACTACCTTTCCCCCTCCAAAATGCAAAAAATAAAACAGAAATGTACTACTCTTTCAGAGGCCATAAAAAAATCTTGTCTCCCACAAATTAAAATCTTATTAATCTATTATCTGCATAGCATCAGTTTTTCCAGATGAGAAGCAATGATTCTGCATCAATCCATTAAAATGTTCTTATCCATTAACATTGTCTTGTCAGCGCCAAAGAGCATAGAGTATAAGACAAGCTGTAGTAAGGGATACGTTTACACTTACAGAGTATAGTGGTGGGCTAAAAACCTATAACCTAAGATGTTATCAGCCTCATATTCTAAGCATCTGTACAAGTTAGGTATAAACTAAACATTACTAAATAGCCTTTTTGTTGTCAGATAATATCATAAATCTGAACTTTGGTAAATAAATCTAGTTATACTGAAACTAGGAAAAAACTAACATTACCTTGCCTCATCAGCATTAACTGATGTTCATGTCTAGCGGCTTCCATTTCTGCCTCTAGTTTCTCTTTGGCTTCTCTGATGTTTCTGTCAACCTGCTCCCGCTGCTGTTTTTCCATTTCATCCAGGGCCTTCCATCGTGACGCATACTCAAATTCAAATGTCCCAGGTTGAGCAAACCGGGGAGGCTGTTCTCTTTCCCTGAAATAAAATTACATTTTAAAACATACAAACACAGGATTAAATAAAGAGCTGCACTGTCAAAATGCTTTCCTCAAAGATGCTACTTTTGATGTTAATTTAAATCCATTTACATACAGGAGCTCTCACATTAAGAACTGATTTTGGCTTTGCACAAATTGGATTTTTGAATTTGGAAAAGATTTTCTATAGAAACGAAGTCACAAATGGTAATTAGGATTTTAAGCTGGCAGACACATACCAAATTAATCATAACATACCTGAAGCATAATATCTATTTTTCAAAGAGTACTAAGAGTTATGACCTATTTCTATGTGAAGATTTATTTCCCGTTTCAAGTAAGTATGGCAGCAAGACCGACACTACTTCCCATCAACCGCCCTAAAAGCTAAATGAGTGACCCTATCATATTTAAAAATCTCTTAAGCTCACTAAGACCTAAGCTAAACTAGAGCTTCTATTCATTAGATATGCATTACCCATTTAAATTACTAAACAGGGGCGGCTAGGTGGTGCAGTGAATAGAGTACAGGCCTTGGAGTCAGGTGTACCTGAGTTTAAATTCAGCCTTAATTAATTAATTACTTAATTAAACACTTACTAGCCCTGTGACCTTGGGCAAGTCACTTAACCCCAATCACCCTCCAAAAAGCAAAAAAAAAAAAAAAAATTAAACAAGAATACAAGAGTAATAAAAGTAAAATATTGATTCCCTTGGCATTTTGGAAGCTGGAAATTTCCACTAGCTGGCACAACTGCATATGCAAAAATGATATTCATAATGACCAAAGCACTCTATTATCCTGAAGTGACTAATAATTGAAAAAAGATTAAAATTAAAATTAAAAAATACAATACAGTTTGTGTTAAATGTACTTAATCCTACTCATGCTCTGAAAATCTGGCTGCCCAATGGGATATATAAATAACTCCATGTTAACCAAATTATTTGATTAAACAACTATGTATTTTGTCAAAAAGTACAATGAAATCATCAGTTGCTTTTTTCAAGTAGCTTACTTATGATACTGTTGTGTCTTTTGCATTAGTTTCTCTGGTAGTCCATCTTCATCATCAAACTGTTCCATAGGCTCCACAATGACTGGCCGAGGTGTTCTGAGGGTAGGAAACATTTTTTAAAATGTAACTGAAGGTACCCAAAATGAACTTTCCCTGAGAAGTTTACTTTGTTTCACAGAAATTTTCTTATCAATCATTTATTCTAGGGTCTCAGAAAAAATAGTGTTAAAAAAAAAAAAAGAAAAAAATTATTCAGATTTACATGGGCACTAAATTTTTCAAGTTGGATTAGAAAACATTTTTATAATAACTATAACAAGTCTTTTTAAATTAGCATTAGTTATTTGTTTTTACAATAAGGATATATCATTCTTTACTTGTTGCTGCCCTAACCCACCACACCATATTTTGTTATTTCACAGTTCACTGATGAAATTCAGAGTGAGTGGCTAAAAATAAATGAACTCCTCATTTCTAAACAAGACGCAAATACATATTTAAGAATAGTTGTTTGAGTAATACCTCCACATCCTTCCTAGCCTAATATCTACACACCTCTCTTTGAAAACCAAACCTGTAGAACAAAAATCAGGGAATCTCCAACACAAACCAACCAACCTTGCACAGAGCAGGAAAGCAAACAATAAATATTTGAATAGTAGTAATTCTCTGGACACAAAATCCTGACAGTTTCAGACCCAAACTCAGGACACATATTTAGCATGAGACCCTGTACTATCATTTGATTTCTATCTTAACCCTGCAACAAGGTAACAAAGTCTTTTTCTCCTTCCTCATAAAAAAACATTTTCTCCCAAGGTCCAAAACTTAAGCTGTAACTCTTAGTTAACTCAAATAGACTGAGCATTAAAAATGGCTTTTGGGAACCAACCTGGGAACGCTGTTATATACCACATGTAACAACAGTAAGCATTTATTAAGCACCTACTACATGCACAACACCATGCTGAGCACATTTAAACTGAAAAAAGGATTCATTTCCAAACTAAAATTTAAGTTGCTTTCTTCAAAAAAGAATTTCAGCTTTCCACAACAGCATATCCAAGATATCTGTCAAATGCTTTTCCAAAACCTAGATCAACTATACTGACAGCATTACCCCTTATCTACCACCAGACAGATTAATGCTTCTCCTTGAAACCTTAACTCAGCAAACCTATAAATCTAGATTCTCCTATGAAATCCCCTTTCATTTAGCATTCATTTATTTGCACAATACTTTGCATAATGATTTATTCTGAATAACATATCCTGTTTGTACTATTATTTATTTTTTTGAGTAATACCTTCTGGTTCCAAATATGATGAGGACTAGCAGCTAGGTGACATTACAAACAGCACCAAACTTGGGAATCAATTCCATTTATTAGCTATGTGACTCAGAGAAAGTCATTTAACATTTAAAAGCCTGTTTCCTTATCTGTACAAATTGAGAAAAAATAATAGCAACTATTTCAGAGGATGGTTGTGAAGGAGAGCTTTACAAACACGTTATTATGACTATTAGGAAATACTTATGATCAAGAAAATAATATAGTGACTTTGAGCAAACAAGTACTATATTTGCATGTAGGTAAGAGTTAGAAAAATAAGATGGCAAATTATCATAAAAGGTAAAATTGGCCTAACTAGATAAAATTAACAAAGATATTCTACTAGAAAAGCCAATTGACAAAACATAAGATAAGAGAGAAAGAAGTTTAAGAGATCTGGTAAATCTTTAAACACAGAAAAAGGAAAAAAGGGAGGACAATTTGACTAGATCAGGAACTGTCCAAAATTCTGAAAAACTAAGTACTAATGAATAATACAAATAAATATTGAGGAAATTTCATCCTCAACAACTCCACAGGAGAGTCAATTTACTTTTATTGTGGTGCAATTTTATTACGCAGGAGCAGCTAGATGGCACAGTGGATAGAGCGCTAGACCTGGAGTCAGAATGACCTAAGTTCAAATCTGGCTCAGACACTAACTATATGACCCCAGGCAATTCACTTATCCATGATTGCCTCAGTTTCCTCATCTGTAAAATGAAATGGAGTAGGAAATGGCAAAGCACTCCAGTATCTTTGCCAAGAAAACATAAAAAGGGATCATGAAGAGTTGGACACCAAGGAAAAACCACCTAAACAAAAAACAACAATTTTATTGATCACATTAAGTTACATCAAAAACAAATTGTTCTGTTGTGTTCAAATATTTTAAAAGTTCAACACTAAAAATCTAATTTCCAGTCAGCAAAAATTATAAATGCATCAACTGACATTCAGTCTTTCCATTGCAAATTTTAAGTAAAAGGCTATACCTAAGACCCAGAAGGACAAAGTCAGGATTATAACATGCACCTCTTTACCTGCTTGTTTTGTCCTTGCCTACTAGGGAAACCAATAAATAAAAAACTCTTTCTTCCTTCCTCATAAACTGTTCTTTCAGAACAATTCAGTTCCAAATAACCAATTTACATTTTTTAAACTGGTATTTTCAGAAAGGATTTCAACTTTGATCACCTTTTCAAGGTATCAAAATAATACAAGCACAGGATGGTATGTTTGAGATTTAAAAAATGAGGACAGGAAAATAAAAGCTCAGCTCTGATCTAAATACAAAGAAAGAGAACAGAACATCACAATACATTAAGAAAACACAACTGAACCAAGTTGTATAATGGTTTTCCAAAATAATTCGGCCAGAACACTAAATTTTAAAAATCAATAGAACATGTGTATGTGTTGGTCTGGGGTATATGGACTATATTCAGAATAAGGGTACATATAAAGTGGGGAAAAAAAGATTTAACAGATACAGTGTACAATACAAATATGCATGAGATCTGTATTAAAGGAATCCACAGTAACAAGCAATAAAGAAAAATGATTAAGTGTGAATATGTGAACACAGGGTATTGAGATGAGTGAAAATGTTAACAAAAGGTAAAGAGGAACACAAAGGGGAAGGATAAAGAATAAGATATCTTAAGAGGAGCAGTTAAGTATTTGGTGGGAGTGAGAGAAAAGGGCTTAGTTTGAAATGGATAAAGCATTACAAATGTTAGGGGAACAGAACAGGGTATAGAATCCAGAGTGCACAGGGAGTATTCCAAGATTAGATTGATTAGTTACCTATATGATGGGTTTGTTTTGAGTATCCTTCCCCTACATCATTCAGCTTTTTCTAGTAGAAGACAGAAAGGATTAAATGAAAGCAAAAAATGAAAATAGGTGATATTACCAAAGGTTCAAATGAGATAAAGGTTGTTTAACATAGAAAGAAAAGGCAACCCAGGGGTGGCTAGGTGGCACAGTGAATAGAGCACCCACCCTGGAGTCAGGAGAACCTGAGTTAATATCCAGCTTCAGACACTTTAATACCTACTAGCTGTGTGACCTTGGGCAAGTCACTTAACCCCAACTGCCCTGCCTTGCCCCCTCCAAAAAGAAAAAAAAAAATAGAAAAGGCAACCCAGAAGACCAATGATTAACTTAGGATGTAGAAGGAAACGTATATGACCAACGTGAGAATCTGGTTTCACCTAACTATAATTACAACAGTTTTGCTATTCTTATTTTTTCCCAATTAGGAAGGGAGAGTGGAAAAGGAGAAAATTAATTATAAAAATAATTAATTTTTTAAAAGGGCAAAACAAAAGACAATACCTACCTGATATTTAAAAAAAAAATGTAAGATGAATTGTGCTTAAATCAAAGCAAGAGTATAGTTAGATTGAAAAAATAAACTTCCAAACCATAATCAAATTGGAATTACTGAGAGCACAATTTTCTTCACTGGAGGTTAGAATAATTATAAAATTGAAAGCCCTAGATAGAAGAGCTAGAAGAGACCTCAAAGAACATAGTGCAACCCTTTCTTTTTTCCAAAGGAGGAAACTAAAGCCTAGGAAGATCAGATGACTTGCTCAACATCACCAAAGTATGAACTGGATCTGAATACAGGACAGCACTCTTTCTATTGTAACTTTACTGATTTTTCCCAATTCCTGCCATCTGCCACTGTAAGTATACAGCTAATGTAAATTATTTCTTGGATTTATCTTCTAGTTCTAGAATTCCTAAGTTTTAGAAACAAAGGAAAACCACCTACCTATAAATCTCACCAATCATTTGGCTATTCTAAAGGCTACAGAAAATAGCTTGCCATTCATCAGTTCTGGGCTGCAATGAATTCTATACAATGAAAAATAAAGCAATTTCTCTATAGAATACAGTACTACTGTTAAAATAGTGCCAATTAAAATCTTTCATTCAAGTTGTTCAAAAAGATATACATATTCTTACACATCTGTGCAAATTCTCAATATATTCTGAATATAAGATTTTGGACTTTAGTGATGCTTTCTGTATTAATTTTTCATTTATAAAATAAATTTACACTAGCATGAGTATTTCTATGTGTAAAACAAAGAGGACTGTGTATGAAACAGTTAATTTCTATTCTATGCAGCCTGTGTTTGAAGTTAACACAATAATACCAACACTGCCCTGCTTGTGTATTCTTTGTGTATTGCATCTGAACTTCCTTTTCCTTTTTGGCAACCCAATTACTACTATCTACCCTACCCCCACCTTACTAAAGTTGATCATTTTTATCTATTTAACTGAAAAAATTTATTTATGAACTAGCTATGGGTCTGTTTGGCCGGGTTTTTTTTAAAAGAATAATAATTTTGCTTCCTCTCCACTAGGAAGAATCCAACTTGTGGTCTGAGGGTTCAACCCTACAAAAGCCCCACAAAGCAAATTAAAATGTAACTGGGAAATGTTTAACAAATCTACAATGTAATATAAATAACGTTAATTTGTGGTATTCTAAGTCAATAGGCAGCTAGTAGGGATCCCCTTCTATTTAAGTTTGACATCACTACTCTACACCAATGCTTATACTCTGGTTCTTGTTCCTATGATTACTATAGCTAGAATTTCTAATGTCAAGTAATAATGGTAACAGAAGGCCTTTCTGCTTTAGTCTTACTTAACATTACATAACAAGGAAAATCAGTTTTTCTCCATCAGCTATAAAGTTAGGTGTAGGCTTATCAATAAACACTTCTATTAAAGACAAGTGTTATTAAGGACAAATCTTTTAATTACCCAAAGTTTTTCCCAGAAACTAAGAATCATCTTTTAATACCATCATTTTTCTGGCGATTATTTTTATCTGTAGGTTATGGAACACTAACCTTAACAGCAATGGAAAGGCACATGATGGACCTGAGTTGGCAGCTTCATATTACAAGAAAAGTAAAATTACACGGAAAAGATACAAAAGATTTATTAAAGTAGTGTTTGTACAAAAAAGTTGGGACAGTCAAATAGCAAGACTAAGGGAAAAATCACAGCAGTCAACTCTACTGTAAGTAAAGATGTTATCCTTGGTAGGTAGAAACTTATGAAAGACCTGGAAAAGGAGGAACAAGAATGGACAGTATGCCATCTGTATCAATGAAAGAAATAGCCATCATCAGTAAATTCTGTGATTTATTGCATTATTGGGTTACTGATAGAATCACGGCATTTTCATTGTTATTAGTATGTCAATACTGATTAATTCTTTTGTTTCTTTCACAAAGCTGTATCATCCTAAAGAACTACAACCTTCAGTGAAAACTCTGGAATCCCATCCCACTGCTTTCATTCATCTTCACATTCTTTCCTTAAATGCCTCCTCTTCCAATCTTCCTACAAAACATACTGAGTTTTCAGATAAGAAATGGGGATTAGGGATTGCACCTTTGATTTCAGCAACATAAGTAACTCCAAAATAAGTAAATTCCTCTACCAATGAATATATGGTATTAGTTTCCTAGAGTGGTGATATAAAACTCAACTGGAAATGCATCCCTGCTTATCACATATTACCTTAGAAAACTACAAATTAACATTACCTATGTTGTACTGAATTTTTACATGTCTCAATTATATTTTAATAAGTTTCTTTGCCCAGATGCCACATATCTGACATCTCTGGCTTACAGCACTGAGTTTAAGTAGCTTGCCCAGGGTCACGTCACTAGGATGATGGAGGCAACACTGCAACCCAGGTCTTCCTGGATCCCTCTATTCAGCACACCATACTGCATTTGCCAGATTTTAGTTAGCCTCCCCCCCCCCCAAAAAAAGTTCCCATTACCTGTCTAATCTCACTTTTACTCCTGCCATTTTCTTACCAACCACATTCAACTCAACCCTTTGCAATCTGGTTACTTCACCTTGGATATCACAAAGAAGCTCTATTGACAAATTCAACGTCAATGGCCTTTCCTGATCTGACTCCAGTATTTGATGCTGTTGATTCCCTTTCATAGTTGTCTTATCTTTGAGACCTATGTTTCTCATACTACCTCCATGCCGACTGCTCAAATCATCCCCTATACTAGGAATGCTACCCTCTTCTCTTTATCTTTTAAATCCTAAGACAAACGCCATTTCTCTCAGGAAAGTAAAATGACCAATAGGTCACACACACACACACACACACACACACACACACACACACACACACACACACACACACACACACACACACACACACACACACACACACACACCCCCCTCTCCTCTGACAGAATATAAACTCTTGAGAGTAACAATTATGTTTTTAATTTGTATACCCAACACCTGGTGATACGTGGCTTATTGACTGACTGCCCCTCTGAATGTATGGTTCCTAATCTTTCCCCTGGCCCTTAAATGTGGTTTTTCCAAGGCTATCAAGAGACCTCTTTTTTTTTTTCCCACTAATTCACTTCTGTAGCTTCTATAATCACCAAAATGCTGCTAAAGACTACATTTTTATTTCCATAGTCTATCTCTCTCCAAAGTTCTAGCAGAAAGGCACTATGTTTTATAATCAAGGGAACAATTTATCTATGAGTCATGTCACAAGGGGATAGCAGGGGAAAGCAATGTCCAGGAAGAGAAAGAGAATGTTTTGTTAACATTTTGAGTCAACTCTCTCCAAGAACAAGTAAGGTGGTAGAGTAAATCTCCCAGTTTTGGGAATGCTATTTTATTTTTGTCCTAGCTATACCTTTTCAGGAAATATGCCTTTGTAAAAGTTAAAAAAAAAACAAACTACTTGAACTTTCCTCTCATGCTCAGTATCCAATCAGTGCTTAAATCCTTTCAATTCTATCTTTAAATCTCTCTCCAATCTGTGTTCTCTACATACGATCTGTGTGATTCCAATTGTATGCCACCCCAGTTCAGGCCTCTAACACCTCCTCTCTGCCAAACTAATCTGGAGGGGTAGGGTGCTAGGAGATAGCTGTGTGTGATTCCGATCCTATCACTGTTGATTCAAAAATGCCTTTGATTTACATTCCAAGCTGCCAATAATCTGGTTCCAACTTACCCTCCTGATTTTTCCACTATTTTAGCTAAACTGGATTCTACTCCTCAGTGTGAACCACCCCACTTACATTTAACAAGATTTTGCTTTCATATACTATTATCCATGCCTAGAATGGGACCCTACTCCCAAAATCTCAAACTACATGTTAAAATGCCTTATCCTTTCCTTTAAGGAGTAACTCTGGGGCCACCTTAAAGACTACATGAAAACTTAACCTAATCCTACAAGCTCAGTGCTCCTTAATTTTTTTTTCTTTCACGTACACCTTCAGACAGGTTGGTAAAGGCTATGGACTCCTTCTCAAGATACTGTTTTTAAATGCACAAAATAATAAGATAACAAATGAAACTAATTATACTAAAAAAAATAAAGCATTAAAAAAATTAATAGAGACCCTCCGTTAAGAACTTTTACTCTAGCTGAAAATATCACAGAATCTCAGAACTGGAAGGACACTCAGAGGTCATTTAGTCCACCCTGTTTGTGCTGAGTTTCTTAGAGTACTTTGTCCTGAACATCTTTTCTGTACTCACCAAAATCAACCTTAAATCACAGATGTGGGTATGTTTGTGTGTATCCTTTCCTCAATTTGATAAGCTTGAAGACACAGATTGCTTTTATATCCCTAGAAATGTCTTGCAAATAACAGGCTTTTAAAATAACTGAATGTTGAATTCGGTAGTGCAATTTATACACAGATCCATCTTTTTCTGAAAATTGAAGAAAAAGGAACTTTTCCAGCATCAAAAATTAGCTAATTCTATTCAGTAGTAGTCCATGAAGGATGAACTAGAATTTGGGGACTGTGGTAATGTACCAAATGATTACAAAGATCAAGGAAATTTTAATAATGAACATGGGAGAAGAGAATCTTGCAGGTTCAAGATAGAATGGCTGGGCCACTGCTGTGGATTACTAGATGAAATGTTTGGTTATGCAAGTAGCAAACTCTGCATCATCACAAAACTCAACTGAGTGCTAGACTTCAAACCTAAACCTCCAAAAAAATTGATTCCCTAGACAAAGATCTGATGATACAATATAATCCAAAAGTTGTTCCTGTTCATTGTGCTGACAAAAGTGAAGAAAATAAGGATAAAGTTGGAATCATAGGATGCTTGGTTTGCTACTCTCCTATTTGTAGTGGTTTTCCACTGTAATATTACCCAATATTAGGACTTCCTTGTTTGCAATACAGAACTGTACTATTTCAATAATCTGGGATGTGAGCTGCTAGATGTAATCAAAATTTCACCTTTAAATATTTGTATTTATTCATTCACAAAAAAAGAAAAATGTGCTGAGTATCCACTGTTTAGTAGGTAGGAGGACATGATACAAAGATATAGAACTGGTCACTGTCCACATGGAGTTTTAGTGATCTAAGATCACACAGTCTTAATTTGAAAGTAGATTCACTAATATAAAAGATAACAACTTACGTCGTTAGCAAGAATGCTCCATCACCACATCTTTCCAGGGCCTTTCGTGCTGGAGGTTTTGCAGCAAATTCTACAAAACCTTTTCCTGTTGCTCGTCCACGATCGTCCACTACTACAACAGCTTTCTCCACAGGACCAAATTGAGAAAATGCTTGCTCTAGAAGCTCATTAGAGACCACAGGTGAAAGGTTCTTGACAGTTAAGGCAGCTCCATGAGTAGCAAAACGAATTCGGAGTGGTCTGCTTTTCAAAATAGTGCCATCCAGCTCTGCTTTTGCAATTTCAGCCAGAGTTCTGGACTCCTTTTGAGGGGGAAAGAAGAGAGTTTACAAATGATTGTACACATTCCTAAACCCATTGTCATGCTATAAAGGCATTATTAAAAATTTATTTTGCGTGTACACACATACCCTCCCCCCATTCAACACTTGTTTGATTAATATAAAGGACAGTTTTATAAAGAGTAGTTAATTGACATTCCTCTCTAGTTCTTCTATTTTTCTGTCTAATGTTTCCATATCCTCTGGCCTAGTCTATAAAATGCACTATGTGGGGGGTAGAGTGTTTTGTGTTTGGAGTAGAATCTACCTCTCTTATAATAAACAGATGAACTTAAGTCATGTAAGGTCTTCAAAATCATTAGAACAAAGTCTTTAAATGTACTAGACTTCAGAATAAAAAAAATCTTAAAGAGTTCAATTTGATTCTTATGTTTTACCAATTGTATGACCTTAAGGCCAAGCTACAAATTGACTGAACCTTAAACAGAACAGTACTCTCAGAGCCTGAAACTAGAATTTTATAAGTATCTGCAATTATTATGGAATTCACATTGTTTTGATTATTCTGCTTAGTCTAAGTAAAAAATAACTAGGCATTTTTCAAAGTGTTTACTTTTAAATCTTTGGTTTTAAATGGTTTTAATGATCATCTAGAACAGCCTTTCTCAACCTGTGGGTTATATTCAATTTAAACACATCCTGCATATCAGATATTTACATTACAATTCATAACATTATAATTACAGTTATGAAGTAGCAATGAAAAGAATTTTATGGTTGGGGGGGGGTCACCAACAACATGAGGAACTGTATTAAAGGGTCTTGGCATTAGGTAGGTTGAGAACCACTCATCTAGAACCATTACCTTATTTTAATAATTCTCAAGGGCAGAAGTTCAAAGGATGACAGAATCTAAGCACTTGAAAGAATCGCCCAATAACATGAGCTCATTTCATCAAAAGTAACAACATCAATTTTAATAACTTTCCTAATTCTGAAACAATATTTGAATAAATTCTACCCACTAGTCAAAGACCCATCTTCTGGGTCCAAGTAATGTAAGATTAATTTCTCTTCCATAAGAAAATTGTAAATTTTTCCTGTTTCACTAAGCTTTCTCTTATCTAGGCTAACTGCCTTTCTCAATTGTTCTTCTTAGGGCCTCATACCCTCTTCTTTATTACCAATCCACAAAGCCTGGGTACTGGAATTCTTATTATCTCTCAATGTGAAGCTCTTTCTAGTTCACCACATTCCCAAACCTCTACTGTTTTACATTAGTTGTTTAAATATACCTATAGAGTTAGACTGATCAAAAACAAATCAACTGCTTTATTTGACAGATGTATAATAAAACAAAGGCAAAAACTGGCTTACTCTCAACAAAAAAATTTGGGTCAAATTAAAATATCTTGAATTAACACTACTGCCACTGTTTGGCAAGCTAATCTGGCCAAAACTAGTTTTTGAACTAGACAAGAGACTAATATTATCCAATCCTTTCCTAGTTTTGGCCTTGCATTCTTTGGTGAAATTTTTTCAAAATATCTGAACATTCCATCAAGAACATACCAAATATGTGGAATATTTCTCTTAAATTATTTCATTCCCAAAGAAATACAGCTACAAAAATTACTTCAATGCCTTTCCCAGTAAAAGAAATTTTCCAAGGTGGCCCTTAACACATTTCCACAATTCTTTCTCCCTCTTTTTTCTTGCTTTTTGGAGGGGGGAAGGCAAGGCAATTCGGGTTAGGTGACTTGCCCAAGGTCACATGGCTAGTGTTAAGTGTCCGAGGTCTGATTTGAACTCAGGTCCTCCAGCCTCCAAGGCAGGTGGCTCTTTTCACTGCACCACCTAAGTGCCTCACATTTCCACAATTCTCAAAGTCCCACCACAAAAATGACTGACAAAGTCAAGGGAATAAGGGAACAAGATAATTTGGTCTAGCATTCTCATTTTACTGCCATTATTAACATTTTCTAAGATAAGGCATAAAGAACAAAAATCATACTTTATACTTCAATAATATCATCATGACTTAAAAGCTAAAAAGTGCCTTAGGGGCCATCAAGTCCAATCCTTTCATCTTACAGATGAGGAACTGAAGCCAAGAGAAGTTAAATGACTTGCCTAGTCACAGAAGTAGTGACTAAGGCCTATTTTGAACCCAAGGCTTCCTGATTCCAAATGCAGAACATTATTCCACTGCACCATGCTACCTCTCATCATTTGTAAAATCAGTAGCATTTTTCCCCATACAATCATATTACTAAAATTGAGTTTTATGATATGTAGCTGGACACAATCTATGGTACAAAAAAAGCAAGATTTTTCTTAGTACATTAACAAAATACAAGATAATTAATTGTTAACTCACACAAGCATTTTTCAATTATAAAGGTAAATGCGTTTCTAAACAAATTTTCTCAATGACTTTCATTATGAAAATGGGGCCACATTCTCAAAAGGAAAAAAAAAAATCATTTGTTAAAATAACATCTACCTCCCCCAAAATTAACTACACTAGCCACTTCCCCCCAACCATCAGCAACTACCAGCAGAACCAAGAACTGTTCAACACTAGATATGCTATATCTGAATCTATTTATTTTTAAGACAAAATATTTGGAAGGACACTCTTTTTAAACCTATGAGACTACTAAATAATGTGCCTTGGCCATTCTAATAGCAGTTCTGAAGGTCACATAGAAAGGGTTTTTAAAAGAGGCTTTAATGAATAGATTTTTCAAGTGTAAAAATACAAAAGGGTAAAACAGTATTAACAGAAAGCTATGCTAAATTCATGATTGCCATAGTTGCTCTTTTATTTGCCCTCTCCCAATATCCAGAAGAAATGAAAGAATTAATAATAGTATCAATGGGTCTGATTCACTTGTAACTGGGGAACAGCCAACAATGGCAGGTTGGGAAGTGAGAAAAAGCAGGAGTCTATCTCCATTCATCTAAATGAAATTTGTTTTTAAGGGAAAAAAATGTGATTTCTAGAGCACAGTAAGAAATACCATCGTTCTACTTTTCAAAAAAACTGCAACCTCAGAGTGATCACAGGGAAGGCATAAGAACAAAGGGAACATTAAATTTTTGCCATCCTGTCTTCAGATAGCTCATATGCCCAATTGTGCCCACTGTACAACAAATGAAGGGCTGAGGGAAAGTTTTAATTTTTTAATTCTACAAATATGTATTATTTTCCCAAAATTCTAACATTAGTATTATAAACTGACAAGGTTGATTTGTTTACATTATATACAAACAAGTTAATACATTGTTTGGTGCTGAAATTAAGTTTTATAAACTACTTCTAACAAAATTCCAACTTTACATCAAATAATAAAAGTTATATTTTTAAAATTTCACTCCTAGCAGGACTAGTTCAGTTAATAGCTGACTCCTATGTTGCTAGACAATCGTTTGAAAGTGTAGATTTAAATATATTCAGGGCATACGTTTCATCACATATTCACTATATATCACCAATGTTCCATTTATTGCATGCCACTGCTTTTAGCAGCTATTAGAATTGTCTAACAACACAAGTTGGGGTAATAAAACTCACTTTTCTGACAATGAAAGCTTATTTGAAGACTAATCTACGAAAATATTGGGACAGTATTTTAAAATGTTGTTCACTAAGAAAACCACGTTGTAGAAAAACAGATCATGTTCAACAAACCTTTAAACTATAAAATCATATGCTACAGATCTAACATTGACAGTCACCAAGCTTAAACATAAGGAAGGCCCTCCTAAAACCAACTGAGCAATTTTTTTATCTTCAAAGCATGCACAAAAACCAAGATTTACAAATGCTAACCAATACAATGACTCCAGAAGACTTAAGATGAAACATACCTCTCACTGTTCTAAAAAGTAGTGAACTCTAGATGTATAAGAAACCGTTCCGAATCACACCCGGATAATGCGCAAATTTAACTGTACTTCTTGACTGTGTGTCTTGAAGATGCAAGAGCGGGATGGGGTTTGAGGGATGAGAGCGAAAATGATAACCACATATAAAGCCTTTTTTGAATGGTGAACCCTATAAAGTCGTTTTTCCCAACTCTTCGTAACACTACGTCATTCATCATGCCTACACAGTACAACATAGTAACATCACGGCCTAAAGCTTTAGAAATTTAAGTCTTTATTTGTACCAGAGAAGGTTAAAACTATTGGAGATTTCGGTGAATAGTTCTGTTTGTTAAAATAGCATCCACCTTCCCCACAATTAACTACACCAGTCACTTCCCTTAACCATGGGCAGCTACCAGCGGAACCATGGACAGCTGTTCAACACTAGATAGGTTATATCTGGATCTATTTACTTTTAAAACAAAATATCTGTAAGACACATCCTTTTTAAACCTATGAGCCTACGAAATAAATAACGCGCCTTGGCCATTCCATTAACAGTTCTGACGGTCACACAAAAAACGTTTTAAGTGGAAACATGAAAGAATCGTCCTTTTCTCCTCATTAAGAAATTTCCTGGTAAAGACTGGGTCTGTAAGTGAACCTCATTCTAAGGATCGTTGCCTCCCCAGCCCCTCACCCCTCCACGAGCCTTCAACAGTGATTTATTTTCGTTATCAATCCTCCCAAAGGGACCCTTTTTTCTCCCACTACAAAGAAAGTGCGGCCTGAGGCGCCTCCTATAGGACCACCAGGGCAAAGGCGCTCCCTCGGTACCCGATGAAAAAGCGAAATCTAGGACACAAAACGGGATTTTAAATCAGGACAAGGCGGGTTGCAGCGAGCCGCCCGGACTCGAGCCCGAGACTAACTGCCCAGCACGGGGAAGCCGGACGTGGGAAAGGCCGGGGGCACCCGGAAGAGGCCCGATGCGTGCAGGAGCCGCACGCGGCTGGTAAAGTAGCAGCGGCTAAGGCGCCGGCTCCTGGGGACCCTCGGGGAGCTGGAGGAGGGGAGGGGCGTGCGCGTGTGACCGGAGAGGGCGCCAAGGCCCCGGGTCTATCACTCTCTCTCACCAGACGTATGAAGCCAAAGCCGCGGTCCCGATTAATGAAGACCTCGCTGGGCTCCCCGTAGCGCTCGAAGAGCCGCTTGAAATCCTCCTCCGTGATGTCCGTGGGAAGGTTCCCCACAAAGAGGCGGCAGCGCTGCGTGTAGGTTTTCTCTCCTGGCTTCAGGAAACTCTTGATGTCGATGGTGAAGGCCATCTCTTCCTCCTGGTGGTCCTCCTGTGGTGCGGAGGGAGGCGGCACCTGCTCCCCGGCCAGAGCGAGCGCCATAGCAGCCGCAGCCGCCGTCTCGCTCTCCCCCGCCGCCGACTCCAAGGCCCGCAGGCGGGCCGGGTTTTTCTCGATTCGCACTTGCTTCAGATTTCCTCTCAACATGATCGCTACCCTAAATTCTCTGGAAGTCTGAGGGAAAAAAAAGATGTCCGCAGGATGGAAAAGAAGGCTGGGCAAGCCGCAAGACCCAACCAGGAGTTAAGCAAACGCTCCACACACCCGATCCGCGGCAACAGCGCTTTCAAAATGGCGCTGCCAAAAGCTGCGGCTAGTTGTAACGTTGCCGAGCCCAAGCCCCGCCCCCGCCGTGTGCTGCGGCGCCGCACCCTCTGCGCCTGCGCACTTCAGTCCCCAGCTCGAACTTTTCGAGGTCTCTTTTTGACCGATACTAAGAATTAGCCTCTTCTTGCACATGCGCGGACAGCTGCGGTCTGACTGCCTTAACCATACAGAAAACCTGGTTGTGCATGACACGTGAAGTTTTATGGTGGATTTGGGAGAAAAATTAAGTTTTGCCTTTGCAAGCAGTGTAAGAAAACAAATGAATGGGGGACGAACTTCATTGTTTGGTGAACCAAGGTTTTAGTCAAAGTGAAGAGTTTCCAATTTCCACACACACTGTGAGATGTGCTTATAATGGCTATAGATGGCTATGGAATATAGTTTAGTAATAATGATTCATGTTTCTGTAGCACTCTAAGGCCCAGTAGTGCAGAGAGTAACACTGAGCTAGCAATTATGCATTGATGTAAGTATTTTAAAAAGTGTTGTATGTAATGTAAGTATTGATAATAAAGTATTGATGCAAAGTATTTTGCAAAATCTCATTTGATCCTTACAGCAGCCCATTATTATCGTCACTTTACAGGTGAGGAAAGCGAGGTATGGGTTATTTGAGGTTAATTGCCCGGGACCACATAGCTAGGAAGTACATGAAGTTGGATATGAACTCAGATCTTCCTGACCCCAGGCCCACTTCAATACCTACCAACGAAAAAACCTCTCATTTCTTTTTTTTTAAAGAAATATTACAGCTTTTATGACGTTATTATAAAACATCAGGACTCCTATACATAAAGTAATTGATGTATATATAAATTTAAAATTATCTGTGTATTAATTTTACTTCTTAGCTTGACTTTCTAATAAATCTTTAGCTTCATTGATTTTGGCTGCTATATAAGGAGATCCTCCCTTGTCTGGGTGGTTTAAGAGCATGATTCGTCGGTGAGCATCCCTGATTTTCCCTTTATTGGCTATAAGGCTTACTCCTAATGTTAGTGCAGCTTCTCGCTTTGTCATTTTGGGTTCAAACCCACCTCTGTAATAGCCACCGCTGAAGGCACATTTTGGCAGACTTCGAATAGCTCGCTTTACTTGAGGCTCCATGTGCTAAATTGTTTGCAAAACATTCGGCCTTCGAATCCGGCAGCAGCGACCTGCAGTCCCACAGCTACCACTGTGCTGGCCATAGCTCGGCCGGCGCTGCCCTGAGGCGGCAAAGCCGCAGATCATCCCAGCCCAGAGGCTGCGCTTCCAGCCCGGCAAGGGTCGGCCCCAGGCCCTGCCTCCTGCCCGGCAGCCACCGCCCCAGAACGGGCACATCGAGGAGAAAACATGCGAGCGCCAAGGACCACGGACTGCTGCAAAACCTCTCATTTCTTCCAAGTAATGTGTAATAAAGACTGGAAAGGCATGAGGGGACCAGGTTTTGGACACTAAGTGGAAGATTTCACATTTGATACTGGCAGTGATAGGGAGCCATTGGAGTTTATTAATTAGGGGGTGGCACGATCAGGGCTGTGCTTTAGTAAAATCACTCTGGTGGCTGAATGGAGGATGGAGTGAAGTGGGGAGAGTTTCGAGGCAGGCAGCCCCACCAGCAGGCTACTGCAGTGGTCCTATTGAGGTACAGGCTCTGGGATCCCCCTTGGGCTCTCCTTGAATCTTCTCAGGGAAGGTATTTGCCTGAGGTCATGGGCTTAAGTTGTGGCTCTGCCCAAGTCTTTGGCCCTCCTTTGCTTCAGCAGCTTCCCACCCTTAGTGCTCCTATTCCCACCCTTGAACTGACCTGGCCCGCCATTGTCTGTGGTCTCCAGGTAGCCTCCAGCAACTTCCCATCCTTAATCACTCATTACTGAAGTCTGACTTCATCTGGACTCCTGAAGACCCTCTCCAAACTCCTCCTCTAGATGACCTCTAGATTCCTCCCACAACCTCTCTGTATATAAGACCCCATCTTCTCTCCATGTGGTGTGAGAGCACCACAGAATGATTTAGCACTGAATTACTCTGTAACAGACTTGCTCTGTGAGAGTGCCATAGAATGACCTAGCAGACTGGCTCCTTGAGAGTCTACCTTATATGGTGAACGATTAGTAAACTTTGTTCTTCTTTGGCTGGGAAGACTTGAGTCGAATTCTTTCAGCAGGACCTGGCACGTTGGTATTTTGGGGTCTCGGGCAACCTTAACCCTGTTTGTGGGTAACCCTCTTCATTTTTATGGTTCCCTGGTAATGGGAAGCACTGCTAATCTCAAGCTCTTCTACAACTGGGACTGCAAGGTACTTAAGCTTCTCTCTTTTCCTATTGCATTGCCTTCTTGTTCTCCAAGTACCTTGGAGGTGTGTTTTTTTGTGTTTTGTTTTGTTTTTGTGGGCCTGACCTCTCAGCTCCCGTTAGGTCAGACAGCTAGGTACTCAGCCTGACCTCAGGTTCTCAGTCCTGTTCGGTTATTTTGGAGAAAATGGACACACGTGCAGCTTCTGAAGAATGGAGGACAAGGACAGATGCCTCATCTGGAAGTGTAAGCCAGATTCTTTCAGTTCTCTCAGCGCTAGGGAATTGGGAAAACTTCAGGTACTTTTTTGTGGGTTTTGTTTTGTTTGTTTTTCAAGGCTTAATCTCAAACCTTCCTTTATGGAGGAAGGGACTTCCAGGCCCTATGCCTGTAGCTCCCAAAAGTTCGCCTTTGAGTTGTCTTTTACAACACTGGGAAAAATTTAGTTTCTCTGGAGACCTTAAAAAGGAAAAGCTACTGTTTTTTTGCAACACTGTTTGGCCTAGGTATCGCCTAGAAAACCATGAATTGTAGCCTGTTTTGGGGACTTGAAAAGATAACAAATACTCTCTTGCAGTTAGAATTATACTGTGAAAGAGAAGAAAAATGGATCGAAGTTGCCTACTTAATGGCCATCATTGAACTTTCTCAGAACACAGTTCTCGAAGATGAGGGAGAGGATGTTTGGGTTCTTTTAGTCTGAAATGAATTACCGAACTCAAGCAATCTTTTGGCAGAAGTATAAAAGTTTATTATTATGCTGACTGTACAGCGTGCAGGAGACGTAGGGGAACTTGTGAGCTTACAAGAATCTGAGGCATACATTATAAAGCCATAAAGCTGTCAGTCAGAGGTTAATTATGCTAACTAGGTGAGTAAGGATGGGATTAGGGAGGAGTTTAAGAGTAATCAGTGCTTAAAGGAACATGCACTTTTTGTGGCAACTGTGCAGGCGTATTGCCCATAATTAACTGGGAGAAAACCCACAGGAGGGGGGTGGGGTTTGCCTTGACACGTCACTAGGTCACCGGTGGTCAGGGCTGACTGAAATATGTCCAGTCTGTTACTTTTCAAGGTCTTTTCTTTGACCATATGAATGTTGAGAGGGTAGGCTTGATCGTTTCAGGAGGTGCCAAGTTTGGAAACTAGACTGATTGGAGGTTTCAGGAGGTGCCACATTGGGAGGGAGTTATCTCTCTGATAGTGTATTCAAGGATTTTGGGTGCAGCTGGCCACGTAGAACAAAGGGACTATGCACTTCTCTAAACTAAAGGGTTTGTTTGAATGCTTGGGTGATATATTCATAGGTATGGCTAAACAATTAATGAACTATAGGCTAGGCAGAGTGCTGGATCAGGGAAAAGACTTTTAGGCTGAGGAAAGTGTGATTTTACAATTCGGCTTATTACAAACTGATGTTACAGACATACCCAAACACAAAAATACTATTTTACAAACTGAGATTACAGACAAAAGCATTCCAGACCCCATCATCAGGAAAGAGTGTGAGATGCTTGAAGCTAGAGCCTCTCCACAAAGGGGCAACGGTGACCAATTAAATGACCCCCATCCTATGGCTTCAGCCCCAGCCACTCCCCTCCTCGGGGACTCCTGCTTAAGTCCAGGTCACTGGTCTTCCTGAGGTGCCTCACTCTGCAGCCCCTCCTCCCTCAGCAACTCCTGCTCAGGTCCCAGTCACCAGTCCCACTGAACCAGCTCCCCCAACCCCTTCTGTACACCCCAACCCTTTTCCTCTGGTTTCCCTTCCCTTTTCCTCTAGCCCAACCCCTCAATTCCTGCCCCCTACACCATCCATATCTACTACCCTGCATCTCCCAGCATGGCCCCTCCCCCCTCAGGGGAGTATCTACTCACATCCCAGCCACTGGTCTTGCTGAAGTGCCTCCCTCTGTAGCCCTCCCCCCTGAGGCAATACCCACTCAGGCCTCAGGTCCTACCCCCAGCAGCACTAGGGGTATCTCCTCTTCTGACCCCTTCCCCTCCTCAGGTGCCAGCTGACGTTCCCCGTTGCCAGCCGGATCCCCCAGTCTTGCCGTCTGATCCAGTTCAGCCAGCAATCCCCAGTCACTCTCTCACAGAAAGTGGGACTTCCAATGTCCCTTCCCAAGCCCCTGTTCCCACAGCACCTTCAGGACTTTTTCCCTTAAGGGAAGCAGCTCTCTCGGCTGCTGGGACAACTAGAGGGCATGTCCCATTCTCCATTTTAGATCTCAATCAAATTAAAGAGAAGCTAGGTAAGTTCTCCAAAAACCCCACAAAGTTTACTGAAGGCTTTCAGGACTTATCCCTACAATTTGAGCTTTCTTGGGGTGATTTGCAAATCCTCTTCTCTACCTGTTGTTCCACTGAGGAGAAAAGGAGAATCTGGGAATAAACCCCAAAATTTGGGGATCATTTGGCTAGCAATGACCCCAGAAAATACTCCCCCAGGAACAGCTGCTGTTCCCACTGGTGACCCAGGATGAGATTATCAAATCTAGGATAGAGAGAAGAGAGACCATATGATACTTTGCCTGTTGGAAGGCCTAAGAACTGCATTTAAAAGCAAGTAAATTATCAGAAAGTTAGGGAAATTACTCAGACAGATCAAGAAAACCCTGCCTTTTTCCTAGATAGACTGTTAGAAGCTATTAAAAGGTATATAAATTTAGATCCTGACTCTGTAGAAGGGGCAGCAATCCTTAACATGTATTTCATTAGTCAGTCTGCCCCAGATATTAGGAGGAAACTGCAGAAATTGGGAATGGGACCCCAAACACCTCAGGCCCAATTACTGGAGTCTTTAATAACAGCCTTTGGAGTCTTTAATAACAGAGACCTGGTTGCAGCAGAGGAGAAAGAACTCAGGGAATGAACCAGAGACAGAGAACATGCTCAATTCTTGGCTGCTGCCATGGCCAGGAAAAGCCCCTCCAGGGGACCCCCTGGGAGGAAGCCCAATCACTTGGGTGGAGGGAAAACCTGCTTTCGATGCCACAAGGAGGGTCACTGGTCCAAGGAGTGCCCCTCCAGGGCACCCCCCCCCCCCAGAGAGAGTCCCAGGAGCCTCTAGCAACCCAGGTGCCTCTAGCACCATGTCCATCTGACCAGGAGGGACATTGGTGGAAGGATTGTCCCCCAGGTTGGAAAAGTGGTAGAGCCACCTCCCAGTACCCTGTCCTCCAGTTTTCTCAAGGCTCAGAATGATGGGGAAGCATGGGGCTTGGCAGTGCTCCCACTTTCTCCATACCTCAATGAATTCTGGGCAAGTATCATGGCTGAAGGTAAGGTTACCCACTTTTTTTTATGGCTAAGTTCTCTGTTCTAACCAATTGGTTCTACCCTCCCCTTGACCAATCAGGTCAGGGGCATCAAAGGAGAAACTAAGGGATGTCTCCAGACATACCCAGTCCCTGCCTACTTGAGGATCTGTTCTTTGAACTCCTTCCTTATGCTCTCCTTATTCTGTCCCCTTGTTGGGAAGGGGCCTGTTGGTGAAATTGGGAAGCCAATTTTCTCTAGTTAAGCCTCCCAGATCTCCCCATGTTCCCTCAGGAGTATGGGATAATTGAGTCAATTGTTTGGGATTAGGAAATTCCTGGCTGAGCTATTTCTGCCATCCCAGCATCTGTTTTTGACTCCTAGGTCCTAAAGTGTCCCCCCATCATGGTCTATAGACATTTAAACCCAAGGCCTGGGAGGGACTGCAACCATTAATGGCTACTCAAGGCCCTGGCTCATTCTGTCTAGAGTGGGGCCCAGATCACCAGGTGAAAGAAACTTTACTCTCTATGATGATGGAAGGAGAGAACAGGCTCTGGGAGTTGTTGCCTGTTTTTGAAAACTATTAGATTCTGTGGCTTCTATTGCTTTCCATGTGCTAAATGTCCATGGAGCAATTTGGAAAGCAAAGGGATATCTGGCAGCATTTTGGCCTTGCTCTACTCATCTTTAATTCCTACCAGGGAAATTGTTCTTTCTGTATATATTTTTTTGTGTCTGTTTTGGTCTTTGTTTGCTTAACCTCTTTGCCAGGTTTGTCTCCCCCAGGGTTCAAGCCATCAACCTCCAGATGGCCACTCAGGCTACATCAACCTCTGACTGAATCCAAGTTCTCCAGCCTACTGGACCTGGCATCAGGCATGTTCCAGAGTCTGACCCCTTGGATGTGAAGTCTGAACCCCTTAAACGGGACTCAGAGAGGCAGGGACAGCTCCACGTCCATTGCCAGCAGGAAACACTTTCAGAAGCTGAGACCTTTGCCCTTTACTCCAAAGGAATTTGGGTCCCATTTGTTTGAGGGGAGAATGATGAGGTACAGGCTCTGGGACCCCCCTTGAGCTCTCCTTGAATCTTTTTTTTTTCTTTTTTTTCTGGTTTACATCATTGATTTCCACAAGATTTTGAGTTTCAAATTTTCTCCCCATCTTTCCCCTACCCACCATCCCAAAATAATGATCCCATTGTATACCCCCTCCCCCATTCTGCTCTCTCCTATATCCTCCCCCATCACCCCTCTGACTTTCTAGTAGGGTAAGATGGATCTCCCTATCCCAGTGCCTGTATATCTTATTTCTCAGTTGCATGTAAATAATAATAGTATATATATTTATCATTTGATTTTAGAACTTTTAATTCTAGATTCTTTCCATTCCTCATTTGTCACCCACCCCCACTGGAAAGTCAGGTAATTCAGTACAGGCCGTACATGTGTAGTTATGTAGAACATCTCCACAATGACCATATTGTGTAACACTGACTATATTTCCCTCCTTCCTATCCCACCTCCACCCCCGCTTGTTCTATTCTCTACTTTGTACCTGTCCCTTTAC